>JAZDUH010000113.1:4401128-5060442 GCA_036419115.1 Scarus forsteni
TTCTGTGAGACTACTCCCACTCTCCAGTTTCAGCCTGTGATGTCTCAGAGGGGCTTACCAAAACTGCAGGGTGATAATAGGCTATGTCTTACTTTTGGCTCCAGAGGGAAACAAAGGAAGAAAATAACTTAGAGCAAAATAGAGACGAGGAAGACTTATGGCCCTTTTCCAGATTATAGCCCCAGTCGCCTGCCCTACGGGGTGCAGTGTCGCGGTGACGTCATTTTGAGCGCCACACAACAATCTGTGGCTTTTTGTCACAAACTGAGTAAAAAAGGAAAGCAGAAGCCGAGGACGAGAGTAATCGAGCTGCAAAGAAAAGACGTGTGAGGGTAAGCTAACAGTAGCTACCGCTAGCACACTAGGTCGTCAGGCTCATGGCTCATTGATGAGGACATTGTCGACCAATCAGTAGCCGGCAGTCGGTGACGTCATATTTCAGTATCGACTCAGCTCGCTTGGAACCAGAGCGGAGTAGGTACTAAAACTAGCTTGTTTTAGGAGGTACCAGGCTAGTGGAAACACGCTGCAAATCGAGTAGAGCCGAGTAGAGTAGGGCCAAGGTGTGCTAGTGGAACAGGGCCATTAGAGGGAACTTGTGTTCAAGAAATTCAGGAGGAGAGTGACAGCATTTCAGCATTTCAGGAAGAAAACTGGATGCAACAGGAGAAAACTGTCAATGCAATGTCTTCCATTTCTGCCATGTAAACTGTCAAATTATTTTACTTATTTTAGTGTTTATTTGACATGGACACACAACATTCAGGGCTCGAGAGTGCGAATTTGTAAGATGTAATGTTTTTGCCCAAAGTATTAGTTTCTAACAATTTATTAACAACGTTAGTGAAACTGACTTCAAAGATCACAGACAACTATCCTGACTTTCGTCTGACTAAGAAGTGAAAGATTGTAAAATTACAGATGATGTGTGTGAAAGTAGTGTTTTGGTTGTCCCCATAGTTGTACTAAATTTTATTGATACATTTTCAAGCCTAGAGAAATGTTCATGCAATGATTATAGATTTGACAAAAGTGTTTTTTTGATAATCAGGCACAATGCACAGCTTCTGTGTACATTAGCCAGCAGTGAGGTAGAACCACCATAAAGGCTTACAGCAAAAGTAAAGGCACATTTGTACTTTTAATCTTTAACTGTGTCCTTTACAATAGACATCATAATGTCCTTAAATACAGTAAATTATACAAAGCTCTTGGCCCCATTTGTGACACTGCATAGCCCAACATCTGTGCTAGTTCTCCTCTCACAGAGGTAGATCTGATCAAAATCACTGTGGCTAATGTATTTACTTTAGAAATGAACCTCATTCTACCCCACTACCAAAACGCTGGACTGTCCCTTTACGTTTCCTACCTCTTGAGTTTCCTGTCTGCGTGAAAAACTCTGCCATCCTCCTTAAAATTTGATACAGAGATTTCTGGGCCTATCTTAATTCAATGTTAACCCACTTGTGTGTATGAGAAAGTGTTTATTAATGCCTTCCCCAGACGTTTTCTGGTTCCCAGGAGTCTGGCTTCAGCTTCCCTGAGCAGAAAAGCTCTGGCTGACCCTCGGCAAGAAAAACCTGGCAGGAGGATTAGATGAATAAAGTCAGACGGACAAATGACAGACAAACTGAGCTGGAAGTAGGGCTGAACGATTTGACAAAATAATCTAATTTTTTCCCCAATATTGTGATTTACTCTGCAATTGTTTTAATGTTCCTCATCTTATGTATTCTTAAACAAACATAAGCAGTAGATCTTTTTATAGTAAAACCAATATGTCATTAAGTTAATCTTAGGATAAAAGATTTGAGAAAAATTGGTATGAACGCAGAAAAAGGTTAATAAATAGGTACAAAATAGGTATGAAATTGCAAAAAAAAAAAGGGAAAAATTGGCAAAAAAAAATGCAAAAGTGGCTTAGGAAAATTTATTATGGCAGCAAAATGGGAATTAAATTTCAAAAACCATGTAAAAATTCCAAAAATGTTTTTGGCAGTGGCCAAAAAATAATGAATGGGGGCAAAATAGGCATAAAGTTGAAAAAAAGGGGTTAAAAAATGGTCCAAAAGTAGGAAAAAAAAGTATATGAATAGAAGTAAAAAATAGGCATGAAACTGCAAAAAACTACATCATAATGCCAAAATGTTCAACACATTTTGGGCTAATAATATTGAACCTTCTGTGATTTGAAAATTGCAACAAGCCATATTGTGATTTAATCTAATTTGCAATTAATTGTTCAGCCCTAGCTGGAAGGCTGAGGACCAACTGGAAGTACGCTTTTTACTCATTTTATTTTCAGCAGCACGCAAACAAGCTTCCAGACACACACCCACACCAGTAAGACAAACTTAGGATGTTGGATGGGGAGCTTGCTGCAGACTGCACAAGCAGTGCATGAATAGTACTTGACCTCATTGTGCTCGGACGCTAAATGCTGACCTCACCACTCTCCAGATACCAGCATGAGTTGGTCAGGAGGTAATTACAGCCTTCAGTAAAGGAGTGCACTCAAGCTAGGAAGTGCTGGGCAGGTTGATCTCTTGCTCTTTGACTTTTTTTCGCTCTGTCCTTCCATTCAGTCATTCATTCTTTTAGCCTCTTTTCCACTTTGCTCTGCTCCGTCTGGATGGTCCATTACTTAGTCAGGTGGATACATTAGATCTAATACTAGAACCCTAGAGTCTTAAGCTCATGATTTAAGCTCATTAATAACAATTTTCCCTCGACTCTGCAGGCAAATCTGGAATTTGGTAATATGATGCCCATTCATGAAAAATGTTTTGAAATCCCTTTCCTCTCTCTCTCTTCTGTTCATTCATGTGCATTCCTCTGCAGGAGACAAAGATGACATTTCAAGACTGTTTCAATAGAATGCAACAGAAGAGAAAAATACTGGAGCAAAGCCTGAATGGAAGAAATAAAGACAGGGCAGAGAGAACGATGGAGCTCTTGGGAGGTTCACAGAGGGTCAGGACATGACAACAGACCTCCACCAAAGTTTGTTCCTCCCAGCATGAGGTTAAGAATGACGCCTCTCCATTAGGGATGGATGCTTTTCACATTTGAACCGATACAGTACTGATACCCGGTACCTGGGAATCGGTATCAGTACTCAACGGTACCAATTTTCAGTACTTTTGCGTGTGTTTATGGGGTAATAAATATTAATTTGTTAATATTAAGATCTCACATTTTTCCAATGTAAATTCATTTTTCAATATCTAAAAGTTGACAGATATATATCAAAACAACGTTCAACTGTTTCTATTGTAACATTGTAGTTGTTCCAAAAATTTCTTCAACATGAAAACCAGTAACTAAAATGAACCACAACTTAATAAATTAACTGCAGCTCTCACTTTAACTTTAGGGCAGTTTAACAATGGGTTAGAAAGAGCTGTTAATAAAAACAAGAATTTACATTAACGTTAAAAAGTACGAGGAACCGACCTGATAATAACTGACGTTAAAATGCCAAGCTAATACCATCTTAAACACGAGGCTTATTTACCTGGACCAGGTATCCTCCTTGTCCCATTTGCTGCCATCACCAAATGTTAAAGCCATTTCTTTTCCTGTGTTTCTGGCTGCAGACGACTAGTCTCCATTGGACACAGGCGTGCTAACAGTGCTGAATGAATCCTTTGTGCTCGTAGATCTGAGGCTATCATAAATTGTGCACTCTTCAGCTTTAAGGAAAGGACCAGGTGCTTCCTCAGATTTGAAGTATTTCCACTGCTGGCCTTACACTTTAAGTCACAAATATTGCAGCGAGCATAATCTCCATCACATTTAATAAAGTAGAGCCATACTTTCAAGACCTTTCTATCAGCCATGCGCTATTGCTGTGCTGCATTCAAGTCCGGTATGGAAATTCACCTACTCTACCCAATAGTATGCCTGCTTCTTCCACTCCCTCACAGTCACAAGGATGCGTTTAGGTACCAAAACATTGCACCGTTTGATTTTACGTGAATCGGTACTCGGTACTACCAACAGAATTTGGTCAGTACCTCTTAAAGTACCAAATTCGGTACCCATCCCTACACTCCATACAGGCTTAGTGAATGTCTGGGGTCTCCTGATTCCTCTTTCTGTTCTGTCTCACACATGGTTATCACACAGAAATCCTAATGAGCATTAAGAAGCACTATGTCACACCTGAATCCTGATAAAAAGCCCCCCACATGCTGATAATGTAAATTCCTCTAAATCTCTGTCTGTCTGTTGGCAACTTATCAGTCTGTGTCTCTGTCACACGTGACACATGATTTTCTTTGCCAGTTTGCATGCAAGTGCTTCCCTCTGAGTTTTATCTTTGTCTATTCAGGCACCAGAGGAGACCAACAATGTTATCTGAGTCACAGACACGGAGCAGGACATCTCCTGTTGAGCTTTCACATGAGGGCCTCCATCACTACTGTCCATGCTCAGTTGTTCCCCTAACATAAGATTACCAAAAAAAAAAAAACCAAAAGCATGTCTGCAATCTTTTGCCAAGACAAATAAAATACAGACTTTTTCATATATTTTCAGTACATCCACTCTGATGATTAAATAAATATGATCCAACTCCATATTATGCAAAGTAAATCCCTTTTGATCATTATCACAATACAAGCTTTTGCAATAAAGATGTAAAAAAAAAATTAGCTGTCAGAAAAACAATCATAAAACATGTTACACAACAACTTGATTTATTTTGGATTCACTGAACACACAAAAACTACATTTCATTTTCTAAAAATAGGAAATGAAAAGGTCTTATTGACACCAATACAAACACAGACTTCAATACTTAAAATTAAACTAAGGCATCATCATTTCAAGCTGCCACACATACCAGTTCACACCTACAACTGTAATAACTGAATTATCTCATCTGCATATTTGTGCCATTACCCAATCATTATTCTGCCAGAGCGAGAGCAAACAGCAGGATGAGGTAATGCTAACAATGGGAAAACACTCACAAAAGATGTACCTGCCTTACTCGATATGTTTGTGTAGAGGTCTGTGTCTGGAGCAGCACACAGACGTGTCAGCAATACATGTTCCAGATCTTGTGACCAACATTGCACATTCTGCAGTATGACTGTTGTGCATGGGCAACTTTAATTAAACTGAATGCTTAGCCCTATTATAGTCTATTCATTTCTTAGTTCATAATACGTTGCTAGTCATTAGTACCAATATTTTACTATACTATTGTGCATCCCTAACATTAAACAAGGTCTATGATGAAACACATCAGAGATCAGGTCATCTATAAATGCTATTCCTTAGCTTCGCGGTCGGGTCGTACAGGGCTGGACTGGCCTGGATACTCAACTTCAGGAACAAGACAATTAAAACTAGAGCTAATTTATACTATTCAGACACGTCTTAGAGCACCAGGCTGTAAGTAGAGATATATAGACGGCTACAAAACTACAATACTAGGTTTTCCAAAAATTGCTTGTTGTCACACATCAAAAACTACCGCTACATAACTAGAAAGAGAAACATTATCTCGTCGCTTTGCATAGAGTAAGTTGTTGAAAAAAGAAGTTGTAAAGCAATGCAGAGGTCTGAGGAAGGTCCGAGCTGCATTCATTAGCATCACAACAAACACACACTTTGGATAGCACACGTCTTTAGTGCGTTCCAGTGGTAGTCAGAAGAAGGAATTTCTGAGTTCCGAGTAGGAAACTGCAACTGGAACAGCCCCCCGAAGTCGGAATTTCCTACTGGGAACTGGATGAAACCTCGCCACCCCCGAGTTGACAATGGAAGATGGATGCCCCCAGTGTGAACAGTTATTTAGCTCCTGTAATAATCCATTTATTTGCACTTCTGACTGGGGTGTGTTGCTCTAGATCAGCTGTATACATAGTATTGTTAGACTTGTATTTACAAAAATGCTGCCATAGTGATAATCACATTCTTCATACAACAACGCACGGCGTGCTAACAACAGCTAACAATAGCCTGGTAGATCGGCATGTTTTTTTCCGACTTCAACTGGAACGCCGATAAGTCGGAGATGATGTCACTCCCAGTTCCGAGGTTACTGGAACGCAGCATTACGACAGTCGCTGCGCGTGCCCATGTTTAGCAGAATCTTTATGTCTTCAGAAATAGATTCTCCTCATAGCACCTTTAAATGATAACATAATGAAAATATAAAGTAATTTTCTGAATAATTCCATCTTGCAATACATTCAGACTTAACATGATGTCACTTCTTTGGGATCTTATTGAGCTCATTTCACATTTTGGCTTGGTCTTAGCTTGACCAGCTGGGTGGGTGTTGTAGTATTTACGAACCCCCTAACCCTCAGGCCGACTTTGCCCATGCTTTTAACTCCTGACACATCTCCCCTTCAACCCCAGCATGCAGACACATGCCCCTTTTTAACACCTGACTGTACTGTTGAAAAGCTCCTTGTGTATCCACCAGCCAAAATCAAACTATTAACATAAGACAAAGCATGGGATTGTTTGAGCGAGGGCTTAATGAAAGAAAGGTGTGCTGACCTCTCCAGCTCCAACACTTCCTTCATCTTGCTCTCCGTCAGTGAATGTTTAGCTGGGACTTACATTATATATTTTACTGCTGTCAGGCTGCCTTTGAGAGAGCCTTTATAACCCCATTTAACAGAAGCACCAAAGGGCCAGGACACTGACACTCAGACACATGCATATACAGTCTGAGCACTGGACTGTTACCTAATGTGAAACACATGGATCATAATGAGAATACTGTTCCAATGGAGCCAAAATTAGTCCCACTTGTGTATACCGGCCATGTGGGAGGAACAAAAGTCTTATCCTAACATGTTTAATAATCTCTGTAGGCTTAGAGTTAACAGAGTTGGGATTGAGGAGCTGATGAACATGATGGCACTGTGATTGAGAGGCTGCAGTCTTTGGCTCTTCGAGGTGAAGAAGAGGGGAAAGCACTGAAGGGTCCTCTGTGGTGTGTTTAACTGCTGTCTGACTGACTTCCTGTAACCTCCACTCCTGCACAATGGAAGAGACACACTTACAGCTAGGGATGAAATGTTATGGTACGTCCACAGCTCAGACATGTGGTTTTATATTGCTGATCAAAAGCAATTGACCTCTCCAAAACAAGTGTGTTTATTTGAGTTTTTGGGCAAAAACTCCATTTCCTTTTTCCAGGAAATACATTTGAACCCATCACAGAGAGATTTAACTCAATCATCTCAAAGTAATTTTCTGTGATGACTTTGTTTTGCTGTTTGTTTTTTGCTGTCTGTTCTCGAAGTTGGTCTTGAAATGGACAGAAAAAGCTTTCATATATGCTGCTCCTGCAGACTAGAATCTGTTGCAGGAAAAACAGTGTCTTATGTCTCTTTAAATACTTTTCAAAGTTGATTGGATTGTTTTTTCTTTTGTCCTGCTAAACCGAACTGTCTGGTAAACATGTAAGCTATATTTAACTCCGCCAACGAGGTTATGTTTTCGGGAGAGTTTGTCTGTTTGTCCGTCTGTGAACAAAGTAAGTCAAAAAGTTATGGATGGATTTGGATGAAATTTTCAGGAAATGTTCAGGATGGGAAAAGGAAGAACTGATTGGATTTTGGTGTTGATCCAGCGTCTGGATCCGCCATGACGAAACATGAATAACTACTGAACTAAAATAGATATCATTATGAATCAAATTGCTAATGGTATGTTTTCATGGTCAAGGAACCTAAATATTTACATGAAATAAAGGTAGGACTAATATGTATGGTAAAAATCACAATATGGGTGAGGACTGTGGCGCTGGCGGAGGTCTGCGCTCTCCGAGTGCTTTTCTCGTTCTGTTCTGTATTTTTTAGTTTTTATTTCTATAACTTGAACATTTCCTGCTGCCTGTATGGCTAAGCCACTCTTGTAAATGAGATTCTAAAACTTCAATAAGGTTCTTCTGGTTGACTACAGTTTGAGCAATTAAACAAGAGAAAAAATCAAATGTTAAGTTAATAAATAAAAAATGTTTATACTGATCTAAACGTGGATAAATATCAATAATTTAAACGGGACGTGGCAAAGACAAGATTTGTTTTTTCTTGTAGCAGAGGGAAAGAGTTCAAAGAGGTTTTTTTTCCAAGTTAAAATGTAAAAAAAATGGACATTTTGGTTAAATTGAACAAGCAGTACCAACGTGCTTGAAGCTACGGTTTCTATGGCATGAATTGTGGATGATTTTGCACAAGTGGTCTCACAGAATATCTCTAACTTACGGGTCATGCTTGTTAGCGATGCACGAAAAAGATGGTTAAAATCTGCTTTCAAAAGAGGACAGACTACATTTACACATCAGTTAAACAAAAATGTTGTATTTTTACTCATTTTAGGAAATGGCAGGCACAATGCTATGACTAAAGTGTAAAGCAGTCTCCTGCCACCATGCAGTAATCACTGCAATCACTCTATGGCTGCTGCTCGCTGCTGCATCTCTGTACAAATGCCCTCTGGCCCAGATGTAAACAAAGGACTTAGACTGTATGCTTTGAACAGTAGAAAGAACTTCTCATAGGAAAAGTGTGGTTTTGTGGTATTTTGAATGAAAAAAACAGATAAAGTTGAACAGAAGCTGTCTCTGACTTGAGGGCTTAAGGCTGGAGCTGGCACTGGCAGCAGTAGCTCCAGCTACAAATCTGCAAAGCAGCCTCACATTGTTTACCATCTGCAGTGATCTTCTGATCAATGAGTGCTCAATTTAACAGTTCCTGAGCGCTTTAAATACTTAAGGCAAGTCAGATTAATTCAATATAAACAAGCCAGAATTTAAATCATGTGTCTCAAAACATTACTTTTTAGCCTACTGTTATTGATAATTGTTTTCAGGTTTTGTAAATGCAGAACAATCTCCATCTCTAAGCACACCCTATTAGAGGAACAGAGCTTGCTCATGTTCTGTTTTTATTAAGTGTGACATCTTGCCTCAACTTAAGCTCATTGGAGGGTATTGGGCTAGTTGTAAGTTCTTTATTCCAGTGCATTTACATACAGGCACAAACAAAGCAAAGCCAATAAGGAGAGAAATACCGTGTATAGAGGATATAAAACGGAATATTAATGATCTAATCCATGCTGATGGAAACATAATGTTCTTACTGACAGATGGCATTTAAATTATGTGCACATTAAACAGAGAAGTGTCATCTTCACAAGGATTTAGCTGTTTGACAAATACCAAACCAAAGAAAAATCCATTCCTCCAAACTCCAACAAACAAGGAACCCTTTCATCAGGGTGAAATTCCATCATATCCCTGTTTTTGCCTCCTCGTCTATCTTCTCCCTCCAACTCTCTAATGCTCAATAGGCAGATTATCTCAGAGTTGGAAAGGAAACTTGGCCACCACTGCTGGAGTGCATCATGTCAAGCACTGTCTCTGACCCCGCAGTGGTACACAGATGGCTGACGGGACGGAGGTAGACCGAGAATGAGTGAAACACATCAGACGGCTTAAAAAAACACTAATTCACAGAAAGCTTTGAAAAGTTCAACACATTCTCACAAGGATCTGGGCCCACACATGCGAGCAGTTATTGACAGATGTAACCTAGATTAGTGGGAACAAACCCAAAGAGACACATCCTGTTCAGACGCTAAGAAAATGCCAGGGAAGAGTGTCCTCCTCACAGCAGCGTGGGCAGTCAAGCTGTACGAGTTTCCTCTGCCACACAAACACGGCATAGACTCAAACCCAAACATACTCCTCAGCTCCTCAGAGGAAACACATAGACATGGTGATTATGTGTAATTACGAGCCTCAGGAATACAGGCTGGCCTGATGATGATGGGTCCAGCACTGTCACGTCCCCACACACACAATCCTTAAGTGTTCATGCACACCTACATCTTGAATGACAGTGTTCAATGCAGGGTAACACTTTCTACTTTTGCTCATCAGTGATTTATCTTGGTTCCAGGTGGAAATCTACAAAATTCCTTTCAACCTATATTCAACTGAATACACAGCAAAGACAAGATATTTAACGTTCAAACTGGTAAACTTTTTTTTTTTTGCAAATATTAGCTCATTTTGAATTTGATGCCTGCAACATGTTTCAAAAAAGGCTGAGAAAGTTGAGGAAGGCTCATCAAACACTTATTTGGAACATCCCACAGGTGAACAGGCTAATTGGGAACAGGTGGGTGCCATGATTGGGTATAAAAGCAGCTTCCCTGAAATGCTCAGTCATTCACAAACAACGATGGGGCGAGGGTCACCACTTTGTGAACAAATGCGAGAGCAAATTGTCCAACAGTTTAAGAACAACATTTCTTAACCAGCTATTGCAAGGAATTTAGGGATTTCATCATCTACGGTCCGTAATATCATCAAAAGGTTCAGAGAATCTGGAGAAATTACTGCACGGAAGCGGCAAGGCCCAAAACCAACATTGAATGCCCGTGACCTTCCATCCCTCAGGCGGTACTGCATCAAAAACCGTCATCACCGTGTAAAGGATATCACCACATGGGCTCAGGAACACTTCAGAAAACCACTGTCAGTAACTACAGTTGGTCTACATCTGTAAGTGCAAGTTAAAACTCTACTATGCAAAGCCAAAGCCATTTATCAACAACACCCAGAAACACCGCCGGCTTTCACTGGGCCGAGCTCATCTAAGATGGACTGATGCAAAGTGGAAAAGTGTTCTGTGGTCTGACCAGTCCACATTTACAATTGTTTTTGGAAACTGTGGTCGTCGTGTCCTCTGGACCAAAGAGGAAAAGAACCATCCGGACTGTTATTGACGCAAAGTTCAAAAGCCAGCATCTGTGATGGTATGGGGGTATTAGTGCCCAAGGTATGGGTAACTTTCACATCTGTGAAGGCACCATTAATGCTGAAAGGTACATACAGGTTTTGGAGCAACATATGTTGCCATCCAAGCAACGTCTTTTTCATGGACGCCCCTGCTTATTTCAGCAAGACAATGCCAAGCCACATTCTGCACGTGTTACAACAGCGTGGCTTTGTAGTAAAAGAGTGCGGGTACTAGACTGGCCTGCCTGTAGTCCAGACCTGTCCCCCATTGAAAATGTGTGGCGCATTATGAAGCGTAAAATACAACAACAGAGACCCCGGACTGTTGAACAACTTAAGCTGTACATCAAGCAAGAATGGGAAAGAATTCCACCTGAAAAGCTTCAAAAATTGGTCTCCTCAGTTCCCAAACGTTTACTGAGTGTTGTTAAAAGGAAAGGTGATGTAACACAGTGGTAAAAATGACCCTGTGACAACTTTTTTGCAGTGTGTTGCTGCCATTAAATTCTAAGTTGATGATTATTTGCAAAAGAAAAAGTTTCTCAGTTCGACCATTAAGTATCTTGTCTTTGCTGTGTATTCAATTGAATATAAGTTGAAAGGGATTTGCAAATCATTGTATTCTGTTTTTATTTACGATTTACACAACATGCCAACTTCACTGGTTTTGGGATTTGTACATGAGGCACATGTGCTGAGCAGTTCTTATCAACAAAAGAGACCAATGGCATTGGTTAAGGGTGTCCTGTCCTGACAGAGTCTGTTTTCCTGAGTCCACATGTGTTCCACATCTGGCTCTTGCTTTAAAAAGGCTCCTTCCCTCCACTAACCACCAGGGAATTCCAGGAAGCCTTACTGTACAGGGTTTCAGGTCTAAATATGCTGTTAGTGCTACTGTGGCTTATTTAATCACTCCAAGAAAATCTGGAAGGCCTTGACCTAATGTTTTCAGGAGATGGTACTTATTGGTGGCAGACAGAAAAACAACCATTTGAAGATAAAAAATATTGAAATAAAAGTTTTGCTACAGGAAGCAAGTTGAAAAGTTGGCATGTCACAGCAAACAGGACAGATGAACAGACGAATTCAAGAGGTGAGGACCAGAGCCCATGATTGGACCAATGTGATTTAGAACAAAATGACACAGAACAAATAGAGAGGCAAAATGGAAATTCATGTTTGGTGTTTTCGGGTGGGAAAACACAAGGTTTGGCCTGACAGAGCAGAGCAGGAGAAAGAATTTTAGATCACAGAGGCTTTAACTGATTACAACCCACAGTGGTTTGTTATCAGGATAGCGATGGGGGAGATGTGATGTATCCTCTGATGAGGCTGAAAGGGGATTCAAACAAGCAGCTGAGCTTTATTGTTTATGAATGTGAAGTTGTCAACAAAGCTGGGGGCCTGACACACAAACAGTCACATTCCAGTGTCATGGAGAGAGAGACTAAACTAATAAGCATTTCCCTAATTTAAAAATGGAAACAATACATCTATTCTTTTCCAAAATACTTTGAAGAAAGGAGAAAAAAGGGCATGACCCACACAGTTATGTATGTTAACATGCATGGGTAAGTCCAGCTAACTGGGTCACTGTCCTATAATGGCATATGAGTTGAAATGATTCTTTCATGTAGGATGATAATGGCTTCATTAGGCCATTAAACTAAAGCACTGCCTGTGCCTCATTATACATGCAGAGAGAGAATTGATTGATTGACAGAGACATGCTTCAATCCATGGCTGATAATGGAAAAACTTTTATTGATACCAACTCCTTTATCAGTTTGGCTTATTGTCAAATTCATTCTTGATACTCTGTGAGGAAAAAATTGGGTACTCAATACAGAGCGAGTTGATAAGCATTAGGGAAAATTTTTTTAATCCTCAGTCCAGTTGGACCTTATTCTTAGGCCCCATCCACACAAAGCCAAACCGAGGTCTAAACGCGCAAGTTTTTAGCTGAATCTGCGTATCATCCATACGAAGACGGCGTTTTGGGGGTATGTAAACGATCACTTTTGAAACCAGGTTCCAGGGTGGAAAGATTTTGAAATGCCGTACACGCAGCTCCGTGATAACTGGCTCTCCACAACTTTTCAGATACGCTTACGTCATAGTTTCATATCTTCATTGACACACATGCGCCACACGCAGCAACGGCAATGGTGTCATACATGAAGCATATGTGCTGATGAAGCTAGTGACCCTACTATCCCTGTTGCAGCAAAATCTCCTTCTTCTCAATCACCACCAAGTTGAACAAACAATTATCGAGGACACATTACGCCACTTTATGATCACTTTATCACAATCTCTGTTTACAACTTTTGCCGCAAGTGCGCATGTCCACTGTTTTTTTTATCTGTTTCTGCTTGTTTCCGTCATATCGTTACAGCGCCCCTAGAGGTCTGGCATGTGTTTTACAGCGTTTTCATGTGTATGGAGTGCATTCATTGAGACGCACACATTTTCTGAGACACCTTCGTCTTTATGATGATCGTTTTGGAAACTGTTAAGCCTTTTGTCTTCGTGTGGATGGGGCCTCAGTCTGTTAATCTGATGAGTAAGTCGTGCATATCCACTAGTGTAGGTGCTACCAGTCACATGGGCCCTCTTCCTGGGGACCATTTGAGCAAGTTGGCAGCAGTTAACTGGTTGTATGTCAATTGGTGGTGGCATGGATAAACGTTGCAGCTTCTTGCATCACTATGCTTCACTTTTGGCACGAATGCAATGCACATTATATCCTTAGGCAGATGATGAAGGGCTTATTCACACATGCTCCCTGACTTGCTTGTTTAAACTTGCCCCTAAGAAAACAAAGTTTTACTGCAGTTTATTGTCAGTCACTGAAGTAATAGCAGAATGAAAATGCTATCTGAGTAAATGAAATCCCTCATTTAAGTGTGCTGATTTGACTTTGAAATTATGGGTTTAAAAAAAAAAAAAACACTAAAGGTGTCCTGATACATCAGCCACTGATCAGTATGGGTCAATTTTTAATTAAAAAATGATCATTTGATCAAGATTTAACGTCTGTGGTCACAGATACCAATCACCTGTGGATTAATCTCATGGTTAGCTTATATCATCTACTCAAAATTTCATCTGTTGCTCTGTCTTCCTCTAAATAAACTGTAGTAAAACTTTGTTTTCAGTCCTTTTAGTCCTAAATATTTACCCAGCGTTTAAGCCTGTGGTGAAATTAACACCAGTCCAGTACGATAAGACCTAAAGCTAAAGGAGCTACACAGCAAGTCATGTATAGTGATGCATGTGGGAGCATTGCAATGTTTTATGTTGGCTCTATAAATGAATATTTGGGTGGAGCTAAGAGCATAGTGTGTTTAAATGTTATTTCCAGAGATGAACATTTAGATTTTGACCGAACTTGAATAAATTATGATGGGTTTCATGAAAATATGAAGTAATTACACAAGTTCCATTATGGGTTTTTTTTTATCAATGCACTGCCCTATTATTAATTAAACTATTTGCATTGTTTTATGCATTGAATTTAATTGATAGTTTTAGTCAGTCAGTCAATATTTTTGCTAATTCGCATTAATACAAAGTAGTAGTAATAAATGAGTCTTTACATTGAGTCATACAGATGTCCTTCCTGAAGGATATTTTATTGCAGATCTCTTTTAACTGCTTTGTTAAGCAAACTCTTAACCAGTCATAAAAACTACATCCTGATGGCAAGGCTTGGCAGGAAAAGCCTGGTTATGGCATCCCTAATAAACACAATAATATGACTACATGAGTGCATGTAAACACACTGACTAAGTCTCCAGTCATCCTTCTGTGATTACCGCCTGTTATAAGTCACGTAGTCAGCTTTCAATCAATCACACAAACAGAAACTGCACATACACATACAAAAGGAAGCATCAACAATTTATTTCAAAGGCACAGATACCATCAGTGTCAGAGCTGAGACAGATAGTGAAAAGACGGCAAAGCCTCAAAAGAAAAAACATAGAAGAAATGTCAAAGGCCACCGTGGCCTACTTCTGACTGAGGCAACATAACCACACACATCCATACATACACACACACTTAACCTGTCATGACTGGCACTTTCCCTAATGAACCTGGCACAGTCAGCAACACGCTTGTCATAAAGCTGCTGCAATTTTTCCATTCTCCACCATGTTCCCTCTCTTTCTTTTCTGATTCCTCCCTCTGGAAAATTGGCTTTCTCTTCTGGGTGTTGCACAAACTGTCTCCAAGCATCAAGCAGGCAGTAAACTTTTTCTCAACCTGAGAGTTAAGTTTCTTAGTTGGTTGCAGATGTATTATTCAACTACTGCATTCACTCCAGCTGATGTGTTTTGATTTAAAAGGATTTGGGGCTGGATGACTCGGATGATACCCATCTGTAAAGAAACAGGAATAGAGGCTGTAACAGAGTTTCTTTGTCCACTGGTGTAATGTTTGCTTACTCCACCCTCTGCTCACTCACAACCTTAGAAGTCATGCAAGTCAGAGGGGAAGTATCCTCATCTGTTTGCCAACTCTGCTGACCACTAACAAGACAGATTGTTTGTGTTTGTAGCGGGGGAGGTCATCCACGTAAACAGGGATAAACAGTGATTGCCAATTCAGTCAAGACATTTTATATTGATTATCTTGTGGTTGACATACAGGCCTGATCAAAATCTTAAGACCAGTTAAAAAATTGCTAGAATATGCATTTTGCACATTTGGACCTTAATGAGGTTTTAAGTAGAGCTACAATATGCAAAAGCAAGAAGGGGGAGTGTGACAAAAAACATCAAAAGTTTAAGACCACAGGCTATTGAAGCCAAAATCTGCTCAAAATGTTCATTTTCTGTCAGGCATCCACACGGTCATGCCCTCCTGATGGCTAAAGCTAAGAAGCTTTCTCTTCTTGAACGTGGTCGGATCGTCGAGCTGCATAAGCAAGGCCTCTCGCAGCGTGCCATTGCTGCTGAGGTTGGACGCAGTAAGACAGTCATTCTACATTTTTTGATTAGTCTCATTAGTCCCGAAATAAAGACAAAAAATATGGAGATTGAAATTCAACATAAGGTTAAATAGTGACTGTTTTTTTCCTGAGCTCTTCATGCCCTCCAGGCTTCTGCCCCAGTCATGTCATGAAAGGTTGTCACTATAGACAATATCAAATATAACTATAATGTACACAAACAACGGTGTCTAATCCTATATCTTGGTTGAAAATAGATCAATACATCTTGAAAACTCTAAATTTTGCACAGCTGTATATGTTTAAAGATGGTTTTTGCTTACTAAGCCTCAAAATTTCTTTTTGTTGCATTTCAGCATCTGGTTGAAACTATACAAAGACAGAGAGGCATCTTTTTACTCCATGTTTTTCAATGGAATCTGACAGATTTATGTGTTTATAAATGTCACATTGGTAACTCACACATGTAAGACGAATATTTGTGGGTGTTAAAGTGTGAAAAACAGAATGTTGGCCAGAAGAGGAGGAGGACGACGCAGTCTTTGGTTCAACAGTGTGTCTACAGACGAGTGTGTTTGCTTTTCCAGGAGAAAAATATCAGACTTTTGCCACTCCGGCTTCACACACTACTGCTCTGACTCAACTGGACAAAGAGGTCACTGAGAGCATCACAAAAAGCTCCCTCTTTCTGCACGCTGACAGAAACAACAGGTCAGACTTAAAACTAAGACCAGAAAAAACATCACTTTCCTTACTCTGCTGATTATCTTCCAAAAATGACCATACTTGTTTTTTTCTGAGATCACAGCCCTCTCTTTGGCACACTTACATCTGTGCACACACTAATTCTTTCTTGGCAGCAGGGATTTGGCTCCACCAACCGAGCCATATAGATCCCAATCAGGGAGGATATGTGGGATTGAAGCTTCATCTCTCCCTCTATCTCCTCTTGGCTCTATCCAACCAAGTGCGTATGACTCCAGCAGATTTCAGGAGAGAGCACAGCGAGAGGTTATTATATCCAATGCTTGGTCAGACAAATGTGCTTCCACTTAAACTGCACACTCTCTGGTTCTCCTCCATGCTCGTACTCCCTCCACCTCTGCCTCCCTGCCTTGCCTTTCCCAGTCTGCCCATCTGATCTTAGAAGCGTTTGATAAATATTACAACCAAATCACACAGCGACTGGTTCTGCATGGACTGCAATAACTGGCTTCACTGTTGCCAGAGCACAAATAGGAAGAAAGTGAAGCATGCCAGAAAATGGCTATTAGCAATTAGATGGTGATGGTTGGCATTGCTTTTCAGGGCTGAGTAGAGGGGGAAAACAAATGAATGCAGTTGGTAGTTCACTCTTTTTAGAAATGTTTTAAAGCCGGATGGGCTGTGTTTGCATTCCCATAAAACAAACACAGTGTGGCATACTAAATTAAATCCTGTATGGGTCTTTGCTTAGATTTCTATGACACGTTTGCAGTTTCTCTGCTTCAAAATGTTGATTGAGTTGGAGAGGTATCTCACAGTTTGATAGTCTTTTAGTAGCACAGACAGTGACTGTCTGCACTAAGCTTATGTCTGCAGTTGATACAATAAAAACAATAACTCCTTCTACTCCAACAAAGAGGCTTATTGTGAGCAATCTTGGCACTGGAAGACACGCTTGTATTTTCTGTTGAGTATGACTTCAAAAAAAGAGGAATTTTCAGAAAGATGTGTAAATCTTTATCATTTTATTTGCTAGTTATAGTGACAAAACTGGGTCAAAAAATCTTCCTTTAAGCTCCCACAAAACATATTGAAGCATTTTAGGTCAGGTTTAACAGGTCTGACCTCCAGCAGCATGTCAGTAATGCTAAGAAAATAAATATAAGCTGCAGGACCTTAATGTGAAGAAAGGCCGGAGAATCTGCCAATATCTTCAGAAATAATTTGAAACGTACCAAATTTATGTCATCAGGATCTGTTAATTGAATGTCCAAAACACTTTAACAAAAAAAAAAAAAACATTTTTACAAGTGACATATTGTTATTTCAAAGAGGGAACTGAAAAAAAGCATGTGCAGTAATAATGGCACCCCTCTTCAGTATTTTGATGCACACCCTTTGGCACTGATGACAGCCTCCAAATGTTTCTTGAAGCCATCTATAAGCTTCTTGCTCTTCTCAGCTGGTATTTTCTCCCACTCTTCATATGCAAACTGTTCAAGCTCTTGAACATTTGCAGGTTTCTTTTCCCCAATGGCAGATTTCAGCCATACCAAAGATTTTCAATCCGATTGAGATCAGGACTCATTGCTGGCCATTTTAAAACAGTCCATTTTTCCTTTTCAACCATTCCTGCGTGCTTTTGGATGTGTGCTTTGGGTCTTTGTCTTGCTGGAGGGCCCACGATCTTCAACTCAAACCAAGTTTTCTTACACTGGGTAGGACATTATGCTCTTAAATTTCTTGATAATTCTCTCATTTCATGATTCCTGTGATACGGTCAAGGCCTACAGTACCCGATGCAGCAAAGCAGCCCCAAACCATTATGGAACCTCCACCATGCTTAATCGTTGATAGGGTGTTCTTTTCCTTGTAGGCTTCAAGTGGTTGCAATTAAAACTGCCTATTCTAAATATGACTGCATGATCATAGTAGCTAATGAAGTATAATTTACAAACCTTAAAATGTGAACATTACTGCTGCCAAGTTTGAGTCTGATAAAGTGATGCAGAGCAAAGTTAGAGAGGTTTGTACCAATAATGATGAGTAGGACTGTATCTCATGAGGATGTTCTGACATTATAAATACTGTTTGTAAGAGCTACCAGTTAGCTTGGTAGTTATTTAGAATGTAACATCAGAACATTATGTCCAAGTGCAGAGAACAATGCTCTAATGACAGCATGCATGAGATTCTGTTTATTCTGTCCATTGGTCATCATTTTGAGCTGATTCAGTGTAACTATTGACAATTTAGTGGTGTTTTATAAGTTTTGACTTCTGTAGGTCTCTCATGTGCCTTCAGTATTATTTAGTAACATGCTTTGTGCAGGGCCGGATCTATTTATGGCTATGCTTATGACGCAGACTAACAGTCAAGCCTGACAAACAGCTGTAAAACAATATGTTTTTTTCATATAAAACATCCCAACAGACATTGAAAGGGGACAAAGGTAAATGAAACTGTATATTTACATCTCTGTACACCCAATTACTCAATGACCCACTGTCCAGTACCATTCTGCAGCTCAGTGGTTAGGGACCCATGCTTAAGCCCTCACTCACACCTCCTCGCTCTGTATGAGGCTGAACTGTTGGATAACATTTTCTCTTTCAACTCAGCCTCAGCTTCACACATTAAACCCAATGCTGACTCATTATTTTCCATGTTGCCATCCTACCCTTAGACACTTTTAAGCTTGAGTTGCTATAGCTACTGACTGTGTGGGAAAGATGGACACACAAAAAAGGTTTTTGTATGTTGTGGCAGCCAAGCCCAATTTTCTCCAGAACAGAGTATGCTGTGATTGACTGGTTGGCATTTTCTGTCTGTCATTCTCAAAAACAAACTGAGCTCCTCAGCTTTATTTCAAGGTTTCAGAAAGTAGTCTGAGCAAGCTGCCACTCTATTAAAAAGCCCAGAACCATTGATCATACTATTTGTGGAGATGTCTGTTCTGTCGTCTGCTTCTTTTTTCACCTCAAGGCTGAAGAAAACAAACAGAGCTTTGGTATGTTTGCCCATTTATCTGTCAGCTACACAGGAGAATATGTTAAGAAAAACATACTCTTTTTATATTCATCATTAAAACTGAAGACAAACTCTGTTGCACTAACTTAAGCCTTGGAAGCATTCTGCTGGATGGAGGTTTTCAAAACCGTCTCGATTATCTGGATCATGTGTGGTATCAAACAACAGAAAGTTAATCAATTCATTGCCAAAAAAGGAACAGCATTGTCTAAATACACAAACACATGTGCAAAACTTGTAAAGCCTGTGGAATTGGATGAGCTTCCTTTCCACTCACCTTTGCAAATTTTTCAACTACATTTTTTTAAATAGTTTTCCTGCACTCTAGGTGATAAAAACATTACTTTTTAAAATCAGCTCCTTGAATAAAACAAAAGACAAATCCCCATGAAAGATGCCCAAATGGATGTCTGAGAGTGTCATATGGATCATCTTGCAGTCATGAAGCATTAGAATACTAATGGTTTAAAAAATTGCTTTATCTTGCACTAGGCCTTGCATGTATTTGTCGTATTGTCATTAGCATTAACAAAAACTGCTATGATTTGATACTGTCCAGGATAAATCAAAGAAAAGGCATTTTGCATTATCAATTATTTGCAAAAAAAAAAAAAAAAAAAAGTCCATCATATTTGCCCTTCACAGACACAGAGTTTTATAAAGCCATGGTCTTTTTGTGGTTGGGAGGGCCTTTATATCAGAGCAAAACTCCTATAGCTCTCTTATCCGGCTTCACCTTTGTGTGCCCATGTCCAGAACCTCCAATTTAAAGGATAAGTTCGGTTTCTACAGCTTTCACATTGTTTATAGAATGAAGTAGAACAATATACTCATCCAGAAGGCTTTCCTGATCCAAACAGTGCTTTGGGAGATATTTAGATCCAAAATCGAGTGGCGGACATCCGTATAAAGGTAGCACATGGGGCATGTATAGCGCCGCTCCTAAAACTGCATTAATTGTCCATTAATTGTCATTCCACCCATGTTTTTGTGACTGTGCTGACCTCTGAACTGGAAACTTTATTTACGGCTGCCGCGCGTGCGCAGTACGGCTCATTGTTTCAGGGGCGACCGCCGGCTACTCAACAACTCTCTTCTTCCAGTTTTGTGCAAAATGGACGAATATCTATCGGATGAAGATGTGGACGTGAACTTTGAATAGGATGAGTGTCCTTACAGTCTGAAGCCAGAGTTTACAGATGAGGAGCTCATCGAAAGGAGGACACCGTACTGCGCATGCGCGGCAGCTGTAAAGAAAGTTTTCAGTTCAGAGGTCAGCACAGTCATGAAAACATGTCATGAAAGCAAGCGACACAGACTGTCTTGGAGGAGTAGCTCGAGCGGACCATGATGAAATATTGGTGAAACTAATGAGTTTTTGACGATTAATGCAGTTTTAGGAGCGGCGCTATACATGCCCCTTGTGCTACCATTATACGGATGTCCGCCGCTCGATTTTGGATCTAAATATCTCCTGAAGCACTGTTTGGATCAGGAAAGCCTTCTGGGTGAGTATATTGTTCTACTTCATTCTATAAACAATGTGAAAGCTGTAGAAACCAAACTTATCCTTTAACATTTCTTACAGTTTTCTTCCTAATCTGTATACATAGGTATTACAAGTGTCCTTGGTATATTAAGACAAAGTTTTGTTGCTATATCTCCCACCCTCTAATAAAACAACATTATCTTTACATGTCTTTTGTGTCTTAGAAACTTTGTATAATGTTAAGCTCTAGTATGAGCTGTCTCTGACACTGGACTCCTGCCCATCACCACCCAACAATGGTATTCAGTATTTCAATGACCAAGCCAAACTCCAGCACATGTGCATGTGGCAGTCTGACTCTACGCCAAACACTGTGCATGATGGGATACGCAGTGGTTCACTTTTAATACAACCATCACCAGCATCCAGGCAATGCACTGAGCTATCTGGTCCAAGATTCCAGTCAGCTTCCTGCTTCCCTCATTAGCTCCTCCAGCAGTAACCCTCAACTTAGCTTTCAGTACAGATTCCTGCAACAACCACAGGGCTCTCGTGAAAATGCATGTGACACGCTGGCTGGAAGTTAAACAGGCTCAATGTATAGTGAGCTGTACTTTCCTATTCTCTCTCTTCTCTGTGAATGTGATCAGTTCAAATTTTGACAAATGTTTGAACATTTTTTGCAGCTACTTTTGCGTCTATTAGAGTCATTTTCTGTCCTTCTTGAGTATTCATCATCTATGTCTTTGTGCGCTTCCTCAGTATCAGTGATTTACTGTAAACAGTTTGAAGAAGCATGAGTCACGCTGCTGTAATGTCTGAGGAGGAACAGTTTAATATTAAAATAAGGAATAGAGTTTTGAAGAGGGAAGGAACAAGTATTGTTAGGCTGCACACAGGAGAGTGTACAATCTTTATAAAAGGTTACTGGATTTATTTTTTAACAACACTGTAAAAAAATAGTAATATAGCAGTATTTTACTGTTTATTTTACAGTTTTTTTCTGTATTTTTAAAATGCCAATTAATTCACAAAAATAAACTGTGATTTTACATGTCAAATGTAATATAACAGGAAATTACTGTGACTGTGAAAAAACACAATATTTCTGTTCTTTTACAAAGAAACCCCGTTAGAAACACAAATATTTACTGTTAAAATATGCTAACAAGTGTATTGTAATTTTACAAATATTTTTCTGTTATTTAAGGGAATAAACTGTAAAATTCAACTTTACAACTCTAAAAAAAAAACTTTTTCTATCAATAATGTCTTTAAGAGGTGCTGGTTTGGTGGAGTGGTTAGCAACCAGGCACCCCATGTACTTGCTTCTGCTGGTCCAGGTTCAAGTCCCGCCTGTGACCAGTTTGCAGAGTGTCTTCCCCTACTCTCTCTCCCCCTTTCACAAGCCTATCCACTGTCTCTCTCCATCAATAAAGGCACAAAATGAACAAAAAATATATATAAAATAATAATAATGTCATTAAAACCAACTATTAGCAGCACATTCCTGTACATTTAAGCATAATTCTTCATATTACAATGTCGATTTACCATCTCTATGGGTAATTGAATTGTTTTTTAACGTTAAATGTTTGTAATTAAACGTTAAAGAACCTTAAATTAAGGCAAAATCTTGTTAAAATTACAACTACAAGCTGTATTTTAATTACGGAAAGAAACTGTATTTTTATGAGAAAGCAATTTTCTGTTATTTCACTGTATTTTTTGGCGCCCCAGCTGCTGGAAAATTACGATTTTTTTTTACAGTGAATGTCACAGTTCCAGTCATTAGGGGATATGAAACCAACAATGGGAAGTTACTGAGCTGGTTTAAATGTTTTGCAATAGCTTCCCAGATAATCTGTGATGTCATACCTTGAAACCATTACACATGGTTATTTCCAAGAATAGTCCACATCCTTCCTAGTCCATTTAAGCACCCACAGTTGAGCAAAGTGAAACCCATGTGCGCCCTAATAGGCCTGTGTTTTTACAGCTGGGACCAGACAAAAAGCCAGTGCAAACAGTGACATAGACCGTCACTGTGTGTGCATGTGTCAGTCTATACTCCCACACACAACACTGACACACAAATACATGAGTTGTAGTACGGTGTGAGGGATTAGCCCTTATTATCCACTAAAGCTATATGACTTATGGTCTTAACTCTGTACACACTGACCTGCTGACAGTGTTCACAAGGCTGACCTCCTGTATTCATTTGAGCGTTTATTCAGGCCGAATAAAGCCCTTGCAGCATGCTTAAACACGCAGCTCTCAGGAATAAACTGAAAGTCTGTTTCAACAAAATATCACTGTCTTGATATGTTTTCCAAAACCGTATTTGATCCAGATTTGTGGGTCAGGGAGTATATTTTGAGAGTGCTGGTTTCCCCATCTGTGTGACCACAGTGCTGGGCCACTCTCCCTACTTCTTGCTGCCCACTGTTCCCACGCCTCTTTTTGGGCTAAATACATATTTAGGGAAAAACTGAGCAGCAAATCATACGCCTTGCTCTTTGAGTGCACCCTAAACCCATTACTCAGAGGGTTTTTTTACAACCTTTGTGGAGTTGGGGCAGAGACACTGAACTTTTTGTTGGTACTAGAGCAAATCAAAGTTTACTTATCCGGGCAAATCATGCTCTCAAGCATGAATGCTATTTAAAGGTGAGTACTGATGACAGTTTACACTATTGTATAGATTTAAACCCCCAACATCACACACTGAAATATAACCTTTGTGTTTAAAGCCAAAAAATGGTTTGCAAATCTGTTGGCATTCATGGCAAGAGTTCACTTGGACAATAATAAAAATGCAAAAAAAAAAAGAGAGAATCAGCAAAAATTGGTACATAACTTTTCCATTTCTATTACTTGTTAAAGGTAGTGGTATTTTAACTAAAATGTAACAAGTCAGGTGGTGAATATGTATCATGTTTAACATAACAGATGATGCAAAACATATCTTTTTATGGTTTTCTTGATAAAATAGGGATGCACAACATTGGATTTTTGCTGATATCTGGTATGGTGTCATTTCTGAACTCATTATACCTGGAACCAATAAGATACCAGATTTAAGACTGAGCACAAATTGCTTGTGCGAGTCTATTTATGTGAGAAACAGAAGTGAATCAAGATAAACACTTTATGTTTTAAGAAATGAATATGTTGACCTCAGTTCACATGCAGTTAAAATGTATAGCCAGCATAATGGCTGTAAATACATTCAGAAATGTTCATATCTGCTGATAACAATATTTTACTAATGTGCATCCCTATGAAAATTAAGTATTTGGTCACTCTGTGCAAATCCAGTGGGAGGAATGTGTCAAGGCATGTTTGAGCTGCCACAGTAAACATTAGAGCAAAGTGCTAAAAAGCCAAGGCCACATTCAACATCTTAAAGCAGGGGTCGGCAGGTAAGTTTGGCCTTGGGCCAAAATTTTTCAGAGCAACTGCATGGTGGGCCAAAACATCACATCAATCAGAAACGTGTTTTCTTTCTCTCTCTCTCTCTTTTTAAAAAAAACCCTTTCCCCTTATCTATATGCTACTTTTATATCGTGATCAGATTTTCAATTTCATATCACGGGCCAGATATTATTGGAGACGGGCCAGTTTTGGCCCGCGGGCCGTTAGTTGCCGACCGCTGCCTTAAAGGTTCATGGCTAAAACAGTTCATTCAGAATCACACCAAAGCAGCCTGTTCAGGGGTCAGGGATAAAACAGAGGGCCCCATAGGCATGCTAACATCCAATATCAGAGAGGACTTCTGGTCAAGAAACTTAAAAATATCCTGAGTGCATCAGGGACCAGCATAAACTTGATGAAAAGGAGTAAACTCTGGGACCTTATAAGGACTTAGAGACTGATTGGTCTCTGAAAAGAAAGAAAGAGATGCCAACAGGAGATAGTGTACTTGTATGTGGGCAGAGGGCTTTGAAATGCACACTGTAAAACTTACATATTGCAAAACTAAGCAGATATGTATATGCCAGCCAGTCATGGAGATCAATAATTCCAAAGCCACTTCCATTGTCCATTAGTAAGGCTACTCTGCACTTTAAAATGCCCCGCAGTACTATCAACAACAATTATACCAGGAAGAGCCAGCTATTTCCTTGTGAGTAGAAATGAATGACAAATGGATTCCTCTGTGCAGAGTTCAAGCAGAGCAGTGGAACCATTTGAACACATGCAAATGGTACTAAATAGGTTTTAGACTGTGCATTGTGTGTGTGGGAATGTGCTCGTGCAAGCGTGTGCATGGGTAATGAATAAGATCCTGGCACATCACAGCCGTGTCTAATGCACTCCCTGCAGATCAGAAGAAATAAACAGATAAAGATGAAGTGGACGTGAAAGCAACGGCAAAGAAAAGAGAGAGAGGGAGAGAAGAGTGAGAAGCAGGAGGAGGGAGAGAGTTTTGGGATTGTTATTGGAGCCGTAGAAGTCATTTCTGACTTAAAGAGATCCAGATGTGGGCTAGCCCCTGAGAGAGAGCAAGAGTCCAGGATGGAGGGGAGGAGGATTTATTGGACTCTGCCCCTCTATATGGTCAGTACTTGCTCTGATTCGGAGAGCACCTCTTTCAGGGATGGATATTGATTGGCTTTGGTGGATGTAAACTCGTCGCAGCAGAGGGGGTGGGTGCAGAAATTAAGGGTTAGGGTGTGTGGCGTCAGGTGGTAGGGTGGTAGAGGGGTGTGTGGCTTGCACAGCCCAGTCTTTGGCCTATAAAAAGCTGGGGTGGTCAGAATAATGGTCTGTTGTTATTACACACACACTCATTCACAGGCCTTTCTCAAACCCAATGACTAAATCACTAAAATAGACCCAACCAAAAGACATCTGGTTAAATAGTGGAACAAAAGTGCTCTTTAACTTGTTTTGCTATGAAGAGGTTGTCCAATTCACCTCTCTCTGTGCTTTTAAAAACTTTAATATGAAATGTAAGGTGTGAGTAGATGAGAGCATGTATTTGTGAAAGTACAACAGAAAGCTGGATGATCTCAGAGCTTTGCAAGTTCCAGTCTAACAGTATTTACCTCTTCTTTACACGCAGTCCATGTGTGCAGAAGGGCGCTCCTGCACAATAATGTCTTCATTCTGATATGTTATGAGCAGGAGTGGGAATCAAGAGCCTGCTTCAGTTGGAAACCAGTTTTAAGTTTGAAGCACTGATATAACTGAATGTACAATTCCTATTTCAATGCCTTACATTTAGATATCTGCAAAAATGGATGCCATGCTCTCATGACAGACACTTAGCACAAACAACAACCAGGAGTTGAGGATTTTTTAATGGAGGACATGAGACAGCAGAGGTCTAAGGCTGGAGGTCAACCTGCTGTTTGTCCTCACATCCACTTGTATGGATGGGTACCTTTCACATTTGAACTGATACAGTACTGATACCCGGTACCTGGGAATCAGTATCGGTACTCAACAGTACCAATTTTTGGTACTTTTGCGTGTGTTTATGGGTAATAAATATTAATTTGTTAACATTAAGATCTCTTTTTCTAATTTAAATTCACTTCTCAATATATAAAATTTGACAGATATATAACAAAATAACATTCAACTGCTTGTATTGTAACATTGTAGTTGTTCTAAAAATTTCTTCAACATGAAAAACAGTAACTAAAATGAACCACAACTTAATAAATTAACTGCAGCCCTCACTTTAACTTTAGGGCAGTTTAACAGAGCTGTAAATAAAAAAAAAAGCATTTACATTAACGTTACAATGAACGAGGAACAGACCTGATAATGATAACTGAGGTTAAAATGCCAAACTCATACCATCTTAAACACGAGGCTTATTTACCTGGACCAGACGAAAAGGACAATGCTTCACTTGCATCCTCCTTGTCCCATTTGCTGCCATCACCAAACAGTTGAATGTTATTTTGATATATATCTGTTAAATTTTATATATTGAGAAGTGAATTTACATTGGAAAAATGTGAGATCTTAATATTAACAAATTAATAATAATTAATATTACCACATGAACACACGCAAAAGTACCGAAAATTGGTACCGTTGAGTACCGATACCGATTCCCAGGGGCCGGGTATCAGTACTGTATCGATTCAAATGTGAAAGGTACCCATCCCTAATGGAGAGGCGTCATTCTTAACCTCATGCTGGTAGGAACAAACTTTGGTGGAGGTCTGTTGTCATGTCCTGACCCTCTGTGAACCTCCCAAGAGCTCCATCGTTCTCTCTGTCCTGTCTTTATTTCTTCCATTCAGGCTTTGCTCCATCATCATAGACATCCGTATAATGTGCGGCAGCCGTAAAGAAAGTTTTCAGTTCAGAGGTCAGCACAGTCACAGAAACATGGGCGAAGTGACACCGGACTGTCGTGGAGGAGTAGCGTGAGCGGACCATGATGAAATATTGGTGAAACTAATGAGTTTTTGGACCTTTAATGCAGTTTTAGGAGCGGCTCTATACATGCCCCGCTATACATGCCCCGTGTGCTACCATTATACGGATGTCCGCCACTCGATTTTGGATCTAAATATCTCCTGAAGCACTGTTTGGATCGGGAAAGCCTTCTGGGTGAGTATATTGTTCTACTTCATTCTATAAACAATGTGAAAGCTGTAGAAACCGAATTTATCCTTTAAATGGTGTTTTGTAATAAATGTACCAAAAAGAAATTCATCAAGTTTTCATTTATGTGTATTCATAAAGTCAATGACATATGTAACAGTGTGGTTGAAGTTTAAATGTTAAAAAAAGAAATAAAACATTCATCATAAATCAACCAAGGAGTTGATAAACAACTGTATGGAATAATCAAACTGGTACTGATAAAAACCCATTCAGTCCCATTATCAATTATACATATGAAGCCATTTAGTAATGGCTGCCTCTAATCTCACTCTATACAATGTTTATGAACACTGATGAATGTGTGTCCAGCATCCTCAGCATTTGTTTCCACTCCCTCTGCACTGGGCTAAGCTGCACGATCACACAACAAAGGGTTATTGTCCTGCAGTAAAAAGCTCTGCTCCGGGGAGCTGGTAGTGGGCCACAAACAAAGGCTGGTTACAATGTCCCAACACAAGCCCATGAATCAAGCCAACACCAGGCTGCCAAAACAGCCTCGGAAAAAAGAGCGCTGCGAGTCTTCTGGGGTGTGACAAAGAGGGAAGAGAAACAGAGTTGATTGAGGAGGGATGTTGGGCTGGAGGAAACAAATGTGCAGGGAGCAGGATGCACAGCTGGAGCAGGAGGAGAGAGGAGGGAGGATGATTTGTGTGGCGAGAGGGATCGTCCAACAGGAGAAGAGAAGGGATGAGGGAGAAAAAGGAGGAGAGTATTTTAGAGGAACGCAGCCAACACAGCAGAAGGAGGAGCAGTGAAGTCAGCACAAACAGAGAGCTGTGTCAACAGACAGGCCTCCTGCCTGAGCTCTAAAAGTTTGACGCACGCCCAAATCAAAACAGCAGAGCAGGAGGGACGTGTGGATGTTATCTAGTAACTGACCAACGGGAATAAAGTATGTCAAATCAAATCTGGCTGTTGAGCATGGGATCCAGGAACCACTTTGCCTTACACAACCTTGGTCAACATAAAAATGATCTCTTTGTTAGTATAAAAGTTCCCTGCACTCTTTTCCCCAGCCCGACAGGTCAAGTTAGCAATGAATCCATCAAATGCTCAAGCACAAAGAGCCGCTATTGTAACCAGCAGCCGGACACATTTCACCTTTTCCACAGAGTGAGCGAGTGGAAAGTGGCGACCAGCACTCTGGAAGGAGTGTGACAAAAAAAAAAAAGTTTGACATCCATCAAAAACACTCAGTACAGAGATGTTATGACTTGGTGTAAGTTCAAATGTACATGTTTGACTTCTAATAATCAAGATAATTTATATTAACAATCACTGGAATAATTAAAGCATGTCTACAAATTGATAGATTTATCCATGACTTCATTTATTAGTTGTATTTTTATTTGTAGCCTTTATCTTCTTCATTACTTTGTGATGTGTTAATTGTAATTGCCTGGGGTACATGAGCTAAAGAATATCAAGATACTGTCAGTATGAATAATAAAACCTTCCATAACACTTGCAAATATCAAATTTGATACTTTTTAAAGACCTTTTGACTCCCACATGAAGAAAATGAATGAAACATCTGTGCACTATGTACTGTATAAAAAGCTGTTAATCATATTAACATGCAAATATACCGTAAAATACAACATAAGCAAGAAGACCAAACTGTTTTGATGGAGGTGATATCAGAGAACTTTGCAAAGCCGTATTGGAAAAATACAATTTTAAGACTTTTTAAGGAGTCTGATTTCAAAACTCTAATTCAAGACAATTTTTTTATCTTTAGGAAACCTAAAATTAAAAAAAAGACACGAAACATCCAATACTGGTCCGTTCTTTGTTTTGATTTCCTCTAAATTGCCGCCAATTGTTGGCAGTATTTATCAAAATAAGCGGAGCTATTAACAAGAGAGATTTGCACACTTATTTGTGCAATTTAGACAACGTTTTCCTTCTTTTGGTTAAAAAACATTACAGACTCTTGCACACTGTCCTAGTTGCAGAAATAGGATGGCAATTTTTAGAATAATGGATGAGGTTGGCAAGGGTTTCCCTAATCATATGGCCTGGTCCGACCTCGCTTTACAATGTTCCTATGGTGTATATTTGTCCAGTGGAATTCCTCAAAGCAAGTCAACTTAGGAAAATGATTGTTCATGACTAAAAATAGTTAAACTTGCAAAAATGAAACAATGGTTGAAAAATGTCTGAAAACTCAGAATACCACAAATAGGTTGGAATGATTGGAAAAGTGAGATGCAAGTTGCACAAAGCTATATTTACCAAACATTGACAGCATATATGAGCACTCCCCCTCCCAGATAAAACTTTGGAACACTAATTTACAACATTTAGAAAAATGGATAAGATGGCACAGAAAAAGAGTTTTGCCCACTTTAGGGCAACTTTTCCAAATGTTAATGTATTTCTCCAGTTGCACTACAAGTTGTGAATGTTTGGACACGCTGTTAAAGCTGTCAAGAAGGCAAGAATTCTAAACATTACACATACATTTGAGCAGTGTGAACAAAAACATGTGAGGCCAATTAAGTTTCTACTTCAAAAAAGCCTAAAAATGTTATTAAATCAAGCACTTTTTATTTTAAAAGCCTTCTATAGACATGAGGAAGGGCCTCTTGTTCTTTTACTGGGGGCCATAAACTGCTAAAACTTTCTTTGGGCACCACACTAAGAGCAAAAAAAGTTCAGATATTTACCATTGGCGTTCTTCCCGCAGATCAGGTGTTCGTAGTGCTGCAGGACACCCCACAGCTCCGCGTCGTTGTTCACCACCCCATCCAGAGCCTCTGCGTTCACTGGGGCGCACGATGACCCCGGCCCCGAATGACCACGCTCGGCCATCAGCACCCGGGCTCCTATCTCCTCCACCAGAGCCTCCATGCAGGCGGTCAAGCATATCGCCGCGTACTCGTGGATGCGCACGGAGATGCGCGTATCCACCATCCAGCGGAAGAAGCGCCCCACGGAGAAGGAGAGACCACAGCGTGCAGACTTGCCTTTCCTGAGCAGCTCCCCTGCGCTCATGCTGTACATGGAGATCGCCTTGACCGTAGCAGAGACGCAGTGGTCAGCCAGGGCCCAGCTGAGCACGAGCCGCATGGCGCTCTGCACCTCAAAGCGCGTGCAGCGGCAGTGCATGACGCTGAGCCGCTGCGCCTCTCTGGAGATGCGGATCAGAGCCCGGCGGAGGAGAGCCGACAGCCGCCTCACGGCCTCGGGGGAGAACACGGCTGGGAGCCCCCCTTTGACGCACCCACTCTCGGCCACTTTCCGAAGTATCTTGGCAACCTCCTCCTCGGTCCAGGGGAACTCTTCCAGCTCAGGTAGACGGGGGCACTTGGAGAAGATGTCCTCGGGGTCCTCAGGGAGGACCGTGTTGACCGTGTCCCAGCTGTTGTTCCTGCTGTTCATGGAGCCGGAGTAGTACCACCAGTTGCCCCGGTGAGGGGCCGTCATAAAAGCCTGGGAGTTGGACTTGGAGGAGGACAGACTGAGGGATTTACACGAGTCCCCAGCGCCATAGCCAGAGTCCAGCGTCAGGTCCTCCAAAGTTTTCATGTGGGCATTGCTCAAACCAGCCATTGTTGTTGAATGGCTTTAAACGGAGGGGCTTCAGAAATGTTGTAAACCGAAGTTGGTTTACCTGAATGAAGCAGCGAAACTCCCCGTGGAGCTGGACCAACTGGTTATGCAGCACAACACATGACAGCCATGCTACTAAATGGAGTTCAGAGCGGGACAGCTAAAATACAACTACTACAGTTGAGAAAAATCAAAGTTAAAAGCTACTACTATCATAAATTAGACTGCTCTCTCCTACCAGCTCAATGAGATGACAACAAAGTTTGAGCCGCACGCGCCTCACCTTTCCCGGGCAGCGCGGGGGTTTAAAGTTTCCAAAGCTTCCACAGTCCTCTCAAACTCGACCTAATGTATCCTTGCTCAACGAGAAAAAGCCAAACTGGAGCTCATTTATGTAGAAGGGAATCCAGCGGAGCCGCCGTGTGTGAGTTAAAGAGTCTCTGCGTCGAGGAAACCGTGCTACAGTGTCCAGTCCACCTCATCTCTGTCTCTGTGCCTCGTCAGGAGCAGCCTGCAGACAGATTGAGCTACAGATGTGAGGGGGGGGAGGGCCGCCGCTGAGTGATCAACTACCGAGCCAATCAGGGCGGAGGCAAACTTTTATGGCAGCCAATCAGAAACCACGAAGGATCTTAGCGGAGTTAGAGGAAAAAAGTCCGGCTTGTTTTGCCAGAAATGAAAACAAAACAAATTTAGTCAAAAGCTCGGACCTAAAACCTGACTGTTTTCAGGTGTATACTTTTCCGGCTTATTCTAAACTTTACCATGCCTCCACACTCATTATGCAGTAAAAACAAACCCTGTAGTAATGACATCTCTGCAGAAGTTTTTGTTTTCATATTACATTTGTATTTGCTAACGATGGTACATAACATTTACTCCAAATTGTGCTTTACCACAGCATCGGAACATCATTATAGCCTACAGCTCCATAATGTTACCTGACTAATACCTAAAATAGTCAAAAGACAATTCAGTGAAGTCTGTAATGTGTCAAGATTTTAATTTTTATTGTCTTTTTACTTGAGGTTTTATCTAATTTACTTTTGTTAACAACAGTTATGTTGTCCTTAAAATTATTTGAATATGATGTTTAATACTATGCTTTGGTGTCAAGACTATAAAGCATTTTAATTGTCTATCTATCTATCTATCTATCTATCTATCTATCTATCTATCTATCTATCTATCTATCTATCTATCTATCTATCTATCTAGGTTTGATTTTGACATTGGTGGGGACAAAAGTACACCAAGATGGCACCCCTGAAAGTTGATGTGTTTTGCATTTATGACTGTTTTTTAATGTCACGTAGAGCTAATTAAACAAACAAACTATCATATTCAGGAAAAAACTATTCTAAATCTCTACTGTCTGTTCCTTGACAGAAATATATTGATGCATGACACATTAACAGTGGGACAGTTTGGGATCAATCAGAAATTGTGATAGTATGGTTATAGTCTGATAAATATAAAACCAAAACCAAAAAGGACTGCCGATAAGTGTATTCCCCAACAATATGAATGTATAAAATCATGTTATTAATTCGAGGTTTTATTGTATTTTTCCCCACAAACTTTTATTGTTGGTCTTAAACGGTTGCTGCCTTTCAATACACAAATAATACATGGATTCTAAAAAAAAAAAAACCTCTATAAGTATCTCTTTGGCATTAAATATAAGCATTTTTAGTTATAAAGTTATATACTATGCTTTTGTTTTATGCTAGGGACCATGCGGTAGTGGCATAACATTGATAGGGGTGTGTCCCTATAGCGCCCCTCACAATCAAGGGCTCAAAATTATTGTTACATCCAACTTGCTGCATTGATCTTTTTTATCTTCTGACTGTCATGATCATGATAACAGCCAATAAGTAAGAGTAAATTAGTAAGTAAATTAACTTTTGCACTGATTCCTATTACATTATAACTTTTTGAGAAATTGTTATCCCTTCCATTTAGTTACTTAAGAATATTATCACCACAAAATATGTTAAAGGTAGTCACTGCCCAACTTTATTTATAAATATAAAATATGAGCCTGTGTTGGTGTTAAGCTGCTAACTACTGGTGTGTTTACAATTCAATAATTTACGTATCCATCTGTCTGTATGCACAAGGTAACTGTCTACAAAGCAGTCTGAAGTCATAACGTCATGCTGACTCAGGTGATCTTGGCTGGTTGCCTGTACATGAGCTCATCTCTCACCTGCAGCCTGTTGCTGAAATTGAAACTGTAAAGCTCTTGGTGATTCGGTAAGGGGTGGAGCTGTTTACATGAAATCAATGATGCTTAGCATTGTCATAGACTGTGCCTAAAAATATTATTCCTGTTGGCTTGGAAGAGACAGGCCTGTGACGAAGCAGAAGTGGCCACTTTTTTTTTTAATTTATTCTATTTTAACCAAGAAAGAGCACTGACATATATAGTATGGAGACAGTGTTCCACTTTGGGCTCACTCCGAGCCTGTTCAGTATAGGAAACAGCCATAAAGTGGTTCCTCTTGCTATCAAAACAAAGTTTGAGAAAATCCTCTTACAAACCTAAGTCGTCGATCATCGTGCAGTCCTGTTTGTTGGTTTTTGGTAAAGTGCGGGGACATGCTTAAGGGCAGGTAAAGCAAGCAAGTTGAAGGAGCCTCTGACTTACCTGCTTGTCATCACTCTGCACTCTCATAGACAGGTAGGGTGTGTCCACACTGGAGTCCAAACACTATTACATAATGCATTTATGAGCACTAACCCTGCACGCCTATGTGATGCAACACATGGTAAAAAGCCTCAATGAATGCCTTCTTTCACATTCTACAGATGTACAAAACCACAAACCAGTGAAGTTGGCATGTTGTGTAGATCGTAAATAAAAACAGAATACAATGATTTACAAATCCTTTTCAACTTATATTCAATTAATACACAGCAAAGACAAGATACTTAACGTTCGAACTGAGAAACTTTATTTTCTTTTGCAAATAATCATCAACTTAGAATTTAATGGCAGCAACACATTGCAAAAAAGTTGTCACAGGGTCATTTTTACCACTGTGTTACATCGCCTTTCCTTTTAACAACACTCAGTAAACGTTTGGGAACTGAGGAGACCAATTTTTGAAGCTTTTCAGGTGGAATTCTTTCTCATTCTTGCTTGATGTACAGCTTAAGTTGTTCAACAGTCCGGGGTCTCCATTGTTGTATTTTAGGCTTCATAATGCGCCGCACATTTTCAATGGGGGACAGGTCTGGACTACAGGCAGGCCAGTCTAGTACCCGCACTCTTTTACTACGAAGCCACGCTGTTGTAACACGTGCAGAATGTGGCTTGGCATTGTCTTGCTGAAATAAGCAGGGGCGTCCATGAAAAAGACGTTGCTTGGATGGCAACATATGTTGCTCCAAAACCTGTATACCTTTCAGCATTAATGGTGCCTTCACAGATGTGTAAGTTACCCATGCCTTGGGCACTAATACACCCCCATACCATCACAGATGCTGGCTTTTGAACTTTGTGCCTATAACAGTCCGGATGGTTCTTTTCCTCTTTGGTCCAGAGGACACGACGACCACAGTTTCCAAAAACAATTGTAAATGTGGACTGGTCAGACCACAGAACACTTTTCCACTTTGCATCAGTCCATCTTAGATGAGCTCGGGCCCAGTGAAGCCGGCGGTGTTTCTGGGTGTTGTTGATAAATGGCTTTGGCTTTGCATAGTAGAGTTTTAACTTGCACTTACAGATGTAGACCAACTGTAGTTACTGACAGTGGTTTTCTGAAGTGTTCCTGAGCCCATGTGGTGATATCCTTTACACAGTCTTAGATGCAGTACCGTCTGAGGGATGGAAGGTCACGGGCATTCAATGTTGGTTTTGGGCCTTGCTGCTTCCATGCAGTAATTTCTCCAGATTCTCTGAACCTTTTGATGATATTACGGACCGTAGATGATGAAATCCCTAAATTCCTTGCAATAGCTGGTTGAGAAATGTTGTTCTTAAACTGTTGGACGATTTGCTCACGCATTTGTTCACAAAGTGGTGACCCTCGCCCCATCCTTGTTTGTGAATGACTGAGCATTTCAGGGAAGCTGCTTTTATACCCAATCATGGCACCCACCTGTTCCCAATTAGCCTGTTCACCTGTGGGATGTTCCAAATAAGTGTTTGATGAGCATTCCTCAACTTTCTCAGTCTTTTTTGACACTTGTGCCAGCTTTTTTGAAACATGTTGCAGGCATCAAATTCCAAATGAGCTAATATTTGCAAAAATAACAAAGTTTACCAGTTTGAACATTAAGTATCTTGTTTTTGCTGTGTATTCAATTGAATATAGGTTGACTGGGATTTGCAAATCGTATTCTGTTTTTATTTACGATTTACACAACGTGCCAACTTCACTGGTTTTGGGTTTTGTAGATGTTGCATTTAAAGAGAAGATCTGGCACTGAAACATGCACTAAGAACGGCCTATGAATCACTCTGTCATGGGATTCCACCTTTCTATCCAGGCTTGTTAACCTCCCTGGTCTTGCACCATTAGTCAAATTTCCTCTTAATGAAATCAGAAAAGCACACAGAGTGAAAAAGAGGATCACTCTTGCTTCATTCAGACCCCACGTAGCTTGTGAAGTGGACAGTGCTTACCTCATGGTCTGTGTGTGTGTGTGCAGGCTCCAGGCAGATATTAAGCAAGCACACCACCCAGAGCAAAGTAACACACAGGAGGGGATCAGCAACTCTGAAAATGATTAAATGTGTTCCCCAAAAGATGCCAGCTCTGTTGGAGGTGAAAATTAGAGTTACAGAATTTTTCCCTTCCTCTCTGCATTGGTCAAAAACACAAAAAGAGGGATATTCACTTTAACTCAGACCAGGTCTCTGAAGAGTGATGACAGAACGAAAACAGAGGTTATAGATGGGCCACATATAACTTCATATATTTAACATTTCATCTGAAAAAAGTGCATTAGAACCTAAACAGCCTGGTTATGATTGATCTACGTAGATCACCCAAAAATGTACCACTCCATATTTTTATACATTATCAAATCAAATCAATCAAACTTTATTTATATAGCACTCTTCATGCAAAAAATGTAGCACAAAGTGCTTTACAAACAGACAGATAAATTAAAATAAAGGATTTATGACCCAAACCCACTCCACCCAGGCCTTGAACCCACCCAAACCACAATCCATACAGTGTTGATAAAAATAATCATAAAAAAAGACAATAATAAAGCACACTGATGTACCCAGTACGTACTGAGAAAGTGTAAAATTAAATATATCATAAAATAAAAAATAAAAAAATAAAAGAATTTTTAAAAAATATTAAGAATAATAAATTGAAATGAAGTTAAAAAATAAAAATAAAAATAAAAAATAAGAAAATAAAATAAGGAAAGATAGCCAAGATAAAAAATAAAATAAGATAAGGTAAAATATTAAAAGAGTGGGCTGTAAGTAGAATAAATAAAAACACTAAATAGTAATTCAGGTAAAAGCTTGACAAAAAATGTAGGTTTTTAAGTTTGTATTTAAATACATTAACACTAGGTGCAGCCCTCAGGTCTACAGGTAGGCTGCTCCGTAAGCCGGGGCCATAGAAGTAAAAAGCCGCCTCCCTGTAAGTTTTTGTTTTAACTTTGGGAACTGTTAACAGTCCTGAAGACCTGAGGGCTCTAATGGGCTCGTATGGTAAAAGCAAATCAGATAAATATGAAGGAGTAAGACCATTAAGAGCTTTAAAAACCAGTAAAAGAATCTTAAAATCTAAAAATAAAAAGAAATGGGCAGCCAATGCAGAGACCTTAAATCCGGTGTAATATGGGCTCTCTTTCTGGTCCCCTCAGCATTATAAATAAGTGATTCTTCAAAAGTGCAGCCTCAGGACCTGACACTACCTCCTCATGAGGAATTGCAACCCAAATGTCTGTATTTAGTTAAACATGTTGCACTTTGGACCGTAGATGGAACAAAACATGACATAGTACTGATAGATAATTCCAGGCCTCTTTTAGGTGCACTGAGGAACTACTATCTGACATCTTAGCACCATAAACTAGCAACAACACGGGCAGATAAAGCACTAAAATTTAGCACAAAATTGCAATTTTTTCCGCCATTGTGCTGAATAATATGGAGCAATAATAGATACAATTAAAATCACGTTATTAACCATCAGTTGTGGAGAAATTCTTAACTCAATCTTAAAAATCATTGGTCATACACATTATAAAGATGAATTCCTACATGTGTGTGCTTCATTCAAAAACTGTTCAAACATGTCAGGAGTATATTGACATTAAGATGCCACTTACCAAAAATGGAAGTACTTCTAACTACTTTTTATATTCTGATTCAAAAACACTGAAAAAATAATTTAATAACAACTAAAAACCTGTCTTATTAAATAGTTTTATGTAGCAACGCATTTAATTTTTCATTTTTGTACAAAAAATGTTATCATGTATTACACAATGTAGTGTGTTTAGTCTGTTCATTAAAGTCTTATACAGTACAGGCCAAAAGTTTGGACACACCCTCATATTCAAAGTGTTTTCTTCATTTTCATCACTATTTACATAATAGATTCTCGCTGAAGGTTTAAAACTATGAATGAACACGTGGAATTATGTACTTAACAAAAAAGTGTGAAATAATTGAAAACATGTCTTATATTCTAGTTTCTTCAAAGTATCCATCCTTTGCTCTGATTACTGCTTTGCACACTCTTCATTCTCTTTCTGAGCTTCAACAGGTAGTCACCTGAAATGGTTTTCTCTTCTCAGGTGTGCCTTTCCAGGGTTAATTAATGGAGTTTCTTACCTTATTAATGGGGTTGGACCATCATTTGTGTTGTTCAGAAGTCTGATGCACAGCCCACAGCCCTATTAGACAACTGTTTAGAATTAATATTATGGCAAGAACCAATCAGCTAAGTTAAGAGAAACGAGTGGCCAGCATTACTACAGTGAGAATCTACAATGTTACTAGAAAAGCACTCGGAGAGCGCAGACCTCCGCCAGCACCACAGTCCTCACCCATATTGTGATTTCACCATAAATATTAGTCCTACCTTTATTTCTTATAAATATTTAGATTACTTGACCATAAAAACATACCATTAGCAACTGGATTCTTAATGATATCTATTTTAGTTCAGTAGTTATTCACAAAAATCACATTCTTCATCATGGCGGCCAGACGCTGATCCGGATCAACACCAAAAATGAATCAGTTCTTCTTTTTCCCATGCTGAACATTTCCTGAAAATTTCATCCAAATCCATCCATAACTTTTTGAGTTTTTTTGTTCACAGACAGACAGACAAACAAACTCTCTCGAAAACATAACCTCCTTGGTGGAGGTAATTAGAGATGAAAATAAAGAAAACACATTGAAAGAGAAGGTGTGTCCAAACTTTTGGCCTGTACTGGATGTTGAGAAAAAAATTGTATTGTTCAGTTAAATACGGAGGTCAATAAGTTAAAATGTATTTGAACTTAAAACATCTAATCCAAAGCTTCCCCTGCTTAGTTACTAACTCATTCTGTTTCTCGATATTTGATCCCTTTTAGTCGTTAATCTACATCAGTTTCATGTTTTGTATTTATTTGATTATTGGTCTGATTTTATCTATGTACACTAGGTCATATATCTGCATTGTATTTACTACAGTAGCTTGTAAGTTAATACTTTGTCAATATTTATGCTTTCTCTCTGTGCATGGGAAAATATAATGGTTGGCCCAAACCAACCCATTAAAGAAGCTGTTTGTTTTCTTCACATAACAAATAAAATCCCAGTAGCTCAAGACAGATGTTAACATAGGATGTTTCCAATTAAGAATTTTAGTATGGTTTTAAGGAAATTAAACTAATAACTCTGCTTGCCACCACTGAAATAGAAGCACAAGAGGCTGGTAACCCTCAGTATCTGTGTTATGATGTTGTGCACTGTTGTACACACTTAGCAATAGGCCTCTCCTTAAACCAGCAAAAGAACATTTCAAGATACAAATAAAAAACAATCATCATAAGGTAATTAGTTGTGAGAAAGATTTTCTGAAATGATTATTGTTTTGTTACTGTAATTTCCGCTAAATTCCAGTCAGACACAATGGTTTTATGATAAACAGAACTACTTTTATGTGTTTCTTTTTACCGTCTGTATAATTTAAGCCTATAAACCCCTCAAAAATTCCTTTTGGTTAAAGAAGTGCAGACAACAACTCCCCACATGTTATCACAAGAAACAAAAAAAATCCCAAGCCCACGTTGACGACCACTGCCTGACTTCACAGATGATCAAAATGAGATTCACACTGTCACGTGCTGAAGACATTTGTATTATTTGCATGAAGGAAGTGAAACTAAACTCTGTGTTTCTCCATGCCTGAGTGTGTGGGTGGGGATTTTGGTCATTTCATTCAGACTTGAGTAAGACGTCCCATCATTGCTTGATAAATGTCAGTTTCTTATTTTACTGTATGTGTTACAAGCTTTCAGAGCGAAAAGCCTTTTTAATCTGGCTTTTAGCTGAATGTTGTTTTACTCTTTTAATCTGCATCATATGGTGTTTACTCCATTTTAGTTTCAGAGCTACTATTTAATGTTTTACCACTTTTTATTTATTAATTGTTTGGTTTTAAAAGAGTTCTATCTTTATCAACTTTTAGCATTTTATGAACTTTGTCATATGGTTTTATTTATTTACTTATTTATTCAGTCAGTTTAGTTTCAGCTCCTGTGTTTCCTCATTTTCAATTCAAGATTGGAGTGGGTGGGGGTGTTTGGGTGTATGATTTTGCATGTAAGTGGCTGTCTGGGTGTGTGGGATCCTTTATTTTAATCTGTATCTCTCTGATCTGCCTGTTTATTTTAATGTACAGCACTTTGTGACACATCTTCTGTACGAAAAGTGCTTTATAAATAAAGTTTGATTGATGGTTTGATTGATAGTCCCACGGGTAGTTGAAGATAAGGGTGGAGCACCACCATGTGGCCACGTGGAGAATAACACTCTCCTCAGACATGGCTGACCAAACCAAAGGAACGCGCACTCTGCAATAACTAGGAGCGTAGAACAAGAAATCCCACATTCTGCTGTGAGCGACGGAGCCGTGGACAGACACAAGAGTGGTCAGCAGAATGTGGGATTTCTTGTGTTCTTGTTTCTTGTTCTACGCTCCTGATTATTGCAGAGTGCACATTCGTTTGGTTTGGTCATCCGCGGCTCCCGTAGGCACCCGTAAGTGTATCATAGAAATGCCAAGAAGTGCTGTTTAGGCTATAAACATGTGCTAAATGATGTCGTTTCGAGTAAATGGTGGACGTTACCCGCTCAGGACACTTGGATTACAGCGCCTGAGCAGTATGGAGGAATATTGCCGACTTTTTGTGGACTTTTAAGGACGCTGTTTGTTCGGGCTCTGACCGAAGTCATGATATCAATATCAGTGGACAGCGAGGATCCCCCCAGATCTCCGGCTGCATCCTAGATGTTCCAAAACTACTCCACAGTGTTGTTCAGCATGAGGGTGAGTAGAAAATGAGGCCAAATCGTTGTTTGGGTGTAGTGTTCCTTTAAGGCTGAATGGATAAAAGTATTAAATATATTGAACAGATCTGAGAAACAACCTCGACATAAGCATAAAATTTTATTTGCAAAAACCAACAAATCAAAATAAGATTACAATACATTCTTAAAACCTTTTTCTCTACAAAACAATTTCACAGAAATTACCTTGGAATGTATATTCCTATTTTCACTTTGATGTCTCATATATATATATATATATATATATCCTCATATCTACTGTTTCCTCTCTTCTTTAAATAATCCCATGTCAGTGTTAACTGCCGTACAGTATAGACCTTTCTATAGGCAAAGGAATGGGTCTCATAGGGCCGCCCAATCATGTCGTCAATAACAGATCATTACTCTCAGATGAGCTGTACAAGTCCAGCTTAAAGCCCTCCATCAGTAGAAGTACTCTCTTGTATAAACAAAGGTATTAGGAGCCCGGCCTCCTGCCAGACTAATGGGGGAGGTGGGTTCCTGCTGGACTGCAGCTGCCATTGAGTCTCCATCACACCTCTTGGTTACACTCAGTAGTCATTAGTACCGTCTCTGCTCATCAGTTTGAGGGGCAAATGGCCCGTAAGGACCCCACCCTCTGCTGTTGACCAAACACACTGACATCTGTAAGAGAACCATATTTCCTTCTGTAACAGTGTATCTGAATTTACAGTGACTTTACTGCCTGCTTATAAATAACTGTATATTTATGAATGCACCTATGCTCTTTTTCTCTAGAGTAGTTTAAAAACTGCCTGCAGCCAAAACCCTGATAAAGGCACACATTAGTGAAAACAGCCATGCCTCGCCACACTGTGGTCTAGGACGGTGTGTCTTTTCTGTCTGTATCTCTTAGCATTGCCTGTTTTGTTGACACTTTAAGATGAGAGATAAAGTTTTAACTCCTCAGATTTAATTGTACTAAAGCAAAACTCAGCCCAGAAACACTGATAATGATATTGAGGTTAGAAAACTGTAGGGAGCTTATGCTTTTGTCAGTTCAATAAAAATGTCGCACAGAAATTCAGTGTTTTTGAACTAAAATAGCACCCCCAATGTTAGTGCACCCATGTTCAGTCAGGACAAACTGCAACTCTTTATAAATAACCAACAGCAGAAAACTTCAAATATAAAAAAATCAAGTCATAAATGACAGCAATAATATCCGTGTAGCAAGTAAAACTGATAACAGCAGCAGGGCTTTGTTAATGTTGAGACACTAAAAGACAAAACAGAGAACTGTTGATAAAAATAATTACAAGGGCATTTTTCCATCTTAATTTGTTTGAAAAGGGCTTTTTATACATGAATGGGTTCTATCAGGCTTAAGCAGAGCTTTAGCACCTGGCCATGCTGTTGATTTCTATCCCACAGGTAGTATCTGATGTATTAAGACATACTTCTCTACCAAAGACACGTTTCCCCTACCCTCACTACGCCACCATCTCTGTTTCTATCTGAATAACATGTTGACACACATTCTATTAGGCTCCCATGTGAGAGCGTGTTAGAGAAAAAAAAAGATCTTAGGTTGTCTTCATGTCTCCTTGTTAGAAAAAGGTGCTTCCTGTCATTGTAAGCACACACAAGCGGCAGCACACCCACGTAAACCTATATATATATATTTACATCCCCACGCACACATGCGAACACGCACACTCAGATAAAAGTAACAGCTGCTTAACAGTCTGTCTGAAAACATTGCACCAGCAAAAGAACTGAAAGAAGAAGAGCAAAAATAACTCTCCTTTCTCCCAACAGTAGTTCAGTCGGTGAGGCAAAGTGATGACTCAGGTCTTTCTGCCAAAACGGCTCCTCAGATTTGGACTCTGGTTCCACGCTGAAGCGTACAAAAGCGGCCCATGGCAGAACAGAGGCACTCCTAAACAGAACCCCTTTTCCACAAAAAAGGCAGAGTTCAGGCAGTGAGTGAGCTCCTACAGTCTCTATCTCACACAGCGGGTCTGCAGGAAGGTTCAGATATCTCCAGCCAGCAGGAGGCGCTATCCTTTAGGAGTTTTTTTGTTCTGAGCGTTCCACATGCCACGTTTTGAGTGATAGTAATGAAAGAAGTTCCTTAAGCGAAGTCTTTCCACCTCCAAACCGTTCTGTAATACCCTGATAAAGAGGAAAGAAAAAGGGTTAACATTTAATTTCTCTGTTGTCCATGTTACATGGGGTTCACTAGATAACAAAGGGACTGTAGCAGCGGTTGAAAATAAGTCACATTATTATGTCACTGTCAAGCACAAACCTTTAATCTCCAACTCAGAGCAGTGCAGAAGTGCGTACAAAAATGTCATTAGCAAAGTGATTAGCATTTAGCACTTCCTGGTTCTAAAGCACAAACTTTATGGTGTTGTAAAAAATGTAACTTACATATTCAGTACTTCAACTACATTTTTCTGTTTACATGCCTATATCTAATAAGCACTGTATCCCTGGTTTACCTTGAAGTGCTATTCTCATCCTGCAGTTGTTCACATAATTAGTTTGTGCCTTAGTAAAGGACACAAACTAATTATGTGTTTGGTACAAAATGAAAAAGGGTAAAATCATCAACATTGCATTTCTATAGTAATTACCTTAAACATTGTGTTTACACACGCTTTCAAAGTTCCATAGAGGAAACTCATAATCTTTAAAATTACAATAATAGAATATATCCAAGTGTGGTTGCAGGATTTCTAAATTACCTGTCCAGCAGCTCCCAGTCCTCACCACCCCAGCGGTCTTTAAACTCCTCTGTGTTCATGCCTCCTATCTTATCGAAGTCTGATTTATAGATCCCAAACAACCCGAAGCCGTTTACCTCCCAGTAACCTGCAGAAGGAGCAAAAGAAAGTGAAAGAGGGCCCGATTTCATTTGATTGCATAAGCAGAACAATTTCAATAAATAAAATGCTGTTGCCTGTGAAGTGCTTCTGATGCAAATGTGTTTATTATGCGTGTAAAGTGAGAAGCCACAGTAGGAATTCATTATGCCATCTGTAACTGAGGAAAGAGTTTGTGTGACGAGCCAGACTGAAAATTTGAACACACGCTCAATAAACAAACAACTAGTATAATGTCTGTTTGCATATGTGTGTGCATTTGTCTGGGTTACCATCAGGCTCCAGAGGTGAACTGCCACAGCCCAGTCTCATGACAATGGGAGCGAACGCCAGTCGGCCCTCCACACAGTGCTTCCTTATGCTCTCCAGTATGTTGAAAGGGAAGTGGATGTGCAGATCACAAAGGAACACAATGCTGTGATTATCCTGCAAAAGGAAACATAAACAAAGCCAAACTGAAAACAGCTTTCCATGGCAATAATCACTTAATCAGCCCATGACTGTGGAAAAGACATATCTGATGTTTCAGTGGATCAATCAGCTGTGAGTCGATGTTTCCTTAGATGACATTTCAGCAGAAGTAGAGGGCAACATTTTATCTTTACTCACGCTGCTGTGGTTGAATACTACCGCAAAACATCAAATAAACGCCCGGTCCCAAATAAACGTCGGGTGTAGCAGTACATTTTGACAAATAGACGCCCGTTCCAAATAAACGCCTGGTGTAATTTATTCACATTCTCCTCCCTCTGTATGTCAACAAATGCAGGTTGGTGTGAGGCGCTCTGTTTCACAACAGTGCAGCTACACTCTACGTCCACAGAGGGCACTAGAGAGCAGAAAGACAGAGTCTAACATACTAGGGCTTTGAAAATTCAACATAGAAGACAGTGCCACTGCAGCTGTCTGTTTTTTGTCCTTAACTAACGTCAGGGAGGCCGATCACGTCAGTTAGCGGTACGTTGCTGCTTATCTCCATCGCTCTGGTGCAGCGAAAAAAAAAAAGGTACAACCTTAACTTAAATAGCAGTCATTCCTGATCAGTATTAAGAGCGTTTAGAGAGCTGAGTTGAAAGAAGAAGAGTGTAACAACGGTACTGTAATCTTGCCTTGAAAATGTACAGGTGTTATTCATACTGGTGTAAATAAATAATTTGATTATATTTACCACATTTTTTCACTTTTTGCTAAGTAAAATTTTTGTAAAAAAGGAATTAAACGCCTGTCCCAAATAGTCGCCTGGTCTGCTCAGTAACTGAAGCAAATAAACGACCCAGCTACTATTTAGTATTTTACGGTATTTCATGCAACTTGGGTGGTTTATACATTAGTATTTTTATTTTACTTGAGTGATGTCTGTTAGAAGTATCATTATTTAATACAGTTCACATCGCATGTCAGTGATAAGAAAAAATGCAGCAAAAAGCTACACTAAATGAGCTTTAATTTATTTACTATTGTAACATCCAAACATTTTAAGTTGTCTCCCTTTGGTAAACTTTAGCAAATATCACACTAGAAATCATTACTTAAAACCAACAAAGCAGCTGGCTAAGGTTTCATAATTCCACGGTCCTTCTCAGCCAGCTGTGCCTAAAATCAGTTTTGTACTCTTGCTTTCAACCATCCATTACTCTGACATTCACCGGTAGGGTCTAGGGTTCTGTTAAAGAAGCAAAAACTCACAACAGTCACTGACATAACTTGAAACTGACAAAAGAAATAATAACAAAAAATTACTAAAAATCAACTCGTGAAAATCAGACACTGTTTTTGAATTGAGGTTCAACAGAATAATTTTAAAAAACAAATTTATGGAACTGCCCTGGACAGAAATGATGGTACCCCAGGAAAACATTAAAAATGATTCGACCATAGGGACATTTTAAACTAAGGTGTGTCCTGTAATTATCATCACTGGTGTCTTCAAGCCTGTAATCAGTCAGTCTGCCTATTTAAAGGCTGAAAAGTGGTCACTGTGCTGTTTGGTATCATTGTGTGTACCACACTGAACATGGACCACAGAAAGCTGAGAGAGCTGTCTCAGGAGATTAGAAATAAAATTATAGACGAGCATGTTTAAGGTAAAGGCTATAAGACCATCTCCAAGCAGCTTGACAAAACTGGAGCTTTTTGGCAAGTAACATCAGCTCTATGTTCACAGATGCAAAAATGAAGCACACAAAGAAAAGATCACTGTACCTACTGTGAAACATGGAGGAGGCTCAGTTATGTTCTGGGGCTGCTTTGCTGCATCTGACACAGGGTGTGTGGAATCTCTCAAAAAGTAGTTGTACTGCAATAATATATTACAAGCAACTGCCCAACACTACTAAATATTTACTTTACAACTAAAAGCTGGATTAAATGTTGATTTATCGCACTTTGTCCTCTTGTGTTTTTTTGCATGTCACAGAAAAGTACACTTGAAATACTCAGCACTTCAGTGCATTTATAATCACGTGAGATTTTGAAAGAGACTTTTCTTTTAACTTGGTGTTATATTTTTGTGCTCTCTTCACTCTTACTAAATCTCTTCCATAACTGAGCAGAAGAGAAATCTGTTTGATGTTCCAGTGTATGAATTAGCGGTGAGTGGATGTTCATGTACGCCTGGGATGGGATTTCAGGATTAAAGAAAGTAAAGAAGACCGAGCTCTGTCTTCACTTCTTGAGCCTGCAGGTCACTCAGACATGAGTGACAGCCCCGTCATCCCACCGTGACAGCGCCGACACTCAACTGACGGATCAACGTCTGTCCAAATTTCCAGCTGCTTCACGCCCCCTGTGGGATGGTGCATGTGCGTGCGTGAGTATGACAAAAGAAAAAGCTGGCACTAAGGGCACGCGCGCACAAATAACCTGCATGAGGGAATAGATGTGACAGCTATGGCATACACATGACAGAAGCAATGCAGCAAACTGTCTGAGCGATTCCTCATCGCCCACAGCCGGGCTCTGCGGGAGCAGACAGAGGGAAGCAGGCAGGACACTCGGAGATAAGGGCCAGATCTGCAGCCCGTGACAGACTGGCCTAGATGTGATGTATTCATTATGCATGAGTGTTCTTTCTGCCTGTCCATCAGCCAGTAAAGGTCATGTGGTCAGTGTGAGCAGCTGACCTTCAGTGAGTGGCTTTTTTTGCCCCACTGCCAGCTCACATATTGTTTGTTTCTCTAACCTCAATGGTGTCCACGCCGATCTGCAGTCCTGCTGAGCGCTCAAAGTTCCCCTCTCTCCTTAGATATTCATATCTGTCAACAAAAACAGCACAGAGAATCACTTAAAGCTCTTAAATATATTCCAAAACTTTCCTAAAATATGTTTCACCTCAAATCCCATTCTCACCTTGGCACGGTGCTGTCTCGGAGTGCCTGCTCCACGTCCATGTCTTCGCTCTCAAAGTCGACAATGATGATGCTAAAATTGTCGTCCTTTGTCTGGCGATGAAGGTTTTCCATGTCAGAGATGAACTGTTGTACCCAGCGGGCCTGGTTTTTCACTGAAAGAGGAAAGAAAAAAAGGTCAAAAGCACACAAAAAGTAATTCAAAAATTGGGAATCACCAATTGTTTAAAAACAAAGCCTAAACAGTATTACGATAGCTAATGGCTTGTCTTAGGTAACTCCATTTTCAGAGAGAAAGCTTTATTTTACCAAAAAGTAGAATAAAGGTAGCATACAGAAGAGCTTTAGAAAGATCATTAGGCAGGCAGCTCAACAAACACCAAAGTCAGGAAAGATCCAGCTCAATAGTACTGTTTTCACTAATGCATTTAATATTGATGCAAACACCTACATGTACCCGTGTTAAATTTTTATCATATTTTTTTTGAAATCATACTTTGTGACTCCATAAACTCTTTTCTTGCTACATTAATGATCTCTTGCAGCCTACCTGCAGAACCTGTGGAGTCCACCAGGGGGACTTGCCCATACATTTGGACGCACTGAAATAAGATTTTGGTTGTTGACTAATTATATAGACTTTTAAGTTTGAGTATGAGATATGGGGAGATTAGTATGTATGCTTCATATTTAAGGCATAGTTCAGGATTTTGAAGTGGGTTTATATGAGTAACATGGCATAAGCCGGGACAATAGCCATGGTGATGGAGGTCAGCTCTGCATCTGTATAGAAGAAACCAGCATAGAGGTCAGGGCAATACATGGCAGGAAATTAAGCCAGAAAAACACTGTATAGTGATTTCCTGCTATATATTATATTCAGTATGTAATATTCTTTATATTATATATAGATATTTTTTTTATTTAAGGCTTGTACCATTAACCTAACCCATAAAATTCCAAGCTATCCTGATGAGAACAGGTTGTCAACAGTTTGCTTCAGTAAACTCAGAGGAAGATTATTCCTATGTAGTTCTTCCTTTTTCTTTTCATTTCATCTAAAACGCATTGGTATCAAGATATTTTACCTTTAACAGTAAAGATGAAACCTGTTAGCATGCCTATTTTTGTTAGCAAAGTAATAAAAATGGATGCACACACATGTTGAACAAATCTTTAAGTTTTGAAGTTCAGTTTTACAGACAGAATGTTGCATAACAATTCATCCTGTTTGTTGGTTTGTCTCTGAAAAAGTATTGAACACAATTAATACATCAATGGCAGGTAAAAGAATGAAGTTGGAAGCCGGTGGTGATGCTGAGGTCAGTGAACATGGTGCAGTTCCTTTTTACCATGACATTAGCTTTTGATTTTTGCCCACTCAAATTAATGCTTCAAACTGATGAAAGTCGAGTTCAACTTTGAAGATTGTCTTGATAAACTAACGTGAATCACAACCCTCTCTGTGTGTACTGCACACAAAAACATGTTGATTTACTTTGGTGACCCAATTTATGTGTTGTTAGTGTTGAGTTAAATTTTTGGGTTATTTTTATAAGAGTAACCCATTTTCTGGGTTATAGGGTTATTATTTTAACCCAACTATGTCACAACCAGCTCAACACTCACTTGGCGTCAGATCGTCTTGCTCTCATGCCAAGAACTCCAGACCTGCTATCCGGACTGATCACCCGTTGCCGACCTGTTCTGTTTCTGTTTCCGCCTTTATCGGCTGATCTTGGGCTAGACTACAAGGTACCGACCCGTTTCTGTCCTCCACCTACCTGCCTATCTGACCCCTCTGCCTGTGTGTGATGCCGAGTACCTGTCCATGAGCCTGAATCAGTGGTGGCAGCCTGATCTCTGGCAATTAGAACTGTTTCCTGCTCTGAAAAAGAAAGTGAGTCCTAACCTGCTTTACCTTAAAGACTCTGAGTTGCGGTACAAGTGTGTGTACGTCACTGCCTCATGTTCCAAGGATCGTGGGTTCGAACCCCACTCTCTACAATTGTTCCTGTGTCTGTTCAATAAAGCTGGTTATTGTGAACTGCAAAATCTGTGTTGCTTCTGGGTCCTAACTGCCTCTGTGTCAAACTACTGGAAGCGCTGAATTGCACAACCAGATAATTGGGTTAGGAATAACTCAACATTGTAGTTAGCATAACCCAACTTTTGTGTTAAATAATACAACCCAAAATTTAGGTCGAAAAAAAAAGAACCCAACCTGTTGGGTTAAAATAACCCAAAAAGGGTTCGTCCTTTTCTGAACCAGCAGTTGGGTTAAAATTGGGTTATTTTTTAACCCAACTGTTTTTAGTGTGTGGCAGATGATGAGCACCAACAGTTAAAAAGTGTCCCTGTTGGACTGACCTGGTACCACAAAATGCACCATCACATCCCTCCTCCACTGCAGCATCACCGGCTGGCAGAGCAGAGGCTTGGCATATGTCGTGCTCCAGGGGGTTGCTCCGAGCCGGGAAGGGGACTTGGAGGAGGGAGCTTGTGGAGGTGTGGTGAGGCTGGATGTAGCGGCAGATGGGGCCGGAGCTGGAGCAGAAGCTGGGGCCGATTCTGTGTTCTCGAAACTTTCCTCTCCTTGCCTGCCACGATGGAGCAGCAGGTAGATGTACTCTGACAGCCGCACCACACTGCGGCCTCTCTCCATCAGCTCCAGCTCCACCAGGTAACGGTTCCCTCTGGCTGAGTCACGCCGCTTTTCCACATTAATGATTCTCAGGAGGGTGTAGATCCTGGGACAAGAAGGAAAATATGTCAAAAGTGGGGTAATTTCTCTTTGTCAACTTTTCAAGGCAATCTTTGGACAAATTGGTATAGTTATGACTTGCTTAAAAAAACAAAACAAAACAAAAAAACAAGGACATCTCAGTCTGGCTCCTTTTAACAGTCAGAGTGGTCATTTATCGTAGATCTGTAATGCAACAAATAGATTAGAAGAAGGTTGTGTAACCAGTAACTTTGTTAAACACTTTTGTGGGCAGTAGGTTTTGTACAAAAATAAATACATGAGAGAAAAAGTTAATCTCTTTACCAATAATCATTTTTGTTTTGGATTTATTTAAGTCTGTTACACAACCAGATAAAACTGCTCTCAGGAGTGTCAGAACCAGCTCTTTGAAATGTGAATGAAACAAAATGGGGTCTTCGTGTTTAAGTATAAGGACAATAGATGTCTGGTTTAACATTATAGCAGAAAACTGAGAGTCTAAATAGATGTCTCTCAAGAGTGCTATGAGGGGAATCTATTTCCGAAGACATTAAGACTCTGCTACCCATGAGCACGCGCGGAGACTGTCGTAATGCTGCGTTCCAGTAACCTCAGAACAGGGAGTGACATCATCTCCGACTTATCGGCGTTCCAGTTGAAGTCGGAAAAAAACAAGCCGATCTACCAGGCTATTGTTAGCTGTTGTTAGCACACCCTGTGTTGTTGTTCACAAATATCACATGAAGAATGTGATTATCACTATGGCAGCATTTTTGTAAATATAAGTCTAACAATACTATGTATACAGCTGATCTAGAGCAACACACCCCAGTCAGAAGTGCAAATAAATTGATTATTACAGGAGCTAAATAACTGTTCACACTGGGGGCATTCATCTTCCATTGTCAACTCGTTCCCAGTAGGAAATTCCGACTTTGGGGAACGTTACAGTTGCAGTTTCCTACTTGGAATTCAGAAATTCCGACTTCCGACTACAACTGGAACACACCAAAAGACATGACCCAAGCCAAAGCGTGTGTTTGTTGTGATGGTAATGAATGCAGCTCAGACCTTCCTCAGAACTCTGCATTGCTTTACAACTTCTTTTTTCAACAACTTACAGGATGCAAAGCCACGAGGTAATATATCTCTTTCTAGTTACGTAGCGGTAGTTTTTGATGTGTACTTTAGGATTTTTGAGGTGGGGCTGTATGAGGTGCATGTCAATATTCTTAAATAAACACAGGGACCTAGATTAGCTCTGCTTATATATAGGGAATGCAAGCTTGGGCTATATACATAATAACTTACATTTCAGTGACAACCATTTCTCCCAGTCTTGTCATTTTCTGTGTTTCTATATGTAGCTCTACAGTTCCTTCTATGGATATTTTGGTATAGCAAACATTTGATGAATGGATGTTAAATTATCAAGTGAAAATGAAATAAAAATGAAAAAAGTAACATTTGTTTCTAGCCCTATCTGCAGCAGGATACTGTCAGATCTCTCTGTACTGAGGCAAATGTTTATAATGTATATGTATATAATAAAACCCTACTTCAAAAATCCCAGACTGTCCCTTTAAAGCATTAACACTACCAGATGAATTACTGTTGGGCAGTTGGAACACATCTTTTAATACATGGCTTTTGTTATCTGTGAGGCTGTGAAGTCAGCATGGCGTGGTGTGGGAGGAAGAAGCAAACAGAAGAGTTAATGACCATGCTGAATCACACACACACACACACACACACACACACACACACATCAAGGTTTGTAAGCACTGCTGCAGAAAAATAGTTATCAGCACATAATGAAGGCTAACATGAAGTCAAAGCAACAGGCCATGACCAGTTTGTTCTTGGAGAAAATGACTTCTTGCTCTACATAATGTTAGCAGAGGGACCCATAAGTTGAAGTTACAAGGTTGCAGCGAATCAATAGCCCCCCCCCCCCCTTCTCTGTTTATCCTCACCCGCCATTCTTCTCGTTGAGCTTCTCCATGTACTGTGCCAACACGTCCACCACCTCGCTCTCCGCCAGCTGCAGGTTACCGGACACGTTGCAGCGTAGGTCGTTCCAGTCAGAGCGCAGCAGCTCGAAGTCCATGGGATTCACAGAAAATGTCCTCTGCCAGTTGATGCTTTCCTCTGCCCAGCCTGGCCGGGCCTCCACCTCCTCGTAGCTGTAGTCCGACATTTCGCCCTCCTCTGGCTCAGGCTCTGGATCGGGATCTGCGTCAGGGTTGGCGTCCTGTTCAAGGTCTCCCGGGATTTCAGGCTGCTGCTGGGACTCTGTGATCTCTGACGTCCTGAGGTAAGAGGTGACTCGTGTTTCAGCTTGGAGCGTGTTTTCCGTGGAGTTTAGTCTAGGTGGGGTCCCCTGCAGATGATGATCTGACAGTGGGGTTAGAGGGTCCTCTTTCTTGGGTTGATCAGTAGTCTTTAAATCCCTGCTCTCTTCTTTCCTCCTGCTTTTCTCGGGATGCTTCGACTTCTGAACGCTCTCATTCTGCACGCTGACGCTTCCATTGCGTGGTGTTTTGCCCTCTCTTGTTGGAGGATTGGGCCAAAGCTGAGGGGCACTAACAAGACTTTTTCTCCCACCTGTATGTGTCTTGGCACCGAGGTTCACCAGTCTTGTTGTCTTCCCGGTTTGGTAGAGGAAAACTCCAGGGAACACCTCTCTGGGATGCCGGGACGCTCTTTCCTCCCTTCTCTCGCGCCGCTGCTCCCTTTCCTTTTCTCTCTCCTTGGCAGGTTTAGGCCTAGTGATGTAGATCTTATTCTCCTCCTTCTTATCCTTCTTGTTGCCTTGGAGCCTGCTGTTGTAAGCCTGAAGGTTATTGCCATGGGTGGAGTTGCTGAGGATCTGCTTGGCTCGGCTGGCGAGGGCGGAGAAGGAGGACTTCTGCGGGAAAAGGAGGGACGATTTCGTCAGTTTTGGCGGTGTTTCAGCTCCCTTCTCTCCTCCTCCTCCTGCTTTCCGGCTTGGGCCAAGCACAGCAGGACCGGTGCGGAGCCAGGACAGCTGGCGACCCTGAACCACGCTGACCATGCCCACCTGTCCCTGCTCTGTCTCTTCATCTTCCAGCACCTTTCTTGTATCTTGCCTCAGGTCTCCTTTTGTGTGATCCCTCCCCCAGTCTCTCTCTACATCCCCCCCATCACTCTGTGGAAAATGCCTCCTCTCTCTGCGTCGTATGATGCTGTTTACTGCTCCCTCCTCATCTTCATCGGGGTCCTCCTCCTCCTCCTCTTCCCCCTCTCTGGCAGCTGGTGTGGGCACAGGCTTGGAGTGCTGATTGGGAGGGTTAGAGGTGTGGCTGGGATTAGAAGGCTTCTTGGGCGGCTGCGTGCCAACAATTTCTGCCTCGTCCTCAGTGTCAACCACCTCCTCTTCCTCAAGGAAATCTGAGGACAGCAAGGAAACATGATGGTCAGTATGTGTGTATTTATTTGTGTTAAGCCTGGGACATGTATATGAACCATGCAGAAAAATCATGATGAAGTTAACTATAATGTTTTACACTAAGGACGGCACCAGGGTCATTATCTTCATGAAGGAAGTTATGTTTCTACCAGAACTTTTCTGTCTGCAAAATAGCTCAAAAGTTAAGAATGAGTTTTGACAACACCAGGAAACTTTAGTCAGGAATATTTTAGGACACTGTTTACCAGAATGTCACATCCGACATGTTTATGTACTGTAACACTGGATAAACATGCCAAACAAGCTCATGTAATCAAAGCATCTGTGAGCACTCTAACATTACCATGTCAGTGTTATTTATCGACTGATAGTATTAGGATCACTAACAGTGTCAGCATTTTGCAGTAGTATTTTCTAAAGAAAAAAAAATCCATTACTTGCTTCACTTTATATTTTCTGTGTGAGACAATAGAAGTATAACTTAAGTTTATCTTCACATTGATTGGTGCATTTGTGTGTGTGCATGAATGAATTACTGCATGTATTTGATCATTATTAATCACCATCTGGGTTGGGAAAGAGGAAAGATCTATCATCTTCTTCTTCATCCATCTTCATGTATTTGTAGAAGCCAAACCTGACAGATAGACAAGAGATAAAAAACCAATTAAACACTCACAAGAATATCAACACCCAGTCAGGAGCAAAAGGACGATGTTTCAGAGGAGATTAAGTACCACCAAACTTAACAGTAACAGCTTCACCTTTTTTTAAAATCCAATTTAAGAATTTCTAATACTTTTTCAAGACTCTAAATGACTTAAAATGATCAGTATTTCTGCACCGTGTATGACTGAAGTTATTCCTTGTACAAAACCCCAAACCAGTGAAGTTGGCACGTTGTGTAAATCGTAAATAAAAACAGAATACAATGATTTGCAAATCCTTTTCAACTTATATTCAATTGAATACACAGCAAAGACAAGATATTTAATGTTCCAACTGAGAAACTTTATTTTCTTTTGCAAATAATCATCAACTTAGAATTTAATGGCAGCAACACATTGCAAAAAAGTTGTCACAGGGTCATTTTTACCACTGTGTTAAATCGCCTTTCCTTTTAACAACACTCAGTAAACGTTTGGGAACTGAGGAGACCAATTTTTGAAGCTTTTCAGGTGGAATTCTTTCCCATTCTTGCTTGATGTACAGCTTAAGTTGTTCAACAGTCCAGGGTCTCCGTTGTTGTATTTTACGCTTCATAATGCTCCACACATTTTCAATGGGGGACAGGTCTGGACTACAGGCAGGCCAGTCTAGTACCTGCACTCTTTTACTACGAAGCCACGCTGTTGTAACACGTGCAGAATGTGGCTTGGCATTGTCTTGCTGAAATAAGCAGGGGCGTCCATGAAAAAGACGTTGCTTGGATGGCAACATATGTTGCTCCAAAACCTGTATGTACCTTTCAGCATTAATGGTGCCTTCACAGATGTGTAAGTTACCCATGCCTTGGGCACTAATACACTCCCATACCATCACAGATGCAGGCTTTTGAACTTTGCACCTATAACAGTCCGGATGGTTCTTTTCCTCTTTGGTCCGGAGGACACGACGACCACAGTTTCCAAAAACAATTGTAAATGTGGACTGGTCAGACCACAGAACACTTTTCCACTTTGCATCAGTCCATCTTAGATGAGCTCGGGCCCAGAGAAGCCGGCAGTGTTTCTGGGTGTTGTTGATAAATGGCTTTGGCTTTGCATAGTAGAGTTTAAACTTGTACTTACAGATGTAGATGAACTGTAGTTACTGACAGTGGTTTTCTGAAGTGTTCCTGAGCCCATGTGGTGATATCCTTTACACAGTGATGCCGGTTTTTGATGCAGTACCCTCTGAGGGATGGAAGGTCACGGGCATTCAATGTTGGTTTTGGGCCTTGCTGCTTCCGTGCAGTAATTTCTCCAGATTCTCTGAACCTTTTGATGATATTATGGACCGTAGATGATGAAATCTCTAAATTCCTTGCAATAGCTGGTTGAGAAATGTTGTTCTTAAACTGTTGGACAATTTGCTCACACATTTGTTCACAAAGTGGTGACCCTCGCCCCATCCTTGTTTGTGAATGACTGAGCATTTCAGGGAAGCTGCTTTTATACCCAATCATGGCACCCACCTGTTCCCAATTAGCCTGTTCACCTGTGGGATGTTCCAAATAAGTGTTTGATGAGCATTCCTCAACTTTCTCAGTCTTTTTTGACACTTGTGCCAGCTTTTTTGAAACATGTTGCAGGCATCAAATTCCAAATGAGCTAATATTTGCAAAAAAAAACAAAGTTTACCAGTTTGAACATTAAATATCTTGTCTTTGCTGTGTATTCAATTGAATATAGGTGTGAAAGGATTTGCAAATCATTGTATTCTGTTTTTATTTACGATTTACACAACGTTGTATTTTCACCTTCATTCCAAATTTCCTTTAATTCTGACATTCCCTTTTTCCTCTCCTTATTTCTTCTGTTTGTGGTTAAACAAAATGTGTTAGGCCGCTGTACATGTGAGGGATTTCTATGAGAACAAGTTAAATAACAAATACAGCTAAGAAGATGACAAGATTATGAAATTTCATACATAGATAGATAGTACATTTCTACATAAAGGTCCTATTTTGACTTTAAATTAAAGAATATGAGGATCCACAGGAGCCATGCTTTGTCAACTGTTGCTCATATACACCAGTCAGAGACAAAAAAAGAATTAAGAAATCCCCACAGAGATTTCTATATAGAAAAAAATGTTCTTACTTCTCCAGGTAGATTGGGGACTCTCTGTAGAAACACTTGTTCTCTCGCTCCATGTGGGTAAGACGCGTGAAGTCATTGGGGTAAACAAAGGATAGATAGACCTAGAAGAAGAGAACGTCTTCATTAAAGAGACGCTGAATTGGACACAGAACACCTTCTGGTCATTTATCCTAGCACAAAGTGTTATGGCATATGATACTCTGCATTAAAACCTTAAAAAACTTTCTTCATTTCATTAAATCCACTGACATGACTATCTTTAAAATTTTTAAAAGCAGGACTTGTGCTGTGATTGGTGTATCCCAACTGATGGCAGCTCGTTGAAAAGGCCAGGATGTTCATTACTAAACTTTGAATCAAATTAAAATGCAAAATAATAATTTGTTATCAGAAATATTCAATATAGATTCATTCAGAAGAAGAGAGGGTATTTTCATCTCCTAAAAAGGAGTGATTTTGGAGAAAGGTGTGACCCTGACAGGAACACCATGTCAAACTTTTCTTTGATTTTAGGAGGTGTCCTATGACACAGACAATTGGACTCGAGCCATAGGGACTCTGACTCGAGTCAACTTGAGCCGCTAATGAGATGACTTGCACCTCGACTCAGACTCAGGAGAAAATGTCTCCCGACTCGACCTGACTTCAGACAACATGATTCTGAAAATTGCACACACTCAGGCTTTATATGAAGAGCCAGACAGGAGATATACACCGCTCTTTCCTTTTAGCTTCACTTTATTGATGCTCCATTCACAGTACACTTGTCCGTCACCTATTATTGTCCCCCATACAACACAGTACTACACACATAGGTTCCTACCACACACCTGCTTCTGCTACAGTGATGATACAGGATGCAGGTTTTAAATTGGCAACCGCTATGTCTTCTGCGCCCAAAGTTATTTTCTTTGCACATAAAGAATTTCAATCAGATGGAAAACGAAGACACAGCAAGTGCACGACCTGCAGTGCTTTGATACGCGAAAACGTTAGCCAGGTAGCTAACGTTCCTGCCATAGGTCAATATGGCTGTAACGTTAGCCTGACCTGTGGTCAATATGAAGCTAGCAAAGCTAACATTAGTAAAGAGGATGTACATGTGTTGAATGTGTGGGAGGATAAGGTTTCTCTCTTCAAGATAAAACTCTGAGTGCTTTTTGGGTGGACTGGGAAACAATGGTGAGGGACTCGACCCGTCATAACCTGTGACTCGACTTGACTCGACTTGCCCACGACAGAAAAAACTTGGGACTTGCTTGGGACTCGGATCAAATGACTAGAGACTAGGGCTTAATGATTTGAGAAAATAATCTAACTGCGATTTTTTCCCCAATATTGCGATTTACTCTGCAATTGTTTTAATGTTCCTCATCTTACGTATTCTTAAACAAACATAAGCAGTAAATCTTTTTATAGTTAAACCAATATGACATTAAATTAATCTAAGGATAAAAAATTTGAGGAAAAGTGGAGAAGTGAAGAACAGAAGCAAAATAGGTATGAAATTGTAAAAACTGGGTAAAAACGGTACGAAAGCAGAAAAAGGTTAATAAATAGGTGCAAAATCGGTATGAAATTGCAAAAAATGGGGAAAAATTGGCAAAAAAATCCAAAAGTACCTTAGGAAAATTGATTATGGCAGCAAAATTGGGAATTCAATTTGAAACTAAATTTCAAAAACCATGTGAAAATTCCAAAAATGGTTCAGACAGTGGCCAAAAAAAGATGAATGGGGGCAAAAAGATATTGTTGAGTTACAGACTTTACTAGTTATGTTCAAGGTAAAAGGCAGAACAATGCCAGACAACATACAACATTTTTTTGCTTTTAGTTCAGAAAATAAGGATCATAGAAGGAAATTTGATTTTAAACATCCATTTGCACGTACCACTCTAAAACAAATGTGTATTTCAGTGTGTGGTGACAAATTGTGGGATTCTTTGACATCTGATTTAAAAGCCTGTACTAATATTAATCAGTTTAAAAGAATGTATAAAAACAAAATAATAAGGAAATGTGAAGATGATAGGTGAAAGGTCCTCTGTTGCTTTGTATGTCATTGTTGTTGATGGTGAGTAGTTGTGTGTTTGTCAACTGTTTTGTGATTACTTGTTTCTATTTTGTTTATGTATCATTTATGTATTATTATTTCTAATTGTCTGCTTTTTCAATAAGCATCGGTTGTTATATATCTGAAGGTTAGACCATCAAGTATTTTTGCTTTATTATGTCAAAAAAGGGGATGGTATTAATAAGTTTTTCTTCTTCCTGCCCCTTTTCGATCATAAAATGGAAAATGGGACAGAACTTATAAATGTACAGTATGTGACCTGTAATTTCATGATACAGAATAAATTGAAATTGAAAGTAGGCATAAAGTTGTTAAAACAGGGTAAAAAAAAAAGGTAAAAATGGTCCAAAAGTGGGAAAAAAGTGTATGAATAGAGGTAAAAAATAGGCATGAAATTGCAAAAATCTACATCACAATGCCAAAAAGTTCAACACATTTTAATATTGAACCTTCAGCGCTTTGAAAATTGCAACAAGCCATATTGCGATTTAATCTAATTTGCAATTAACTGTGCAGCCCTACTCGAGACTTGCTTGGGACTTGGGCAATTGTCTGCTATGACTTTCCTCTTCTGGCTTGTGAGTTTTTGGCCATCCTCTGCTCTACATGGAACAACACTTTTCACCTTGATAGCATAAGGTTTTAAAATCACCTGTAGAGATTTATGTTCCCGGCAGAGGACTAAATTAATCACTGGGTCTTATCCGGCTATTTTGCGGTGGCATCAAAGGATTCGATAGGAGAGGCACTCAAATAAATTCAGCTCCTCTCTCATATAAATTGATTCCCCTATCTTACATATGGATCCCAGCCAAATCTAAAATTGTTATGCTGTTTTTTTTCCCCCAGCTCATCCTTTGTCCCTGGAGCTGCTGCATTTACCTTTGCTGTCCAACAGGGAGCAGCAATGCTCAACACTGCTCAGCCTCAGCCTCCTCTTTGTGTTAAAATTCAAAGAGTGATGCCTAAATCAGCACGTACTTAGCGCCTCTGCTCCTGAGCACCCTGTCCTGTTTAGCTAAACATAACGCTGACTCTGCAGGGGGATACTTAAAAGAGGGTATAAGCCTCCTGTCATAATTGGATGCACTTCTGCAAGTGGCCTAAAAAAGCTGCATCAGAGTGCCACTTTTTTTTTACTTCTTCAAGGGAGTTGATGGAGAGGTGACTTACAAATTGCAGGCCTTGGTATCTGGCTATTGGAAAATCTTTGACGACATAAGTGGGGGAGTAGAGACAGGCAGGGAGGACGTTCTCCAGTCGAGAGGGGTCGATCATCGGAGCTGAGGAGAAAAAGAAAAAAGAAGATGAATACCTGAGGCGCTTTACAACAAAAAAAGAGTTTTGGATTTGGGTCATTCTACAGAAACGTGGATTTTTGGGATGGCAAGATGTCTTCTGTTTTTATTTCTTTTTTTTAACATTTAAACTTCAACTACATTGTTCCAGTAGTGAGAGTGCCAAATTACAAAAATAAATCTATAAAAGGATAAATAAATAAATGAATAAATAAATAAATTATATAAGAATCCATAAAAGAACAGGCTAATAAAAGCAGAAATATGAAGACAAATAAATAAAAAGTTTTCAGCTGCCATGTTTCTTCTCGATTGGGATTCCTCCTGTGCCTGTGACGCAACCACATTACTACTGCGTGACATTATAATATGATTTAAATACTTTTATTTATTTGTCTTTATATTTATACTTTTATTAGCCTTTTCTTTTAAGGGTTTATTTTTTGATTAATATCACTTTATATAGCTACTTTATTTATTTATTTATTAAGCACTTTTCTACTTTTTTTATTTGTCTTCATATTTGTACTTTTATTAGCCTTTTCTTTTATGGATTCTTATATAATTTATTTATTTATTCATTTATAGATTTATTTTTGTAATTTGGCACTCTCACTGCTCCATATTTATGAATACACATAAATGAAAGCTTAATGATTTTTTGCTTTTTTTGGTACATTTACCACAAAACACCATTTAATAAAGTGTATCCACACATCTGATTGTCTCTGATGTTACTGATTGTTACCCATAAGAAAGGTAACACCAGGGACAGTTTCACACAAGAAAAAAAAAAAATATATATATATATATATAAAAATAATAATAATAATACCTTTATTTATATAGCACCTTTAAAAATAGAAGTTTAAAAAGTGCTTTAACAAACAGAAAAAAGGCAGAAAAAGACAGAATAAAATCAACAATCAGTTCACCATAGACCATGAGAGTCAGAGGAAAAGGCACAGAGGGTCGTGTTCACTAAAGCAACAAAAAGGGAGAAAATTTTATAAACTGGTTGGTTTGAAACAGCTGGTAAAATGCATAATGACAAGGAGATAATCAGACAGTAGGCAGATAATAGATTTCCAGATACATAGATTAATTCAAGACTGTTAAAGGTTGACAATATCACATCAGGAAGATTTAAAATAAGAGGGCAGATAGAAGACTGGTAAAAAGGGAAAATAGATAAATAAATAAAATAATAATAATGAATACAAAGCAGTAGATAAAACAAGTAAGTCAAAAGAGTAAATGAAAAAATAAATAAATAAATAAATAAATGATAATAGTAATAATAATAATAATAGTAATAATAATAATAAAAAGAAGAAGAAGAAAATTGTGTAAAAGCAAGTCTAAAAAAGTGGGTTTTAAGATGTGATTTAAAAGATGTCACAGATTCAGCTCGCCTAATGCCCTTTAACAAAATGTCTGCTGCAGAGCATGACACAGCATGTTACTAATCTGATCTGTTCACTAAATTATGTCTTCTAAATACATTTTTACTCGTCTGTTTGCAATTCCCTGTCAATAAAGTTGGTAACACCAGTGACGTCAACTAAAAGCTTCATCTGAAATCATGAGATAAATGTTAATATTTCTGAAAACTGAAAAGGACAATGTTCTTACCAGGGTCCCTCTTCATAGATCTTCAAGAAAGAGGTCAAAGGAAGTCAAGTGATGTCATCAGAGTGATTTCTTTTTCCAAAATAAAAGACTTTTGTCACATGGTAACACCAGTGTCATGACTGCAGGGGACGACTACTTTAAATATATTTTATAATACTTTTTGTTTTAAAATGTAATTTATATCATATATTTGATAGTTATTTATACATTTTTGTACTTTTTTTCTTTTTAGAAAAACATATTTTTAAACTCACAGCACTTTCTCTCCATCAATGACTGTGGGGACGAGCACTTTTGTTGTGGTTGGGGTTCTAAATAATTGATTAAAAAGCAAATATTACCAAGCTGATGGCTCCAAATAGTGTGATAGCTGAAATAATATGTTTTTAAATAAAATACTTTTAAAAAATTGGTAACACTTTACTTGAAGATCTAGTTTATAATGCATTAGAAGCACATGCATAAGACGTTATAATGCATGTATAATGCTTAAGTATCATAAGTGTCATTATAAGGGTGTTTAACCATGTATAAGAACTTGTACCAAGGTTTATAAAGTATTACAAGTGTGGACATAATGTATTATAATCAAGCCTTTATAATGTTTTTTACCTGCATACTCAAGTGACAAGAGTTTAGAATGAAGAATCTGAAGTCCTGGGTCACATTAGAACCATCCTTACTCTAGACAGGAGTAAAGACACACATAGAACTGCTCAACATAGAACAGACACTAAATACTTTGTTACAGAAAGGGCGTAATGCCTTATAAATATCAATAACATGTTATGTTGTTATAAATTGCATTCTTCAGTCCTCTCAGGTGCTAGAATTTTAATTTGTGAGCTATGCAAGTTTTTTTTTTATTTTTTTTACAGATTTTAATTGTATTAATATGTAGAGAATAATCTGCAACATCCTTTATATTTTGTTTTTGCAAAATAAAGTTGTTTTAAAGATCATTATGGTGTTTAATTTTTAACTTACATTTTACTTTCAGCCAGTAAAATACTGCTCCTAACTGATTCTAATTGTGTTATCATATCATGCAAATGCTAACAACTTTATACAGTGTTGTCACTTCACTAAAAGCTCTTAAAGTCATCTTCATAAGGCATTAAAACCTTTCTTTACTCCTGTCTAGAGTAAGGATGGTTCTAATGTGACCCAGGACTTCAGATTCTTCATTTTAAACTCTTGTCTCTTGAGTATGCAGGTATAAAACATTATAAAGGCTTGATTATAATACATTATGTCCACACTTGTAACACTTTATAAACCTTGGTACAAGTTCTTATACATGGTTATACACCATTATAATGACACTTATGAAGCATTATACATGCATTATAACGTCTTATGCATGTGCTTCTAATGCATTATAAACTAGATCTTCAAGTAAAGTGTTACCGATTAATCTACCACAAACTGTTTTCTGCAGGAGTAATATATCTCTTAAGGCTAGGGACAGAAAAATGTATGTTTCTGTAGAATGAGCCGTTTTCGACATGAAGCCAGGACATGAAATGGTAAAAAATAAAACACAGAGAGAGGAACACGTGTGCCAAGAAGATCTGACAGCCTGAAAACAGCTAAACTGACATCCAAGAGGAACTGAGAGTCAGACCGTCAATCAGGCCGACAGAGAAATGACAGGCCACCCCAAAAAAAGAGGGGATGAGGAGAGAAATAAGGGGGATGAATGATGAGTGGCAGATTTACTGCTGTAGAAGGTGTCCCTGGGGTCTGGCTTCAGCATATCCGCTCCGTGCTGCGTGAAGCCGCCTCCCTCTGCACGCTGAGGCTCCTCTGGGAGACGGATGTGGCTGGCCAAGGTCTGAGGGATGTGGTCCACGCTGTTCATCTTCAGATTGGACTCGTCTGAAAAACACGGAGACAGAGAGGCACACACTGAGGCAGGGATAACGTGTGAACATTTGGATTCACATTTTTTGGGCCTTGTGTGCAAAGAGACATAAAAGTGCTCCAAAGCGGCATCCCTGAAGTTTGTGTTTTGCATGTATGATAGTTGTTTGTAGTCATGTAGAGCTGATCAAACTAACAAGCAAACCATCATATTCAGGAAAAACTGTTCTATATACTAAACCTCCAGCCTCTACTCCACCATCTCTACAATCCAGCCCCTGGCAAAAATACATTAATGCATGAAACATGAACAGTGGGACAATTTAGGATGCAACAACCATTAATTTAGATAGTATGGTTATAATCTAAGGAAAAAATACAGTTTCACAATTATTACCCATACAGTCCTGCTTAGTATTATTGGCACCCCTACATTATTTTGTTGCACACCCTTTGGCACTGATGACAGCCTCCAAATGTTTCTTGTAGCCATCTATAAGCTTCTTGCTCTTCTCAGCTGGTATTTTCTCCCACTCTTCCTATGCAAATAGTTCAAGCTCTTGAACATTTGCAGGTTTCCTTTCCCCAATGGCAGATTTCAGCCATACTAAAGATTTTCAATCAGATTGAGATCAGGATTTCGCTCTAAAATCTCTTGATAATTCTCTGATTTCATGATTCCTGTGATACGGTCAAGGCCTCCAGTACCCGATGCAGCAAAGCAGCCCCAAACCATTATGGAACCTCCACCATGCTTAATTGTTGGTAGGGTGTTCTTTTCCTTGTAGGCTTCAAGTGGTTGCAATTAAAACCACCTATTCTAAATATGACTGCATGATCATAGTAGCTAATGAAGTATAATTTACAAACCTTAATATGTGAACATTACTTCTGCCAAGTTTGAGTCTGATAAAGTGATGCAGAGCAAAGTTAGAGAGGTTTGTAAAGAAACTGTACTGTCACATTGTGAACTTAAACTACATGGGTGCCAATAATGATGAGTAGGACTATAAGCGTAACTCATTCCCCAACAATATGATTGTATAAAATCATGTTTGTTGTCTGAGGTTTTATTGTATTTTTTCCACAAACTTTTGTTGTTGGTCTTAAACGTTTGCTGCTTTTCAACACACAAGTGATAGATGGATAAAAAAAAACTGTATCTCTTTGGTATTAAATATGAGCTCAGTTATAACGATATATACTACCCTACCCAATTCTACAGCCCTGCTTGTGCAACAGAATCTTCGTTTCCAGCATATTTGCACCGTTAATCTATCTGCTCTGACAGGAACACATAGTTCCCAAACACCAGTTATTTTCTGTGGAAGTCTGATTCAGGAGATTTGCAGACTGTTGCATCAACCACAAACTTTCACGTGCCTGTAAATAATCATTAATTTATCACAGAACATTAGAAACACTACATTTAAAGACTGCAAAGCTCATCATGAACATAATAGTCAAACATTTTTAAGAGCGTATTAGTACCTTATTATACATGACCATTTAAGCTCACATACCATAAATTTAGATTTTCAAATTAAACTCCCATAATTGCTGCTTATTGAAAGCAAGCAGTGATTTTGTCGTACAGTAATTATGATCTTCAGTAGCTTTGCTTGGTGTCTCCTTTATAATGAGACTGTACCACGTAAATACTTAGACATCCTTCTTAAATCTTTATCAAATAATCTTCTCATGAAACATATCAAATGTATAGCCTTAGTAATACTTAAAATTATGCAGTTGGGTCTCAATAAATCGCTATATTCTCTAATCTAGTTTGAGTTTTGTTCATGATCAATTTGCTCAAAGTTGAATATGTTGACAAAATAAAAAAAGTATACATACTTCAAACAGGGTTGACTCAAAACCTTAAAAAGTGTTACTAAAATCCTCAAAACAAATATTTCATCATTATAGTTTACACATACTGAGTTTGCAGAATTTTACACAAACACAGTATAGTTGTGTTCACTTCATAAGTGTGTGTGATTATTTCTATTTATGGGTGTTTATGTGCTATTGATTTGTGGATGTTCAAACATTTACAAACTGCTATAAATAGATATAAATGTCTACTGGATATTGTGTAAATAATGATTTTCCCTTCATTATCTGCCATTGCTCTTGCTCCTACTGTATTGACATGTTTACATCATAAATTCATTTGTTTTGTTTGCTCCTACTCATCAGCACCATAAAGCCTTTTAACACTCCAGTTGGATCCTAAATTGCATTATATAAGAGACGGAAAATAAAGTTCAATCAATCTTCAATACATCAACAAGGAAAAGCATCACTGGGCAAACTACAAATGAAGCCATCAACAGAAAGGATCATCAGCAGCACAATAAATAAAATGACTCATGCTATATCATTTCTAAGATACAATTGCGTGATTTAGATGAGAATTTAATCAGATAAATTAATGATTATAAAAACAAATGTTGCTTGAACAACATATCTTATTTTTTAGACTGCGTATGTTTGCTTAATTACTTTTCCATTTTCCACATGAGAGTTATCAAACATACTCACACTTATTGGCCTCCTTTATAGATAACTGATCAAAAGGTAGATTTGAGTTACAGACTGGAGCCTTGCCCCACTTGGACAAATTTAATTTAAAGTTCTAATAAAAAAATGGCAATAACCTATATTGGTCCATTTGTAACTTTTTTTTTTCTTAATTTGAGATCTGACTGCTTGGATGTAATTGGTCAATTTTAGCGGACCAAATCACAGCTGGTCTCCTGTGCCCATGCCATTAAAGTCAGTTTTATTCTCTAATGAAGCCATATAGCTTTTACATTGTCAAAATGAGAAGCTATGAATGAAATAAGCTTTATTCAGCATATAGATGAAAGCTTTGCTCTGTAGTAAGGCTGTTTCTACAGTAAGCAAGGCCGTCCATAAGGGGGGGATATAGGCTTAGGCTGTCTGGGGCCAATTGTCAAAAGATAAGCAAAAACATGGTCCATTCTAAATAATTTATACCTTCTTTTTTGACCTGAATACTCCCTATTTCTTAACAGAGTGGCACACAAGATTTTTTCTCATTATTCCCTGTTTCAAAATGTAACCCCCTTGTATGACAGTGCTGCCTTTTTATTGTCATTTCAGTGTTAGTGGGTCATTAAAAAACAGATAATACAGCATACCAAAGCATATAAATATGAGTTTGTCAGAGATAATAGATCCATAAACAGTAGGTTGACAAATATGCTCTATGCTTCTAGTGGAGCATGAGTAAGGTGGGACCAAGAAATTGGAATACCCTTGGCACCTCGGCATGCCCCAAAATTTGTCTACCAGGTTCTGGTCGTAAAAGATTCAAGATGCCAGCTTTCTTCTCAAAAATGGTTTGCAGCAGGCCGTGTCACAAAAATCAACAAGGTGTAAAAACCTATTCGTGGCTTGGTACATGAAATAAAAAAGAAACAAAAAAAGACACACTTTATCAATAGCAAAAGGTAAAAAAAAAAAAGAAAAAAAAAAAACATCAACAGCAAGAAAAAACAGGCACTTTGACACCCATGTTTCTAATGCTGCTGAATCAGATGTGAAATTGAATGATGACATCATCATCAGATGTAAGATTTATAAAAAAAAAAAAAAAAAAATCAGTAGATTATTCCAAAATTTCCAGGACAGTAAAAGTTTCCCCTCCCCTGCTGTTCAATTGCTTTTTTTCATATATTGTCTATGTGTTAAATAATTGATCAACTGTTTTCCAGGTTCTTTAAGGTGCATGAGCTCTGATTATACCTTCTGATGTTATCATGAATCTCTTTAGGAACACGAAAAAAAAAAGGTACAAAAAGAGAAGCAATGAGGAACTAAACAGAAGATGAGGATGAGATCAGAAACAAACGATGTAAAGTTTAGAAAAAGAAAAGTTGGAAGGAAATAAATATAGAGCTGAGTCATAATTACAGCAATCAATAGCAGGGGAGGAGGAGAGAGCATGTGTGATTAATGGCATGTCAGGAGCAAGGCCTGATGGGAGAAATGCTTCATAATTAAGAGGGTGGTCAGCATCATTTCTATCCTCCAGGGAGGAGTGTGTGGAGGAGGCTGCACTGGGGAAGCCTTTTCTGAGACTTCCATACGTGAATATAAATCAGACATCTGCTGATCTCATATCGAACAAGATCTGTTCAGAGTGATTTATCCTCCATGATGCTGAAATCCCCAGAACAAGAAGAGGCACAAAGAAAAGAGGCAGAACTAAAACACTTCTTTCCCTGACACACATGAACTTCTGTGTTGACAAAAGTGCAGCAGCATTTCTGGATGTGATCGTTTTGAAATTCCTTAAAACCAGGGTTGGAAAACTTGCATTATTTTGAAAGTATCATTTCCTCAGAGCTCGTTCTGACCATATCTCCTGTCATTAAATATGCATCGATGTCACGCCCCAACTCGGGCACAAACACGGCTGCTACCCAACAACTGAGACGGACACTAACTGTGTCGCCTCATGTCTTATTCAGCTGTAAGTGGGAACCAACACTGAACCAGAGCAAGGCCAAGTCTTTCTTCCTAAAAAAATGATCACGTACTACTTTGTGAGGTAAAACCTAAAAATATTTACATGTACCAGGAGCATAATTATTGTTGACCACACTGATAACAATGTGGTCAACAGCAAATATGTTCTTGAAAGATAAAATCCATCACAATGTTCCTCAAACTGTGTGGAATGTAAGGATGAGTCTGAGAACTTTTAGAACCATGTTTTGTCACAACAACATCTCAACAGTAAGTTTTTAGATTAATCTGTCAACACAAAAAGTGTGAGTATTTTTCATAAACCTAAAAATGTTCTCTAAATTAATGGAAATTATTTGTTTTGGTTCCCTCCTATGTACTGACTCACCTAGTTTAAAAAGAAATTGAAAAGTTTAAATGTGTTTCATAGAGAATATGTAAGATACAGTTTGGAGTTTAGTCTTCCAAGTAATTACAAAAAAGTCTCCCTTTTAGATATATGCCTGATGGAAATACACACTTTAAGATGAGTTTTATAGCATCAAAATAGGTTATCTATAAATGCTATTCCTTAGCTTCACGGTCGGGTCAGACAGGGCTGGACTGGCCTGGATACTCAACTTCAGGAACAAGACAATTAAAACTAGAGCAAATTTATATTATTCAGACACGTCTTAGAGCACCGGGCTGTAAGTAGCCATATATAGCCGATTACAAAACTACGATGCTAAGTTTTCCAAAAATTGCTTGTTGTCACACATCAAAAACTACCGCTACGTAACTAGAAAGAGATACATTACCTCGTGGCTTTGCATCCTGTAAGTTGTTGAAAAAAGAAGTTGTAAAGCAATGCAGAGTTCTGAGGAAGGTCTGAGCTGCATTCATTAGCATCACAACAAACACACGCTTTGGCTTGGGTCACGTCTTTTGGTGCGTTCCAGTTGTAGTCAGAAGTAGGAATTTCCGAGTTCTGAGTAGGAAACTGCAACTGGAACGTCCCCCAAAGTCGGAATTTCCTACTGGGAACTCGGTGAAACCTCGCCACCCCGGAGTTGACAATGGAAGATGGATGCCCCCAGTGTGAACAGTTATTTAGCTCCTGTAATAATCCATTTATTTGCACTTCTGACTGGGGTGTGTCGCTCTAGATCAGCTGTATACATAGTATTGTTAGACTTATATTTACAAAAATGCTGCCATAGTGATAATCACATTCTTCATGTGATATTTGTGAACAACAACACAGGGCGTGCTAACAACAGCTAACAATAGCCTGGTAGATCGGCATGTTTTTTTCTGACTTCAACTGGAACGCTGATAAGTTGGAGATGATGTCACTCCCATTTCCGAGGTTACTGGAACGCAGCATTACGACAGTCGGGTAGCAGAGTCTTTATGTCACCGGAAATAGATTCTCCTCATAGCACCTTTAATGACTTTGCTAATGTGTCATCACAGCTCTTTCTCAAATTTAATTCAGCATTAATTATATGGAATTTATGAACAAAGATATCACGTAAAAGGGAAAAAGAATCGACAAACTTAGAGAGGATGTTTTTCATAGATATGAATGTGCTGTGACCCGTGACTGTGGCTTGATTGTGGCTGCGCCTGAGAAAAAATTGTTTTAAAGTCAAGAGTCTATTGGAAGCAATTTTCCCAACAACATTTCATAAGAACTGCCTCAGTGTCTTTTTGGCCCAATTATGAAAGTGTGACACTTTTTTCAAGTGCAACCCTGAAGTTTCCTAGAAAATATTCACGGTAATCTATCCAGATAATTCCCCGACTTGCTTGTTTTCTTTGTCCCTCACAATAGAGAGTTTGTCAAGTTTGCTTGTCTGCCAGTGAGGAAAAGGAAAATACCAGGGGGCAACAGATAAATTCCAAATTAGGAATAGATTTGTCCAAAAAGTTCAATGAGATTATACAGTTTATTTATTTATTTCGGTCACGTCACACAGTTATACAACATCACACATTGTCAATAGTTGATCAAATGTTCATGTCTGAAAGGGTAGACGGGAGAAGCAGAGCTTATCTAGTCCCGTCCCCATTATATATATTATAATATTATATATATATTATATGAGAAACATTTTTAAATAATAGATGCAGTATGAAAACAAACGGTCAGTTGTGACTACAGTCACTTCACTGGTAGTTTTGGATCATTTAGACATCACATGATCAAATTATTTCCAATTCTGTAAAGAGCTTATGCAGTACTAACATTAAGGGCTGATATTTAAAATGTAATACTGTAATAAAAGGCGATAAGTCCCATCATAGAACAAAGTGCATCCTTTGGAAACATGGGATGAATGAAGAAGCAACAGAGGATTTAAATGTGACACATGCAGGACCTAAATGTTGCATTCCTAGGAAATGACAGAAAATATTAATTTGAATTTCTCTTTGGCTTTTCTTGACAAGCATTTCACTGCTGTTTGTTGATGAACTGCAGCTCACAGTGGGGATTTCTAGCTATTAGTCTGTTTAAAGGCAATTAGGCAGACCAGGCAGCATTATTAAAACACTGAATAAAATATGCTTTTCGCAAATTTAAAAATGTAGTGAAAAGATAATTCAATATTTAAGTATTTGTGGTACGGATGTTGTGCTATAGTAGAAGATCTAACACAGTTGTGGTTATACTAAATGATAACACAACTTATGCTACAAACTCTGACAGAGCAGGTGCAGCAGGCAGCGTTTTCTAAACACTAAAAAGCTTAGATGATACAGTAATGGGAAAGCTACTTGTAATTAGTTGTTAGCTAAGTATCTACAATAGTTACTTGTTAAAAAAAAAAAAACTCCACTGCCTTAAAGCTACAGCCTGGAGAAAAGTAACAAGTTAGTCTGAGCAACACAGTTCACTCCATCGAAACTGTTATTTATCAAGTTGTCGGGTATTATTATTATTATTATTATTATTATTATTATTATTATTATTATTATTATTACCTCCGCCAAGGAGGGGAGGATTTGGGGAGAGTTTGTCTGTCTGTCTGTCTGTCTATCCATCCATCCATCTGTGAACAAAATAACTCAAAAAATTATGGATGGATTTTGATGAAATTTTCAGGAAATGTTCAGCGTGGGAAAAGGAAGAACTGATTCGATTTTGGTGTTGATCCGGATCAGCGTCTGGCCGCCATGGTGAAAAATGTGATTTCTGTGAATAACTACTGAACTAAAATAGATATAATTATGAATCCAGTTGCTAATGGTATGTTTTCATGGTCAAAGAATCTAAATATTTACATGAAATAAAGGTAGGACTAAAATTTATGATAAAAGTCACAATATGGGTGAGGACTGTGGTGCTGGCGGAGGTCTGCGCTCTCCGAGTGCTTTTCTAGTATTTGTTTATTTATTTGTTTTTTCGGTTGCATCTCTTTAATTTGCCTTTTTATATGACTGTTACAGTACTGTGCAGTTCTGCTCCTGTAAAATTCTGTACTAATAAACTTTATTTTTTTACTGAATTACATTCTTTTTGAAAAAGAAAGTATTTATTCAGATACCAAAATCAACCTTTAGCCTCATGATGGAGGTTGTTAACCCTTTAAGGCCCAAGACCATAGATTATAGCCAGAAAATTCAAATTTTTTGGAGCTGAAATGTTTGTTTCACTTTCTGCTAAAATCCTAAAAATATCAAAGTGTCCATAAAATTCAACATTTGGATTTTACATATCTCATTTGATACATGGATACAGCTGTTTTTGGCAACTGATAATCCATTTGAGGACATTTTTATCATTTATCTGATTGTATTCAGATGGTTTTTTTTTTGTAATTTGTTGATCATACTGAGTAGAAAGAGGTATTATAAAAGTTTGTATCAAATATGATACGATTAGCCTTATAGGGTTAAATCCCTGTTTGATTGTCCTAAATCTGCACATTCAGCTCCTGAGTTCGGCTGCAGCAGGGACAGCAGAGTTATACAGGAAAAGAAAGTGGTCTTGAGTAAATATATTGCACCCACGTGTGTGCTCTGTGACTTTGACAGTGTGCTCTGCCCTCCCTCTTCGATGAGGGAAGCATGTAGCTTGTTTAGACGCTGCCCTCCTGCTTCGTCTATAAATGAACTAAAAGGCTGTTTTACTCCAAAAACAATGACACTCCCACAAAGCTACTGGGAAATATAATTTACCGACCAAGGATATTATTTGTAGGGAATTTACTGCTCATCACTGGATATTATAAGAATAAATGGTGAGTAGATGACTAAACAAATTTATACATAAACAAAAATTGAAACAAGTTGCTGAATCAGCCAAAGCATTGACTTCAACTCCCTTAGACACAAGTCTGTAAGAGCATGACTTGAAGGTGCTATGAGGAGAATCTATTACCGTCGAAATAAAGACTCTGCTACCCATGAGCACGGGCGGCGACTGTCGTGATGCTGCGTTCCAGTAACCTCGGAAATGGGAGTGACATCATCTCCGACTTATCGGTGTTCCAGTTGAAGTCTGAAAAAAACATGCCAATCTACCAGGCTATTGTTAGCTGTTGTTAGCACGCCCTGTGTTGTTGTTCACAAATATCACATGAAGAATGTGATTATCACTAAGGCAGCATTTTTGTAAATATAAGTCTAACAATACTATGTATACAGCTGATCTAGAGCCACACACCCCAGTCAGAAGTGCAAATAAATGGATTATTACAGGAGCTAAATAACTGTTCACACTGGGGGCATCCATCTTCCATTGTCAACTCAGGGGTGGCGAGGTTTCACCGAGTTCCCAGTAGGAAATTCCGACTTCGGGGGACGTTCCAGTTGCAGTTTCCTACTCGGAACCTTGGAAATTCCTTCTTCTGACTACAACTGGAATGCACCAAAAGACGTGACCCAAGCCAAAGCGTGTGTTTGTTGTGATGGTAATGAATGCAGCTCAGACCTTCCTCAGAACTCTGCATTGCTTTACAACTTCTTTTTTCAACAACTTACAGGATGCAAAGCCACGAGGTAATGTGTCTCTTTCTAGTTAAGTAGCAGTAGTTTTTGATGTGTGACAACAAGCAATTTTTGGAAAACTTAGTATCGTAGTTTTGTAGCTGGCTATATATGGCTACTTACAGCCTGGTGCTCTAAGACGTGTCTGAATAATATAAATTTGCTCTAGTTTTAATTGTCTTGTTCCTGAAGTTGAGTATCCAGGCCAGTCCAGCCCTGTCCGACCTGACCAAGAAGCTAAGGAATAGCATTTATAGCTAACCTTTTTTGATGCTATAAAACTCATCTTAAAGTGTGTATTTCCATCAGGCATATATCTAAAAGTGAGACTTTTTTGTAGAGGAATAATGTTTAAAGGCTGGAGGCAGAGATGAGGAGATGGTAAAGCTTCAATCCAGCAGGTGACCTCATAGACCACAGAGTGCCTCCTCCTCCTCCTCCTCTTCAATCCCATTAATGTCTGCTCATAAACATTGAGGCATACGTTTGCCAGCAGACCCACAGCTCTGCTTTGAAGCTTCCGCTCCATACATCACTTTGTTTGCCTTTCCCCTTGTTAGCATTGCTGAGTATCTTTGACACACACTCTGCTATTTTTGGAGCTGCACTTCTGAGGTTCAGCGTCTACTGAAGATATTTTGCTGTGTGCTATGAATGACATCTATGAAGAGAAACAGAGCCAGTGTTTGAGTCTGTAGCTTTTAAGAACCTGCATGGAGAAAATTAGACGCTCTGCAGACGTTCCATATGAGATGAAATGTATATTTTCTATCCTGACAAAAATTTAGACAACAATATGAGTTTATCTTGGAAACAGGAGAGGAGCACAAGACTGAAAGAATTATTCTGCACTTCAGACTAAGAAGGATCTTATTTTGGTAGCACAAATCCGCCTCTGAATTAGGGCTGAACAGTTAAGTACAAATTACATTAAATCGCAATATGGCTTGTTGCAATTTTCAAATTGCAGAGAGTTCAATATTTTTAGCCCCAAACGTGTTGAACATTTTGGCATTGTGATGTAGTTTTTTGCAATTTCATGTCTATTTTTTACCTCTAGTGTGCAGGAACAAGGCGATGTAATTGGCTTAGAAGTGGTAGTATGATTCCTAAAAATACCAGAAATATCATGGATTTTTACCTTTTTTAACCCTGTTTTTACAACTTTATGCCTATTTTGCCCCCATTCATCTTGTTTTGGCCACTGTCAGAACCATTTTGGGAATTTTTACATGGTTTTTGAAATTTAATTTCAAATTTAATTTCCAATTTTGCTGCCATAATCAATTCTCCTAAGCCACTTTTGGATTTTTTTTGCCAATTTTTCCTCTTTTTTTTTTTTTTTTGCAATTTCATACCTATTTTGCACCTATTTATTAACCTTTTTCTGCTTTCTTACCATTTTAACCCAGTTTTTGCAATTTCATACCTATGTTTCTTCTTTTTCTCAAATCTTTTATCCTTAGATTAATTTAATGTCATATTGGTTTTACTATAAAAAGATCTACTGCTTATGTTTGTTTAAGAATACATAAGATGAGGAACATTAAAACAATTGCAGAGTAAATTGCGATATTGGGGGAAAAAATTGCAATTAGATTATTTTCTCAAATCATTCAGCCCTACTCCAAGTAGACCAAACTTTAATCAAACTGAATTTTTATGCACCTCCAAATAAAATAGAGATTAAAAGTGCTTTATGAGTGAGTGGAAAAGTGAGGCAGAATGTTAAACTAGCGGCATCACGACTGCTTTATGCTCCACAAAGTGTGCAGGAACAAGACGATGGAGTTGGCTTAAGAAGTGGTAGTATGATTCCTAAAAATACCAGAAATACCGTGGATTTGAAGTGAATCCTTGCCGAACACATTCATCAACAGGTCCTCATCCTTCATTGGGGGGTAAGGCGGGCCTCCACCTGTACCACTTACCAGCAGCTTTTTGATTGCTGATTTTATTTTTGAGATCAGCTACTGTGCGCTCAGAAATACCGCACGCATTTACCCTGTTCAAGACCTTTAACCAAACTTTCCCCTCATCTTTGTTTGTTACCTTCGACGACTGACTTGCTGATAGCAGCTGTTTGTTTGAAATCTGATTTTCAGAAGCTTCTCTTACATGATCACTCGCCATGTTGGTTGTTATTGTTTAAGCATAGTGGGCATGCGCTATGTGAATTCTTTGGATAGGAGGTTTTCCAGGAGGTTCCCCAATGAATGACGTTTGCACCTGTGTCACCTCCATGGTGCGATTAATTAACTGGCCGATTATTTTTAGTCATGCACGCGGCTAACGCTACTTCCAAATTGGCCGTTACACAGTGATAAGTTAAGACTAATGGTACCGTTTGTGTAATGGTTTGACATCAGTGGTGATTGCTCTAAGACTGCAAGGGAAGCTTAGCTTCCCGTAAAATGTCCCTAATAAAGTGGTGATATGTCCTGCTGTGTGTACATTTCATTGACTAAATATGCTCTAGAATACCTTCATCTTTTGTTCAGAATCAGCTACTTATCACAGGTAACTGGAGCGACTTCCTTCTCATTCATCCCCGCAGCGTCTCAGCGCTTTAACACAGTCGGACGCTGAGCGTCTTCTGACTTCGATGGGGAAGCGTAGAGTGGGTTGTTCCACTGTGGAAACTGGACGGTCATTGGATAAACGCTGAGCTCTGTCCCGCCCATCGGACGCTCAGCGTCTCTTGTGGTCTATGAGGCAGTGGGCTGGCCTGGACGCTCGGCTTCTGCATGATGATTGGATGATCTGTCTGAGGCCAAATCCCTTTTTGATTGACAGTGAAATGAGCCAATCAGCGATCTTGAAGTATAACCCTCCACCGGAGCATCTTCTAAGTTTTACATTCAGTTGTTCTGGAGAGGAGCTTCTCCTGTTTAAAGAGGTTCAAGTCTCACACCCACAACACAATGGGCCAAGGCCGTTTAAGCAGTCTAGCTCTGCTGGCCATTGAGAGAACACTGGTAAAATCCCTGGAAAAGACACCTAGTTGGTACGACAGGGTCACAGATCATTTTCTTGAAAAGGAACGGAGGGTAGAATTTACATTTAAATAAATAAACAAATTTATGATGTAGGCCGGAAAAAAATGAGCTTCCCCTCCTTGACTGACCAGCAGCCTCCACTGCTTGACATGCATAGGCCTTAGCCAGGGGTGTATTTAGTCATATGGGGGCCCAAGGCAAACCCAGTCATTGGGGCCCTTCATATCCCTGTACTGTGCTAGTTAAAGGTGCTATGAGGAGAATCTATTTCTGGCGACATAAAGACTGCTACCCATGAGCACGCGGGGCGACTGTCGTAATGACGTGACCCAAGCCAAAGTGTGTGTTTGTTGTGATGCTAATGAATGCAGCTCGGACCTTCCTCAGAACTCTGCATTGCTTTACAACTTCTTTTTTTCAACAACTTACAGGATGCAAAGCCACGAGGTAATGTATCTCTTTCTAGTTACGTAGCGGTAGTTTTTGATGTGTGACAACAAGCAATTTTTGGAAAACTTAGTATCGTAGTTTTGTAGCCGGCTATATATGGCTACTTACAGCCCGGTGCTCTAAGACGTGTCTGAATAATATAAATTTGCTCTAGTTTTAATTGTCTTGTTCCTGAAGTTGAGTATCCAGGCCAGTCCAGCCCTGTCAAACCACAAAGCTAAGGAATAGCATTTATAGCTAACCTATTTTGATGCTATTAAACTCATCTTAAGGTGTGTATTTTGATCAGGCACATATCTAAAAGTGAGACTTTTTTTAATTGCTTAGAAACTCCTCATAGCATCTTTAAAGTTTTATTTTATTTTGATCTTGTACCAAGTGACAACGAAACTAAATGCATTTCCTCAAATTATTTAATTTAGTTCAATTTTGACAGGATTTTGTTAATCAGCTCCTTCTCCTGCTTTAAGTCACTAGTTACATAACCATGTTTGTATGTCTCCCGGTCCAGGGAATAATATTCATGATCAAAAAAAGATTTTTAATTTTAATGTTTATCATTACAGAGCCTCTGAAGGGACATTGAAAAAAATAAATAAGAAGTTTATCATGCACACACAAAACTATCCTGTGCAGGGGCCTCATGCTTTTAATACATAGTGTCACATACTGTAGTTTGAAAAGACATGAATTAAAGTATTTTACAGGATGTTATAATTGAAAAAATAGACAATGCCATCAAATGTATGAGGTCTACTGACAAAATGATGAGAAAATATGGATGATGATCTCCTCTACTTCATACTACAGCGAGATTAAAATATTAATGCTTTGGATCTACGGTGGCATATTTGCTTAGAGACTGGCTGCTGCATTTATCAACCAGGTACATTGTCAACACAGGTAAGACAGGCCCGCCATACTGGTCCAACTGGTCATGTACAAAAACCACAATGTCGAGCAGATCTGACTGGTCTTTGCGTTGGAACAACCGCAAATTCCTCAGGTGTCTGTGCAATGTGGGCAAACTAATAACAATACCATCTACACCGCTCAAAGACACAAGTATCTCCCAATGTTTCAAACCGAGCAAGAAATAAGACTGAATAAGGTCTAACATGCACGACATGTTCGTTACTTTTAAGATTCCTTAGTATCTCATGAAAACCGGAAACTCAAAAATATATAAATTCCTGTTTTTACAAGATAGTATCTAATTAAAAACAGGCGGATTTTATTTATTTATAAGTGAATGCAATACGCCATCGAAGAAAACTTCATTAATACATGTTTATGCAATGTTTGGGGCCCCTGGACACCTCGGGGCCCCAGGCAGCTGCCTGTGTTTGCCTAATGGTAAGTACGCCCCTGGCCTTAGCAGTTCGTGATGAGCGTGGCTGTAGGGATGGGAATTGATAAGACTTTATCAATGCCGATGCTGTTAACGATCCTGCTAATCGATCCAATTCTTTAACGATTCCCTTATCGATTCCTGCACATTTTCCGTGTGGGCAAATGTTGTCCTGATTTTCAGTGGCAACAATGTCAAACAATTCACAGCATAGATATCTGCTTCTGCAAGTTGCTGGTGTTTCCACTCACTTAAGGATGTGTAGTAGGTGCAATGAAAAATAAGCTACAATTCTGATGCTTCTGAACCATGTCAGTGGAAGGAATTGATAAGGGAATTGATAAGGGAATTGATAAGCAAAAACATTAATGATATCGATTCTTTGATGGAGCTGTTAACGATTCTCAACTGGAATTGGTTTTCGATTCCCATCCCTACGTGGCTGCGAGGGCGGTTTCTTTCTTTCTCTCATGGTTGGATGTAAAAAAGTTTGTAGAACAAAAGCACTGCAGCGTCAGTCTTCAGGCAGAGCGAGTTCAGCCAGGCTCCAGTGCTACAACTGGACCACCTCAGGTCCCAGAGCTCAGAGAAACAGCAGCACATGGTTTAACTCTGCTTTAGGTGAACAGGAATCAGAGGAAACCTCAACAGTTAGATCTGCTCTGAGCCAACACCGGGGAAGTCTAGCATACCCACACACTACTGTGAGAATCCCAAAACAGAGATCAGAAATGTATGCACGGTTCAGCAGAAATTCCAAAAAACAATCTTCAGATGTCAAATTCAGGAGACAGGAATGATCATGAAACCAAAGGACATTTGACCTTGTTCCTCCTTCATTAGTTTATTTTTGAGTCATGGAGGACATTCATGCATCATTTAGAGAAAATCATCTTAAAGATTCATGAGATTTGTGTTCACAAAATGGCATCTGCCAGACCTCCTGACCTTGACCTTTTGTTTTTAATCTTTAAGATCTACTGCAGTCATCTTCAGAGAAAATGGACATTTGTGCAAAGAAATGACATTTCTTTAAGCAATCAAGTTCACAGGGCTCAATCACTCTGACATTTGATCCACACCTCTAAAATCCAAACCATTAATATTATAGGGAAGGTGAACATCTGCTAACCTGACACAGCAGATGGACCATTAGACAAGTTTCAGTAGTCCATATACTCGGGCTGAACGATTTGAAAAAATAAACTCATTGTGATATTTTTCCCTAATATTGCAATTGGGATTTACTCAGCGATTGTTTTAATGTTCCTAATCTTATGTATTCTGAAACAAACATAAGCAGCAGATCGTTTTATAGTAAAAACAAATTTAACATTAAATTAATCTAAGGATAAAAGATTCGATAAAAAGTGGAGAAGTGAAGAACAGAAGCAAAATAGGTATGAAATTGTAAAAATGTTGATAAAATATGGGAACAAATTGAGAAAAAGACCAAAAGACTGATGAGTTTTGATCAAGATAATAATAAAAACAACATGTTTACTGGGAAGTACTGAACATTTATCCAAGCAGGAGCTCTTACCGGTGTACAAGGAGATGTAGGCTGAATCTATCACCTCATATTTCAGACCGGGCAGGAACGGACGCCACTGTGTGAAAAAAACAGAGACGGATGGGATTGAGTGACAGGAGAAAACTCAGCTTCAACATGTGGAAAGTATAAGGTGAGCATCATTGTTAGTGACCTAAACAGTGACACCGCCTGTACTATTGATCCGAACAACATTGACAACATCAACCTGATTCTGGGTTTTTATGCACAAATGCACTTGAGAACAGAAAGAGAACAAGTTCAGAAAAAACTGCGACAGAACAAGAAATATGATGCCGTGAGGTATGAGGAAAGGAGGGGGAAATGAGTAGTACGAAAACAAAAATAGACCATGAGCAGAGAGAACAGAGGCGTAGGGAAAGATGGTGATGTGTAGGTGTGAAGAGGAAGATCTAGTAATGACCTGAAAACAGTGGGAAGAACAGAGAGAGAAATAAAGAGGGAGGGAGAGGCTACAATTCTTTCAAATAGATTTCACAATTACCACGTCACTTCTGGTTACCCAGGGTATAATCACAGGAGACAGGTCATTTTGCAGCCCTCAGGATGAGAGTACAAACACAAACACCCTCCTCGGGCACATGCAAATGCCTCCAAAAAAAGTATGTACAAAACACGCAGACACATTTGCTGTTCGAGATACAGCAGTCCTCAATTTGTCATTCATGTGGCTCTGGCTGCAGCACAGATTCCTGATACGTATGAAAGGCCCATCCAGCATTTTGTTGTGTGCTATCTTTATGCTGTATCACATTCTGTCACAAACCCACCAACACTTTAACTCAAGAGATAACAACCAAGCAAGTACACACATAAAGAGCAGCAAACAAGGACATGGAGTGGTGTCATGCTGAGCAGCAGCAGGTAGCTGCTCAGCAGGTCGCCCGAGCTTCAGCATGGCGTAGTCATCTTAGGGTGCTTGTCCTCAAGGTCGAGACTGAAGGCAGAACAGTAGGGATCCTTAGAGGACAAAAAAGTTAAGATGGCACATGGTGTCTGAGATAGTTTGACTTTTGCATTTACACTGTCCTTACAATGTGTTCCTAAGATAATGTGTTATAAAAACCAAAACCAGTGAAGTTGGCACATTGTGTAAATCGTAAATAAAAACAGAATACAATGATTTGCAAATCCCTTTCAACTTATATTCAATTGAATACACAGCAGAGACAAGATACTTAACATTCAAACTGGTAAACTTTGTTATTTTTTGCAAATATTAGCTCATTTGGAATTTGATGTCTGCAACATGTTTCAAAAAAGCTGGCACAAGTGTCAAAAAAGACTGAGAAAGTTGAGGAATGCTCATCAAACACTTATTTGGAACATCCCACAGGTGAACAGGCTAATTGGGAACAGGTGGGTGCCATGATTGAGTATAAAAGCAGCTTCCCTGAAATGCTCAGTCATTCACAAACAAGGATGGGGCGAGGGTCACCACTTTGTGAACAAATGCGTGAGCAAATTGTCCAACAGTTTAAGAACAACATTTCTCAACCAGCTATTGCAAGGAATTTAGGGATTTCATCATCTACGGTCCGTAATATCATCAAAAGGTTCAGAGAATCTGGAGAAATTACTGCACGGAAGCAGCAAGGCCCAAAACCAACATTGAATGCCCGTGACCTTCGACCCCTCAGGCGGTACTGCATCAAAAACCGGCATCACCAAGGATATCACCACATGAGCTCAGGAACACTTCAGAAAACCACTGTCAGTAACTACAGTTCGTCTACATCTGTAAGTGCAAGTTAAAACTCTACTATGCAAAGCCAAAGCCATTTATCAACAACACCCAGAAACACCGCCGGCTTCACTGGGCCCGAGCTCATCTAAGATGGACTGATGCAAAGTGGAAAAGTGTTCTGTGGTCTGATGAGTCAGCCCGGTGCTCTAAGACGTGTCTGAATAATATAAATTTGCTCTAGTTTTAATTGTCTTGTTCCTGAAGTTGAGTATCCAGGCCAGTCCAGCCCTGTCCGACCCGACCACGAAGGCTAAGGAATAGCATTTATAGATAACCTATTTAGATGCTATAAAACTCATCTTAAAGTGTGTGTTTCCATCAGGCATATATCTAAAAGTGAGACTCTAAAATCTAAACACTGTATGAGTCTGGGTGGACATTTGAGCGAAAAAAAAATCGTACATTGTTTTTTAGATATGCCGTTCACAAGTGAAGGATGAATATTAGTCCCAGAACCTTGACTTTTGACCTTCAAAATCTAATGAGTTGTTACCTGGTGCTGAGCTACAGATAACTTCAATATTGCTTGTGCATATGCGTCGCCTATTTTTATCTTAACTGTAAAGTTTTTGCTTGGATGCCTGGGTCAAAGCACCTGCCATTCATCCATCCATGAAAGGAAAGTAAAAAACAGGCACCTCTCTGAGTGTTTGTGCTTCTACCCTGTAGCAGTAGTTTTCCACAGTCTCTCTTGGGATGTGCATCATGTGGATGCCTCCTTTGAAAGGTAATGTTGACATGGAGCTGAGAAAAGAGGCTGAGGCCTGCTCCCAAAAGTTAAACGAATAGGAAATAAAATCAATATCTGAGGGGAAATAACATAAGGAACCAATCACAGAGCAAAATGGGCAGCCAGCAGTGCTGTCCCATCATGCCTGGACCACCCAGTGACATATTAGTGTTTGGTTTTCATTCCATCGAGCTGCTAAGTCTCCTAAGGTACTGCTTGCTGGAACAGCACACAGACAAGTTTACACACACACACGTATACACACAGGTAGCTCGTCTGTGGCTCCATCAGGCACAGGTTATTTTTGGCCCTCAATGACTAAGAGTTTATTGCTTCACAGAGAGCTGACTGCTGTAGTGTTTGTTTCCTTTAATTTGATCTGCTGCTCCAAAGCCTCAGGCAGTGTATGAGTATGAAGTTGTTTTGTAAGTGTGACATAAGACATAACGACATAATGAATCCATCTGACCTTTCCTGGTTTGTGTAAAAATCAATTCACATTTAAGGTCCTGTGAGATGAACGAAGTGTAAACACTACACTGCTCCCATAGAATTTCACCATGGTCACACTGCAGCTCCAGTGCTGTCTTCCTTTATATATTCAAGGCACGTTCATGGCATGTTGTGTAGATCGTAAATTAAAACAGAATACAATGATTTGCAAATCCCTTTCAACTTATATTCAATTGAATACACAGCAAAGACAAGATATTTAATGTTCGAACTGAGGAACTTTATTTTCTTTTGCAAATAATCATCAACTTAGAATTTAATGGCAGCAACACGTTGCAAAAAAGTTGTCAAAGGGTCATTTTTACCACTGTGTTACATCGCCTTTCCTTTTAACAACACTCAGTAAACGTTTGGGAACTGAGGAGACCAATTTTTGAAGCTTTTCAGGTGGAATTCTTTCCCATTCTTGCTTGATGTACAGCTTAAGTTGTTCAACAGTCCGGGGTCTCCGTTGTTGTATTTTACGCTTCATAATGCACCACACATTTTCAATGGGGGACAGGTCTGGACTACAGGCAGGCCAGTCTAGTACCCGCACTCTTTTACTATGAAGCCACGCTGTTGTAACACGTGCAGAATGTGGCTTGGCATTGTCTTGCTGAAATAAGCAGGGGCGTCCATGAAAAAGACGTTGCTTGGATGGCAACATATGTTGCTCCAAAAGCTGTATGTACCTTTCAGCATTAATGGTGCCTTCACAGATGTGTAAGTTACCCATGCCTTGGGCACTAATACACCCCCATACCATCACAGATGCTGGCTTTTGAACTTTGTGCCTAAAACAGTCCGGATGGTTCTTTTCCACTTTGGTCCGGAGGACACGACGACCACAGTTTCCAAAAACAATTGTAAATGTGGACTGGTCAGACCACAGAACACTTTTCCACTTTGCATCAGTCCATCTTAGATGAACTCGGGCCCAGTGAAGCCGGCGGCGTTTCTGGGTGTTGTTGATAAATGGCTTTGGCTTTGCATAGTAGAGTTTTAACTTGCACTTACAGATGTAGACCAACTGTAGTTACTGACGGTGTTTTTCTGAAGTGTTCCTGATGACACGGTTGCAGTTAGGACCCAGAAGCAAGCAGTTTAATGAGAATAGTCTTTATTAACACCAAGACCAGAAACAGTTCAGGACGGGGCGCGAACCCGCGGCCAGGAGATTGGCAGGCAGGCGCTCTCCCAACTGAGCTAACCCAGAGCTGTTCAGACGCTGGTTCCCTCAACCTTTTCAGGGGAGATGCTGCGGCTTGAGCGGGGCTCACAAAGTCTTTACAGGGGTGTAGCTGCGACTTGAGCAGGGCTTCAACCCGCAACAGCAAACTTAGGAGAGGGACACTTTTCGGAACACAGTTTTTACAGAGGTGTAGCTGTGACTTGAGCGGGGCTTCAACCCGCAACAGCAAACTTAGGAGAGGGACACTTTTCTGTACACAGTTTTTACAGAGGTGTAGCTGTGACTTGAGCGGGGCTTCAACCCGCAACAGCAAACTTAGGAGAGGGACACTTCTTGGATTGCAACACGCAGAAGGAGTCCAAAACTGAGACCCACACAGTTTAAACAGAAAACAGGCTGTGGCTTAAGCGGGGGTCGAACCCGCGACAGCTCGATCCGCAGTCGGACGCCTTACCAACTGAGCCACCCAGGAGATGCACTGACAGAAGCTCACACAGTCTTTACAGAAGGAGGTGATGCAGGCTGGACTCACACACAGACGAGCTGAGGCGTTCAGGAACACTCGGAGATGTGATTCAGGCGAACTCACGTTGTCGAAGACAGGCAGGGGGTCGGATACCAGGCGGACGATACAACGTAGAGCAGACAGGACTCGGCAACAGGAGGCGGAAGCAGGATCAGATACCAGACGTGGTTCACAACGAAGAGCAGACAGGACTCGGCAACAGGAGGCGGAAGCAGGATCAGATACCAGACGTGGTTCACAACGAAGAGCAGACAGGACTCGGCAACAGGAGACGGAAGCAGGATCGAAAGCCAGGGATTCAGACAGGCGGGTGAATGCAGGACAGAAGCTAGTCGATACCTTGGAGTCAAGCCGAGGGTCAGGCGTATGAGGCAGAGTCTGGGACGAAACTTGTCGGCAACGGGTGATCAATCCGGGAAACAAGTCTGGACTTCTCAGCATGAGTGCGACGACAGTCTGACGCCGGTTGAGTGTGGAGCTGGGGCTTTAGTAGCTGGCTTGATTGTAGGAGATGAGGTGCAGGTGTGAGCAGCAACACAGGTGAGGTGAGTCTGGGCTAATTAGGGTGCAGCAGGGAGTGACAGGCTGCAGGAGAGGCTGAGGCTGAAAACTGAGATTGTGACACCTGAGCCCATGTGGTGATATCCTTTATTCAATTGAATATAAGTTGAAAAGGATTTGCAAATCATTGTATTCTGTTTTTATATACGATTTACACAACGTGCCAACTTCACTGGTTTGGGTTTTGTACTTTCTGTGTGTACATTTCAATACATATAGGTGAATAAGGTAGCAAAACAGCATAAACAAAACACTTAACAAAAGGAAAGAGATAATAAACTAACAAACAAAAGATATGTGACAAACAAGTAAGCGTGTACTGGTAGATCAATGTTAGTCAGAGAATTACATAGCCACAGATCTCATTGTGTTTCTTAATGTTAACCGTACCATATGGGACCCGATCTCTTTAGTCAGCACCTCTCCATAAAGTCATGGTAACATCCCCACTTCTGGTAAGACTTTTCCACCCTGTTATTCAACCTAAAGGACAGTTTTTCTAAAGCAGCTAGTTTCACTTACTGGATGAACCACAGAGATGGTGCAGGAACAGTGGAACCTTTCCAGTTTATTACTAGAAGTTTTCTGCCCAACATGAGAGCAGTCTGCACCCATTCAGCATTGAGCATGTTAAATGTTTGGACTGTGATATACACGCCAACAGCAGCCTCTTTCATCAGTCAAGCTGGCCAGACGCTTAACTTCAGGAAAAGCCACTGCAGGTGTGAAAGCTTGCATTGACGGTAACCAATGTGGCCGGAGGTTGAGAGGGGTCAGTTGGGTTGTACTATGTAGCTTAGTTTGAAATCAGTGCTGAGAGAATACATGATGGTGCTATGACCAGCTGTTCAGAGCTTCAACTTTGGTTTGTGAGGAAAAGACTTCATCAAGTGATCTGAATGATACTGAAAAGGACACTTAGGATGTACAAGAGTATTTATAGAAAAGTTCTTTTTATGTTTTATGGCATTAATAGAGGAAAACCAGACAACTATATAACAGCCTTGCAAACAGCCTTTTAATACATTTTGAAAACTGAGATGTAAGAAAAAAGATGTTAAGAAACTGGCCTTGCTTGGGGAAGGATATATTTATTTTATGTTTGCCTCGTAGTTATTTTCAAGCTCGAGAAAATGGTGCAAGAGGAGAATTAACAGACAAGAAACCACATGAAGAAAAGACAGTAAAGTACACACTTTCCAATGTCATTTAGTTCCCTATAAATTAATAAACAGAGACATTTTAGTATGTCTATTATAGGGATGTAACGGTTATCGGTAAAATGGTAAACCGCAATAAAATTTCCCACAGTAATCATTACCATGTCCTATTAAAATTACTGTTATACAGTGTTTGATCACCACACAGTGTCAGTAACTCACGGTGGTGCTGCTCTTTGACTGGAAAGGCGAAACTATGTGCGTCTGCCTCTCAATGAAGCAGCCCTGCGTCGCTAACAGAAGCGCACATGTGCAGCTTGCAATGTTTGGCCTCAGCAGTTGGAGCCTTGCTCAGACTCTCACTGGTTTTCCTACTCGAAACGACTAAAGTCTAAAGCCTGGTCAAAGTTTAGATTTTACAAGGATGTGGAGGGGAAACTGATTGAAGACAGTCTCCCTGTCTCAAACACGAAGCTGCAGTGAAAGACAAAAATGCGAGTGATTGAAACTGCTGTAACTCCTCGAGTAAACGAGCAGAGAGAGAGAGAGAGGATTCAGAGAGCCATACCTGAGTGAATTATAGGAGGTTTATCAGGATTTTCTGTGTAAATAATGTATAAAGGTTGTAAATAACAGCATTAGTATCAATCTGGAGTGAGTTCCTGCCGTTCTTTCGCCATTTATTTGCCGTATTTCGTCGTATAAGACCATCTTTTTCCATCATAGTTGGTGTTTTATGGATTTAATCAATTGTAATTTGGAAATATTAAAGAAGGAGATGTGGAGGAGATCTGCCATGGAAAGGGGAGACCAGAGGAGAGTCATGAAGGGGGCTAACTGCTTCAGGGACTATCGTTAGTAAAACAAAAAATAAATAAAAAGTCCTGGACATGGTCTAAAATAACGAGCTGTAACATGGGCACTAATGCTGCAGGAAAACTAAAATGAGTGAGTGTTTGTAAAATAGGTTACATTAATTTTTGGCTGTCTCAAACTTTGAACATGTTCATTAACAATTGTTTATGAAGAGAATCCTGTTTAAAGTACAAATTCGTTTTTTTCTTTTAATTACACACTGTTTAAGCATTTATAACATAATAATGACAAATACTTGCTAGAATTGTTTACTTTTATTTCTAATGAAAAAAGTTTAAACAAATTTACTCATAGGACATTTCCTGACACAGTTATTAACAAAAAAGAAACAAGCACTGTTAAAATTATAATATTAAAGGGGTTAAATGATTTCAAGACTGTGTTAAAGTACTTTTTCAACATTTTAAGCATACTGCAACAATACCGTGATAATAATGATAACCGTGATAATTTTGGTCACAATAACCGTGATGTGAAATTTTCATACCGTCTATTCTTAAATTGTGACCATGACACATATCCATTAATTTATACTTCTTTACAGACATGGTATAAAAAACAGTCAAGAACAAATGTAGTCAAACTTCCTCATAGCATTCACACCATTACCACATCAACTAACAAGCCCCTGAACTTCCCCTCCCCATGATTTATTCTGTCACTTCATTTGAGCCTGACTGAAAGGTCACAGACAGCACGAGCGTTCTCGTTGACCTGTCTTTCTCCGTCTGTTGCCAGACAACAGTTTGACCATCGTAACAGTGACTTCATTGAGGACGACAGGTTGCTAACACGCCAAAAATTATGTCGTGTTGTTGTGGTGTGAAAAAGGCAAAGAGTGACAGCAAGTAATCTGATGGGAGGGTGTGTTAATGCGCTTCAAGAAGTGGTCTCATTTTTTTTCCTCAAATAAGATCCTAGACATTAGGAGTTATTTATTCTTACTAATTTGGACAAACCCAATTATAAAGAGGAAACATACATTCAGTACATTCATACAGTCGTCCACATTTAAGCCAGGAATTTAAAAGAAACTAATTATTTCTAATTTCATACATTTGTTGTAGGGGTGTGTGATATGACGATATTAAATCGTTAAGGATTATAACGATTTAATATCGTCATAAAGCAGAAAGATCGTCAGATCGTCTGTGTGGGTGCAGAGACTTTGACGTGCACCCGACTAGCCAATCGTAGCACATTAAGCACAGTGCATGGTGGGATCTCCTGTTTGGTTATGTAGCATGAAGCCATGGTGGAAAGAGAAAAGGAGATAAAAGCTTGAAGATGTCTGAACAAAAATCTGTTCTAAAGCAGCTGTATTATTCACTCAGATTATAGACATTACAGTTAGATAACATTTGTTTTAAATTGTTGCACTTTAAGAGATAATGTTGATATTGTTGTTCATTACCTTTTATGTTTACATTTATTGCACTTTTTATAAAAACTGCACTATTTAAACTAAAACCTGTTCAGAGAGTTTCTTTGGCTTAAATTGTCCTTTTTTTTCTTTTGGGGTTTTACATGTTTTATATGTTAAACATAGAGAAAAATGGTCAAACATACAAATTAGTCTAGAAAAATCAACGCAAAAAAAGAATCGTGATAAAATCGTGATCGTGATTTTATTTTTAAGAAATTGTGATATGATATTTTTGCCATATCGCCCACCCCAAATTTGTTGTTTATTTTATTTAACTTATTAGGATTACCAAGCAGGATATTGAATTTATTTTTGTTTTAAGTTTGTATAATGACAAATTTCTGGTTTAATAAACAGGCTAAACAAGCAAATGGTTTTGAGTTGTTTCCATACTGTATCGAAAATGTACCGAACAATGACCCCAAAACCGAGGTATGTACCGAACCGTCAATTTTGTGTACCGTTACACCCCTATACACTTCTGATTAATTCTGAAGCAAAGCCAGCTTTTCACAGGACTTTAGCTTTGACAAACCTGAGCCAAAACAAATGGCATGAACAAGAAATTTAAGAGACAATGTTCCTCTAAGAGCATCAGTGCTCTTAAAGGGACAGTTCAGTTTTTTCTCTGCCTACAAGAACTCAAATCAAAAAGTAATACCACAGTTTAAGAGTGCGCTACATATGACTGTTTTTAAGTGCATTAGCCTTTCGGAAATATAAAGTTTATCTGGACCTAAGCCAACTTACGTCGTGTGTCCCTCCGCTAAATCACTCAGACTTTAATTAGTCTAAAACAGGTGTTTGAAGCCAATAGCTAACTATGGCGGAGTGATTTAGTGGAGGGACACACGACATGAGTTGACTTAGGTCCGGATAAACTTTATATTTCCAAAAGGTTAATGCACTTAAAAACATTCCTATGTAGCGTACTCTTAAACTGTGGTATTACTTTTTGATTTGAGTTCTTGTAGGCGGAGAAAATAGCGTTTTATATTTGGTACGGTACTTTCCCGTTACCGTATTCATTTCGTCACCAACGGTTACAGTCTGTGGCTTACTGGTGGAGAAGAGAGAACTTTCTACTGTATCTAATGTCCTTAAAGCTATGGTCTACGATTTGGAAGCTTTGTACATCTTAATAACACCGTTTATAAGGCTGTTATGGTCCTAAGGTCCAACCTACACAATATAAAGACCAAAAAGAACGAAAAAAAATCCATTCAGTATATCCCCTGCAAAGCTGCATACTAGTTGACCAATCAAACCGCACTGGCATGCACGGTTCGATTGGTCCATGAGTCCATCCAATCCCCTGTCTCCCTTGCTACGCAGCGTCATGCCCATGGTCCCGCCTCCTCCCCTCTACCTCCGGTGAGCAGCTAGCAGCGTTAGCTACTGAATTATCATGGAGCCGGAAAAGCCTAGCGCCAAAACCGGGAAGCTGCTTCTCTCTCCCACGGGGCCCAACGGAGCTCTGCCTACGGGTTGAGGCCCGTTAGCGGGCTAACGGCTAACGAAAGGCCTCAGTCGGCCGTCAGACCCTCAGCATCGGCCGTTTCGCCCCTGGTTGATCAGGTAATGGCTTTGTTTACTACAGTGGGAGATGTCTGCTGAATAACTCTGGTTAGTCTGTGCCTGTACTGGCTAATGAATTGTAACAGAGCGGGTTGGCTTTGTCAATAGATGTTAGCCTGTTAGCCGCTAATCATTAGCATTGTAAACTGAGCTGGGGAGGACAGGCCGAGAAAGATAAATTCTCCCCCACACTCGGCTCCGCTCTGGCGGCTCCAGACCCGCATTGCCGCCGGTCCAGTTGAAATGGCTACTGCTGTGTGTTACAAGGGGGATGTCTGTCCTGTTTGATACTTTCAGTTGAGCTGAGCTGTTTTTGATTGAGTTTGCTGCTGATATATTATGCTAGTCGCTCGTAGCTCTGTCCGAGGGGCTTGTTGTTAAGATGTGACACGAGCTGTGGGCGGGATCTTGGAACACAGAGGGGAGGGGGCAGGGAAGGGGGGGCAGGCTGCGGTTTCAAAACGTGGACCATAGCTTTAATGACCATATGGAGCTCATACAACCCCACTTCAAAAGAACTTAACTGTCCCTTTAAGGTTCACAGGACAAATGCAGGAAAATCATACAATACTGCCAAAACTGCATTTTGTGATTAAGTTGTCTGTGAGTGATGAAGTCCTTATTTAGAATATTAATACATTTTGTTCATATAATAAGACATAATATGTATAATGACGGGGAAAAGTATGGAAAAGATGCATTCACTGACAGGATACAAAACAAGCAATGACAGTTTCGGTGGGAAGGAACAAAGAGTCAGTCTTAACATTGGCAGTAGTCAAAAGTCTTGCATACAGACGTCTGCATCAAGGAAAAACTCCTGACAGAGTGGAGCAGATACTTCTCCAGCAGAGCACAACAAAGCGACTGCAGGTGTTTGATGCTCTGCTGATACTGATGTAGGGCTTTCATATAATGAAAGCCGACAGTGAAGCTGAGCTGAAAAAGCAGCTGATCAGAAAAAAGCTAACCAAAAACTACAGCAGGAAAACAGGGACATAAAGCTCCTGACTGATTATACTCTTATTTTTCCTGACAGGGAGACAAAACTAAACACCCATATGCTGCAGGATAAATGCCACTCTCCATTCCACGTCACCCTGACATGAAAATGGTGGCTTGTTTTTGTCATCACATTCCCGCCTGAAGATAAAGGAACAATGTTCAAAGAGGGATGAGGAGGTGGAAACCAAGATGGGCTGTTTGATTTTCTATATTGAATTAAACATTAGCCAAACTGTCTGTGATCAGACAGTTAAAAAAGACGAATGAGCCCAATATCCATGGCAATTAATGTCCCGTTGTTCTCTGTGTGTCCACATCAGTGCGCTGTGTACTGAGGGGAAACAAGTGAGTCACTAAAACTCACCAGATTTAAATCAAGTCAAACTTACATGACAGCGTGTCTTTGAAACCCACATAAATCCATTTCTCCACAGCCACGTGAATTATTGCCTGACAAAGACACGCACAGTCTTTGGTTTGACTTCTAGGACCACAGATGAAATCTTAATTAGTGCTGTCAGACGATTAAAAACATTAATCTAATTACTAACCGGATTTATAATTAAGTAATCTAATTAATCTCATTTTAATCTCATATCTGCTTAAAGTACCCAAATAAAGAATTTGAATTCTAGGATATTACAAAATTGTAGTGCAGGACTAATCAAATGAATACACTAAGAAGTGAAGATTTGTAAATCCACATTTTTATTGGTGACTAAATAAAACCAAAGTCAGGGCAACTTGTCCAGAAAATTCTAAGCTCAATCAGGCAACTCAAATTACACTTTAAGTGTGTTTCATAAATCAAATTCAAAATAAGAAAAAGGTCGAGGACATCCAGCAAAACAATTAGGCCTGATGCATTATTAAAGAATGTAGTACAAATATAGATAAATAAATTCAAAAATAAAATAAGACTAAGTCTTAAATATGCCATTCCTGTTGTCACCTGGGCTTTGTTTGGTTTGACTAGAGACGCATGTGTGAAGTGACATGTGCCACTGCCATGTACGGGTCCTCCAGCTGGACAATATTAAAATGTTTGTGTGCTATGATTAATCTGTGATTAATTTTTATAACGCATTAATTTGCGGTGTAATTAATTAATCTAATTAATGCACTAAAGTGACAGCCCTAATCTTTATGCATTTGGACATTAATGGTAATTTCTAACATGTTGATTTATTTTTTAAAGATAACTGAACCAATGAACATTGGAAAAGAGGACTACCACCTAGAAGTTATATTCCTCAATGAAGCATACAACTAGTAGACAGTAAAACTACAGTGGTGGATCAAAAAGAGGTGACAGTGGGTTTTGTGAAGTGGTATTGAGAGATCCCTCACATCTCTGTTAGTGTATAGGTTTAAGATTTGGAGTAGGGCTGGGCGATATGGCCTTGAAATAAAATCCCCGATTTTTTTCCACAACAATCTATTTTAATCGATTTCACCCTCCCTAAAAGAAACAAAACTCCCAGTGACATAAAAATGAAACAAATCAAGTTTTGCCTTTATGTTGTCTAAATGTTTCCCTCTTAAAGTCAAAGTCTGGGTCATAAAAGGTTGATTATGTAGTATAAACGTAGGCAGGTTTGTCTACATAAACACTAACAGGCTGAGGTAGTTTTACAGTATTAGCATGAAACTCTCTGATCAATATTTAATCTACTTAAATAACAAATACAAGCCGATAAAAGTGCTTGTGCAAACCCTACAAGGCCAACCATCATGAAAATTGCATAAAAAAAAATCGCAACTTCTTAAAATTGGACTAAGGAAAGAAAAAAACTCTCGATTTTTATTTTTTAAAATCTTCTGCAGAAAATAATTCAAATTAATCGATTTAATCGATTTTTTGCCCAGCTCTATTACAGAGCTAGGTAACTGTATGGGGATAAAAAGATGCACAAATAAAATGTGCAGTAGGCAGGGATATCTAACTGTATGCATCCAATAATAAATGTTTGCCAATTTAAAAAAATGTTCTCAAAGCATTCCACTATCAAGATTTCCTGTCACATTTAGCTTCATATTTTTCATCTAAATTCAAACATATTATTTACATGGAGTCAAACTTGTGCTAAGTATAAAAAACCCCTAAGTGTTTAGATATATTTTGCATACATAAGCAAGACCTTGACTTTGACCTCCAATATTTTAAATATGGCTGAACGAGATCTAGATCTAGATCTTTTTATAGTAAAACCAATATGACATTAATTTAATCTAAGGATAAAAGATTTGAGAAAAAGTGGAGAAGTGAAGAACAGAAGCAAAATAGGTATGAAACTGTAAAAACTGGGTTAAAAAAATGGTACGAAAGCGGAAAGAAAGTTAATAGGTGCAAAATAGGTATGAAATTGCAAGAAACTACATCACAATGCCAAAATGTTCAACACATTTTGGGTTAAAAATATTGCACTGTCTGCGATTTGAAAATTGCAACAAGCCATATTGTGATTTAATCTAATTTGCAATTCATTGTTCAGCCCTACCTTTAAAGTCAAGATTTTTGAGGACTTTGCTGAATCTGCTCACACGCAGAAAAGCCAAGTGTAGGCGGGACTTAAGTCCATCTGACCAATAGCAATGCTGTATTTCCAAAACTGCAAAGCCTCCACAAAAGAAAAACAGGTGTGATATATGAAAAATCACCTCCCTCACAGTGAGAGCACAAAGATGTGTTATAGCTACAGACTGAAGCTGTTTTTAGAACTGGGCTGTAAAGATGAGTATGAAGGCCGTGAAACAAAAACAATGAGCCATACAAATAAACTAAAAGGGCTAAAAGCACATAGCCATATAAGGAGTTCCATATAACACGAGCTTGTTAAGAATGATCTGAGCTGACAATCACTGTGATGCCATGCTGGAGATCCATCATACGTGTGAAGATCTTTTATCCACAGACTATAAATTCACTCAAACCTGCTGCAGCTTCACAATTTAGAGAACAGACGGAGAAATACTTGAACTTACCAACACAGAGTGGTTTACCGTCTGATGACAGCAATAAAGAATAAGCAGCTATGTTTGTAAATCATAATATACAGGGTATATACAGGAATCCTGAAGTCAGATTCACAACCTTTTCAAGACTTTTCAATACCATGTAACACGACTACTTTGTGTGTAACAGTTTACCTCAATGACAACTTATCTCAGCAGTTTCAGTTTGGACTGGAATAATTAGACTGCCATCACACAACAGAATTCACATTCAAATAGGCTGCTGGGGAAATGAATCAAATGGAAGTTTATTAAAACATACAAACAATGGTTTACTGCATCACGTAGCTAGTACAAATGCCTATGCTCGTATGTATGGACAGTAAATTTTCATGCTTTCGTTGCTGTTGAGTGACTGGTGTTTTTCTAACCTTGTTGAGACACCATATCATGTCAGCAGCAGTGTTGGTGTGACACCCACGCCGGCCCTGATGTTGACTGGCGTGGAGGCAGGTCTGGCCACGCTTGTTGGTGTAGCTGCGGCTTCGACACGAGATGTTTCGACTGGTGCTGTAACTTTGCTGCCAGTGCAGAAACCAACGATCGAGCGCTGCCGCTCTCTGCGACTAACGGTGGCGTTATGGCTAGCGCCTCGCGTGTTGGACTTGACTTCGCTAGTCACATGCTACTTATTTAGTACGATTTTTTCTCACACGATTTTTTAGGAAATATATCGATATTTTACCAAGCAGGTTTTGCTGCATTATTTCTAAATGTTTTCAGTGCTTTTATAATGTCTTTGTGAATAAACTGCGTCGAAGCTGGCCCGTGTCACATGACTGAATCAAAGACGTATCGTTAAAATCGAGCGCACCCCTGACAGCGTCAGTGGTGCCGCGAGTTTCATGTGACATAAGGGATGTTTGATAAGTATTCCAGGTGCTGCCAGACGCTCAAAATGTCGTTTGTGTCTATGATTCTCCGGCTCTAGTCGTCAGAAAAAAAAATATGAACACTCATTGGCTATCAATTCACAAGCTTTCACTATGTTACAAAATTCAATACTGCCACCAAGTCAATTTAATATTTTTTAAAGCTTTTCAAGGGTCTTAAAGGATAAGTTCTGTTTCTACAGCTTTCACATTGTTTATAGAATGAGGTAGAACAATATACTCACCCAGAAGGCTTTCCTGATCCAAACAGTGCTTCAGGAGATATTTAGATCCAAAATCGAGCGCCGGACATCCGTATAATGGTAGCACACGGGGCATGTTAGCGCTGCTCCTAAAACTGCATTAATCATCCAAAAACTTAGTTTCCCCAATATTTCATCATGGTCTGCTCACGCTACTCGTCCATTACAGTCTGTGTTGCTCCACCCATGTTTTTGTGGCTGTGCTGACCTCTGAACTGAAGAAGAAGAATGTTTGCCTCCGCGCCTGTGCAGTACGGCTCATTGTTTCAGGGGCGACTGCCGGCTACACAACAACTTTCTTCTTCCATTTTTGTGCAAAATGGACGAATATCTATCGGATGAAGATGTTGTGGAGGAGAACTTTGAATATGATGGGTGTCCTTACAGTTTGGAGCCACAGTATACAGATGAGGAGCTCATCGAAAGGAGGATGCGGAGGCAGCTCTCCGGAGAGTACTGCGCAGGCGCGGAGGCAAACATTCTTCTTCTTCAGTTCAGAGGTCAGCACAGTCACAAAAACATGTCTGGAGCGACTCAGACTGTAATGGAGGAGTAGCGTGAGTGGACCATGATGAAATATTGGTGAAACTAATGAGGTTTTGGACAATTAATACAGTTTTAGGAGCGGCTCTATACATGCCCCATGTGCTACCATTATACGGATGTCCGCCGCTCGATTTTGGATCTAAATATCTCCTGAAGCACTGTTTGGATCAGGAAAGCCTTCTGGGTGAGTATATTGTTCTACTTCATTCTATAAACAATGTGAAAGCTGTAGAAACCAAACTTATCCTTTAATTTCCCAAAATGTATTTCAAATTGACCATTTCCAGAGTGTCGTGAATATGACCTGCTAGGAGAAGAAAGGGGAGTTATGGCAGAAGGATTTACAGATCTGTGAGCTGTGAAGATGAAGCAGCAAGTAGAGAGCGCTCTGGAGAACATGGAGGGACTCATATGGAAGAGAGAAGAAAGAGAAGGTGGAAGAGGAAGACGTGTGAGAAGCAGAGGAGGATGAAAGAGGCAGAGAGATGGAGGAAGAGGAGGAGAGAGAGGCTGATAAAGGCTCTGCTGAAAAAAGAGGAGCTTCAAGAACAGGAGAGGCTTCAGCGTGAACAGGTGATGCAGATGAGGAGGGAGATGGCTAACAGGCCTGAGTGCTCCCATCAGTGCTCTAAAGAAGAGCAGAAGGAGAGAGAGGAGGGGCTGAGCTCTGTTACATGCCAGGAGTGGAAGACAAAGCCGGTCGGATCTCCAAACCTGACGAGCAGCAGGGTAAAGATAAAACCTAACATCTGTTAAAGAGCAATGAAACAGACGGTGAGCCTGTCAGAGAGGAGCTCCACCCCTGCAGCGCCACCTACCTGCTCTTTACTGCAGAGGTGTGAATCACATTTTCAGTCCTATTCAGAGTTTTTACAGGGCTGCACCTGGTGAGCCTGAAAGCTTTTGATTTCAAATGATCAAGATCTAATGCATAGATTTATACACAGTATTAAAATATTTAAATATCTGAGGTTCTTTACTGTAAGTGAAACTTCACTATTTTTTCATATTTGGTTTCCTCACAAACTGAAGGCAGGTTACTGGATGAATAGATACGGGGAATATAAAACAAAAAGGGCTGCGAGGAGGAGTTTGAGGAGCTGTCTGCTGAACGGGCTGCCTACAGGGTGAGGACAGCCAGCTGTGTTTCCCGGAACAATGATTCTCACAACAGATTTTCTACAAACCCAAACATGATCTTTGTTTTTTAGAGCTGTTTATTTTGTGTCTTGTGAGTAAACACATTAAAACTGTGTTGTAGTGAAAACAGGTCAAGTGAAAACACAAAATTGAACACACAACAATTATTCACAAAAAGGTGGCTTGGTTATTTTTAAAGCTTTACACGACACATCACGATTTTGCATTTTGTGTTGAGGTCTAAAAGCTTAAAGCCCAGCTCACCCCTCTGTGAGGCCTTTATCAACAGCTAACTTCATCTAAGTACTGATGCTGTTAAGCAGCTCCTATGTTCATTATGTCCCCTTATTTGTTCATGACCAGTGTTGTGTGTAACGCGTTACAGTTACGAAACTACTTTTTTGGGTAAAAAGTAAAGCAACACGCTACTATTAAAAATTTGGTAACGTAGTTCCTTTTTTAAAATGCAGCGCGACATTACATTTCCCACGAACAGATCTGACAACGAAGCTGCCTTCTCAGCTGCTCGCACAGACACGAGCAGCGTTGCCAAGTCCGCTCCTTATAAGCGTCTAAGGGCCGAAAATCTCGTGAGTCACGGCCGCAGGTTGTGGTTTTTTGGGCTTGTTTCTAGACGTGAAGTTGCTTCTTGGGGCTCTTAAGTCTGTGTGTATCCCCCTGATTACCTTCCAGCTCCTAACATAAAGGAAAACTTCCACTTCCTTGTTTCCTGGTTATTGTGCACGCCCCCAAACACAGTCACTCACATGGCGCATGCTCTAGAGTCAAAGTTGCCAGGTCTGCTTATTGTAAGCAACGTTCTTTTCTTGAATAGATACTTAGCGCTGTGATATTGAAATGTAATCTAGAGGAAAATTAACACACTTTATGTAGACTTCCCTTTTTAAAAAGTAATATATCACATTAGGAAAGGAAATAGCTGGAGGTTGTTTATTTTGGGCTTGTTTTTATCGACCTGGTAACTTATTTCAGAAGCAAAATGTAGAAACACTGGGCAGGAGCTCTGATTCCACAGGGTATGGGACATTTTGTAAAATAAAGAGCACAAAAAACTGTGTTGTTCTCTGTAGTAGAACTTTTTGTAGGCCTTCACATTTAGGAACAGCTATGGAGTTCTGTCCAAGATCAAGCAATGTAAAAGTAACTTAAAAGTAACGAGTAACTTGAAAAGTTACTTCTCATAGAGTTTAACTAAGTAAAGTAACAAGTTACTTTTTTCAGAAGTAACGAGTAACGAGCAAACACTAATTTTTAAAAGTAACTTCCCCAACACTGGTCAGCATAGACGGCTTTGAAATGGTAGACGCATAGAAGAGAGTTTCTCATGATGAATATTGAGATGAAGCAATGGTTCTGACCATCATGAAAACCCAAAATTTTTTAAATCTTCTGCAGAAAGTAATTTGAATTAATCGATGTAATCGATTTTTTGCCCAGCTCTACCAATAATGTTGGGTATTTTAGCCCAAATGAAACGATCCAAAGCAAGGGCAGGAGGGTTTTCTAAAAGGTCAAAGAAAGTGCAGGAAAAACAGGATTAAGACACGCAGGCAAAAGTTGACTCCATATGTCTGAGAGCCGCTGAACTACAGCCAACCCTCAAATGTATTAAAGTACTAAGGAACTAAAGAAAAATCCTGAATTATAGCTGAAATAAAATGACACACATCATATACTTTAACACCTGGCTCCAAGTCGCAGGGATCTCTGCTGATTTATACCAAAGAGGGGAGGCGTAAGGCAGATGTTTTGGCGTCCGGGCTCATTTGTGTGCAGTTCTACCTTTGTGACTACACCCCTGAGTCCGCAGGGTTTGAGCTGAAGGGTGTGTGTATGCATACAGGGGTGTGTGTATTAATTGGTTGGGCAGTTTGAGGTTGGGCCTGGCAGGAGTGATAAAAAATGGGTCATTAAAGTCGAGCATTAAATCCCCACACCTCTGGCCTCTCCATAAAGTTGCCATCGCTAATTAAGGCGTGACTTTCTTCTCCTCTTTCCCTCGCTCCTTCTTTTACTCAATCGCACAATTTTATGGCTGACACGTTCCCTCATTCTGTCACAGAGCGGGCAGGGGACGTTTTCCATTAGGCCCATGAAAAGGTCTGTGATTTTACCCACAAAGATCCAGATGACATTTAAGAAACCTAATGGCACTGCTGCGTGCTAAATCTCCTCTCGTCCTGGGTAATCCTTGAAAAGAAAAACAGCCATCACTCTAAACAGGGTTTATTTGGAGTTAATTGGAGAAACACAGTAAGGTGGGGTGCTGTAATGGAAAGGTTCAGTCTAGAGCTGAAACGATTCCTTGAATAATCATGATTATTAGATCACAAAATATCCTCGAGGCAAATTGTGTGCCTCGAAGCCTCGCTTAATATATAATTATACATATAAAATATATATCTGGACTACTATACCGTGCACGGTGTTTGACACAGACGGTCATTTCTGTGGCACAACGCGCCTGCTACCTCCGCTGCTGCGCGGCTTGTAAAATCATGAAGGAAGAGAAAAGAGAGGGACAGAAAGGAGAGAGTCCACAGAAGAAATGGCAGAGAGTGTCCCAAGTGTGTGGTCACTACAAGAAGGGATGAAAAGAAAACACAGTGCAGTGTGTCTGATGTCAAACAGAGTTAGCTTAGCACGTAGCTTAGCATGATAGCATGTTGTCAATGCTGCAGCACGTCAACAGTAAACATCCGGTCTGAGCGTCAGAACGACACAACAGGATGACACTCATGATACATCAACAGAAGCAGCTAATGTGATCAATAACTGAGATATGGGCGAGTAAATAACCTACTTTGATTATGGCTCCGTGTAAAGGCTGGTTCAGAACATAAATCAATGCTGAGGCTACTTGCCCAGAATCATGTGTATTTTGTTCACATACTTTTCACATCCAATAACTTTACATTTAATTTGATTGCAGAGAGTAGAAGAGGAAACACTGACAGTGAGTAGAGGAAGCAGGTGTAGGGAATGCTTTCATATGTTATAGAAATGTACATTAGCTAGTTAAATGATCTTAGTATCTAAGTATGAGATTATTTGGTCCTAGAAATAAAGTAAGCAAAATAAGATCATCAATATGGTACAGTAGTAAAGGCAATAATTTAGCAAAAAAAGACAAGCATGAATACAAATAAAATAAAAATATGAGATCCCATTTCTGCTCAGAATGTTCAAAATAAGTTGTTAATTTAAGTGACCTGGCTTTTCTGTTTTGTGTGTTACGAATAATAATAATGTGTAGTGATTCAATGTAAAAAAAAAAAAAAAATAGCAGAGAGTGCAACGCAACAGTTGTCCGATTACTCGATTAATCGTCCAAAATTTGATAGAGTAATCGATTACAAAAAGAATCGATAGCTGCAGCCCTAGTTCAGTCAAAGTGCACTTCTGATTACTCATTCTAACAATCTCTTCATTCATTGGACAACTGTTTGTATACACAAAGAGTTGTTTCCATAGCCTTGGGAGAGCCAGCGTACTCCCAACTTGTCACTTTCAGTTTCTACTCCTGCTTTTGCCTCCCTGCAGCCTGCTCTTCTTAATTCCTTCACACAGAGAACAATGCTTCCCTTTCTTATTCTCTAGCCAAAAGGTAACACCCAGACTTGTGTTGCTATCTGATATTTACTTCCTGTCGTTTCCCTATAACAAGCAGTAGTAAACAAACACACCCTCATGGAGGAACAGCCCACCACTGGCTACACAATCCTAGCTCAGCACAGCGCGGCGCAAAGAGGAAAGGCTGTGAATCCACACTATCTGCTCTTTAACAAACGAGCACAGCGCTGAGTTTCTGCGGATTTATGGGAGCCCTGGGCGTGCGCAGTTGTGGGCCGGTCACGGTAAATCTGCTATTTTTGTCAAGGTGTGAAACGTATTGGGTTGTTAAATCACACACAGGGGCCTTTTCGGTGACGGCGTGGTGCACACACATGCATACACACAAGCTCAGCCGCATGCTGTCTTGAATTGCAGCATGACTTTTGTATGCTTCATTAAACTGTTTCTACAACTGCAAACTCAGAACGAGGAGAGGGCTGAGGGGAGAGAGAGGAGAGTTTTCATATGACCTTGATTCCCTGCTTGACATAATAACACGAGCAGTTTTCTGCATGACTGACAAAGTCTGCTCAAAACTTGATGATTTGAATACCACAAGGGAGAGAGAAGAAATAATTCATACTAAAGCTGCCAGCTCATACCCTTTAAACATTCTTTTTCAAACTTTGCTCCAGTTTGTTTGTCCTCTTTATTCCGTCTAATCTTCTTCTCTTTGGCAGTTGTGCTTCTTCTGCTTGTTCGGCTCCAAAAAACAACAACATCATTCGTTAAAAAGGACTTGAGCTGCCTTAAAAAATACATCTGTAAGTTTTGGATATGTGGTGGTGCTGAGACGTCTATAGATTTTAAATGATATATTCAGTTTGTTTTGAATGAGTTAATCTGAGTGTTCAAATAAGTAACTCAAATATGAGTGTTTGTGTCAAAAGGATGTTCAAATCAAATCAAACTTTATTTATATCGCACTCTTCATACAAAAAATGTAGCACAAAGTGCTTTACAAACAGACAGATATATTAAAATAAAGGATTTATGATACAAACCCACTCCACCCAGCCCCTGAACCCACCCACACCGCAATCCATACACAGTGTTGATAAAAAAAGCATCAAAAAAAAAGGAATAAAGCACACAGATGTACCCAGTACGTACTGAGGAAACGCCATCTTAAAGGGTTAAAAATGAGAAAACACTGTAAGTTAGGTTAAAAGTGTAAAATTAAATATAAAAAATAAAATAATTAAAAAGTGGGCTGTAAGTACAATAAATAAAAACTCTAAAAGGTAATTCAGGTAAAAGCTTGACTAAAAATGTAGGTTTTGAGTTTGTTTTTAAAGACATTAACATTATGTGCAGCCCTCAGGTCTACAGGCTGGTCCATAATCGGGGCCATAGTAGTAAAAAGATGCCTCACTGTAAGTTTTTGTTTTAACTTTGGGAACTGTTAACACAGCTGAAGACCTGAGGGCTCTAATGGGCTCATACGGTAAAAGCAAATCAGATAAATATGAAGGACAAAGACCATTAAGAGCTTTAAAAACCAGTAAAAGAATCTTAAAATCTATCCTAAAAGAAACCAATGCAGAGACCTTAAAACCGGTGTAATATCTTTCTGGTTCCTGTCAGCATCCGTGCAGCTGAGTTCTGCAGGAGCTGAAGATGGTAGATTTTTAGAGTTTTATTTTGACAGTTAGTTGTCATTTTGTTTAATGTTGATTGAAAAATTAAAAAAATTGGGCTAAAAGCGCAAAATCCTACCATGCACAGCCTAATCCGAATTAAACATTCAATCTCAGCGTTAAACTTTAATAACTTGTTATCACCGTTGTTGTTGACTTGGCACATTGATGGTCTTGGGGCTCAGATGATTGGAGTTGAGTAAAGGCCTTGTTTTATCATGGTTCTTATAGGGCCTGTTAATCAGTTTCTGGAAGTTCTTCTGCTTTCCTCCAGCTTCTCCGACTATCGAAGAGCTCATGCTAATTCCCCTGACACGTGCAGTGTAGTTCAGATTTTTGGATGTAGAAGGAAATTCGAATGGGTTAGGAGCTGGAGATCAGGAGAAGATGAAGATATGATCCTACAGGCTTGTGATCACACCAGGCCCTCCACGGCTTCCAGTCTGGCACCTTAAAGTATTATCCGATTCAGGAAATATGAGGGAGGAAAATCGGTCATGCTTTTAAAGGTATCTCTTTATCATTACATCCCTGCAACTGCGTATTAACAAAAAAAAAACACAGCAATGGGTACTGAAGCTATTTTATAAAATATGATTTCATGTTTCATCTGACAACTGGAGAGCATTTTTAGCCACTATTTAACCAGGGAAATCAGTATATTAGGAGTCAAATCCTGTGATGGATACATGACAGCCTCGAAGGAGAAGCCAACACATCTTAATTGTTCCATGTCCCATTGCAGCAATTTGGCTGATAGGGACTAATCTACTCTCCAAGAAATCCAGAAATCCATAACATTTAGGGAAAATAACAAAATATTAACTACAGATGTCTTGCTGAAACTAAAATATCTATATTTATCAGGGCTCGAGAGTGCCACCATTTGTCACAAATGCGACCAAAATTTGTAAGAGTGCGTCTAACATTTTTTGTTGGTCGCATCAGTGCACCTGGCGCTCCCTGGGTGAAAACACTGACTGCTGTCGCAAGCCCCTCATCTCTCTCTCTCTCTCTCTCTCTCAAATCAAGTTTAGAAGTTGAGAAAGCACATCTCGATATACCTACAAATGTGATATAGCCAATTAAAGTTGACAAAAGTAATGCCGGTAGCGGAAAATCGGCCAGAAAAGGACAAAACACAGCGCCTGCTTCCTCTGTCAACAAGAGAAAAAAATAAAGAAAAAAGTTATAAATGTTCTGCCCTTAAAGTACTTTTCATAAATTAGCTTTGGCTTGGGTCACGTCTTTTGGTGCGTTCCAGTTGTAGTCAGAAGTAGGAATTTCCGGGTTCCGAGTAGGAAACTGCAACTGGAACGTCCCCCGAAGTCGGAATTTCCTACTGGGAACTCGGTGAAACCTCGCCACTCCCGAGCTAACAACAGCTAACAATAGCCTGGTAGATCGGCATGTTTTTTTCCGACTTCAACTGGAACGCAGCATTATGACAGTCACCGTGCGTGCTCATGGGTAGCAGAGTCTTTATGTCGCCGGTAATAGATTCTCCTCATAGCACCTTTAAAAACCTCACATTTGAATAAAAATCAGTCAAAATAATCGTACTCATTTAATATAACAATACGCCAAATCATTTAACAACACACAAAAACATTTCACAATCTGCAAAAACATTTCAGGGATCATGAAAAACATTTCAAGAAACCGGAAAGGCTAGGGCCATGCTACTTGTCTTTGAATGGCTTAACTGAAACACATATTTTGTGTATTGTGAAATGTCTTTACATATTGTGAATTTTTTTTGCATATTCTTAAATATTTTTTCGTATTCTTGAATGTTTTTGCGCATTCTTTATTGTTTTTGCGCATTCTTAAATGTTTTTGCGCATTCTTTAATGTTTTTGCATATTCTTAAATGTTTTTGCGCATTCTTAAATGTTTTTGCGCATTCATAAATTTTTGTGCGCATTCTTAAATGTTTTTGCGTATTCTTAAATGTTTGCATATTCTTAAATGTTTTTGCGTGTTCATAAATGTTTTTGCACATTCTTAAATGTTTTGGCATATTCTTAAATGTTTTTGCTCATTCATAAATGTTTTTGTGTATTCTCAAATGTTTTTGTGTACTGTGAAATGTTTTTGCGTATTCTTAAATGTTTTTGCACATTCTTAAATGTTTTTGTGTATTCTCAAATGTTTTTGTGTACTGTGAAATTGTTTTTGCGTATTCAGAAATTTTTTTGCGTGTTGTGTATTTTTAAATGTTTATCCGCATTGACCTTTAGGGAAACCGTAGGATAGCATGTAGAATCTTCAGAAAACAGAAATCTGAACAGACAGGAGAGTTTATAAAAATCCCAAAAGAAAGTAAGTCGAACTAACAGGGAGACAGAAATACAGGTGAAAGAAACCAGCCAGAGGCACTCAGGCAAAGTTTGCAGGGAAAGAGATTGACTAAGAGAGAAGTAAAAAAATCATTAACCTGGAGGGTAAAAGGATGACACAGAAGTTTTAGAAAAGAGGAGAGAGACTCTGCTGCAGCAATTCTTTTTTTTTTTCTCCTGCTGATGATGGTCACCAGGATGACGATAACCTGAGGCTTGTTAAGAGACTCATTCCAAATACACACCAGTGATCTCTTTTTATCATCCAGCCTCCCACTCAAACAGCACATGCTCACACGAGGCGTGTGGGCTCTCGTTTGAAACTTCATCTTGAAATTAAGCCCCACTCATCTCTGAGCTTTGCCTGAGGTGCACAGCACAGTGACTGAGAGAGAAGTGGCGCAGGAGGCAAGTTGGACAGAAAGCAGAAAGTTAGAAAGGAAGAAAAGTACGGCACAAAAAAATGTTTTGAGAAAGAAGAAATGCTGAGGAAGATGCGGAGGGATGTTAAACCCTTTGAAAGTAAAAAAGAGAAGAAAATGCAAACTTATATACGGCCCAAGAAAGGTGGGAGACTTTCAGGTTTTTTTTTTAACTTATGACTTTTACTTCACTACATTTAAAAGACAAATATTCTACTTTTAACTCCACTACATTTCTATAAATGACCTTGTTACTCGTTACTTTTAGGTACAGGTATGAAGTCAGTGAATGAAATTTATTTTCTCTTCTAAAATGTGATTTGTTCAAGTGGTGTTATCTATACTTCGTGCACCCTGTTCCACATTCCAGTCCAGTTGGTGGCGGTAATGCACTTTTGAGTTGGTTTGCCAACCGCCATTAAACAGCAAAGAAGAAGAAGAAGACGTGCTACTGCGATCGGGCAGGTAAAGGTTGAGCCAACGTTGGTGATTACGGTTCGTCTTGGCAGTAATGATGGCTACTATGGCAGATAAAGATGACAATTCCACACCAGAGCACCCATGGCCATATCTGAAGTCCACGTTTGAGGTGGTCGAAATGAAGAATGATTATTTTCGGTTCAAATGTGTGCTCTGTTGGCCGCGCGCAAACTTCACCGCCTACAAAAACTCGCCGTCCAACCTGAGAAAGCATGTGGAAGTCAGGTAAAATGGTGTAAACATTTGTTTACTTTCAGATAAATATTAGACAGTTTTATGTGTTTGTAGTAGCTGCAGTTTAATGTGACGGTCACTAACATTAGTAAGTTAGTTGGCATTTTAATGAGATTTGGCAGCATTTCACCAACAGAAACAATGAATATACACGCTTTTACACATTTCAGTTAATGCTTATAATATTAGCAGAGTTAAATAAAAAAAAGAAAATGTCAATGGTTGTCCTTTTGTTGATTCATTAGTGCTTCAGTCTGCATTTCCATGGGCTTTGTAGCATATTTTCAAACTCTTTATTCTACATGATCTATAAGCAGGTCAGTGCATTCTGTAGATTGTTTCAGTCTTTACGTTCTGTAAGGTCAACGAGAAAATGTACTTTTAATACTTGAGTATTTTCAAAGGTAGGTACTCCAGTACTTTAACTTAAGTAAAAATTTGACTGAGCAACTTTCAGTACTGGCATTGAGTACTTTGTCCACCACTGGAGACTTTCCTACTTCAAACACCACCTTCAGTTTGTCAGCAGCTCCCTGACTGTGTTAAACACTGGGTACTGGCAAAAGAAATGCAAATTGTTCTGCCAGAGGTAAAATCACCATCTAAACAGGTGAAAGTGTTTTATAAGTGTGTGTCAGCAAAGAATCCTGAAAGGCTGGGAAGGCTGAAAGATGTAAAAAAAAAAAAAAAAGAAGCGTCAGAAAAAGGCAAAATTAACTTATGCAATGAATTATTATTTGACTTAACTGAAAGAAGTCCAAAGAGAAAGAGGAAAAGAAAAACTGAGCTGGGCATGAAACAGACACAAATATTACATAAATTTCCATGTGGAAGATTAAACAGCAAACCAAACCATCAGCTTTACTCCACTGAAACATTTTAACATTACTTCTTCAACAGAAACAAAATGCTGCCAAGGGTGTGTTAAACCCTGCCGAAGGAATAACTGACAGCAAGAAAAATACATGAAAATCAAAAAAAATCTGAAAGTATGAAACAGATCTGCAGCTTTTGATGGGAAAAATACAAATTTATTAGCAGTCATCTAGAAAACTCTTTTCTAAGAGTGTAACAAGTATGACTATGAGCTGCTAAATTAGACAACCAGTGTCTTATGCTTTATTATAATATCAACAACATGGACCCATCACAGGTGCTTCAGCCTATCTGAGCTGACAAGAGGCAGGTTACACCCTGGACCAGCTGCCAGCCAATCACAAGGCCACATACAGAGACAAACAACCACCCGCTCAAACCTAAGGGCAATTCACGTTTACCAAGTAACCTAAAAATTCAGAAACCCTCTTGCTGTGGGGCATACACACTACCTGCTGGGCCACCATGCCACCCAAAAACTGTTGGATAAATCAAATCTACCGGTCATCTGTTTTAGTAAACAGTACCCAGAGTATGAGTATATTGATGTCAAGCCTATTAATGGACAACAAGACAGCAATGGTACTAAAATATTTCAGTTGTACCTGGTAGCAGCATGGGTGATAGGGACTGATCTCACTTTCAAATGCAAGGAATTACATGCCTTTTATAAGGAAATCAAAGTGCAAGCTGTACATCCTTCAAGAAAACAATAGGCATTGTTCAAATACAGTTTATGATGATTGGTTTATAAAATGACATATCAAAAAAATGTGGTGTGAATTATTTGATGACCCATTGGTGTGCTTTTAAAACAGTTAAATAGCCAGACAGTATTGGGCAAGAAGCTTGTGTTTACATGTTCCTTATGTCATGGTGTTCTTTAAATGCCACACCGCAAGCGACCCAGCTACCAAAATTGCGTCGCCCACTGACGTAGCTTCGTGCGTCCATAAATACCTCATTCTGGTGACCGTTACCGTCGGCCCTTGTTTGGTGACGTCACGCCCGCTCGAGTTTCACCGTGATCATATCATATATCACATAACAGGATGTATAAGTGGACATTATTCCAGCTGTATCCTTTTCATTCACTTATCAACCACAAAACACTGCAGCTGATGACGCAGCAGCATCATCTGTGAGTTCTCTGCTGTCCGTCTAGGCAGAACTAATGTCCTCACTGACTAATGTTTCCCACACGGACATGGATTGTTACTCTGTAGTCAGGATGAACGCTGATTGGCTGTTGCCGTACAGCCACACGCGACATCGCCTGAAAACATAAACTTTTTTTAACTTTGACATCGCGCGACGAGTGAAGTCGTCGTCTTGTACGCGGCAAACGCATCGCGGGAGGGTTAGCCCCGCCCCATCGCGGCTGTACATTGACTTTGCATGGAGAGTGATCGCCGAGGTAGTACAAGTGACCTGTGGTGTGTAAGCACCTTAAAAGCAAGCACAATGTTCCTGGATGAATTAGACTGTTATTGGGTTCATCAGCAGTCATCAACTACTTTTGAAAAGCCATTCACAAGGTCTTTATTTACCCATTGGGGTCAGGTGACCATATGTCCAACAAAATGTCTGGTTTATCAAGTATTAAATATCAAGCAAGCATATTTTCATTTCCTCAGGATTGTTCTGTTATCACTTTTTGTAATGCTAAAGCTAACCTGTTGACTTCCTAACTGTGAAATACATTTGCAACAAATTATTTGTTTGTAAAATTGAGTTCCTTTTTCTTTGGTTGGCAACATTTAATTTTTCAGATTACTCAATCAAGAAGCAGATATGTTGGTCAACCTGCTGGTTCACTTGCCTATTAAAGGTGTAGTCAGCGATCTTCTAATCTTCTAATCTAATGCACTATTTGTCAAAATCACCGTATTTCTCCTCTCCATCCACAAGATGTCCCCACTGACAGCATGTTGAAAAAAAAGTCCAGTTCCAATACACAGCCTTGGCTCTGAATTTCAGCAGGTAAATACTGTGGCTCGGGCCGATCTACCAAAACAGGATGCACCCCCCCACATCCAGGGGGCGATCATACTCATGAGTATTAGGTTGCGTAGCGTGTGCAGTTAGCATAAAAGAGAGATACAATAGGTGCAGTAGCAATGGCTGAAAAACAGCCCAAAAGAAAAAGGTCAGAGGAGTGAAAAGTGAAAAAGAAGGGCTATGACCATGAAAGAGTGAAGACCTGAGTCAACAATAGTGTTGCTTTCCGACAGTGGAGGGAACTCCGCGAAGTGAAAGAGCTGAAAATGCACGCGGATGTCGCCGTCTTTCTGCTGGATAGGTTAGCAACATTAGCTTTGTGGTGCTTCACATAACAGTAACAGCTGTCGGGCATTCATCTTATTGTCTAATCTGACAGAATGTACTGTTGTTGTGATGTTATCAATAATGGCAGTCGAGTTGTCTGACGAGTCGGGGTTACCTTAGCTACGTTGGTCAGCTACGTAGTTTCTACGGCCATTTCCATGACGATGTATGTCTATCAGCTTTCGGGAGGCGGGTCTAAATTCGTTTATCAACAACCTCTCCACTCGTTTTCTCCCACATCGCTGACTTCACCTTTAAGGGTTACACTGTGCATGAATGGATCTCTTAAGTTTCTGATACATTTTTTTTAAGATATTTAGATATTTAGCAGGAATCTTGGATACATTTTTATCATCAAATTTATTTCCATCAACCAGATTTTGATTGCTAGATTATCTGGAAACATATGAAACTATATTTTCTTTCTCTGATGTTCACTCTTACTGTTAGATTTCTGGGAAGCTGCAGCAATGATTCAGTAGATACTTCCAGTGGATACATATTGGTGTTACAAACACTACTCAGAGAGGTAAACAAGGAAAAACAAAGATGGGCAATCAAAATTCAAAAAATAGTGGTAATGCAGCAAAAGTCAACCATTTGTTTACAATGCCAGTCAAAGGGTCAATATAAGTATAAAATGTTTGTCTGTATTGTTGGGTAATGCACTCTAACTCGTTTAAAAATTTTAAACAATTAAAAATGTCGACTCAAGTTTTCATTGACACACTCAGCACAAACTCAGCACTGCTTGATAATGTCATTCTTTCGATCTACTTACCCCAACCTCTACATGGTCTGAGCCTTTGTCATCCTGCTTGTGGAGAATCTCAAAGTAGTACTGTCTGGAGGCCATCAGGCTGTAGAGAGGGAAAAGAGAGACAGTTAAGTACTGCTAACTGTTTGATGAAGCAGACCTTAAGTCACCTGAAATAAGATTTAACCAGGCTGAGAAGATAAAGGCAAACATTGTGACCTTAAAGGCACAGAATCATCATTAAAAGCATATGCCATTTGGATCAGAGTATAAACTGGTAAATATGCCCAGAATGGAGCTCAGTGCTGCAGGCGAAGATGGCAGCAGAGACGGCACAGAGCCAGGATATTATCAGCCTCAGGTCGTAAATAAAGCACTCCTTCAGAGACTGTGGGAAGAAAATCGATGCTCCACATAAATCAGCATTTTACACTCACACAGGCTCCAGGATTTCTCGGAGACTCCTGGTTAGTCTGAGTAAACGGCTGCGTGTTTATCCCCGGCACTGATGATACACACATTCACACGTACACACAAACACGGCCAGCGACAACGCTTTATTCTTATCAAAAACACATCTCGGATAATAGGCCAGCATCTGTTGCTGAATGAGAGACAACCAAGCGCTGCTCCACACATCATCTAGTAAATAGTTGAAGACACACACACATAATGCTGTGCAATGAATAAAACATGCTTTTGCATGCATATATTGTAGAATGTGTTGCACCGTACAGCCACATAAACACAATTCTAATGAGGACAAAATGGCACCCTTTCTCCACAAACTTTATCATAAAAATCCAGCTAATGCTAATTTGTAGAACATTTGCCCCTCTGAACTTTGGCTCCTCCATATTTATTGCGTTCTGATTCACAAAAAATGCACGATGGTGTGCTCCATTTCTCTGTCTGCTTTTATTTTGTGTCACTTTATCTCTTTCTTTCTTCTGTTTGTTTCCTGAAACAAACCCGAGCTCGTTTCTTTGGGATAAATTTGCATTCTGAGTGAAAAAACAGTCCAACAAAAAACAGGAAATAAGACAAAATGGTGGCTATTTTTCATATGTGTTGCATCAGCTTTGTGGACATTTAGCCTCATGTCAAAGACAGCTCTAACAGAGTTGACAACCTCAGCACTTTGCCATTCATCATTCTTGACAACTTGTCTGCATCACCAGCAACGTTAACCTGGCTTTATTTGTAGGTGTTTACATGTGATGTATAGTTTAAGGGCGCAAGGATGCAAACCCTAAAGCTCCAGAGGCGAGGGACACCAACCCCTTTCAGCTGCGTTACCAACTGCCAAAACCAACACTAGTGACTCAAGGTAGTAGTTTCTTTATAGACTTAGAGGGATATACAGACCTGATCAAAACCTTAAGACCAGTTGAAAAACTGCTACAATTTACCTTTTGCACATTTGGACCTTAATGAGGTTATAAATAGAGCTACGATATGCAAAAGCAAGAAGGGGGAGTGTGACAAAAAGCACTTTGAAAAAGTAATTTATTGAAAACAACATGTACACTGAAATAGGCTGTTTAATAGGTAAAATAGGTATGAAATTGGGTAAAAAAAAATGGTACAAAAGCGGAAAAAAGTAAATAGGTGCAAAATAGGTATGAAATTGCAAAAAAATTGCAAAATAATTCAAAAGTGACTAAGGAAAATTGATTATAGCAGCAAAATTGAGATTTAATTTCAAAAACCATGTAGAAATTCCAAACATGGTCCGACAGTGGCCAAAAAAAAGATGAATAGGAGCAAGATAGGCATAAAGTTGTAAAAGACAGATTAAAAGGGGTTAAAATAGGCATGAAATTACAAGAAACTACATCACAATGCTAAAATGTTCAACATATTTTGTGTTAAAAATATTGCACTGTCTGCTATTTGAAAATTGCAACAAGCCATATTGTGATTTAATCTAATTTGCATTAATTGTTCAGCCCTACTCCTGTCTAACAATATCTCATCAAATTAATGTTCAAATCTTTAGCATTTTGTCTGATAGATTTTTAATAATGTGCTTGTGACCTTTTAATACTTATCATTAAAAGAAAAAGCAAATGCAAAAAAAGTCTCCCATCTCAAAATGCATCAAAGCTCCAACTTCATCCAATAACTCAATGCAAAAACAATAATTCACAGCAGCCAAAGGCAAGATGGAGTCACAGGTTTGTCACTGGTCATGTAGCTTTAATATTACTTTCTTATTTGGTTATCATTTGTCAGGAGCTGAGAAGATAGAGAGTTGTGTCCAAACTGTGGCCAACTGTGGTCCCTAGTCCATAATTGGTCTGCAGCAATTTTCAAAATTAAAATTAGATACGACCTCATTAGGTTTGTGCCTGACTGATAGTTATGGACCAATAAATTACAGCAGAAAGTGACACGCATCAAGTTAATTTTCCCAGTAATCTGCTCTGTTCTGAGGTCCAATTCAAAAAGTTTATTGTATTCATTTTTTCAGAACTAATTTTACAACTTTGTGGAGTTTGTTCTATTTCGTGTCTGAACATGAAGATAAGCCTTTAATTTCTCCCATTTCTGATGCATGGAGCATCGTCGCTCATCTTAATCCTGACCGCGAGTGGACAGGAGTGGCTAGGGCCAACCACCCTGGAATCTGATTGGCTACCCAGAACACTCAACTTTGACACTTTTGGGCTACAGGAACTTGTTTGAAGTTGGAGATGGTTAGAGGTGAGTGGACATACAGGGTAGGCAACATGGCTTCATGCAAAGGTACTGGACTAGGCATCCAACCTAAGATACTCAGTTCTACAATGTCACACTCACAATTCTGCTGTGTTAGTGACTAATTGGTAAGGGCTGAATTTAAAAGAAGATACGATAAATGAGCAGTAGAAGTTAATCTTTAGTACAACAAAAAAACAGCTGTAAAACTTGCAGGAAGATCTTTTCTTTTGTCAATGTCAAGTCAGCTTTATTTATAAAACACATTTAAACAGCCAGCAGCCTACCAAAGTGCTTTACAGTAGTAGTACATGATAAAAACAATAAAACAATAAAAAACAATAAAAACAAATAAAAGCAATAAGAACAGGGACAGTACAGTTTAAATATGCATACTGCTCAGTAAAACCAATAAAAGTCCCAAATAAAAGTGGCTACACTCCACCAAAGGCCAAGGTGAACAGGTATGTCTTCAGCTGTGTTTTAAAGGTAGAGAGGCTGTTCGCAGTCTGCACATGTACAGGTAGTGTGTTCCACAGTTTGCCCATCCAGGTTAATTCAGAACTTTAAAATGTTTTCTGCATATGTGATTGAGGCTGGTACCTGCTATAGCCTACTATCAAAACATGTTCTTTGCTAATCTTTAAGGTCAAATGCATCTGCTAATTATAATGCACCTCTGCTGCAACATGAATAAAATTAAAAAAGACAATTGAAGTGTCATGATGTCATGTACTCTACACTACTTGTTTCAGAAAATTAAAATGCATATGGAGATTATGAGTATCCTGTCTGGGGATCTTCTTGTTTGTTTATCATCCAGAGAATTAAATTACATTTACTGCAGTTTTATCCCTTCTCAATACCGACTTAAAACCTCCCACAGTACAATTATCCATAAATCTCTGATTATTAGGACAAAGGCTGCTGACTTGTGGTTACTTGCAGACTTATTTCATAGCTGAAAGCTACATATTTGTTCCTGACAAGTTTGACTGAGTTGTAATCGAAGGACAAAGGTTGAAGGTGAGGGGAGCTGGGGTGATCACGTGTTGCCTTGTGCACAAACTCTGCAGCATCATCACCCTGCCCGATGTTCTGTGACCAATAAATCATGGCAGATGCAGGGGAGCAGTGACAGTGTGCTAAGGTCACTTCCTCATGAATAGGGAACATATCCCCCTCCTCACATCCCCCTGTACTGCTACTGGAACGGCACTAAGGAGTCAATTCAGTTTTAAGCTTCTGCAAGTCACCCTGCTCACTCTTTACTCAAATAATTCAAGTACAGGGCCATCAGGGGCAATACAAGAAGCCATACTTAACGAAACAGAGAAAGTAGGATCTTATTTAGCATACACAAAACAATAATACAGCTATCACACTAAAATTTATGGGTCACACAAGTTTTTTCAACACAGGTTAACCCGTCAGCATGTGACTCCTGTCCCACTGCCAGCAGACCCAGGTCCAATTGGCAGCAGACGAGCTGCATGGCTGCTTTTTTTTCCTCTGGCACATCAAGCTGATGTCATCATGTTGATGACATCATCAGCACGACGAAACATGACAACATAAACAATGGAAGATGTGGGCACGTTTTTCTTAACTTAGTACTTTTGTCCCTCCTTAAAAATGTACAAAGTTGGCGCTGATGATACAAAGGTGGATGGAATCTGTTGCTGAGATGGACTTCCGGTAGGAGGGGCAAACATCATGGACGCATAAGCAGAGAGCGGCTTCAAGTCAAACAATAAACTCTGCCAAAACTTGATAGACAAATAATATCACGAATCACCTTTACTAATATGAGCAGAGGATCGTCAAAGACTAGAAAAGCCCCCGACTCTCCAGGGAAAGAGAAAAAGTGCGTGACTAAAGACAAAAACATGCTAACTCCCGAAGCTAGCAACAGCGTTGCCTCCTTTCAAAGCAGTCTGGGCGGTAATAGCCAGCAGATTCAAATGACGCAGAGCGAGCTGAGGACAGACCTGAAACGGATTTTAAGGAGGACATTGATAAGAAATTCAACAAAATAAATACGGAAATAGGCACGCAAAACGAGAAGTTACAGGAATCTGTTGCTGAGATGGCAAAGAGTCACAACAGTTACAGACAGAGGGAATGGGCGGGATATGCCGTGGGCAGGTTACAATGTCATCCATAATTAGGGGGACGACTCAGGTGTGATGCTCCAACTGAAGCCGATTGAAGGTGAGCCAATAACCTGTGTCGCCTGCAGGGTAAGTCGACCCGGGTCGAAATGTTGATTAAACCCTTTCAGACTGCAGCCAGGAGCCGACTGTTACCAGGATTAGACAGGTGTTTTGGCCAGTCTGAAACGGGTATGAGAGTGACAAAACTAAGTGGTAAGGTGAATCTCAGCCTGAGGATGACAGCAAAGGCCTTATCACTGCTGAACCAGGTAGTTTTAGACTGCTGCCAGGTTTGAGTCAGTAAAAGCACAGTGGTGAGCGAAGGCCAAGAATGAACATCAGAGCGTGTGTCCTTGTCCTCTGATCTCAAAACCTCTAAAACATTCAAAGCTCATCGTCAAGTCAACGTGACGTTTGGACAAAGTTTGACAAACATTGATCTGATTTTATTGTGATGTTTTTTTAGATATCACAGTTCCAGGAATGATCATTATGTCAAAGGATGGTTAAACTCTTGTTTCCAAAATCATCTTTTTTTTAACAATATTCAGCATCCACCATAAAACCAAAAGAAGAGTAAGAAAAAAGCAATTCAGCTCGGCTCACTTTTGGTCATCTTAGACATCCGCTCCCTGGAGGGAGAGAATAAGCAAAAGGAAAAAAAAGGGAATAATATGATTGCAGATGGTTTTCAGGATGCATAAGTACATTTCCTTTCCCTTCATTAGATTGTCGAAACAGTATCAGTCCATATCTGACTCCATCTGACCATCAGAGAGTTGAGGAAAAGCAGCCTGCTGCCAAACTTTATGAGCTTCACACACATAGCATCCACCACTTAGGGCTACTTGAGATGTGAATCAAGATTGTGAATAAAAACTTAGAAATGATAAGTCAACATTTTAGGATCTGTTTCTTTAACCCCTGACAGCTAATATCACAAAGAGCCTTAGCTTCAACACGACAGCTCGGCTGACACAAACCTGTTTACCTGCTTTAAGATGCAAGATAACACACTGCAGACACACAGGCTGCAGATAGAAGGCCCATCAACAGCAGCAGAGAAAGACTGAAGCAAACAAAGGCTTCATGTCACACAGAGAGACAACATGAAAAAAGAAAGCAAAACATCAAAGTTTATTCATGGACCAACATGCCTTTGTTTGGATATTTCTAAATCTCCTGTTTCTTTGTGATTTGAAGTGTTTTTTCTATGATAATTCCATTAGCAATTTTCTTTTTAGTTTTTTTTAATTCCACTTTGGAGATGAGACATAATTGTGCACACAAAAGTTTTTTTTTACTTTGAATGTTTTTGTGACAGGTTCTTGTCTAATCAAAATATTTTTCTGTAAGGCAAAAAAGAAAAAAAGAAGATAATACAAACATGTTTTCTTTTTAGGTTTGAAAAGCTTCCCTTAACAGTGGTCATTTTTCAATGCACCCCATACAGTTTGAGCTAAGAAGGCACCATTCCACAAAGAAGCACACTGAAAGTAAATCTTAAAGAGTGGATCTAATTGAAAAAAAAAAGAAAAATAAATATATACATATACATATTCATTCATCCATTTTCTAAAAAAGTATGCTCTAAGGCAGGGGTGTCCAAACTGTGGCCCGGGGGCCAAATGCGGCCCACTGCCCATTTTGAATTGGCCCCTGAAACAGTTGAGGAATCAAGACATTTTGAGTACAGCAGCAAATACCATCAATCATGCACATTTTCGGCTGTATTTACTTTGCCACAAGGTCTCATTTACAAATTATACTGCAATATTCATCTTCAAGCACCAACATTCTTGCAGTTTACTCTTGTTTTGTGTCTGAAAGTGAAGCTAAGATGTCAGTGTCTCCCATCTCCACTGCTCAAAAGGTCTCTTCCATATTAGGTGTGAATCTAGTAATAGCTCGGGGTAACAAAGGCCCCTCGACAGGTGATAACCCACCCATAAACCTTGAAACTTTAACTTCAATACACTGAAAGTGAGGTGCGGAAAGTGGCTTAGTTGTCCATGTGTTCCTCTTTATGTGGCCCTTGATGTAAAAAGTTTGGACACCCCTGCTCTGAGGGATGCTGGAAGAAAAACATAAATAAAGAGTTCTTGACTAGTGAATAGGTTAAGTTCGCAAAATTCAGAAACAGAAACAGTAAGTTTTGATACTGTGATATAATAACAACTGTGTTTATATAGCACCAAGAATAGATGCTTTAAAAGTGATTTAACACTGAAAACAAATGCAGAAAATTGTAAAACTACTGGGACAATAAATCAACAATCACATCAAAACAGACCAAAAGAGTCCAACACGAAGGTGCAGAATTTCTTTTGAGTCAAACGAAGCAATAAAAGGACTGAAAATAGTAAACATTTTTTAACCACTGACAGCATGTTGAAAAAAAATGTCTGGTTTCAATACACAGCCTTGGCTCTGAATTTCAGTAGGTAAATACTGTGGCTCGGGCCGAGCTACCAAAACAGGGTACACCCCCCCACATCCAGGGGGAGATCATACTCATGCGCAGATCAGACAGAGGGGGGAGGGGGAGTCGTAGGTTGCTTAGCGTGTGCAGTTAGCGTAAGAGAGAGATACAATAGGTACAGTAGCAATGGCTGAAAAACAGCCCAAAATAAAAAGGTCAGAGGAGTGAAAAGTGAAAAAGAAGGGCTATGACCATGAAAGCGCGAAGACCCGGGTCAACATTGGTGTTGCTTTCCGACGGTGGAGGGAACTCCGTGAATTTAAAGACCTGAAAACGGACGTGGATGTCGCCGTCTGTCTGCTGGATAGGTTAGCAACATTAGCTTTGTGGTGCTTCACATAACAGTAACAGCCGTCAGGCATTCATCTTATTGACTAATCTGCCAGAATGTTCTGTTGTTGTGATGTTATCAATAATGACAGTCGAGTTGTCTGACAAGTCGGGGTTACCTTCGCTACGTTGGTCAGCTACGTAGTTTCTACGTCTGTTTCCATGATGATGCAGGTCCATCAGCTTTATCAACAACCTCTCCTCTCGTTTTCTCCCACATTGCTGACTACATCTTTAACTTTTCGTAGGTCAGGCTCACCGTGTGATAGATTCATTATAATAAAGCATACTAAACATATTGTGTGTTATTTGTGCTACAGCCCTTCTGTAGTCCAAACACAGGCTTTTATTCAACATAAGCACTTGTGTTTTTAACTCGTCTTAAACATCTTTATATATGCATCAACAGCACTCATGGGGGAAAAAAGTGAAGTCAAAAATAGGAGAGACAAACAAAAGCAGCAGAAAGTTTGAAGACTGAGGTGTCTGTGCATCTGTGAGCGTGTGCCCACCGGTCACAGCAGTCTCGCTTTGATGGATGACGAGGCGGGTGCTGCTTGATAGAGATGAAGAGACAAAGAGACGGCGTAGAAAAGAAAGATGAAGGAGGAGCGATAAATAGCATACAAGAGCCAGAAACGGAGAAGGAATTATAAATGATTTCTGTATCTTGAAAGGAGGGAAAAAAAAAACATTACAAGACATAATTTCACATGGAGCCGCAAGAGAAAGAAAGAGACATAAAAGAGCAAGAGAAGGGCAAACAAGAGATGGAAGAGGAAAGAATAGCTATTAGCGTGTGACTCAGAGGATGAGTAGAGGACACAAAACGCAAGTGTAATTGCCTGACTAATTGGGGTCTTTGTTTCAAGATTCCCTTCATTGGATGGAAGCAGACAGACGGCAGAGCAAAAGGGCTAGGAAACACAAGAAGGGGGATGTTTTCAGACATTCTGATAATTGTCTCAAGTGCATGATGCTAATGGTCAAATATTAATTTGGCATAAACATGAAGAGGGTGTTTTTCATCTTTCTTTTAAAAGATCTAAAAGCAAACAGGCCTGACTGGAAACACAGAGAGAAAAGCAGAGATCGACAAAATAACGCAGTGGTTCCAAAACTTTTTTTCCACAGAACAAAAAATAAAATCTTTAAAAATAAATATATTCTGGGGACTCCCTGGGCCAGTGTTAACTTAACTTTAGTAATTTTTGATTCAAACCTCACTTTCGAACATCACATCAAGAAAACAGTACAGTCATGTTTCATTCAGATCCGGTCCATCTCAAAAATCAAATCCATCCTTCCCCCTGCCGATTTAGAAAAAATAGTTCACGCGCTCATCTTCTCCAGATTAGATTATTGCAACTCCCTCCTCTCCGGTATCTCCCACAAATTACTCTCCCGCCTCCAACTGGTCCAGAACGCAGCAGCTAGGCTTTTAACTGGTTTTAACAGACAACATCACATCACCCCTGTCCTTGCTTCTCTCCACTGGCTCCCTGTTCACTTCCGAATTGATTTTAAGATTTTACTGATCACTTTTAAAGCCCTTACTGGGCGGGCTCCAACCTACATTTCTGAATTATTAACACCTTATGAGCCAACCCGCAGCCTTAGATCCTTGGGCGGGGGCCTGTTGGCTGTTCCAAAGTCGAAGCTGAAGACTAAAGGTGATCGTGCATTCTCTGTCAGAGCTCCTCGGCTTTGGAACGCCCTGCCCGAGGAGATAAGGCGAGCCGAATCAGTGACATCTTTTAAATCACATCTTAAAACCCACTTTTATAGGCTTGCTTTTACATGATTTTCTTCCTCTTTTACTATTATTATTATTACTATTATATTATTATTATTGTATTTTATTTTTTATTATTGTTATTATTATTATTATTATCATTATTATTATTATTATTTACTCTTTTAACTTACTTGTTTTATCTACTGCTTTTATCAGTCTTACGGTTTCTCATTTTATTCCTGTTTTTACTTTATCTTGTTCTGACATACTCAGTTTCTATTATCATTATTTTATTTTAATTTTATGTATTTACTTATTATTAGTTTTTATTATTAGTATTTTATTGTTCTATTTTCCCTTTTTACCAGCCTTCTATCTGCCCTCTTATTTTAAATCTTCCTGATGTGATGTTGTCAACTTTTAACAGTATTGAACTAATCCATGTATCTGGAAATCTATTATCTGCCTACTGTCTGATTATCTCCTTGTCACTATGCATTTTACCAGCTGTTAAGTCCAACCAGTTTATAATATTTCTCCCATTTTGTTGCTTTAGTCACATGACCCTCTGTACCTTTTCCTTTGACTCCCGTGGTCTATGATAAACTGATTGTTGATTTTTTCTGCCTTTGTTCTGTCTGTTAAAGCACTTTGTAAACTGCTGTTTTTAAAGGTGCTATATAAATAAAGTTATTATTATTATTATTATTATTATTATTATTACTGACAAGGAGAAATTCTGAACCTTTAATGAGATATATATGGTGGCATATTGCATTCACTTGAAAATAAATTTAAAAAAATCTGCCTGTTTTTATGAGATACTATCTCGTAAAAACAGGACTCCCCCTGACGCCTTGCTTCGAGACTGGCTGCTGCATTTATCAACCAGGTACGTGGTCAACACAGGTAAGGTCGGCCCGCCGTACTGGTCCAACTGATCATGTACAAAAACAGCAATGTTGAGCAGATCTGTGTGGGCTTTGTGGCGGAACAACTACAAATTCCTCAGGTGTCTGCGCAATGTGGACAAACTAATAACAATACCATCTACACCGCTCAAAGACACAAGTATCTCCCAATGTTTCAAACCAAGCGAGAAATAGAGAATGTTATGTTTACATTATTTATATGAAGCCTAATCAAAAAATAATATGGAAATGGAAGAAAGTCGGTCACTTAAGAATAAATTTGAATTGTTAACTGGTTCCCCAACAAACAAATCTGTTTAGTTGTTTGTGATAATTTCTAAATGATCAAAACCAGCTTCTCATTATCACAACGAAAACTAGAAAAGCACTCGGAGAGCGCAGACCTCTGCCAGTGCCACAGTCCTCAGCCATATTCTCATTTTGACCATAAATATTACTCCTAACTTTATTTCATCTAAATATTTAGATTCCTTGACCATGAAAACATACCATTAGCAACTGGATTCATAATGATATCTATTTTAGTTCAGTAGTTATTCACAGAAATCACATTTTTCGCCATGGCGAACAGACGGTGATCCGGATCAACACCAAAATCGAATCAGTTCTTCCTTTTCCCATGCTGAACATTTCCTGAAAATTTCATCCAAATCCATCCATAACTTTTTGAGTTATTTTGTTCACAGACAAACTCTCCCGAAAACATAACCTCCTTGGCGGAGGTAAAAATGCTGCTAATCATTTTAACGCACAGTATTGTTGAAAGTTCATGTTCAGTTTGGAAGAAGGCACAAGTCCAGATTAGATCTGTTAGCCAACCATTTATCGACAACATGTAAGACAAAACAAAATAATAAAAATACTCAGCTGCTGAGGGCTCTGATTTACACCTCACCAGGGATGTACAGACAACAATAGCATACACAAGATCTTATACACATCAGGACTTGGGCAGTACCGACTTATCACGTGTTAAGATCATGTCTGGTTTCATAAGCTATGTCTGTCAAGAAAGAAAAAACATAATGGTTAGGTAAAGGTCAGACTTAAGGCAGAAGTTCAACCAAGGGTTCAACGAAAGTTCTCGCAGTTCCGCAAAACCACAGGACCAAAAACTGGCCCCCCAGCCCTTAACTGAAACCACAGTCCTGACTAACCGAGACTGTACCATTACGATTTATGAAACATTTAACCTGTTGAACCAACATGTTTGAACTGATCTGCCCTAACATAATATGTTAGAATAACTGTTAGCATAAAATGACATCTTTCGATGAATGTTAGCATTAGCTTGGATATAATTATAACAGTATCAACACAGTTTGACTCCTGTGCTGCCTGGTAGCCTGTTGTGACGATTCATGTTTCCCTCCAGTTTTAAACAAATGCCACTGCAGCACATTGACATATGCTGGGAAACAGTCTATGTACATACAGTCACTTTGTTTATAGCTTTTTGCATAACAGGTAGCATGATTCTACAACAACACTCATTTCATGTACATAAAAGAGAGCACAGGATGCATGTGGTGACGAGCAAAAAGTGCTACAGCAAGTTCATCTTCAGCCAAAGACACAAGAAAAGGTCTGATGTGAGAGGCACATGGAGGTTATGTAAGAGCCTTGAAGTGTGACACACCACGCATGTCTAACCTGGTCTGGAGAGCACTGTGCAGCTAACTTCCATACTGAAGCTGTTATTTGCTTCTTTGTCGTCACTTATCTGTCCTCTAGCTGCAACAATAACTGGTTCTTTTTTAAAAAAACTTCTGTTCATATCAGTGCTTTCTCGCTGTCACGCTGCCTCCTCCTCCTCTTACACCCAAAGGTGGCCCTTAAACAAAAAAGACTGCCTGACGAGTGCTACGTTCTCAACTACATTAATGATACCAGTGTTTAGAGCTGCCCCGAGGAAACGCACAAACTTCACTTCTCCCCTCTTCTCTTCACTCTGTTTCTCATGCGTTCCTCTAATCCATCAGAGAGCTATCACGCTGCTCTTCCCTGCAGCCTCAATAAATCCTCTTTATTCCATCCCCATCCTTCGCTTCTCCCCCTACCCCTCATTCTCCGTCATCCCCCCCTTTCGTCTCCTTCATCCCTCTCTCTCCTCCTGTATCTCGCCTGTCGCTTCCCTCCAACGGTCCCAGCACTGTCTCTTCTCCCTTTTTCACACCGCGTCCAATTCCCCTGTATGTAATTATCTAATATAGCTTTATAGCATTACTATCTTCTTCCAACCGCCTCCACTCTGCTCCCATTCTCACTTTCATTTCACATTAACACACTTCAGTTCTATACTGGCCTTAGAGTGGGGATGTGAGGTTAGAATGTGTTACCATATCTTTGCTCCACTAAAGGTTTTGCATTTGGAAGCTCCGTCCCTGCACAGTGACACAACGGCCATTATGCTGCTGTGTCAAGGTCAAACACTGCATTCAAAAGTTACTGAGATCTTTCTATTCCTCTCAATGTTAGAGGTACATAATAACATACTTGCAAATGGATGACATAAAGTGAGGGCTTTCTGATTTACATCTTTCATGTCATGTAGCCCATAACTGTGTGTGTGTGTGTGTGTGTGTGTGCATTACATCAGATTCTGTTGAATAAAAAATCCCCTTTGCACAGAGAAAAAGAACAGTTCCAGGAATTTTGCATTCATGCAGTATGCAATATTACAGTTTTTCTTGGTTCTTAACACACACCAATCAATAATTTGGCACATTTTGCAAAACCCTCACTTCAAGTACCAATTGCTCGGCCCAGTTTGCCACATCTAAACACTCCCTTATCTGCATTAGACTCTGACTTGCCTTCTTTACACTCTGTGAATTACACATCACCTTGTTGTCAAAGCTGAACACACAATGGTCAGTTGTTGCACACACACCCCAACTGAAATCTTAAAGCATCAATCCACAACACAATGATGCAAATCTCTAAACACCCAGGTCGGGTGAGCGATTTTCAATCAGGAGAACTGCAGCACAAAAGGGCCTTGAGCCTCTGCTTTGTTTGGTGAGCACTGAACAACGGACAACGACAACCAGAGAAGGAGAGGGGGAAGAGGAGGAAGAGGAGGAGATGAAGGAGAACGAGGATGAGGTGGCCATGGAGGATGTGGTGATGCCAGAGAGACCATCCTCTGCAATGTGGATGAGGCCCTCTGGCCAGATACAAACAGGAGACTTGAAGTGGTCTAGTGCAACCTTTTGACTTTTTTCTTTGTTGTGTTTACATACATTTTCTTTAAATGGTAAATGGTAAATGGACTTGAGCTTATATAGCGCTTTTCTAGTCTTTGACTACTCAAAGCTGCTTTACACCGCAGGTCACACCTACCCATTCACACCCATTCATACCCATATTCACTCACTGATGGTTCAAAGTATCTATGTTAGTTATCCATCAGTATCTCTAACACATTCACGCCCTTTCATGCCCATTTACACACCACTGATGCAGCAGTGGGAGCAACTTGGGGTTAAGTGTCTTGCCCAAGGACACATCGCCATGTGTCGCCCGGAGCTGGGCTTGAACCTGCAACCTCCCGATCACTGACCAAGCACACTATCCAACTGCGCCACCGACGCCTTTAGAAATGCCTGTGCACTGAAAAACTGTAAATAAAACAATGATTTGCCGCATACTCGTGAGATATTTTATGTTTGAAGAAGTCGGCCTACAGAGACATTTTCCAAAAGGAAAAATGGGTAATTGTCATGAGTCAATGCCATTCATATTGTGTGCTGCATTTCTATAATTGGGTTTTCAGTTTTGGGTTTGGGTTTTCAGTGTGCTGTGAATGCTTGGTAGTGTGCAGCAAATGGTGAGCTGTGTGTATCAGGTGACTGGTATGTGTGTGTCATTGGAGAATGTGGCTGTGTGAACCAAATGAGAACACGAGTTCCATTTTGTGAACATTTTTGTGATTTGATGGCAAAGAGTCATCTTGAAAAGGGAGTGTCAGGTTTAGCATTTTGTGTGTGAGGTTTTCAGGTTTGTGTGTGCATTTTGAAGGAATCCGTTATTGTTTTAAGAAACTTGTGTTTAGAACTGTGAAAAACTGTGAAGGCTAATATTTTTGCTACAAAGATTCAGTGTGATTACTGGGAGAGACACAACAGTACGATAACTGTTGTAAACATGGTGATGTAACACTGATACAGAGGGTATATTTTTGTACACACATACATAAATGATGACAATAATTTTCATTTAACCACTTAACAAAAAAACACTAAGCAGAGGTCTGTCTACTAAGTAGTATGCCACTGTAATTGTAATGAATATATAGATTCATTATAATAAAAATAGGATTAGGCAGTATAATTACAGGCTGCAAACTGACTCAACTGTCTCATCAACATGAAAAAACATTACAAAAACATTGAGGTTTTTTACCTCATTAATGTAAAAGCCCCCTACAAAAAAATTAAATATGTCTGTCAGGCCTTGCTAACATTTTAAATTAACATCCATGTCTGGTGACAGCATGGTTTGGACACTTAGACAAACTAGCACACAAGAAACTCTGTTACAGGTGTGTTGGAGATGCACCATAGCCTCTAAGCTCATGGTCAGAATCCAAACATGTTATGTGGATGCAGACTCTGGTGAGAGCATCTCTGAAGATGAATAATTCAGATTCTGAATGGCTTACACTGAGGTCATTGGGTCACATGTACATGACTTGCTTCTGGATGTGAGAATTTCAAGAGCTCAAGAATCTCTATACATTTTCCACAGAATTTGTAAAATGATCTGCTCTGACCAAAGAGTCAACTAATTACATTTGGAGGTCATAGGTCTAGAGTGATCATGGTTTATGATGATTCCATGCTTGTAAATGCAACACAAACTACATTCTGTATGTGAGGCCAAAATCTTGTAGCCCCATGCTCATCCCTGCTTGTTACTGCTTGTGGATAAGATATCGAAAGTATGCTTTTTAGGATTTTCACAAACTTGCACAAATGATTTAAAAAAAATGACTGGATTTTGGACTATGAAGGTAAAGATCTGGGACTTTATGTTCACACTTTCCTTATATGATTTCTATGAATCACAGGAGCACTACTGCCCTCATTCTGAGCATATGACTTCTGTAACTGTCCAGTAACTGCATTACTCAAAACAAGCAAAAAAAACACCAGTTAGTTGTTAAATAATTGTCTTTTTTTAGGATTTTTAGGTACAGACTGTGAGAGAAGTTGCACTTTGAAATTTGGTGTAGCCTTATCACACTGTACAAGTCAGGACTCATGCAGATCATGAATTTAAAATAATAAAAAATAAAAATGCCAGCTTTGTGTGTGTGTGTAAGCCTGCATGCCTGATCATCTCGATACATCCACCAATGGCCCTTTTCCATTAGCTCTACTCTACTCGACTCTACCCGGCCCTATTCTACTCGCCTTGTGCTGCTTTTCCATTAGCCCCAGTCGCCTGCCCAACGGGGTGCAGTGTGGCTGAGCGGCTCTGTGGTGACGTCATTTTGAGCGCGACACAACAATCTGTGGCTTTTTGTCACAAACTGAGTAAAAAAGGAAAGCAGAAGAAGGCTGCAGGTGATAAGAAGAAATACCCCTTGAGAAGCACAGGAGAGTTTTGGAAGCTACACAACAGAATGAAGCCGAGGACGAGAGCAATCCAGCTGCAAAGAAAAGACGTATGAGGGTAAGCTAACATTAGCTACCACTAGCATGCTAGGTCGTCGTGCTCATGACTCATCGATGACGACAATGTCTGACCAATCAGTAGCCGGCAGTCGGTGACGTCATCTTTTAGTATCGACTCAGCTCGCTTGGAACCAGAGCGGAGTAGGCACTAAGGGCGCTTTCACATTAGGCCCACTTGTTTCGAACCGTGCTGCGGTGCGGTTCGCCCCCCTCCCCCTCCGGCTTGCATTCACACTTCCAACATCGAACCATGCCCGGACCCACTTGAGTATTTACTCAGTTTGAAACAGCAGAGGGTGATATGCACGTAACTGGTTACCAAACCTGCTACAGAGGAGAACGAAGAAGAGGCTACCATGGTAACCATTTCCTACACCAAACAACCAATGTTTACGTTTCGCTCTCTTCTACATTTTCCTTCAAATGTGTTTTTTTATCGTGTTTGAGACGGCATCAGCGACCTCCTGGACCCTCGTAAATCATCGTAATCCTCAACCACAATAAACAAATCGACAAATTGAGTAAGCAAAAGATTCAACCGGGGGGTTTAACAGGAAGTAATGCATCAAGAGTAGATCGGTTTGGACCACTTTGTTTCACACAAGTGAAACCGCACCAAATGTAGGGAGATGGAGCGGATCGAGACCACCCCTTCATGGAGGTCTCGGACCGGCTGATTTGGTGCACACCAAAGTGCGATGATTGCATTCACATTGATACTAACGTACCAAACCCTGGGCAAAAACTTCTTTGGTGCGCATTAAATGTGGTCGGTGTGAAAAAGCCCTAAAACTAGCTTGTTTTGGGAGGTACCAGGCCAGTGGAAACACGCTGCAAATCGAGTAGGGCCAAGGCGTGCCAGTGGAAAAGGGCCAAAAGTCAATTTCCAAACAGCGCTCATATCCCTCCCCCAGCTGCTCACAATGTATTTTGTGTGAATATTTTACCATACCAAGTTGACCATCCGTTATCATTAGCATCTCTAATCACGTTCGGCCAGAAGCAGCCCAGTGTTACCATTTGGTCTTAGTCATGCATTACTGCCCATCAGATGTCCACTACCACCATTTTTCACAGCTCCAGATATGTGCGTCGAGACCCCAAAGACACTGAGACATAAGCCACAAACACACACTCGCTCAAACAAGCTCCCATCACTCTCAGAAACAGATGGCAGGCTAAAGGCCTGAGGGAAGAGACTGGGACAGAAAAGTCACTGCAGCTCACTGGCAAACTGTTTTAGTCTAATTCAGCCTCTACAAAATATCAGCCAATTACTTTGAGTGGAGAAACCTTAGCACCGAGGTCTCTTTTCACTCTGCAGCGCACAGAAGCATGCAAACATCCTCCATATTTGTGTGGATACATTTACATGTAGAGGCAGCGCAGGTGAAACACTCCACTCCTTTTCCAGCTCAATCAGTATTCCTCTGATGTTTAGAGCACAAGTACTTTACTTTCCTCTCTCTAAATGCTTGAGTCTCTGTGCCAGCTAATAGCCAGGAGTGCTTAAGTGATTCAATTATAGATACTGAGAGATCCCATAGTGAAATAACCGGTCATTCGCAGCTCGGTTTCCCTCGTTGGCTCAGTTAACTCTCTCCTTCCTTCTATTATCGGCCTTTGGAGGATTTTCCGTTAGGTCGAGTGTATAGAAAACAAATAGGAGTGTGTCAAGGCATAAAATGAAAAGGAGAGTAAGATAAGAAGGGGAGAAAGTTAGGAGAAGAAGAGAAAGGCCTTAAGGGTAGAGGGCACAAACACACTCTCACAGGAAATGAAGAATGGGCACCCACATGTCTCAGGAGGATTTGGTGGAAATGTCATTTTAGAAGTTTGTGAAGTGAGAGCTGCACCTTTAAAATGCCAGCTGTGGCATCAAAGATAAATGCAGAGACCTCGTCTGGCTTTTGCCTTACCACAAAAAGTTTAAGGTCATCAGGAACACATTTAATGTATAAAGTCACACCAACATCAATCTCTTCAGTTTGGAAACTATTTTAGAAAAGGACACGCAGACATCAAGGAAATTACACATTGCTTAACATAAATCACACAGAGGTTATGAGTCCATACATGATTCACATTCTCTCTAATCTGTGACTAAACCATACTAAATATCCAAATTAAACCTGTTTTTTTTTACTCATGGTAAAACAGATGAAAAAAAGAAAACTTACACCAACGGACACATTTCTGAAATATAATGAATACCACAGCTGTTGTGTCAAATCAGATGTTTCTTATTGAATGTATCCACTAGTGATTCAGTTGACTGACGTGATAGTAAAGTGGTTAATCAAGAATAAGTTTTTTTTTTTTTTTGCTACAGTGTCATTAATAGAATAGTTATTTCTTCTATCTTGTAGTTGCAATTAGTTCACAGTTTACTTGAATGGTCACAGGTCTGTGGACATTCGTGTAAAAAGTTTGAGGTGGAATTCTGAAGCATGCTAAGATATTGCATTGCAGAATTTTTGATGTATCAAAATAAACAAAGAAAAAAAAATGAAAACCTGTAATCTTAATCTTGAACTAGTGACCTCTTAAATATAACTATATCTTTAAGCTAGGGCCCAACCGATATGGATTTTTTGAGGCCAATTACGATACCGCTATTTGTCAGAAAAAAATACAGATTATCTATTAATCTGCCGATTCTATGAAAAAATATACATATACATATTTTATATATATATATATATATATATATATATACACATATATACATATATACGTTCCCCCAATACATTGTCCTTTAGTGTTTGTTAAACTTTACACCAAAGAGGAAATTTGGAGTACAAAACATGCAGAAATGCAGTGAACTTCTGGGTAGTTATTTACATCACCTTAAAAAAAGTCATTCTGTATATTGTACTTCTTGTTGATGAGAATTAGAGGAAGATTACAGTGAAGGTAGAACAACTTTTTAAAAAGCTGTAAACAGGAAGTGAACAAAAACACTTAAGGTAACATTCTTTTCATAGGTATCTTTTTTTTTTCTTCTCTGCAGCTTTCAGGTACAAAATAAAGAGTATGTTAAACTGAGGCAAACTCCTGCAAAATAAAACAAATTACCTTTTTAAAAATGTAAATATATAGATTGTTTATGAACTCTTTGTCACATCTGCCTTTCAGTCCTCATTAGTGTATCAGAAGCAGGTTTTAGTTCAGGTAAAACTACTTTTTTATTGTAAACATGAGGTAATGTGCGTGAGGAAATCAAAATATTTTGTGGGACACTGTTCATATTTCACAAACTTATATAAAGAGGCTGATTAAAGTCCCCAGCTACGATGAAGTCTGCCCTGGATGAGTCTGCTGACTATGACGTAGGCTCCGAGGAGCTGTGCTCTGGGTGTTACATCAGCAAAACTCTGGCCAATGTTGAATACTTTGAAAAGGGCTATAATCAGACGATTATATCGGCCAGCCGATGTATCGGTCGGGCCCTTCTTTAAGCCAAAATTAATTATTTCACAAAGTTTGAAAGATAGATAAACTGAATATTGTATGAATGAATGGATGGTTGGAAGGATTAAAAGATGGTAAAATCAATATAATGATAGATACATTTGAGTGAATGGATGGATGGTTGGCTGCAGTGATGAATGCTGGAATGGATGGAAGGATATCCTGATGGAAATATGAACTAATTGAGAGGTCAATGAAGAAAAGATGAATGACAGTACTGATGAATGAATAATATGGTGAATTGATTCATGAAATACTGGATGGGCTGCTAAATGGAAGTTGGATAGATGGATGGAAGGAGGGCTGCATGGATGCATGGATGGATGCATGGATAGGTGGATGGATCGATGGATAGATGATGGTGTAAGGATGGATGGACAGATTATGGTGTCATGGATGCACAAATAAAATAATCGACAGGTCGACGGATTAATTGGAAGGATTAATAAAAAGAATGATGGAAGAATGGTTACATGAAAAGATTAATGATGGATGCATGTATGGATGGATGGATGGATGGATGGATGGATAGATGGATGGATGGATAGTTGAATGGATGTATTGCCATACAGACGAATGGATTTTCAGGTTGATTGAATGTGAAGTAATGGACAAAAAGGTGAATAGATGGGAAGGTGGTGCAATAGACCAACAGATAAATGAAGACAAAGGTGATTGATGGATGCAGGAATGGATAGAAGGATAAACAGACTGACAAATTAATAAATTGATACATTACTTAATGTACAAATGGATAAATAAAAGATGGCTATTGAATAAATGGGTAATTTGATTGATGAAATATTGGAGGGTTAGCTGAATGGATGGATGGATTGATCTATAAATAGATAAAAGGATGGACGAGGGGCAGCTAAAATATGAACCTATGTTTTTTTAATGGCTCATTTCATGAGTGAATTTAAAACTACTTTTTATAAAATTGGGTCCCAGCACCACTTAGTTAATCCAGTTCCATTTTTTAAGGCAGGATCCAGAACTAGTCACAGGTTATTAAATAAACAAGTTTTACCCTGGCTCTTAATTTTTCAGGTAACACCACGATCAGCGACACCTTCTCTGTGTCAAACGTTTTTGTAAAAGTGAGGCTGTAGTGTGGCAGTTGGGGGTTGTACAGCCGTGTCAGGCAGCAGTGGTGGTGCTGATGGAGTTGGCTGGCTCTCTGTCAGTCATCAGGCTGCTGTGACAGCACCCAGCAGAGTCTGCCAAACTAAAGCTTCACAGGTAAATGAGCAGAGGTGGAGACAAAGAGGCACACACATTAAAGGAGAACTTTCAAGATGACACAGGTGTTATTTTGGAGCTATGACAACAACAAGGACGAGGGGTTCCTGCTGTGATTTGGTTCTGTTTAGAGATCAAGAGCTGGGTTTTGTATGTAAAGCATTTTGTCTTGCATGGTTCTGTCAAGTCTGACTTCAAAATTTACTCAATAGGGATTAATTGTGTATTCTATCATCAATCCTCAAAATCCACAACTTATCAAGATTCAGGCCCTGTATCATTAGTTTGGTAAAAATGGCATGCAGGTGTTTTCTGATATGCACTCCTGATGCAGGTGCCATTGTTTTCACCCATTTATCATGCTGTTTATTTAGCAGCATGAGACCCTGTTTGGACCCCGTGGTGTTTGTCTAAAAATATCTGTGTTCAGGCCTTAGTGTGTTCCTTTTGTGAGGACACAGAAAATGACTGTGCCTTAAAGCACATAAAACTTGATCTAAAGTCTACAGCCTGTGTCTCAATGTGTTTCTAAAAGTCTGAGGATGTATCAGAGAGGTGGACCTGTACGCAAAACACACACCGTAAGTAGTTTGGTCCATTCACAAAAGATAATCAGCGACACAGATAAAATCAGAGCATGCTGATCATGTTGATAAATTCAATTTAATGTTATAAAAAGCTGAGAGACATGCAGCATGACCATTTTAAGCTCTATTTAATATAGTATATTATTTTTTGCTCCTAATGAAAAATTCTCCCAGCAACAACAACAAAAACAGGTTAAGATTGCAATGCATCTCTGGGGCCTGTTGCACAAAAGTAGGATTCAGACATGCAGGATAAATGACTAAGCCCAGCTCATCGAATCAAAAACAAGGAGGTTCAGGCTTATTTGGTTGCACAAAAGACCAAGCAAGGATGAGAGCACATGGATTCTTTAAGCCAGGTGTAACCATGGATGTATTATAAGAACTGGATAGCATGGCTCCGCCTTCTACCATATAACGGTTTTGAAGCCATAATATCCCCCGTCAGGGCGCCGCCATTGTGCAGCCAGTATGAGAAGGTAAAAGACCTAATTTAAAAAAAGAGAAAACACCGCCACCGTGATAAAATATATAACAGTGCACTGATAAACACTGAAACGCTGAAACATCACAATCAATTCAAACAGTTCATTAACGTCTCCGAAATCAAAGTTGTGCCCTTATTACTAATTTGTTGAATTGCACGTGAAACTGAAATTGTAACATCCACATTTGCTCCTTATGCTGCATTCTGCTGTTGGATTATACGTGTGCAAGTGTGCACGAGTTTGCACATGCATGCAGACCGCCTCTATCTAACGTTGGGCCTTTAGCAAGATTTTATACGATGCCCCTCTCCATCTGCATCTACATAGGCTTACAGATGAAATCAAATAGCATTGTTTTTGCCATTGTCTTTAATTTATAAGAAAATGAGTCACCAAATTTGCATGCTCAACAAATAAATAGCCTAAATACAAAAACATTCTGAAATAAGAAATACCATCACCACAAAATAAAAACCCTTTAAATAGGTGTACAAATAATAAAACGTTGTAATAAATTGGAACTAAAAAATCAACATCAAATACTTTAAATGACCATGTAGTTAGCATAAAAATAACTCTGTAGATAAACAACTTTTACACTATGTAATAACTGTGAGCTTTTGTATTTTAAAAGTTAATAGTAATAATTATTATTAATTTAATTATACTGAGAGTGATTTTTTTCACTTATTTTTCAATTTGATTTTGTTTATGGTTTGATTCTGTGCTTTCTGTCTTGTTGAGCTCTGTGCAGTTTCAGTTTAAAGGAGCTGATGGTTTTCCTGCTCTGATTTATCCTTATTAACTAAAGAAACACCAAAGACAAACAAATTTAACAATTTACTTTGAAACTTTTCTGTTAATAAGCTGTGGTTTATTTACGCCTTAAAAACTTAGGGAGAAGAATAGAGGATAAATTAAGCACAAAGGACTATTCCAGAAATAATGGACACACATCTTCTTTTCAATTCTATCAAGCAAATGTCCTCATACCCAAACACACACTCACAATAAACAGCTTGAGTCATTAACACCAGGTGTCTTCTCCAGGTGGTGTGGAGGACTCAGATCTTCCACACAGGTGTACTAATTCCACTTTCCTTTCTTTTCAAATGTCACTTAACAAAGTCTTCATCTGTCACAACAAGCAGGCCAAACTGCTTTTAAGCCCAACGTCTGGAGAAGAAAAGCTTAAAACAAGGCATCAGTATCTGCAGCAGTAGAGCTTGTCATCTTTAACCACAGGTTTAGGGCTCAGTCCCCACACTCTGCAGTTACATGTCAACCTGTCCACGGGCAAGACACTTAAACCCAAATTACTCACACTGCTACTTCAGCGGCACGTCTTTGTGAACAAAGTTGAATGAATTTGAGGACTTAATATACCAAAGCTACTACAGCAAACTCAACCATCAGAGTGTGATGTGAAAAGTGTTGAAGAGTTAAACGTCCTTTGAGCAGTCAGGTGACTAGGAGACATAAATCAAGCTCAAGTCCATTTTATCCTGGTTAGAGCTGAAACGATTCCTCAAATAATCCCGATTATTCGATTACAAAATATCCTCAGGGCAAATTGTGTGCCTTGAAGCCTCGTTTAATATAGTTATACATATAAAATATATATCTGGACTACTACACAGTGCACGGTGTTTGACACGGACGGTCATTTCTGTGGCACAACGCGCCTGCTACCTCCGCTGCTGCGCGGCTTGTATGAAGGAAGAGAAAAGAGAGGGACAGAAAGGAGAGAGTCCACAGAAGAAATGGCAGAGAGTGTCCCAAGTGTGTGGTCACTACAAGAAGGGACGAAAAGAAAACACAGTGCAGTGTGTCTGATGTCAAACGGAGTTAGCTTAGCACGTAGCTTAGCATGATAGCACGTCGTCACTGCTGCAGCACGTCAACAGTAAACATCCGGTCTGTGCGTCAGAGCGACACAACAGGATGACACTCATGATACATCAACAGAAGCAGCTAATGTGATCAATAACTGAGATATGGGCTAGTAAATAACCTACTTTGATTATGGCTCCGTGTAAAGGCTGGTTCAGAACATAAATCAATGTGGAGGCTACTTGGCCAGAATCATGTGTATTTTGTTCACATACTTTTCACATCCAATAACTTTACATTTAATTTGATTGCAGAGAGTAGAAGAGGAAACACTGACAGTGAGTAGAGGAAGCAGGTGTAGGGAATGCTTTCATATGTTATAGAAATGTACATTAGCTAGTTAAATGATCTTAGTATCTAAGTATGATATAATTTGGTCCTAGAAATAAAGTAAGCAAAATAAGATCATCAATATGGTACAGTAGTAAAGGCAATAATTTAGCAAAAAAGAGGTAAGCATGAATACAAATAAAATTAAATGAAAAAAAAGCAAGATATGGCCCAGAGTAAAAATAAAAGTATAGATTTTTAGATCCCATTTATGCTCCGAAGTTGAAAATAAGAAAAATAAGTTGTTAATTTAAGTGAGCTGGCTTTTCTGTTTTGTGTGTTACTAATAAAAATAATGTGTAGTTATTCAATGTAAAAAAAAAAAAAAAAAAAAAGGGGGGGGGGGGGGAAGAGCGCAATGTAACTGTTATCTGATTGCTCGATTAATCGCCCAAAATTTGATAGAGTAATCGATTACAAAAAGAATCGATAGCTGCAGCTCTAATCCTAGCATTCCTGCAACAAGGGTTACATCAGAGAAACTATTTAGCTGTTTTCTGGGACAGCTGAAAAGCCCTGCTTGAAATCTGAAAACCTACTGAGACTGTGAAAAAAGGACAAAGAAAAAAGCCAACAGCCTGATCAATAGGCTAATGGTCAAAATATCAGAAAAGTTTGTTTTCAGCCCTTTTATTATATTTCTGCTTGAACATGTGAGCAAAGACTCCCTGGTCTGTGTGCCTGTGGTGTTGTTCCTTACTTAAACTCATGAACACATCCTCTGTCCCTGCAACACTAACTTATTTTTGAATAAGTCTGCATTCAACTCCAAAACCATGGCTCTTTACAGGAAATCAACTTGTTTACCTGCGAGTGTTTTTCCACATGCACTGCTTAAATTTATTAGACCACCTGTCAGAGAAACGAGGAAACAGATACATCCTTTCATGCATGGTGTCCACTACAGTCGACAGATCTTTGTAATAAATTTTATACCCTTTAGGCTTCAGTAACATGTCCAACTACCAGGTGGTAAATTCCCAAAACCTTCTCTTAAGGTTCATAAAAAAAATAATCTTTCCACATTTTTACCACATCGAGATACTGCACCATAAATCCAAACTAGGTAGCGAGGGGCAAACTGGGTATTGTGCCTGAATGCAGATTTCATATATTTTGTATTTTTTATTTTAAAGATGCTATGGGGAGTTTCCAAGTAATTACAGAAAAGTCTCCCTTTTAGATATATGTCTGATGGAAATACACACTTTAAGATGAGTTTTATAGCATCAAAATAGGTTATCTATAAATGCTATTCCTTAGCTTCACGGTCGGGTCGGACAGGGCTGGACTGGCCTGGATACTCAACTTCAGGAACAAGACAATTAAAACTAGAGCAAATTTATATTATTCAGACACGTCTTAGAGCACCGGGCTGTAAGTAGCCATATATAGCCGGCTATAAAACTACAATACTAAGTTTTCAAAAAATTGCTTGTTGTCACACATCAAAACTACCGCTACGTAACTAGAAAGAGATACATTACCTCGTGGCTTTGCATCCTGTAAGTTGTTGAAAAAAGAAGTTGTAAAGCAATGCAGAGTTCTGAGGAAGGTCTGAGCTGCATTCATTAGCATCACAACAAACACACGCTTTGGCTTGGGTCGAAGCACGTGCTTATGGGTAGCAGAGTCTTTATGTCGCCAGAAATAGATTCTCCTCATAGCACCTGTAAATTTTGGTGTAATACACAACTGAATAGTTTGATGTAACAGCAACAATACAATAATTCAGATTTTTTGTTTTTATTTTATTTAAATAAATGGATGATTGTCAAAGATATGTTTGTGAATCTTTACTAAGTTTCTCTAAATTACTACGAACATTGTTGATGCATGGTGTTCACTGCAGTGAAAAGAATATATCTCCCTCAAGATATTACACTGAAACTTGAAACTTTATTACACTGAAACTAACTTGAATTTTAACTTGTTAGAAAGTAAAAACAAACATTTTAAAAAGTATTCCTCTTTAATTTAATAACTCATGCATGAAAGGGTTAATAATCTACTTCTACTGTATACACCAAAGCCTTCTGATACCTTTGCAGTAGAGCCTGGGCTAGAAATATTATCCAAGTAGACACAGGCTACTTGACATGTAACATCCTTTCATTCAGTGTAACAGCAGTGTTTACTGTTGTCCTTCTTTTGACAATAAATGTTAAAATGTTAAAAGACTCTGCTACCCATGAGCACACGCAGCGACTGTCGTAAAGACGTGACCCAAGCCAAAGCGTGTGTTTGCTGTGATGCTAATGAATGCAGCTCGGACCTTCCTCAGAACTCTGCATTGCTTTACAACTTCGTTTTTCAACAGCTTACAGGATGCAAAGCCACGAGGTAATGTATCTCTTTCTAGTTACGTAGTGGTAGTTTTTGATGTGTGACAACAAGCAATTTTTGGAAAACTTAGTATTGTAGTTTTGTAGCCGGCTATATATGGCTACTTACAGCCCGGTGCTCTAAGACGTGTCTGAAAAATATAAATTTGCTCTAGTTTTAATTGTCTTGGTCCTGAAGTTATAGCATTTATAGATGACCTATTTTGATGCTATAAAACTCATCTTAAAGTGTGTATTTCCATCAGGCATTTATCTAAAAGTGAGACTTTTTTGTAATTACTTAGAAACTCCCCATAGCATCTTTAAATTGAAATCAATTGTTGTCTTGATTTTTATTTCTAAAAATTATTCATTGTTCAAAAATTATTTGGACACCCCTTGTTGTTTTTATTTAACAGCAAGATATTCTCTTAAGGAATTAAATTAGCTAATAAATTTGAAAAAGAACACAAAGACGTCAAAACAGGGAAAGACTGGTTTGGATAAGGGATGAGCACCAATAAAACTTTTTATCCTTTCATCCTGCACTAAAAATACAAAGAGACAGGCACATATAGATCATATATATAACCAGTACGTGAATGTCTGTGCATGTGTGTTCTGTATTGCTGGTTTCAGTAGTCCTCTGATTGCATCACAAGGAGACCTCCAACAGGCGAGTGAAGTGTTACAAGTGAACCCCTCAATACAATATGTTTCACTCCCTGACAATATGATTCAAGCCTGCAGCAGCCATTAGTCACCGTTCACTCAGTTCTACTACAGTCTGCTGCCTGGCTCCAATGGACCGAGACGGATAAATAACTGCAGTCCGAAGCATGAAGGAGAAAACAACAAAAAAACATGCCACAGTAGGAGTTTCTGTTGTGCTTCACTCTGCTCTCCATTGTTCAATTACACCTTTAAAAGCTTCTCTGTTGGGGTGTGTTACACTCAGCTCTGTTCAGATCCACTCAATAATGCTTCATTTTACTGCAGCATTGGACCATTTTAGCCCGGTCCCAGCCAAACATGATAATAGCTATGGAGAGTGACACATCAGCTGTGAGCACTGTTTTAATCATGTCTTTGTGGTATAACAGAGACTTTGAGCTGACTAAGCTAAAACTGTACCAACCATTATTATACCATTTCATATAACTCTTGAAAAAAAATTAAAACCTACTTCATACCACAACAAAGGAAATTTAAAGTCCAAACCAAATGATGGGAAAATCACACATTGATGAAAATGTTCTAAACATAATTATTTAATGGTTTGGAGGTGATTGATGCTTAGATGCTGTTATATACCATGTGCTTTAAAATGATGGAAATGTACTTTCTTGGATTTAAGTCATTGACTTGGAAATCAAATATGCTTCCTTTTTTTTTCTTTTTTAAAGGGAAATGAAATTAAAGTAATTACAAAATTACTTGTCACAGGTTATAGTTTTCTGTTTTACTTGTAAAATAGCTATTTGTAGTAACTCACTGGACAGCCTGTATTAGTATCTGTGAGCATTTTAAAGGTGGTATTCATTAGTAAGTACATTATTATCATGAATGTAGCCCTGTGTTGCATTTGAATCTTTAATCGAGCAGTTTTCTGTTTTTTTTGTTAAATTGTTGGTTGTTTCTTGGTATAATGCGCATTAGGGCTGAACGATTTTAGAAAAAGATTGAATTTCGATTTTTCTGGCAGATATTGCAATTCACGATTTCTTTTCGAATTCACTTTGTTTACAGTACAGACAACAGTAAGGAAATAAATGATGAAAAACACTTAACACATTATTCACCTTCAATAGTGATGATAAATAATCTGTTTTCATTAACTTCTACTCCTAAACAGAGGCTTTGTGTTGTTGACCTGCTTACCAGCACTTTTAACATAAAGATTGTCTACAAATTTGTAAAACAGTATGTGTATAATACTTGACACAACAGATCCTGAGTCAGTCAGGAGCGCTGCAAAAAATTGCTGCTTTGGTGATCACAAAATTGCATTGTCTAAAATTGCGATTTCGATCTGAAAACGATAAATCGTTCAGCCCTAATGTGCATGCTTAAGAGTGCACTATGAAGAGCCTTAAAATAATCTCTGCTCCATTATACACTTCAATTGTATGTAACATGTTCTGGGACAGAGTCCTGTTCATCCCATTTGGATGGAAAAAGCTACGAGTGTGTATGTTAGAAATCTCCCAGACATGTGTCCATTTCCAAAATGTTCAATTTAAGGAGCAGGGACACACTGCACTGTGGGCTGAGCTCAGCTTTTAGAGTCATTTTCTGTACCCTAATGATAAAAACAAACCAGGGTTGCATTTGACCACTCCTCACTTTAAGACGAACACACCCATGGGCACAAATGTGGTAGCATTTAAACAATAGGTGCACTGTATAAATGTGATAAATGTATCTGATGGAAAATATGCAAGATATCTGCACTACACACTAATGCTTTGCACCAAACACTGAAAGAACCCCTGTTATTCTTTGGTAGTGTTCAATAATGAGCTAGAGTTTGCCCACAATGTTTGTTATCAAGAAAAAAAATGATTTATGGTTTCAAATGGGGTTTTTCAATAACAATGATGTTCCCTTAATATTAAAAAAACAACAACACATATTTATTTTCCATTTGACATAAAATCTTGAAATGTCTTTCCTTTTAGTCAACAAGCTCAGAATTATTATTATTATTATTATTATTATTATTATTATTATTATTATTATTATTTTCATTATTATTAGTTTTATTGGGGGGGGCAGTATTAACTTGACTACATCAACATAAGAAATATTGTAATGGAAATACAGTAATGTATCTGCAAACCTTATATAGTCGAAGCCTTGGTTTCAATGACTGATTCACGTCTCAGTGGCTTTAAACATGAGAAATATTGTGAATAACATTTATTCTTATTTTATTCTGTAATCAGCTTCAAACCAAAGTGTATTTAAGGCTGTGATGACTCAATATTGTTGCATACTCTAATGCTTTTTTAACAATATCATGTTTTCTCTGTATGTCTAATTTGCTTTAGTTCCATCGCATACAAATTAGTAGATTTTTTATGAATGTGTGTTGATTTATCCTCCTGCAAACCCAAATTAGCACACTCAAGAGCGCGTCAGATTTGCTTTCAGCAGGTGCATGTGTGCTGTGGAGGGAACATGTGCACGATGACAAATGAACAGCCCTCTGCTGTGGGATGATCCAGCAGTCATCAGACGCAGAGAGGACTTTTTGAAATGTCATGGTATTAAAGGAGCCCGTGCAGATTAATGCACAGAGGCATGAATTAGCTTGCATGCTGAAATATGAATGTGATCTCTCTTGCTCGCCCACACACAGGCACATCTGACTAGATTTTTGTCTCATTATCTGAAGCTCAACTTTGACACAGCTCTCCCTAAAGCATGCAGTGGTTTGTTTCTTTAAAACAACAGATATCCTGTCAATCACTGGCCACCCCTGATCCCATCCCCTCATAAACAATCATGACCTGACAGCAGAGTAATGAATCAGAAAGGAGAGAGTCCACAGAAGAAATGACAGAGAGTGTCCCAAGTGTGTGGTCACTGCAAGAAGGGACGAAAGAAAACACAGTGCAGTGTCTGATGTCAAACAGAGTTAGCTTAGCACGTAGCTTATTATGATAGCACGTCGTCACTGCTGCAGCACGTCAACAGTAAACATCCGGTCTGTGCGTCAGAGCGACACAACAGGAAAACACTCATGATACATCAACAGAAGCAGCTAATGTGATCAATAACTGAGATATGGGCTAGTAAATAACCTACTTTGATTATGGCTCCGTGTAAAGGCTGGTTCAGAACGTAAATCTATGCAGAGGCTACTTGTCCAGAATCATGTGTATTTTGTTTACATACTTTTCACATCCAATAACTTTACATTTAATTTGATTGCAGAGAGTAGAAGAGGAAACACTGACAGTGAGTAGAGGAAGCAGGTGTAGGGAATGCTTTCATATGTTATAGAAATGTACATTAGCTAGTTAAATTATCTTAGTATCTAAGTATGATATAATTTGGTCTGAGAAATAAAGTAAGCAAAATAAGATCATCAATATGGTACAGTAGTAAAGGCAATAATTTAGCAAAAAGAGACAAGCATGAATACAAATAAAACAAAAATAACCAAACTTATGCTGAAAAAAGCAAGATATGGCCCAGAGTAAAAATAAAAGTACAGATTTTGATTTTGAGATCCCATTTAACAGCGCAATGTAACTGTTATCCGATTAATCGACAAAAATTTGATAGAGTAATCGATTACAAAAATAATCGATAGCTGCAGCCCCAGTCTCTCACTTCATGCACTGATTTGTTCAACCCACATCATGCTCACTACCAAAAAAATATTCTAACAGTGTCCCGCCCAAACTTCCACCCAGATCAACATTTGTGAGTGCCTGTCACACTCCTCCTCCACGCTCGGTTGTGCTGTGGACGTCTCGTTATTGCCAGGAAAGGCAACATGGTTAACAGATGGGGAGAAAAAATAGACAAAAAGTCCCTTCCTCTACCTCCTCTGTCTTCTGCTGTATCTTTTGTCATTTTTATGAGCTGCAGAGCCATGTTGTGCACCTGCTGTGCAACATGGGCTGTCTGAACCCAACACACAAATATTTGACAACAGGTGTTGGGTTGTGTGGCATCAGTGATTTTTTTGTAAATTTATTTAGATTTTTTTTCTAGAAAATAGTTAAACATTAATCTGTGTGTGACTTTACAAGAGCAGAATTACTGTGGAGTTTCTTGATGCATCATTTATCTACAGGACAAGAGCTACACTTACTGTACATAAACAAAAAGCCCTGTCTGTTTTATTTGATGATGACACTTCATTCAGTGATTAGCCCTAAAAATGTTTCTGGGGTAGTTATTTAGTAAATAATGTGACAAAGTTATTAAGAGAGTTTCCTTCATCTCTACTACACTTTTCCTAGATTACAACACACATGCTTCAATTTAAGTTGTTTGTTTGGGTGTATAAATGATTTTAAAAACAGTATTATGGCAGATATCTGTAAATTTCAGACCTTTTTCTTTTCTGGCTCCTTTTTTGCCTTCTCTTCATGAAGATTTTATATTTGTAATATCATCATTTAGACATATTTCTTTCCAAACTGAAAGTGACTTACAACATTCCTATTAAGACATGATGTGTCCGCCTCTCTTTAATCACGTTTCAGAGACCAAAACACAGAATTGAAATCTCCCCTCTTCACTTGTGTTAAAGATGCTATGAGGAGTTTCTATGTAATTACAAAAAAGTCTCTCTTTTAGATATATGCCTGATGGAAATACACACTTTAAGATGAGTTTTATAGCATCAAAATAGGTTAGCTATAAATGCTATTCCTAAGCTACGCGGTCTGGTTGGACAGGGCTGGACTGGCCTGGATACTCAACTTCAGGAACAAGCTACAATACTAAGTTTTCCAAAAATTGCTTGTTGTCACACATCAAAAAATCTACCGCTTCACTTGTAACTAGAAAGGAGATACATTACCTCGTGGCTTTGCATCCTGTAAGTTGTTGAAAAAAGATGAGTTGTATAGCATCAAAATGCAGAGTTCTGAAATCTGAGCTGCATTCATTAGCATCACAACAAACACACGCTTTTGGTTGTGTTCCAGTTGTAGTCAGAAGTAGGAATTTCCAAGTTCTGAGTAGGAAACTGCAACTGAACGCCCCACTAAGTCGAATTTCCTACTGGGAACTCGGTGAAACCTCCCACCCCGAGTTGACAATGGAAGATGGATGCCCCCAGTGTGAACAGTTATTTAGCTCCTGTAATAATCCATTTATTTGCACTTCTGACTGGGGTGTGTCGCTCTAGATCAGCTGTATACATAGTATTGTTAGACTTATATTTACAAAAATGCTGCCATAGTGATAATCACATTCCTCATACAACATTGCAGGGCGTGCTAACAACAGCTAACAATAGCCTGGTAGATCGGCATGTTTTTTTCCGACTTCAGCTGGAACGCCGATAAGTCGGAGATGATATAGAAATATATCTTAAAGGAATATAGGAAATAGATTCTCCTCATAGCACCTTTAACTTTATGCTTCTTTGCCATGGTGCAGTATGTGCCTCCATGTTGTTCAAGTCTGCAGACAAGGTCATCTACACCATGAATATTTAGGAATGTGACTTTCAGAGGATGTTTTTAGCGTCCATATTTATCACCATCTGATCAGTTGAGGGTGGTGGTGGGCCAAAAGTGCATTTTATATTCGACCCAGAAAATGACGGACATTAAACTTTGAATATTTTGTCACTTTGAATATGGACAAAACATTTAAGTGAAGGGTTGAACCTTTTTTACTCGCCTAGTGACCTGAGTTATAACACTGTCTCTGTCTTTTTGATTAGTCTGTGCCTCTAACGTGCTTACACCACATAAACAGCTGGAACTTTCCCTTGTTGGAGTCTGTGAGGGCCCTTAATATGCAGACAGACTCTTGACCTGTACCTCTCAGTATATGTGCCCTACTGCAGTGAAGCAAGTCTAGCCCATGCAGGAAGTGGGTCATCCATTCAGTGTACGCAGCCTCTTGTGAATCATTCATTACATAATGTGATTATATCATCAAGATACATTTCAGCTTTAGACAAATTATAGTGGTATTGATATAACCCCCGGCTCAATCAGACAGCTTTCATATCAGCAGGGTGAAAGCAAAGCAGTTAAGAACGTTTTGCTGAAATAGAGCACACACAGATCAGAGTCTCTGATCTTTCAAGGCCTATGAACTGTTTGTCTGGTGTGATGTATGCTGTGGGAATTTTTTTTTATTCTCTATCATTCTGCATTTAGACGATGAGAATCAAACCAGTGGAGCTCTGTTACTGTCCTTTAGGCCCGACTAACATACATACATGCATATAAAATCATATTCTCCCCATATATTATTGATAAACTATCACAACATATCAGATTAATTCAACCACACTTTTTGTGTGCTATTAAATTAACATGCTTACTGTTAGAACGGCTATGGCAGTTGTAGTTATACAACTTACATAAATAGATTTTGGAACATAGTAGGTGTTTGGATTAATTTAACTGTGAGTGTGTTAATGCAATGCTAATCAAAATATCTTCTGTTAAAATCAGGGATCGGCAAAGTTGGTGACAAAGTGGGACACACCAATACTAATTTACCTTCTAGGGGGGCAAATGGTTCAACATTTTTGGAAAATTAACGACACATTTGGAACTGTTCATGATTTAACAAATAAAATAAAGTATATAAAGCTGTTTGTGGGGAAATTTATATAAATATTAAAGGCTAGTTTTAATGTAAGGGGCATGGTGGTGCCAGTGGCGGCTGCTGGTCAGTCAAGGAGGGGAAGCTCGTTCTTTTCTGGCCTACATCATAAATTTGTTTATTTAAATGTATATTATACCCTCCGTTCCTGATCTGTGACCCTGTTGTACCAACTAGGTGTCTTTTCCAGGGATTTTACCAGTGTTCTCTCAATGGCCAGCAGAGCTAGACTGCTTAAACAGCCTTGGCCCATTGTGTTGCGGGTGTAAGACTTGAGCCTCTTTAAACAGGAGAAGCTCCTCTCCAGAACAACTGAATGTAAAACTTAGGTGTTTGGATTCATTTAACTGTGAGTGTGTTAATGCAATGCTAATCAAAATATCTTCAATTAAATTCAGGGATCGGCAAAGTTGGTGACAAAGTAGGAAACACCAATACTCTAATACAATAATCTCTCTGTCAGAGGGGCAAATGGTTCAACATTTTTGGAAAACTAACTACACATTTGATAAGTAGCTGATTCTGAACAAAAGATGAAGGTATTCTAGAGCATATTTAGTCAATGAAATGTACACACAGCAGGACATATCAACACTTTTTTGGGGACATTTTAGGGGATGCTAAGCTTCCCTTGCAGTCTTTGAGCAATCGCCACTGGGTGGTGCAGCACCATGCAAGAAGGTTGTTGGTTCAATGTTTATATTGGTCAGGGCCTTTCTGGCTGAAGTTTGCATGTTCTTCCCGTGCATGCGTGGGTTCTCTACTGGGCACTCCAGCTTCTTCCCACAGACCAAAAACATGCTCATTAGGTTAACTGGTGACTCTAAATGCCCTTTGGTATGAGTGTGAGTGTGAATGGTTGTCTGCCTCTCTATGTGGCCCTGTAATCGGCTGGCAACCGATTACCAGACCACAAAGAGATAATGGATGGATGGTTGGAAGTCTTAATATTCAACACAATTAGCCAAACAGAGGATCACAAGCTCCTTGAGTTTTTTTTTGCTTGAGTAATGAACAGATTCATACCTTATTTTTTAGTTACAAATGTAAAATGTTTGTAAAATAGTTTTACAGGAACATATCCAATTAATTTATTTCCACTAATGTTGGTGGAAAATGAAAGATACAGAAGAGGATTAGGGCCACTGAGAAAAAAAAAAAGGAGTCCAATTATCTCTCCACTCCTAACCAATGCTCTGATCAAGTATAGACTAAGTAGATTGCACTATTATGTCATTGTGATCATTTACCAAGCAGCTGTATGTGCCTGCTGGTGTGAGTGGCAGGATGAGCTCTGTACTGTTTCACGTTACCGTCACATCGACCAAACAAAACGTTAAACATTGTTTCAGATGTCTGATGCTGCTATGGTCATTTACTTAAAAGCAACAAGATTATTTCTAAAGACTAAGCCATCAAGACTCATGACTCCTCCTCTCCTGCTTTGTGTGGGTGTCTGCACATCAGATGGCGGTAAGAAGGAGACCAGGCTGGAGCACAGAGGGAGTAAAGTCCAAGCCAAGCAGAGTGATGCTCCCTGGTTAATCAAATTCATCTTGTGACTCACTCTCATGATTTCCTCCGATCCGAAACACACATATTAAATTTGAGATGTAAAGAAGTGTTTAAACATAATGCTTCTACCAAAACGCTGCTTTTTATCTAACAGCCCTGCCTACATCATTCTGAGACTGAAATTCAGCATGTTGAGGATCACCGCTTTATGTTCTGGATTCATTAAACTTGAATGAATTTGAATTTGAATTTATTTAGGATAGCCCCTTGAGATGCAGCATCTCGTTTTCGAGGGGGTCCCAACAAAAATACAAATATAACACAAAACATACGTAACAATAATACACAAAACACACTGCTCTACAACGTCCACAGCCTCTACAGCCACACCCTTCACTACTCCCACCCCATCACTAGTTCACAAAAAAAAAAATAATAAAAATACATTAAAATTAAATAAAAAAATTGTGCTCACACTTATGCACAGTCCCAATGAAATACAATATAATACAATCAACAGGCGCAGCAGAATGTCACGGCAACTTGAAATAAATAAATAAATAAATAAATAAATAAATAAATAAAATAAATAAAATAAATAAAATAAATAAAATAAATAAAATAAATAATATAAAATAAATCATCACAAATCAAAAACATTGAACACCCTGCTTGTAAGTGTGAAAATAAATTTGATCTAAAAACTTGAATGACCTACGACCTACGACTTTACGGATTTTTGGGACCATGAAAAATGGATTGGTCAAATGTCTCAGAGGATATTGAGATGTATAATGACATTACTTTGTTTGGCTACAAATTGAAGTGTAGGTTTTAATGATAAGACATACTCAGAGTTTTATTAATAACTGTTCATGTAATCAAATATTTGGGCCTTAGCTGGAAAAGCTTACTGCCTTGACAAATGTATCCATTCAATTGAATTGACTAATTCATATAAAATGTAAACACAGATAAGCCTATTGATTTTTTTTTCATATTTGCTGCACAAGGGAAAAAAATTGGAATGTTTTTTTTCCAACAGCACTAACAGGAATGTAGAAAAACTTTGATTCAGCATGTTTTAATAATTTGATTTGTGTGCATGGTTGTTGAAACTGAATTCAAACACTTAGCTGCAGATTTCTACATTCATTTTTTTCATTTTTGCTTCTTTAAAGATTATTGAAAGTGACTGGGTGGCTGCACTGACTGATGTGGAGAGCTGCAAGTTGTCCATCCCTGATCTTCATGTTATGACAAGTTTGGATCATGACCCACAATCTACCCTAGAAAAGTTAGTGATGACAAAAACAAAGGACTCTATACATGTCTTACATTTTGAGCCATCATTGTAACACTATTAAGATATGTATCATACATACTGTACACTTTTCTTTACTTTGGTTGTCATTTTTTTCCTGAGCTGCATGTTTTAACATCAAACTGTTATGAATTAGATCTGCTAAAACATTCTTAACTTTCATGACAAAAACAATCAGTGTGTCCACTGGCCTGCGTGCACGAGTGTGTGATTATGAATAATTTATGACAGCACTCTGCAGCCTCATCCAATCAGGCAATTGCAGGAACCCAATGGAATATGAGCCTCATTGTTAGGATCTTTTCTCCCTCGCTGTGTAATCATACCAACTTAACAATGACTGTAGCAGAAAACTGGCTGCAGATCAGTGCTCACGCTGAAGGAGCCTTTAAAGCATCAGCCTCCAGCAGTTAAGGAGAGAGATGTGTTAACTCTGAGAAGAGTTGATAGGTCTCATGTTACATTCTGAGGAAGAGGCTTTTCAACTGTTATGATCCTCCATATACTGACCCTGGAGAGCACTGTGATGCTAAATCAGACTTACAAAAAAACACACATTCATTGGAGGTGACAGATCTTCAGAGACTGGTGAACATTTTTATATATGTGGATAAACCTCACAACACTGTTAAAAATCTTCTTTTATACAGACGACCTCTGAAACTCACAGTTTTCCAGAAAGAACTCAAAATTTGCAACTTTATAAAGTTGCAAATTTACTACTAAAGTCGCAAAATTGCAACTCGAAAATTAAACTCAATAACTCATCAATAAAATAATGTAGCTCCAAACCCTTAATTTTAATCAGTGTGATAAAGACTGTGAGGTACAACCTCATTTTCCTCCAAACAAGCCAGAAAGCTTCACAATACACCGCTGGTCAGGGCTGGCTCAGCGGCTTAGGGACCGTTGGCATAAAAATATATATGAGGAATAGTGTGAAAGGAAATTCAATAACCGTAAAGACACGTGAAGTCTTCAAAATCACAGCACACATAAATTACCATATCATAGTACAGGTCATACATTTTTTTTACAGAATTGGAAATTTTAATATCACAGAATTTTTTAATTGAAAATAAAGTTAATGACATCAAAATTATGAGCTCTACCTACAAAAAAGATTATATACATACATATATATATATCTTAAATAAGAGCTGAAGTATAAATTAAAAGAGATGTTTGATCACCAGACTGGGTTTGATGTCACTCCAGTCAACAACAGTTATGTTACTACAGCTCTTATATTTATTACCCACTGATGAACATACTTCACCATATACAAGCCATATGATTGAATTTAAACATATTTATCTCAAATAGAGCTGTATTATAATCTAAAAGAGATGTCTGATCATCAGGCTGGCTTTGTGCCACTACAGTCAACAACAGTAAAGTTATTACAGTTTTAAAGTGATTACCTGTTAATGAATATAGGCCTGAAGTGCAGTATGCCAATAATAAAAAAAGACAAATGACCTTAAAATCTCTTAAACAATCCAATTATTAAGAAACTATGACATGTACTATAAACAAGCTATGGTCATTTACATGTGCTGTTTTTTAAGTTACTGAATATCCTTTTGCACCTTTCCTCCGGTATGGTAACTTGCCAACGGTCCCTCAGCCACCGAGCCAGCCATCACCGGCAGTGTAGTGAGACCAAATGAAGCTTTCTGGCTCAAAGGAAGGCTTGTTTGGAGGAAAACGAGGATGTAGCTCACAGTCTTTATCACATTGATAAAAATGAGGGGTCGGGGTTTGGAACTACGTTGATTAATTTACCCAATCTATGAGTTATCACAAATTTTCGAGTTTATAAAGTCACATATTTGCGACTTTATAAACTTGAAAATTTTGAATTTTTCTTGAAAATTTCAAGTTTTCATTCATCAATTTGTATTGTTTCACATTACAATCATCAATCATAATATAAATTTTGCTCTAGTCTTAATTGTCTTGTTTCTGAAGTTGAGTATCCAGGCCAGTCCAGCCCTGTCCGACCTGACCGCGAAGCTAAGGAATAGCATTTATAGATAACCTATTTTGATGCTATAAAACTCATCTTAAAGTGTGTATTTCCATCAGGCATATATCTAAAAGTGAGACTTTTTTGTAATTGCTTAGAAACTCCTCATAGCATCTTTAATATCGGCTACTTTTATGTTCCTTTAAATACCTGTTGTACCATGGAAGAGGTTTTTTAATTGCATTATGAGCCTGATATTTACTTTTGATTTATGTCAGCATTATGCCCCTCTGCACTAATGTAAACCCTGTACATGATGTGTGGGAGGAAACGGAGTATCTGGAGAAAACTGCCCCCTAAAGAAGACCCTGAAAGACATGGGGAGCCACTGTGGCCCCCTTATCGGGTACAGAGATACTTTGAAATCCACAAGGCTGATCTTCAGGGAAGCTCAGGGGTGATATTTAACTGTACTCAGGCCTTCCTTTTGTTACTACAGTGGATTTAACTGTGATGTTAAGAAGCATGTGTGCACTTGTCACAGGTACTTACTGCACAGACTTGGAGGACTGGGACCTGAACTTGCTGAACTCGCCTGGAGCAGTCCACTCTGTGCCCAGCTGAAACACACAGGACAGAAGACATCGATCAGAGGAGTGAGAGAGGATATGAGAGTTAAGAGCAAGTGGAAATGAGGTTGAACCTAAAGACCTGTGTTTGGAGAAAGGCTTTCTGAAGACCTGGATATGTGACATGTTTGGTGAGATTACAAAAATCAGGTTTAGAAAAAGAAGACACTTCTATGCTTCTTTACAATAGTAAGTTAGTTAGTTAGTGTTTCATTTATTTCATTCATACATCTGAAACAAAACATTTTCATACAAGCATACAACAACACAATGATCAACATAATTCACAACAACAATAATAAAATAATACAGCTGTCATCAACACTGCTGGTCTCAAATTATTTTTGATTCTCAATGACAACAACAACAAGCAACAACCGCCAAAATAATCCTAATAATTATAATGTTTGAGAAATTTCATCAATTACAAAAATGGTAATGGTACTTACTTAACATCCTGCCCTTTAATGTTCTTTTAAATGTAATGGTGATATGGATTGTTTAATGTCTTTTGACGGATTATTACATAAATTAACCCCTTTAACAGAAACAAAACAACCGATCTTTTTTGTCCTAATTTTTTTTTTTTTTTTAAATCTCTATTCCTCTTAAATTATAGTTACTTTCTCGTTTTTCAAACAAGATACAATAATCTACTAAATCCTAAAATTTCAACACTTTTAACTGAAGAAATAATGAGTTGGCTGGACCTCCATATTGTTTTCTAGTAATTAATCGAATAACTCTTTTTTGCAAAATAAAAATAGACTTTGTGTTTATGTTTTACAGACATTTCCCCAAACTTCAACACAGTAGGTCAGATATGGAACAATCATAGAATTTTATAAAATATACAATGCTTTATCATCCAATGAATCCTTTATCTTATGTAACATTACTTTTACATAAGATAAAGGATTACTTTTGATATTTTTACCTTTGTATAATTTATATGTGATTTCACTCTCTTAAAGGTGCTATGAGGAGAATCTATTACCAGCGACGTAAAGACTCTGCTACCCATGAGCACGCGCAGCGACTGTCTAATGCTGCGTTCCAGTAACCTCGGAAATGGGAGTGACATCATCTCCAACTTATCGGCGTTCCAGTTGAAGTCAGAAAAAAACATGCCGATCTTCCAGGCTATTGTTAGCTGTTGTTAGCACGCCCTGTTGTTCACAAATATCACATGAAGAATGTGATTATCACTATGGCAGCATTTTTGTAAATATAAGTCTAACAATACTATGTATACAGCTGATCTAGAGCGACACACCCCAGTCAGAAGTGCAAATAAATGGATTATTACAGGAGCTAAATAACTGTTCACACTGGGGGCATCCATCTTCCATTGTCAACTCAGGGGTGGGGAGGTTTCACCGAGTTCACAGTAGGAAATTCAGACTTTGGGGGATGTTCCAGTTGCAGTTTCCTACTCGCAACTTGGAAATTCCTACTTCTGACTACAACTGGAACACACCAAAAGACATGACCCAAGCCAAAGCGTGTGTTTGTTGTGATGCTAATGAATGCAGCTCTGACCTTCCTCAGAACTCTGCATTGCTTTACAACTTCTTTTTTCAACAACTTACAGGATGCAAAGCCACGAGGTAATGTATCTCTTTCTAGTTACGTAGCGGTAGTTTTTGATGTGTGATAACAAGCAATTTTTGGAAATCTAATTATCGTAGTTGTAGCCGGCTATATATCTTACAGCCCGGTGCTCTAAGACGTGTCTGAATAATATAAATTTGCTCCAGTTTTAATTGTCTTGTTCCTGAAGTTGTGTATCCAGGCCAGTCCAGCCCTGTCCGACCCAACTGGATGGCTAAGGGATAGAATTTATAGATAACCTATTTTGATGTTATTTGTTTTTTCCAGATTAAGTGACAGTTTGTTTACATCAAACCATATTTTTAGTCAATACAGAAACAGGCCCAGTGTTTCAAAAGGATGTTGCAAGGTCTTGATTATATGCTGGCACATCCAAGCCTTGGCCCGACCCTTAATTTGATTTCACTGAAAATAATTTGAAAAACAAGATAAAGCAGCCTGCAGCATCAGGGAAAGTCAATCAGAAGGCAAAGTGAGCAAACAGATGCAAGCTAATGGCTATTAATGCATGGAAAATCAGAAAAAATGAATCCCTGCCAACGCTTACTAAAGAAGTCGGCTCATCGGGGCCCCCAGGGCTTGTGTTCAGCCCCACAGTCAAATCACTGCCCATTCATTTCCTAAGCAAGCCAACACAACTAATTAGAGCCCCCGCTGCTGACGATCCATAATGAAAGAATACAGCTAAGATCACAGTGGGAGAGACTTTAATTGTTTGTGCTGGCCACACTTTTTGGTTTGAAACGGGTCCCAAAAACACGGAGGGGAGGGCCGCTGATGATCGTCTGGGTTTAACAATGTGTTCATGGAGAGCAGGGGGATAATGACACAGATATATAAGAAAGGGAAATCACACAATGCTACCTCTAAACGTGTTTACTGGCACGAGAAGAGAGCCACTATGTGAAGACAGAAAAAAAAAAACAAAATCAGGCAGTTATGTCTGTCCAAAACCATCAGGCCCCTGGCAGTGTTAAAGCCTGTGAGAGTCTCTGTGAAGCAGTTGGCTGGAGAGGAGGTGGAGGAGGAGGTGGAGGAGGAGGAGGAGGACACAATGTGCGCTACTGTGCCTTCACTCTCAAGCCCACAGCATGCTGCTGCAAGAGTACATTTCCACTCTGACTTTTTTCCTCACAGATTCATCCTCAGACTTAGAAGGATAAAGGGGAAGGTGTTAATTCACTGGAAAATAATATTTATAAAGGAAAGTGTTCAAGGCATGAGATTTACCTCAGTAAGGTTATCTGGGTTTGTTTAGTTTACAACCCAAAACCACACTGTAAAACCTGATGAGTAAGTTCAACTCATATGATTTGAGGAAACCGATTGCCTTGACTTATTTAAGTTTATTAACTTATACTGTAGAAGTTTATAAAACTACTTTATTTGAGTTAAAGTCACTTAAACCAACACTATGTAGCTTTTCAAACATAATATAATCCTTCGATATTCATTGTGATGGTCCACCACTTTACAATGGAGTTGAATGACACCTCTGTCGTGGTCTGGAGTGGTCTGTATCCCTTTCACTGGCGTTATGTTACTTCGAGGTGGATGGTGGAAGACCTGCCACACTAAAAAACCACACGTTTGGACTGCTTTACGGCATACGTCACTTCCCCCAATTCCCGATTCGTTTAAAACACGGAAGTCTCAGCAAAAGCCAATCACGGAGCTTTAACTACGGTGGAGGCAACAAAGAATGTAAGGAAGAGAAAAGTTTTGTCGGAGGATACAAAACAAAGAAAGCGAGAGAAAAACAAGCTGAATGCTCGGACAGGAATAAACATCGGTTCGGCGTTCACTCGCTGGCGTGAAATAAAAGACGAGGAGGGATGTCCGACTACTATCAGGTATGTTAGCGACTAATTTATGACGAAGTTCCTCAAAAAAACTTGACAGGAAAAAAGTACAGCACAACAAATCCAGAACGTACCAGTATGTAGTTTTGTTTAGACCTATTTCAAGTGTGTGATATCACCAGCTCGTGGTTGTCTTTACTTTATCGCTTCAACAGGACGGGGGCGACTTCACGGCAATAAAACCAAGTTGAACTTAGCGATTTCTAACATCGTCATTTAGTCAAAAATAAATATATTACCTCGTTGCTATCCATCCTGCAAACAGCCGCTGAGGACAGAAGAATACTTTTGAACGAAGTCCTGGCTTCTGTGATTTGCCTACAAAACAAACACACACGACTGGCAGATCTGTATCCTTACGATGGTAGGCGCGCGCTAGAGCTCATGGGTAGTTGAGTTCTCATTGCGGTCAAGCGGGGATCGTCCGTTGTGCTGCTTTAAACCATTTATTATTTTATACTCATAAAAAGCCTTTCGAAGAGCTTATTTAAACAAGTGACTGTAAATGTTTTAAATATGGTCAGTTGAGCTTACGTTAATCTCTTTTGCACAATTGTAGAAGAACAAACAAACTCAAAGAAACCAATGAGCGTTTTAACATAGCTCAAATGTAGAGCATACATCAGTCCAAACAAAATCAGAAGATAATCTGGCCAAGATATTCAATACACTGCCATCTGATCCTCAACGTCCATGGACCCATGACAAGTTTTAGGATACTGACACACCAAAAGTATTTAGTGCACACCAAAGAAGTTTTGGCCCAGGGTTTGGTATGTTAGTGTCAATGTGAATGCAACCAACTTTGGTGCGCACCAAATCAGCCGGTCTGAGACCTCCATGCATTTGGTGGTCCGAACCGATCTACTTTTGATGCATTATGGGTATTGGAAGCACTGAATTATGGGTAAAGTCCTCCATTATTTACTTCCTGTTAATCCTGCGGTTGAAACTTAAACCTTATATTGTAAATCAAGCCGTCATTCAGAAAAAAATGCCTGATTTAACTCGTACTAATATGATGTTTACAATGCAGAGTGAAAATGGCTTCTCGTGCTGAGCTGGGACTCTCATGTCTCAGATGCAGCAGGGTTTCCTACTCAGGTCAGCAGGGACCGCTGTTTTAGTTAGATAAAATGAGTTCACGAAATCCACCGAAATAAAATAAGTTGACAAAAACAACTAATAATAATGATACTTAAAGGAATACTACACCCAAACAATGATTTGGCCTCATTTTCTACTCACCCTCATGCTGAATAACACTGTGGAGTAGTTTTGGAACATCTAGGATGCAACCGAAGATCTGGGGGGATCCTCACTGTCCACTGACATTGATATCATGACTTAGATAAGAGCCCGAACAAACAGTGTCCTTAAAAGTCCACAAAAAGTCGGCAATATTCCTCCATACTGCTCGTGCGCTGTAATCCAAGAATCCAGAAAAAGAAACAAGAACACAAGAAATCCCACATTCTGCTGACCCCTCTTGTGTCTGTCCACGGCTCCGTCGCTCACAGCAGCATGTGGGATTTCTTGTTCTACGCTCCTAGTTACTGCAGAGTGCGCGTTCCTTTGGTTTGGTCAACCGCGGCTCCTGTAGGCACCCGTAAGTGTATCATAGAAACGCCAAGTAGTACTGTTTAGGCTATAAACATGTGCTAAATGATGTCGTTATCCGCTTAGGACACTTGGATTACAGTGCACGAGCAGTATGGAGGAATATTGCCGACTTTTTGTGGACTTTTAAGGACACTGTTTGTTCGGGCTCTTATCTAAGTCATGATATCAATATCAGTAGACAGCGAGGATCCCCCCAGATCTCCGGCTGCATCCTAGATGTTCCAAAACTACTCCACAGTGTTGTTCAGCATGAGGGTGAGTAGAAAATGAGGCCAAATCGTTGTTTGCGTGTAGTATTCCTTTAAACAATGAAAAACAAATATGGATACTCAAATCTGCTGAGTTATTTATTCATTTATTAGTTAGACCCACTTTGTAGAAATGAGTGCCTGCTACATTTTTAGGTAATTAAGTTGTTTTCACTCATTTTATTTATTAAGATATGCAACTAGGTTTTACAGTGCAGTGAAGTTGGCACGTTGTGTAAATCGTAAATAAAAACAGAATACAATGATTTGTAAATCCTTTTCAACTTATACTCAATTGAATACACAGCAAAGACAAGATACTTAATGTTTGAACTGAGAAACTTTATTTTCTTTCGCAAATAATCATCAACTTAGAATTTAATGGCAGCAACACGCGACGCGCGCTGAGCGGGGAACAGGAGCGTTTAGAAGCGCAAATATCAAGATTCATTCAGTCGTCATTGGACAAAAAAAGCAACACTTTGAAAAGACGACACAATGGTCGCTCTTTTTGCCCCATCAAACAGCCACAATTCAACCTGTTAGTGTCACCTGTCACATCCTTTATTGAAAGAGAACATTTCTGAGCAACTTTTCCATTGTAACCAAGATGTTTTTGTTAATTTCTTCATGGACTTTCTCCATTAAACTTAAAATGGCTACTATGGTCCAGTTCAGAGTGCCCAAATGAATGATGAGCCCTGCTGCTGTCGCTCGATCCCTTCGTTAATGCTCCAACATTACCAGGTTATTTCAGTTGAATATAGAAATAAACAAGATATCAGAGAATAATTCCTGAAGTATGAAAATATCTCATTTCAATGATCTCTCCGGTCAAACTCATCACAGTTTCCTAAAGTCAATCTAAATCCTGATTTCCTATAAACTTTAATGTTATGACTCAGTTCATTCAGCTACTGTCAAAGACTCATTTCTCCTTGAAACTTTCATTTGTTTTAGAAACACAGAATTTAATCACGCTCTGTCTTTTTTTAAATGTTCCATTTGTCTTCAAATTCGAAAAACAAAACAGAACTTACTTTAGATGCAGTCAGGACTGAATAATGTGTCTGGCTGGGATGAATGTTTTGTGCAGCGCTGCCTCTGCTGTTTGATCACTCTCCTTTTTCATCAGAACAAAAACTCTTTCCAAAAAAACAATTCGCTCACAGTGAGGATATAAACATATAAGCCCAGCTCCTGGAGACATGTTCAACAATATTGTCTTGAATGTATCCATTTATATTCAGCACAGCATTTTTTAAGTCCTGTCACTTTTTTATCCTTTGCTTGCCTTTTCTTTAAAAACATTATAATTCAGCAGAGGTGCCTGCTGTACTCAGCCTCCATTTGTCAAAAGTATTTAAGAAATAGTTGGCTTCTTTCATTGAAGTGGAGTCAACAACACTTTTCTGTGACACTCTTTTTTATCCTCTTCTGTGGAGACAACTGTAGGAAATTCTATTTCTTTTGCAGACATTTCTGTCACGACTGTCTGAGGCTAAATAAAATATGATTAATATTATACCTGGAGCATAATGTAAATGAATCACAGTTTTTATCTTTTACTGTATTTAGAAAATAGATCATCACAGGACTTGTTGGGGTCACAGATATGCTGCAGTATTTTGTAAAACAAGAGCAAATTTATATTATTCAGACACGTCTTAGAGCACCGGGCTGTAAGTAGCCATAAACAGCCGGCTACAAAACTACGATACAAAGGCCCCATCCACACGAAGACGAACTGAGGTCTAAACACATACGTTTTTTGCGTATATTTGTCTACGTATCATCCATATGAAGACGGCGTTTTGGGGGTCTGTAAAAGATCATTTTTGAAACCAGGTTCCAGAGTGGAAAGATTGTGAAATGCTGTATACACAGCTCCGTGATTACTGGCTCTCCGCAAGTTTTCAGATACGCTTACGTCATAGTTTCATATCTTCATTGACACACATGCCCCACATGCAGCAACGACAATGAAAGTGGTGGTGTACGTGAAGCATATGTGCTGATGAAGCTCGTGACCCTACTATCCCTGTTGCAGCACAAGCTCCTTCTTCTCAATCACCACCGAGTTGAACAAACAATTATGGAGGACACATTACAGCACTTTATGATCACTTTATCACAATCTCTGTTTACAACTTTTGCTGCAAGTGCACATGCCCACTGTTTTTTCATTTGTTTCCACTTGTTTCCTTCATATCGTTACAGCGGCCCTAGAGGTCTGGCATGTGTTTTACAGCGTTTTGATGCGTATCGAGTGCATTCATATAGACGCACACATTTTCTGAGACGCCTTCGTCTTTATGACGATCGTTTTGGAAACTGTTAAGCGTTTTGTCTTCGTCTGGATGAGGCCTAAGTTTTCCAAAAATTGCTTCTTGTCACACATCAAAAACTAACGCTACATACCTTGGGTCACGTCTTTTGGTGCGTTCCAGTTGTAGTCAGAAGTTGGAATTTCCGGGTTCCGAGTAGGAAACTGCAACTGGAACGTCCCCCGAAGTCGGAATTTCCTACTGGGAACTCGGCGAAACCTCTCCAAACCCGAGCTGACAATGGAAGATGGATGCCTCCAGTGTGAACAGTTATTTATCTCCTGTAATAATCCATTTATTTGCACTTCTGACTGGGGTGTGTCGCTCTAGATCAGCTGTATACATAGTATTGTTAGACTTATATTTACAAAAATGCTGCCATAGTGATAATCACATTCTTCATACAACAACACAGGGTGTGCTAACAACAGCTAACAATAGCCTGGTAGATCGGCATATTGTTTTCCAACCTCAACTGGAACGCCGACTTATCGGCGTTCCAGTTGAAGTCGGAAAAAGTCATGGGTAGCAGAGTCTTTATGTCGCCGGCAAAAGATTCTCCTCATAGCACCTTTAAGTTAATATGAGTGAGTTAACAGCCATATGGAGTGCATTTTGTCTCTCATTTTGTCATGGTAAAATTGTTTCCTGATCTATTAATTTTCAGTCGTGAAATATTAAGTTATGCATTAAAAACCTATAAATCATTATTTGGTTTGCCCAGGGGAGGGGCTAAGGGGGGATATAAGGGGAACTCTTCTCATTCAGGAGGTGTGCTTGGCCTAGTGGCACTGTGGATGATAGTCCTTTAAAACTGCTGTGTAAATACTTTGTTTTTTTTTTTGCCTTTGCTGATCCTGCACTGTAAATATTTTTGCACTTTTTTGCTAAGTTTTTGGGAATTCGGTGTGAATAAATTTCACCAACAAAAGCTTTTTCGACTGAGCCATCATCTTTTTACAATCCTCACAAACAAACCCGTGACATTTGGTGGCAGTGATGGGATGGCCAGTCGACGAGGTCGCACCCAGTTCTCTTCAAAACGTACCGGCCTGCACTCACAAAAGCAGGAAGCTGCTCAGGAGCTAGCCTAAATTTGCTCAATGAAACTATAAGCCATCAACTGAATCTGTCGGTCAATCTAAGCAGTGCTTTTATTTGATGAATGAGATTCTAAGTACATTGAGTGTTTACACTAAACATCAATAATAGGTGACAGCAACAGCAAATGTCGTGCAGAGATTCCCTGGTCTCCTCTTAGTCAGATGGTAAATCAGCTGCCAGTGAACAAAGTCTGAATCAAAGACACTGTTACAAGGGCAAACAGCAAACAGTGCATCAGTTCTCCATGAAAGTAGCAGATGTTCACACGTACACACACACACACATATGCACACGCACACGGAGAGGCAATGAGTCAGTGCATATTGAGAGCAGCATCTCCTCTCTACAGTAAGTGGGAGGTGAATCAGGGGGCAGCAATAAGGGAGTCATGAGGGGCAACATCCTCACACACATGCACATGCACATCTGCACACCTTTCTCATCACCTCCTCACTCACTATTGTCTTAATTTGCTCCTACTTCTGAAGTTTCCTCAGAGAAACGCAGAGGTGGATCTCAGGGACTGCATTTCTCAAACTTGAAGGAGACAAACAACCCACATACACAGCAAGAACGCTCCGATGTAGCCTCTATCTTTTCCTCTTTAATACAGACGTAAACACAAACACACTGAGGCTTTGTATGCACTTCACCCACATACACAGGTACCTCGAGAAAACTCATTTCAGATAGCCACTGGCCCTGAAACACTGAAAAGTGAAACACAAAGAGGGTCAGAAATATAAAAAATACAAGTGTGTAATGGAGCCGTGGAGACATTACTCCTCTCTCGATAAACTCCTTTGCTACCATAAACTCTTTTTTTCTCTCTCAATGTGAGGAGCGATAGAAAAACAGCTCATCTGTGATATAACTTCAGAAAGATGTTATCGGTCTCTTATTCCGTCTCGCCTCCACCGCACTTTCTCTGTTGAACTTGCCCTGGAATGCTTGTCCTTTAGTCACACAAGAGTTTTCAAAGCATGTGCATGAGGACATTAAGACACGCTGGCATGCCAAGAGAAAGCTGTGGCTGCATTCAGTCCACGTCTGAGGAAAAACAGCCATGCTTACATCTGATGAAACGGTTGATTATTAATGCATGTTTGAGTAAAACGGCCACATTCCATTTAGCTCTGCTGGTGCAATGATCCTGGAATTTTACTATGCGAGTCCACAAAGGTAGAGCGTGAGAATGTGATATAAGTTAACCAAAAAATAAAACGTTTGGTCTCTGAAGAGGATCAGATGCAGCTCTTTTTTCCTCATATCTTTTGAAAGACTCAGATATGAGAGGGCAGGGGGCTATAAAGGCTATTAAAGTATCCCTTTGCTGATTGGCTGGGAGAGGACTTTCGAAACAGTCCTGCTGTCAGCCGGTGACGAGCAGAATTTCATAGGCATTTTTTTTTAAAGAGGTATAGTGCATTTCTCCATGAACTGAGAGTCATGCTCTTTTTCTGCTCTCCAATCCTCTTCTCATTACATTAAAAAACAATGTATATTGATTTTTTGCTGGACATGGGACTTTACACTTATTGTATCATATATCCTTGCTGAACATATCAACTTAGAGATCGCTTTCCACAGTAAGAGAGAGGCCAGACTTTGCAGCTCTCAGCTCTATGTTTACACCAAAAGTACAGTCTTTAGTCAACCTCTGTATTTTTACAGTTGTGAGTTAAAGAAATTTCCATTTTGATGCATGGTGGAGGAGAAGACCTCATTTAATGTCGCTCTATTTGTGCAATAATACTAGTATATCACAATGTATATTCTCGTAAGTATAATATGCAACATTTTTTTATTGATTTTATTTATTCGGCCTCTACTAAACCTTGAAAATAAAATCAGGAAAGGCAAAAATATTGGTAACACTTTCTATGAAGCCCACATTTATAATGCACTATGACGGCATCCGTAATACATTATAATGCATTCATAATGCCACATATCTCCACTTATAAGCAAACATAATGCTTCATGATGATAATAACAGTCATAAAACATTATATCATTTATAATGAACGATACAGCTAGTCATTATAATTCATTATTAGTGATATCATAATGTTTTATGACTGTTGATATAGTGTGTCATAAAGCATTATGAGTGTAGTTATGAAGCATTATGAATGCCCTCATAATGCATTGTGATTGTCGGGGCTTCATACCTCATAAAGCATTATGGATGTAGTGTTCATGAGTATTCATGAGCATCCATGGAACAAGTCATTGTAATCCATTATAAATGACATTATAATGTTTTATGAGTGTTGATATAAAGCATCATGAAGCATTATGTTTGCTTATAAGTGTAGTTATGAGTAGGGATGTATATTGGGTAACACTTTACTTAAAGGTCTAGTTTATAATGCATTAGAAGCACGTGCATAAGATGTTATAATGCATGTATAATGCTTCATAAGTGTCATTATAATGGTGTATAACCATGTATAAGAACTTGTACCAAGGTTTATAAAATATTACAAGTGTGGACGTAATGTATTATAATCAAGCCTTTATAATGTTTTATAAAGGCTTTATAATGTAGGCTTTAGAAGGCTATAGGCTTTTTAATGTTTTATACCTGCATAGAGTATGCAGGTATAAAACATTATAGAGGCTTGATTATAATACATTATGTCCACACTTGTAATACTTTATAAACCTTGGTACAAGTTCTTATACATGGTTATACACCATTATAATGACACTTATGAAGCATTATACATGCATTATAACGTCTTATGCATGTGCTTCTAATGCATTATAAACTAGACCTTTAAGTAAAGTGTTACCGTATATTGTTATGATTTTATCTATACTGATACAGATACCAATACTCCTTATCGGTATCGATACTTATCGATACTCTTATCGATACTACAACACGTAATTTTTTGTAAAAAACAAAGACTTAACAAGATATTAAAAGATTCAACCTTTTTTTATTACCACATGGTAATAAAAAAGCTTCAACAGAATAGAAGTAATGTATTACAAATGCTTCTCAGAGGCAAAAAGAAAGCTAAGGAGATGGCATAAACCCCTTCATGCCGCCCAACAGACTGCATGTACAGACAGACCCATATATCAGTGGGGCTAAAATTGATGCTGTAATGATGACTACTAGGGCTCTCACTTTATATTAGATAGTCGTATAACCGATTGAATATGGGGATAAATATCCGTAACCGGTCCACAGTATACATCCCTACTCATGAGGCATTATGAATGCATTATGAATGCATTATGAATGTGGGCTTCATAGAAAGTGTTACCAAAATATTTAACTTTTTCACCTTTAAATTGTTATTTCAAAGTTCTATAGTGTAGTAACTTCAATCTTGAACACTACATTACATTTCATTACATAAAAGAAAACGGTTAATCTTCCCCGGGTTTGTTTTTCTTAGTTCTGTGCTCACATTGAAAGAACACCCATGTCTTTGGGTTGTATATGTTATTCTGTGAGGCTTGTACATGTTTAGAAATGTTTTAAGGAGTGATTATTGACATTATCTATCATAGAGTATAACGGCAACATTCTGTCTAACCTCGTTGGTGAGTGATTCTGGTATTTTGCAATGCAAGTCCTCAAAAGTACAACATCCAGTTTGTCAAACATCAATACTGATTATAAATATTATGCCTTCATGAAATGTATGTATGGAAAAAATACTGATATGCATATATATTACAACATTTAGTGGTGCAATACTATATCCATATTTTGAATTCAATATTCTGATAAGTTTAATTGCAAAATAAAAATCCAAAGAAAACGAACAGACCTCAACACCACAGAAAAAAACAAGTACTGCACAATGCAAAAAACATGAAAGTATTTTAAAGCAGTTCAACTTTAGCTTCAGATGTGATCCTTCAAATAGCAGCACACTGTTTGAGCACTAAGGGAGCAGTGTGGGTGAAAAAAAGAAAGTTTTTTGCTTTACTTCTGCTCCATAAGCGTGATGTTATTCTTCTAACATACTTGAAAAGAGCAGAGTTTTGATTTCAATTTTCTTTTTCCTCTTTTGACAAGTAAAACGAAAACACTGCGACTCAAACCCGCAATTCAGCTAATACAGGATGGTTTCAGGCAGAATTTGTTTATTCCCCTACATGTTCTTTTTTCAAAGTTTGAGCTAAAAAAGAGCAAATAAATAAAAACATTTGTAATAATATCAAACATAATTTGATCAGGGCTGATGTAGGTGGGGAAAAAGTTTAAAAAGTGAAAGAATCTTTTTGTGTGAGGACAAACCAACACAGAAAAAGCATAGATGAATCCAATTACATTAATTATGAATGCATTACATTGAAACACTGTGTTTCATCCACCCACTAGACTACTTTATAGTCATCATGATGCCTGAATTGTATCTGTTCCTTTTCTAAAAACATTTCCTTAATCTGGGAACAGTATTAGTGAATGGTACTGGAGGGAAGCTTTCAGTCAATAATAATGGGCAGGTGATCTACATAAAACCCACTGATAATATGGGGAAAAAAAATCCAATAACAGTCGTGTATACATTTATTTTCGTCTTTTTGAAAGCCTGCTGTTGAGTTAAAACCATTACCATACATTAGTTATCACTGAGTTAAAACAAGAACTTAAAACTGGACTTTTTAATTGAATTTTACTTCCAAAAAACATGTAAGTTACTGCAGTTCAGACAGCATCAAGTGAGTTAACTGGTACATTTGCAATGACGTTAGTGTAAATAGAAAAAGGAACAGGTGCATCCATAAACACAGTCAACAGAGAGTTTGTTTTTGATCATGACCTCTGCTTGTTCTTGTCTCATTAAGAGAGAACTTGGTGCTTTGCAGTTTGTGTGAGGATTTTTTTAAGATGCTGTTTTTTATGTTACCAGTCTTTAATCATTTTTATTTAACGTCTGTGCTCACAGGTTTCCCAATGTCTGAATTAACAACATTGTAGTGGCATTTTCCAGCTGCTAGACTGCTTTAAACTGCACAAAACCTGATTGCAGAGGGTTTAGGAGACAAACACACCGCTCACTGTGATGGATTGCCTTTCTAAAGCAAGTTAAAAGCTCTAATCTTGGGGCATCCTTTTCCATCCTGTTTGCTTTTATCAACATCAACTTGGAACTTTAACAAAGAATGAAAGACATCATGGTCTTGTCGTGGATTGCAATCTGAAAAGCCTTTTTTATCTTTATTTGGGCGGATATTACAACCTGCTCTGGAATGCATGAAAATCTAAAATATTTTTGGAGACATCAGAAATGAGTTGGATATGCCGCCTTCAAAGTAATCCATGTCAGAATGTGTGACCCAGCATGCTTGGCAGTCATACTGCAAAACCACACTAAATGAAAATGAACAGTAACTTCTTTGAGTGTGTTCACCTTCAAATATGCTCTTTATGAAAGTTTGATGCTGGATATTTTCCATTAGCTCTGCAAATCATGGACATAGTCATAGTGATTTGATTTTGTTGATTACTAATAACTATTTAGCTCTTTATTCATCGAACAAATTTCAAATGATTATGACGCCATGATCAAACCTGATAGTTAAAGTCAAAGCAAATCAAGAGGAAGGCTGGAATGACAACTGAAAGAGCGCCATTCATACACCGAGAACGATTAGATGCTTTAGAAAAGTTACAAAGTATCATTTACATATTGCCTTCATATAAAATGTGTTATGCTCACACTCTAAGACTGATTTATAAAGGACTGATTCGTCGGAAGCTCATGAGGATTTAAGTCTGAACCCTTTCCTGCACAGTGTCACCTACAGTGGTCAGATATTTATTTTATATTTTGGACCATTTAGGCTAACCATGTACCAACTACCAGGTGGTAAACACCAAAATTACATCCTCAAGTTTTATAAAAGAATGATCTTTGTGTCTTTTTGTTTATTTTGAGATATTACATCATCAATCCAAAATGTCCAACAAAGAAGGATATGCACCACACCCTTCAGGATTAGGTGTTAAATCTTCTATTCTCAAAGAATTAGTCAGGAAAAAACATAAACTCCAATTCTTTGAGATGTAAGGAACACTTTTATGCAAATTTTATAAGTACTTTCCTTGATTATTTCATCTGTGACCAAAAATTAATCTGTCCACTCCAGAGGACATTATGCAGTATGAAGTATATTCTGAGTATTATGCCTGTATTCAGATTTCACCTAATTTCATAAGACTCTGCTACCCATGAGCACGCGCGGCGACTGTCGTAATGCTGCGTTGCAGTAACCTCGGAACTGGGAGTGACATCATCTCCAACTTATCAGTGTCCCAGTTGAAGTTGGAAAAAAACATGCCGATCTACCAGGCTATTGTTAGCTGTTGTTAGCACGCCCTGTGTTGTTGTATGAAGAATGTGATTATCACTATGGCAGCATTTTTGTAAATATAAGTCTAACAATACTATGTATACAGCTGATCTAGAGCGACACACCCCAGTCAGAAGTGCAAATAAATGGATTATTACAGGAGCTAAATAACTGTTCACACTGGGGGCATCCATCTTCCATTGTCAACTCGGGGGTGGTGAGGTTTCACCGAGTTCCCAGTAGGAAATTCCGACTTCGGGGGGCTGTTCCAGTTGCAGTTTCCTTCTCGGAACTCGGAAATTCCTACTTCTGACTAAAACTGGAACGCACCAAAAGACATGACCCAAGCCAAAGCGTGTGTTTGTTGTGATGCTAATAAATGCAGCTCAGACCTTCCTCAGAACTCTGCATTGCTTTACAACTTCTTTTTTCAACAACTTACAGGATGCAAAGCCACGAGGTAATGTATCTCTTTCTAGTTACGTAGCGGTAGTTTTTGATGTGTGACAACAAGCAATTTTTGGAAAACTTAGTATCATAGTTTTGTAGCCGGATATGTATCGCTACTTACAGCCCGGTGCTCTAAGACGTGTCTGAATAATATAAATTTGCTCTAGTTTTAATTGTCTTGTTCCTGAAGTTGAGTATCCAGGCCAGTCCAGCCCTGTCCGACCCGACCAAGAAGCTAAGGAATAGCATTTATAGATAACCTATTTTGATGCTATAAAACTCATCTTAAAGTGTGTATTTCCATCAGGCATATATCTAAAAGAGAGACTTTTTTGTAATTACTTAGAAACTCCTCACAGTCTCTTTAAGTTTACTTGAATCATTATTTATTCATTAACTCACTCAAAATTAAACATATTTTAAAAAATGCACATTATTTTCAACTTGTTTAAAAGCAACAACAAATATATTAAAAAAATAATTCCCACGTGATCTAATAAATTCATGCATGAAAGGGTTAAAGAGCTGTTCTGAGCAGTGTATGATCCGAGTGTTATATGCCACGTCAACGTAAAATATGTTAAAAATATGTTATGGGGATAATAAGGACCAATCTGGACAGTATGTGTAGAGCAGTGGTTCTCAATTACATTCTATCACGCCACCCCTTCTAAGTTAATGTCTTTTCTTGCCCCCAGTCAAAATTTCAGATTCTAAAATTTCCACATTATGCAACATTACTCCAAAAAAAGCCTTTTTATACTTAGTTTCCAGGTGGCCTATGCCCAGATTTGTCTGTGCTCCTACCCAGAAAGATCACGTCACCTTTGGGATTTGCATCCCACTATGTAAGAAAACTGCAATAGAGGAAAACGTGAAATATGCTGACTTCAAAACATTTCTTCTCTCAACAAAGATTCTAAGAAAGGGAGAATATTCTTCTTTGCCACATGTGACTACGCCTGTGGACAGATGGAGTCCAAAATGAAATGGATCCCAATGATAATTTAATCTTTCCCATCCTGTCTGCATGATACTGGGAAGCCCTTCATTGAAAGTGAATCTTGATAAATGGAGTATCATTATTAACAATGGCTAACATTATTTTGGAATCACTGTCTTGTTCAAACTCTTGAATGATTAGGAAAGAGGCAATGAGCTGCAGATGAGGCAGACCCTTAAACACAGAGCAAGAAAAGAGCGAGTAAGGACCCATACAGTCAAATCACTGTAATGATCCAAATTTTAACAACAGCTTAATTTAACAACACTGACACATTGGGCTCTCTCTCTCTCTCTCTCTCTCTCTCTCTCTCTCTCCACATCTGCCTTTGCCCCTGTTGTTTGCCCCTGTACTCGTCTCTGGCTCTGGACTTGTAGGTGGTCTGGGATCCTTGGTGTAGACTGCCTGCTGCTGTGGAGTCACGAAGCCTCAAAAACTACAATTACAGACATGACACATATTTGGCCATTTCGTCAGGAACATTCCATTCCCATTATCATTATAGCTGTTAATGTAGATATTAGCATGATCTCCATATCCATGGTTGATACATCTATAGTATCTATAATTGGCACCACATAGTCGTGGGGTCCCTCTTGAAAATGTGATGTCACATCTCAAGAGGTCTTTAATACATTTATACTTAACAGAGACAAATATGGTTGGGATGCACTTGTGGTCTGGGCACCCATGAGTTCGTCACTACCATAAATTCTTATTTTCATTAAGAATATAATCGATTATACTTCTATAAAATGATCACCACAACCATTCAGACATGAGGACCCTCCTGAAAACCAGATGTAGCATCTCAAGAGGCTAACCTCTAATAAATCAGACGACAGGTCTATGGTTCATAGATCTGTCCCTAACTTTAGTTCTTACTTTAGTCCACTTGTCTCCTCTTACCTCCCTTCCTTCACCCTCACACCAACACAGCATGGTGTGGATTTGCTGTTCATCATGAGACTGGGATCCACATTCAAGATTTCCTGCTGCTTAACAGAAGGTTTTTTCTTGAGCCATGATGGAGGGATTCATGATTGGCTATATGGATTCATGTTGGGTGTTGGATGTATATATTTGTATATATATGTATAAGTGTATTTTATATGTATATATGTATCTATGCATACATGTGTGTCCATAAAATGAAGAGCTTTATGCTCTATTGTAAAGTGTCTTGAGATAACACTTGTTATGAATTGGCGCTTTACAAATAAAGATTGATTGAGAAAAATGATGTGTGCCCTATGGTGTTTTCTTATCAGAACCCATAGATAAGTGCAATAAGGCTGATTTCTGTGCATTTCCCACTACCTGTTAGAGCTACAGCAGCTCCTGCTGTCTAATATTGATTACACCTACCTGACCCAGTTTCCTGTTTCTGTCTGTGTGTCTGCCATATATCAGTGCCTAAATGTGCCTGCTCCAATGCGACACTAGATGTTGCTCTCAAAAACATGCACACACTGTTGCCGTGTGTGTGCTTTTGAGACCTCTCAATATTAGACAAGTCTAGTCTGGTTCTGTGGGAAGCTCGGCGGGAGCTGTCTGGACGTTCTGATTGAAGGAAAATCTCATTACGGATTAGCTGTGGGCAAAAAATATGATTAATGCCAAGAGGGGACAATGGATCATCCAAAGTCACATTACGTACATCCGTACGCTCACAGATAGTGTCCCAGCAGGACCCAGGAGAATGTAGTTATTAGATACCCCCTCTCCCTCCAACACAATGACCAGAGTGAGCTGGTATACGTGTGAGGAGGAGAGGAGACAAACCAACCATGACTCAAGGTCGATTTTTCACTTTCTGAGAAGTGCTTGGCTGTGTGTGTTTAAAAGTAGCCTTGTCAGAAACAGTATTGCCTATGCAGACAGATTCCTATAGATACATACACTATTTATACCCTTTTTGTGTGTCTTTGTGAGCGGGAGAAGCAAAAACTCAACCAAGATGACATCATCTGTTCAAAAAGATGTCCCTGTGGATACAGGACAGTTCTGAAACATCGGCTGCAAGATTTGCGAGCAAGCCACAAAATGCTGACGGCAGTTTTGACAGAAACGCAACAGAAACAGTTTAGCTCCCTGCTTTCTCTCCCATCACGACTAAATGCCTCACCACAGCACACTCCATATATAGTCAGGATGACACTGCAGTGACCCGCAGAAGCAATCCTTTACAATACAAACACTATTTTAGAGAGTCAGAGCATGTAGAGGCTATTCAAAGTACAAAACCCAAAACCAGTTGAAGTTAGCACGTTGTGTAAATCGTAAATAATAACAGAATACAATGATTTGCAAATCCCTTTCAACATATATTCAATTGAATACACAGCAAAGACAAGATACTTAATGTTAGAACTGGTAAACTTTGTTCAGAGAATCTGGAGAAATTACTGCACGTAAGCGGCAAGGCCAAAACCAACATTGAATGCCCGTGACCTTCCATCCCTCAGGCGGTACTGCATCAAAAACCGGCATCACTGTGTAAAGGATATCACCACATGAGCTCAGGAACACTTCAGAAAACCACTGTCAGTAACTACAGTTCGTCTACATCTGTAAGTGCAAGTTAAAACTCTACTATGCAAAGCCAAAGCCATTTATCAACAACACCCAGAAACACCGCCGGCTTCACTGGGCCCGAGCTCATCTAAGATGGACTGATGCAAAGTGGAAAAGTGTTCTGTGGTCTGACCAGTCCACATTTACAATTGTTTTTGGAAACTGTGGTCGTCGTGTCCTCCGGACCAAAGAGGAAAAGAACCATCCGGACTGTTATAGGCGCAAAGTTCAAAAGCCAGCATCTGTGATGGTATGGGGTGTACTAGTGCCCAAGGCATGGGTAACTTGCACATCTGTGAAGGCACCATTAATGCTGAAAGGTACATACAGGTTTTGGAGCAACATATGTTGCCATCAAAGCAACGTCTTTTTCATGGACGCCCCTGCTTATTTCAGCAAGACAATGCCAAGCCACATTCTGCACGTGTTACAACAGCGTGGCTTCGTAGTAAAAGAGTGCAGGTACTAGACTGGCCTGCCTGTAGTCCAGACCTGTCCCCCATTGAAAATGTGTGGAGCATTATGAAGCGTAAAATACAACAACAGAGACCCCGGACTGTTGAACAACTTAAGCTGTACATCAAGCAAGAATGGGAAAGAATTTTTTTTTTTTTTTTTTCACGTTCTGCCCCTGAAAACAAATTCAAAGGGCTCCTACCCAGATGGACAAGTGAAATATTTCCGTGGCAGAATATGGAGCTGTCCATCTGGCTTGTCAGGTTAGCAGATGGAAGTGTTTACAGAGAGCCACCATTTCAAATTATGAGTAACAAATCTATATACATCCATAGTTAATGTGAGCAGATTGATGACTGTGAAATAAAATGTCAAGATCATACCAACAAGCCCTTGCTAAAATTCAGAAAAACATGGACAACATAGCTTGGACTCATACTTTGGATAGCAGAATAAATGGGACCAGGCAAGTTGGTTTGGTGATTCAGTCGGCCTCAACCTGATGACGCATCTTTAGAACAAGTCTAAGCTCGGGACGTGTTACCTAAATGTCACATATGCAGCCTAGTTTGAGGCTGTGTGGACCTTGAGGGTGTTATGACTGTAAAGCCATGTCAAAAAAAAACACTTTTCACGCTGCAAACTGAGTTAAGGCTCTTCTCAAATAAAATCTCCATTCTATCAGCAAGCAATATTTAGAAGAATTCCACGTATAAGAAGAAAAGCTGTTTAAAATTATTTTCCACCTTTCCCAGTGAGGATATGTCACATTAGCAGGCTGTTCTGCAAAGGAAAGACCATCTATTGAACAGTCTGTTGTCAGTGTTTATCCTCTTAAGGTGATATTTGATAAGTTATATGCTCAAGTCACTTTGTGTAAGCGGCCCTTCAAGCACTATATCAGTATCATTTTGTTCATTTTACCTACAGGTAACAAGCCTCATAAAACTGTATTTTCTGAACCAGTATGGATCAATGCTGAGCCTGACTGAATTGTTTTATTATTAGATGGTTTTTGTTTCATTCCATTTTTTCCATATCTTTCATATCAGTTAAGGAAATAAACATTGGATGAGTATTGGGTCAGTATATATGTGCACTGCAGGAATGAAGCAGCAATGTAAGCAGGACCTTAGAAAGGTTTTACTATTTTTTAAGGATGATCTACTCCATATTTTTCCTCCATCTGTAACATGGCACTTAGCACATTAAACATGAAACAAAACAGACTGCTTCATCTCCCCTCACACTTGTTTGCGAGTGAAGATGTCATGCTACGGCCACACCGGACACGAATTCGCAAAGACGCGCGTCGAAATTACATTCAGGGTCATTGCAAAGACGCGTCTGGACGCAGATTCTTCCTGGGCAGCACACTGGACGCGTTTGGCGTGGCGCGTCTGGAGCGTCCGGCACGTTTGGGGCGTCAAACGTCTCTACACTCGAGTTGAAAATATTGAACTTTTGACGCAAATTTGCGTGACGCTGTGCCGTGGCAGCCAATCAGCGATGACATTCTCCCCGACGTCATTGATTTGATGACGTGTGATGCTCCGGCCACCTGCTCCGGCTCAAACCCCTCTGAAAGATGGAGGAGAGGTTGATCACTTTGTCATCATCCGGAGCTATACGATTCGACATGTGTACTCTACAGAGACCGGAACAAAAAGGAGCAGGCTTGGGTAAAAGTCTCTGAGGAGACAGGTTTGAAGGTAAGTTCTGTAAATATTCAAGTCCGACTGGCTCCGGCTCTCTACTGCGCCTGTACAGTGACACGCATCGCTTCTCAGCTTGTCAAAATGGTCCAGCGTTCAGCCACGGGCATTACACGCGGCGCGTCACAGGCATTACGCGTATTTAAATATGCCAATGTGGCCATACCATTAGTCTGAGCCTATAGTTATAATTCAAGGGTAAAAGCTTCTGAAAAGTACTGGTTAATTAAGTTTGATTGTAGTCAAAGGTACAAATGTTTTCAAAGTAACTTTTAAATAATAGGTTAAAAAAAAATGGCTCCACAATATACTTTTCCTTGGCTGTAGATTTAATTCATATTTATAAGTTCTTTCACACAAATTTTCCCACCCCTAGCAAAATTTCCAACACAAATTCTGCAGGGTCAGTCCCTGAAATACTTAAATACTTGAAAAAAAAAAAACCCAAACCAAAAGAAAGGACAAACTCCAAACACAAAATGTCCTTCAAAGGTCATTTGAGTCCAATGTCTCCTGCTTAAAAAACAGAAAAGGGTTCAAAACGTAGGTGCTCCAAACTGAAGTCCAAAAACAGTCTGCTCAAAAAACTAAAAGTTGAAAAGTCCAAAAAAGTGAAAAAGACCAGTGCATAGAAAAAGTGGTCAAAAAAAGAAGAAAAATCTCCCCCAAAGGGGACGACTCACCGGACCTGGAAACTTCCTCTGACTCCCAAACTGTGGCACCAATTCTCCCAGTTGCCCTTTGACCTTACTTCACAGTAGCAGCGTGGAGATGTTTTATCCACATAAAAAATGTCTTCCTTTGATTCAACTCCGGGAATTACAGAGTCCAACCAAGTTTCTTCAGAATCTCCCCTCCAAACATTTCTCCTTCTCCTTCTTTGTTCCACTCAGCCCCTCCCCTCTGGATCCAACCTGGCTGCAGCAGGTCACCTGACCAGGAAGCAGCAGCTAAACAGACCTTTCACATTAGGAGCAGCAGTGTCTTTTATGCTGCGTTCACACCCCAAGCAACCCAGCTACTAAAATCGGCCGTCGCTCGGTGACGTCACGCCCACTCGAGTTTCACCGTGATCATATCATATATCATATAATAGGATGTATAAGGGGACATTATTCCAGCTGTATCCTTTTCATTCACTTATCAACCACAAAACACTGCAGCTGATGATGCAGCAGCATCATCTGTGAGTTCTCTGCTGTCCGTCTAGGCGGAACTAATGTCCACACTGACTAATGTTTCCCACATGGACATAAATTGTTCCTCTGTAGTCCAGATGAAAAACTGTCTGTCACGGGCAACGTCACACACGGACACAATGCTGATTGGCTGTTGCCGCACAGCCACACACCACATTGTCTGAAAAGATCAACTGTTTTTTACTTTGACATCGCGCGACAAGCTATGTGGTAGTGTGACAAGCGGCTGTCGCATCGTGGGAGGGTTAGCCCCGCCCCATCGTGGCTGTACATTGACTTTGCATGGAGAGTGATCGCCGAGGCAGTACAAGTAGCGTCTGGTGTGAACGCACCTTTAGGGTGAGCATAGGGATCCCACCTTGCATGAAAAAGGGCAAAAAATGCCACCCCAAAAACCCACTTTATGGCTATGTCACACAAGTAACTGAGGAACTACAACGCAATTAATAAATCTTTACCAATTTTATAACTGGCAGTGTTCTGTTTCTATGACAGTGACAGCTGCGATTGTTCAACTAATGAGTTTTTTGTCAGCTGGTCAAGAAATTATAGGTGCAGTGTGAAGAATTTGGCATTTTAGCATCGTTAAATTCTAGAATGAACCTAACCGTGGCCAAGACCTCACGTCGCTGAGCAACGGAATCCTGTGAAGACCAAAAAGGATCTTGAACACAGCATCATTTACTAAAGTTACAAGGTTTATAACCATTATTTTTATAGATTATAGGTCAGTTGTTAGCTGCCGATTGTAGGTTTTGTAAACTTGTAGTACCACAAACAAACATTAGCACATTAATGCTAATCAGATCAAGCCTGATGTGGATTCGGTAAAATAAGGTGAAGAAGAGAGAGAGAGAGTTTAATGTGGCGGAAAGCTGGGCCGGACGAATGAGAGTTTTGTAATATGATTAATGGAGTATTTATTTTCCACTGCTTATGGGCGTTATTAACAATACTGACAAAATATGGGAGTTGTGTAGCAGCTCAGTGGTTTACAGTCTGTGTTGATCCAATAAACAATGCAGTTTAATCATGATAAACACTGTTACAAAATGTAGTAAAACTGCATATTACACTCTTACCTGTCCAGCAGGAAACAAGCAACTTCGGCGTCAGTCTTCAGACATAACTTTGTAAACAAGGCTCTCCACCTTGTAAAAGCAAACCCAATGTTCATCCTTGTTTCTGACGTTTTCTGTCACGATTCCGCTTCAATTAGTCATGCTTTCTTTTTTTCGAAAGAAGTTGATCGGAGTCTTGACTCTCAAGTGATTTTGAATAAATGTGGTTTTCCATTTCCAAAGCTTTAACTGTAAAATACACACAGTTTAAATCCCTAGTGCAAAGTAACAACTGTCTATACATCCACCGCTGCCCTCTCTCCTTTTCTTCGCCTGCATTGTGCATTTCAGAACCGGCGGATTGATTCACGTTTCGTTCTTTTTGTCCCTAAAATCCACCTGTAGACAACATGGTGGATCATAATGTCGGCCTACATGAAAGCGGCCCGAGGTAATGTAATTTGTTAAAGCTTTTTCTAACTAAGTAAAAATAAAAGAAACGTTTAATGGGGATTATTGTACTCCAATTTTGACAGACTTTACATACAAATAGAAACATTATATCCTATATTCACCGTTTGTTTGGCCAAATGCTGCCAAATTCTACACACTGCACCTTTAACTAACAGGAAGTTTTCAGTCATCATAATAGTCCATGAGAGAGTGATAGAAATGAAAGCAAAGCTTAAGTTTCTGTTTGACATTCTTTTTCTTGAACTCCCGCAGACAGATGGGTCTTTTAATGAGAAACACAGTCTGATTTTTATCTGTGGATCACGACATGTCTCTGTGGTCTGGTTGGGCAGTGAGGCCTGTCTGTCAGTCTGTGGCAGGATGAATGATCCCTGGCCATAGCACGGGTCCCCTGCTATTACTTCGATGATATTCTGCACTGCTAAATGTCACATCAATATTCACAGCCTGGTAATTAATCTCAGCTCCAACAGAACCTGATGGCACCTCACATCCTGTTGGAATACAGATGGCTCCATCGCTGGACCTTTAGCTGTTCCACATATTGCCCAGAACAGTCACACGGTGTGGTTCAAACACTCAGCCGCATGTTTTTAATAAGTCCGAGAGTTGTAAGGAGGTTTTACCTCAAAAACTGCATTGATGAAGGTGGTGGGAGCGCAGCTTGACTTTTATTTGATTCTTGGCAGAGGGTGCTTCAAGGATGGATGAAAAAGGAAACAATTTTTCACAGCATGTTCTACAGGAGGATTTAACTCTGCTGTATTCTGAGTTGTGTGCTGGAGGTGAGTGATATCCTGAGAATTACGATGGTGACATGACATGACATGAGCAGGTGATTACTAAAGACGGACAAGGTCAAATGGCTCTGTGCACCTGCTGTAAGGGCAGAGGAAATAACTGGGCTTACACTGTTATCTGAGCAGGACCCACAACTAACACGAACAGTCCAAGCATCAAAATCTGTGGGGGTAAAACAAAAGACAAACTAACTCTTAATTACCCACAGTGATCGTATGAAGCATGAGTTCTGCATGGAACTGAAGGTGTGCACGACATTTCCATGGTTGTAGGGCACTAAGAGTGATTCAATTAGGACTACAAATGCCCTTAAAGGTGTAGTCAGCGATGTGGGGGAAAACGAGTGGAGAGGATGTTGATAAACGAATTTAGATCCGTCTCTTCCTTCATACCTCACCCCTGGCTCCACCCCAGAAAGCTGATAGACGTGCATAGTCATGGAAACGGCCGTAGAAACTACGTAGCTGACCAACGTAGCTAAGGTAACCCCGACTCGTCAGACAACTCGACTGCCATTATTGATAACATCACGACAACAGTACATTCTGGCAGATTAGACAATAAGATGAATGTCTGACGGCTGTTACTGTTATGTGAAGCACCACAAAGCTAATGTTGCTAACCTATCCAGCAGAAAGACGGCGACATCCGCGTCTGTTTTCAGGTCTTTCAATTCGCAGAGTTCCCTCCACTGTCGGAAAGCAACACCAATGTTGACCCGGGTCTTCGCTCTTTCATGGTCATAGCCCTTCTTTTTCACTTTTCACTCCTCTGGCCTTTTTCTTTTGGGCTGTTTTTCAGCCATTGCTACTGCACCTATTGTATCTCTCTCTTACGCTAACTGTGCATGCTACGCAACCTACGACTCCCCCTCCCCCCTCTGTCTGATCTGTGCAGGAGTATGATCGCCCCCTGGATGTGGGGGGGTGTACCCTGTTTTGGTGACTCGGCCCGAGCCACAGTATTTACCTGCTGAATTTAGAGCCAAGGCTGTGTATTGAACCCGGACTTTTTTTCAACATGCTGTCAGTGGTGACATCTTGTGGATGGAGACCATGAAAACATACCATTAGCAATTTGATTCATAATGATATCTATTTTAGTTTAGTAGTTATTCACAGAAATCACATTTTTCGCCATGGCGGCCAGACGCTGATCCGGATCAACACCAAAATCAAATCAGTTCTTCCTTTTCCCATGCTGAACATTTCTTGAAAATTTCATCAAAATCTATCCATAACTTTTTGAGTTATTTTGTTCACAGATGGAGAGACGGACGGACAGACAGACAAACAAACTCTCCCGAAAACATAACCTCCTTGGCGGAGGTAACAAAACAAAGCAAAACATATGGTCTTGGTAACAACAGGCCTTAGAGAAACATGCAATGTGCATTAACATTCTTCAGTATTGTGATCATAAGGATTGTGATGATTTAAAAATATATACAGCATACATATAAGCTTTAAAATGGCTCCCTAGCCTGTGAGTTCTCTGTTTGATATAACAACTCCTGCAAAATAATTTTTCTAAATACATATAAAATCCATTCATCTATTTTCATGTAACTAGAAATTGTAAATTATAAGGTAACTTATGGCCAGCTTTAGTCTAATCTGACTGCATTAAAAGGGTGTGAATAAAGAGCTGCTTTGCCATAAAAATGTGCTTGACTGAATAAAACAATCCATTTTTTTACATTTTGAAAACAATAAGTTCAGACTGTGATCAGACAGATGTGTTTATTGCATTGGCTCCTTTCCCAGTAACATTTAAATCATATTCAATTGCACAGCCTTTATGAGAACATCAATTTGCTCTATTTCTACTTAGCACAGATGATAAGTCCAAGCTTTATTGCAAATTTTTTACTTTGGCATCTTATTCATATTTGAGAACTTTCAACCATTAGTACAGACATATAAAATAAAATATTCCCTTTTTTTTAAATACAAAAACATGTCAATTGTCTTCCCTTGTTGCATGCTTCACCATTAAGAAATGTGTGTTTTAACATCCTGATTAAAGGTTTTCCCTTAATGATATTACCAACTAGTAGAATGATGTGCCACATCCTCACATTGGTGATACCACATGGGCCAGGTAACTGTGCACCAGGAAGGATATACCATGTCTAATCATGCCTGTGCAGCCACAGTAAACATTAGAGCATGCCAGACAATTGGACTCGAGTCATAGGGACTCAGACTCGAGTCGACTTGAGCCGCTAATGAGACGACTTGCAACTCGACTCGGACTTGGGAGGTAAAAACTTGAGACCAGACTCAGACTTGGGAGGTAAAAACTCGAGACTCGAGATATACGCCTCTCTTTTCTTTTAGCTTCACTTTATTGATGCTCCATTCACAGTACACTTGTCCGTCATCTATTATTGTCCCCCACACAACACAGTACTACAAACATACGTTCCTACCACACACCCGCTTCTGCTACAGTAATGATAAGTGGGGCAGGGTGTTCGGGACGTGGGTTTCAAATTGGGAACCGCTGTGTCTTCTGTGCCCAAAGTTATTTTCTTTGCATATAAAGAATTTCAATCAGATGGAAAACGAAGACACGTCAAGTGCACGACCTGCAACGCTTCGATACGTGAAAAAGAGGGCACAACATCGAACTTTATCCCCCACCTGAGCACACATGAGGCCAAGTAAGTGAAACCTGCAAACGCTAGCCAAGTAGCTACAGTGGTGAGGGACTCGAACTGTCAAAACCTGTGACTCGACTCGACTCGACTTGCCCACAAAAAAAACTTGGGACTTGCTTGAGACCCAGATCAAATGACTCGAGACTTGCTTGGGACTCCGATAAGAGGGACTTGGGCAATTGTCTGGAGCATGTCATTAAGAAGCTGAAGCTAAGTTCACATCTTCAGATGGGAATGATCGAGCAGCTCAAAAGGATCTACACTGAACCGTCTGTTTGGAGCAGGGATGAAAGATGGGGGTTTATGTGCATGCTGACATCATAATCAGCTTTTTAGTTAAGTGATAACTATGTTTCTAGGATATTTGGACCAGGGAACATGCGCTAAAAAGGGGCAAAACATGGGAGCTTTAAATCATAACTTTGTAAAAAAGCAAACATAACAAATGATAAACATTCAAATCGTGTTCCAGGTCTATCTCTAACATAGAACTATGGCATCAGGACGTCTTTGCAGTAGTTGAGTACTCATTGGGGAAACATCAGAAGAAAGTGGCTGAGGTGCAAATATGATGAGCAGTAATCTAATACAGCCCCATAAAGTACATCCATTTTGTAGCTACAATCCTTGAGAGCACTTTCTTACATCAAATCTGTCATCGTGTGCATGATTGCCTTGAGAGAATCCATTACATGCTATTTGGAGATGGGAGTCTCTATCATCCAGCACACTGTATTAGATAACGAAGTCACTGTGTAGCCTAATAACAGAGGTCTGGATTCATTGCACATAATATACTGTGGAAGCATTTCCGCTGCAATGTATAATACAAATGTTTTTACTATTTAAGTCGTGACACCGAGGAGTTTGAAACTATTTAATGCCTCAGGTGATTCAGTGACAGCAGTTTGAGCTTGTTGCTGAGTATTATCAGCTCAAACCAGGGACCGAAGTCTTAGTCTTAGATATTCAAATTTACCGAGAATCAGAGACCCTTAAAAAAGCCTGGATCACGTTTTGGATTTCATGGTGGTTGTTTTTTTCATGTGGTTCAGATATTATACAAGACTGCAGCACAGCTCAGCTCTTACCTGTCCTACATAGACGAGCAGTCTGGCATTGAGAGGGCTCTCATCAGGACTAAGCCAGAACTCAGAGTTATCATCTGACGATACAGAGAACTGGAAATCACCTGGAGGGGGAAAGATGATCAAAGTGTATGTTAGTGGGAGTGGATTGGTGTGATCTATGACAAGTACAATGGCAAGAACATCAGAGAAGTTCTAAAGCCTCGGAAAAAAGACACATACAGACCTGATCAAAATCTCAAGACCAGTTAAAAATTGCTAGAATATGCATTTTGCACATTTGGACCTTAATGAGGTTTTAAATAGAGCTACAATATGCAAAAGCAAGAAGGGGGAGTGTGACAAAAAGCACTTTGAAAAAGTAATTTATTGAAAACAACAAGTAAACTGAAATAGGCTGTTTATCAGCTGATCAAAAGTTTAAGACCATCGCTCAAAAAATTACAAAAAACTCTCCAAACCAGAACAAAAATGTTTCTCAGTAGGACTCAGTAATGAGTAGCTCCACCGTTCTTGTTAATCACTTCAAAAATTGGTTTGGGCATGCTTGATGAGAGTGTTTCCAGGAAGCTTTTGGGAACATTGCTCCAAGTGGTGAAGATGGCTTCATGAAGGGCATCAACTGTCTGAACTGACGGCCATTTTTATAAACTTCCCTTGACCTCCATCCCCAAATGTTCTCTATGGGATTTAAATCAGGGGAACATGCGGGATGGTCCAAAAGAGTGATGTTATTCTCCCTGAAGAAGTCCTTGGTCAAGCGAGCATTGTGAACTGCAGCGTTGTCCTGTTGAAAAACCCAGCTGTTACCACACAGACGAGGGCCCTCAGTCATGAGGGATGCCCTCTGCAACATCTGCACGTAACCAGCCGCCGTTTGACGACCCTGCACCACCTGAAGCTCCACTGTTCACTGAATGAAAAAACACCCAGATCATGATGGACCCCCCTCCACTGTGCCGGGTAGAAAACATCTCAGGTGGGATCTCCTTGTCATGCCAGTAACGTTGAAGAGTTCTGGACCGTCAAGGTTACATTTTTTCTCATCAGAGAATAAAACTTTTTTCCACCTTTCAGTGTCCCATGTTTGATGCTCCAAAGTCTAAACGGGCAGTTTTGTGGCGTTGAAGGAGACGAGGTCTTTAATTATTTTTTTTGTTTTTGAAACCCTTTTCCCGCAGATGCCGTCTGATGGTTATTGTGCTGCAGTCGGCACCAGTAAGGGCCTTAATTTGGGTCGAGGACCGCCCTGTGTCTTGATGGACAGCCAATCAGATCCTCCGGCTCAGCGCAGGTGTAATTTTTTTGGGTCTACCACTTGACTTTTTTGTTCCATAATGCTCAGGATCTTTCAAAAATGTAGAATGACTGTCTTACTGCGTCCAACCTCAGCAGCAATGGCACGCTGCGAGAGGCCTTGCTTATGCAGCTCGACGATCCGACCACGTTCAAGAAGAGAAAGCTTCTTAGCTTTAGCCATCAGGAGGGCATGACCGTGTGAATGCCTGACAGAAAATGAACATTTTGAGCAGATTTTGGCTTTAATAGCCTGTGGTCTTAAACTTTTGATCAGCTGATAAACAGCCTATTTCAGTTTACTTGTTGTTTTCAATAAATTACTTTTTCAAAGTGCTTTTTGTCACACTCCCCCTTCTTGCTTTTGCATATTGTAGCTCTATTTAAAACCTCATTAAGGTCCAAATGTGCAAAATGCATATTCTAGCAATTTTTCAACTGGTCCTAAGATTTTGATCAGGTCTGTAGATGTGAACATACATTTAGAATAATGTGTAGATAGAGCATATCATGAATATATGACTCATGTTTGTTGACCACCTCATTGATGACTATAAAAAGACAGTAGATGACACAGAGAGACTAATATGTTGAAGGTGGGCATATTTTTGAAATTCTAAAATAATTTTTGTTCCTGGTGGTATGTTATAGGCCTACCATAAGAAAAGGGGGTTTACATCTTGAAATAGACTACAGTGTGTTGAATTAACCGTTAATGAATTAATATCATTGTTCCTGATATAGGTAGTGTAGATGTAGGTATATTGGTCAAAATTTTAAAAAGTGGTAATCATTGCTTGAATTTAGGATTGACAAGTTCCCTTCACCCTTATCCTCTCTATAGTCTTTTTAACTCAATGATAATACTGGACAACTCAGAGAGTAGAGAAGGTAAGGTTCAGCATCTTTGGCACTGACATTAAGTAACTAATACTTAAAAGAAACAGGTATCAATAGAGCTGATAAAAAAATGACCAAGAATATTTTCCAGGATGAGTAATTTCTATGATATGTCAGTGTCTGTTTGTGTTTATTTAGAATTTTAAAAGTGTTAAAATAATTAACATGAGGAAAAATAACTATACTCATTCTCCTATTTGGAAATTAAGTTGGTTTAAATGGAGAAAGCATTTTAATACAAAGTTTCTTCTTATGTGAAAGGTCTATATGTTGAATTACACTGGAATATACATTATTTTTATCTTCATTTACTTAAACTGGACCAATGCTTTGGAGGGTGTAATCAAGTGATGGGTGTTTCTGGTCTAAATCTTTTTTATTTTAAAATCAATGTGAATAATATTGTGTTGGTTTAGGTTCTATTTTTGTTGATTTTCCAAGAGCTGCATAAAGTCTGAACTCTTATCCACTGCTGATGCAAGACTTGAGATGTTGCAAGAGAAACTTTCCCTTTTAAGTTCTGAATTAATCTTCATATCATTGTGACTTTGTGTCTTCTCCTAGTTTAGACTGACATGATGAAATCAGAACGTGTTGGATAATTTAAAAGCATATTATGCACTATTTGGAAGTTAAACTTGCCTTCAAATTCTGCAGGAAATCTACAAAGACATGCATTTCCAATACTATTAAAATGCTTTCTATTAAATTACCACCATTTGCATGTCTTACATGTTTGTAAAAGGTTACACTAAAATGACAGGAGGAAGGGGAAGCTGCACTTTCAAGGCAGACTTATGGGCTATGAACATGTTCAAATAATGTGAAATCAAAAAGCTTTGTATAACATATTCTTAAAGGGACAGTTCAGGTTTTTGAAGTGGGGTTGTATGAGCTCCATATGGTCACTAAGGACATTAGATACAGTAGAAAGTTCTCTCCTCTCCCTCAGTAAGACACAGACTGTAACCATCAGAGACGAGAAAAAGACGCTAACAGGAAAGTACCAAATACAAAGGATATTTTCTCCGCCTACAAGAACTCAAATCAAAAAGTAATACCACAGTTTAAGAGTACGCTACATAGGATTGTTTTTAAGTGCATTAACATTTTGGAAATATAAAGTTTATCCAGACCTAGCTAACTCACGTCGTGTGTCCCTTCGCTAAATCATATTTGTCATATAATGCGCTTTCAATTAGTGTAAAACAGTCTCTGAGGCCGCTAGCTAACTATGTCGGAGTGATTTAGCGGAGGGACACACGATGTGAGTTGGCTTAGGTCCAGATAAACTTTATATTTCCGAAATGTTTACTCAATTAAAAACAATCCTATGTAGCGTACTCTTAAACTGTGGTATTATTTTTGATTTGAGTTCTTGTAGGTGGAGAAAATAGCCTTTGTATTTGGTACGGTACTTTTCAGTTAGCGTCTTTTTCTTCGTCTCCAACAGTTACAGACTGTGTCTTACTGAGGGAGAGGAGAGAACTTTCTACTGTATCTAATGTACTAACAGTGTTGGGCACATTACTTAAAAAAAGTCATTAGTTATAGTTACTAGTTACTTTCCCAAAAAAGTAACTGAATTACTAACGGAATTACTCCTTCATAAATGTAATTAGTTACCAGGTAAAGTAATTGATGCGTTACTTTTTTGAAAAATCTTTTTCTGCTTGAACTGTGTCTCTGTCTCTGTGTCCTTCCTTGTTGTTACCTGCTGCAGCAGCTCTGACATCATCAGTTCTCCAACAGCACGTGCAGGGGAATTTGCCTGATAGACTAGAATGGGGGTAAAGTGCTCCGCGGTAGGCTTCACCAATGCAGCGCTGCGCGCCATGGCGCTGGAGATTCGCTTCAGATCTATTTTTTGCGCGGAGAAGTAAAATAAATCACGAAGCTGTGTGGTTGGGACCGGCCACGGGACCTTAGAGAAGCGAAGTGAGGTGTTGTTTATTTCTTTTCTCAGTCTATAACATGCTTCATGACTGTGTGACATCGCTGTGCTCATCATGAGAGCCTGTAGCTCTCTGAGGATCAGCCCTCCCCCTGCACGCCGCAGCGCTGCTCAGTCGCACTTTCAGTGGGTTTTGTCTGTCAGGGCAAGACCGCGGCACGGCGCTTCTGTGTGCCGTGGAATTTGGGGGTGAGGCTGGTTGGATAACAGCTGCTTGACATCGATGCAAAGTAACGTGCCACATTTCCCTGTTAGTAATGGTAACGGCGTTGTAACGCATGAAAAAGTAATTAATCAGATTACCAGTTACTGAAAAAAATAACGCCGTTAGTAACGCCGTTATACTCTAACGCCGTTATTACCAACACTGTGTACTAAGTGACCATATGGAGCTCATACAACCCCACTTCAAAAAACCTGAACTGTCCCTTTAAAGCCAAATTACAAGCTGTGGTTACTTCTAATTTATTCAACCTATAAACACATTTTACAGGTTGTACCCATCAGCGGGAGGTGAAGGGCACTTGTTAGTGCACTTGTAGGAATTCTGGGGATTGTGTGACCTTTGAGCTTTCAGTTGGAGAGAGCCAAACCACCAGAGAAGCTACATTAAAGACTGAAATGAGAACTAATCTAATTACTGTGTTCATATTCTGCAATTTGTGTGAGGGCATTTGGGTGTAAGGCTTTTCTGTTACCATAGCAACTGAACCCAAGGGCAGGTCTGCGAGGGCAAAGATTTAGTTGTGAGATCTCTGGCATTTCGTGCTGATAAAAATGTGAGTATCCACTATATTAATGTCTCGCAGACACTTGGATTAACAGGGCTGGGGAAACTGTCTGCTTTCATAGAGAACACATGCTCCAAGGCAGACAGCCCCAGAGGGTCGACTCGCTAATGGGATGCACTACTTACCATCTCTATAAGGGTGAAGGAAGCCAAATATTCTCAGGCCATAATTCTTCCATTTTGGAGCCACTGCCAGCTTCTTCACCGCGGTTCTGGTCTGCAAAAACAAAAAGGGGCACATTTAGAAAAACAGAGTCAAACCACCACCCCAGCAGCTGTTAAAATTACTAAAGTTTAACAAGATCTTGAAGAAATACTATTAGAATTGGTATTCACTGGATCAAGTTAGTGTTTGAATAGGGGAGAGTGGGGTAAGATGAGCCATTTTTTTTACTTTTGTTGTCACAGAGGCAAGGTAAAATGAAACATCAACTCTTATTTAAGAATGTTTGCTATCAACTGAAAGTGTATGGGCATGTCAATGACGAACAGCCTGGAAACTGTGGCCTTTCAATAAAAGTGCTCCTGTGGCTCAACTTGCCCCAGGTCAGGTGTTAGTTGATCATGTGACTTCATAACTTTAAATCAGAGAATTATTAAAAGAAAGTTCATAGTTCATTTTATTAATTTGTCCCTTGAAGGGTGATTTGGTTTGCAGCAGATTCACATTCAGACATAACAACATAAAAAACATGCATGATAATATGAGCAGTCATTGGTGCACAGTTAGTTCCAGTACAAAAAAGGAGATTAACAAGGTGGACTTATCAAACCAAGCTGTGCTCCTGAAGGACAGCAAATGACAGACTGATGGTCAGCAAATATACAGTAGCTGCGCAGCCAAGTGCACGGTTAACATTACAAACAAGTAAAAGAGAAAGAACAGGCTACTGGTCAGCAAGATAATGTATTGTTGTCAAAAGAGTCTGTTCACAAGAGATCGTTCACTTCACAAATAGTCACATTTATTTTCTTAAACCTAACTTAAACAACCTAGAAAAATTGACACATTTTGCAGCTTTTTGGGATCATTAAATACTCATATGAAGTAAAATGAGAGCCAGCAAAGCTTTGAACAAACAGAAACAAAATCAGTTCTTGGCAGAAAGAAAACTGTTAATCCTGACAGAAAATTTACATTTACTCGTATGATTTAAAGTTTCACAAGTTCAGACTTGCTAAAACAAACAAGTTCAAACATCCCTCTTCTTCATTTACCTTTGCAGGTTTGACCTGTCAGTATTTCACTTCTTTGTAACGGATCTGATCGACTTTTCAATCAAAACTTCCTTCATTACTTTCTTAATCTCAGCAGTGGTGTTGAGCCCCAGTTGGTTTTCCTCTTGTTCACTCTTAGCATGATTTTCTTCTGTTTAACATTTTACAAGACAAGTCAGTTGGTTAACATAACATTAAAAAGTATTTTATGATTCAGCACATTAATATATCTTTTCAACTTTTGGTGGTATAAAATGAACCAATGGCTCAATTTACCCCACAACATGTGGCTCACTTTGTCCCATCGCCAACACCTTGGAAAAATGTTGCCAGCTTTGCTCTTCAGATTAATCTGTAGCCAAACGACTCACATAGTTTTATACACTGGTAAATAACAAATATGTATAACACACAATTTTAGACCTAGATACATTGGATTTGATAAAAAGCTCAATATAGCCTACACTGTAATAATAGTTGGTTTTATTGACAATTTTTTTTTTTTTGTTGTATTTTTTGGGCATTTTGTGCCTTTATTGATAGGAGAGAGACAGTGGATAGGCTTGTGAAAGGGGGAGAGAGAGTAGGGGAAGACACTCTGCAAACTGGTCACAGGCGGGATTCAAACCTGGACCAGCAGAAGCAAGTACATGGGGTGCCTGGTTGCTAACCACCACTGGCTCTACAAAATAGACAACTCAAGGGTTGGACTTAAGAACACTAGCTCCAAAGCTTCTGTAAGGAGATGACTTAAGTTGGTTGAACAATAATTGAACAAAAACACAATAATCGTTGTAAAGCATGGATCTAACACCTAGTTTAGTCAGGCAGGACTTCATTAATCTCAAACCTCATTAGGTAGGAGTGTCAGCCCAGCTTAAAGAAATTTGATTTGATATGATTTAGTATCTAAAAAAACCAGTTCTTTACATATAATATGTCTATATCTCCCTCTTTGACTGCATGTTTATGCACTGAAGGAAGCCTCTACAGTTTTAACTTTAACACTGTCACAAACTGCGGAGAGAATACAGTCTGACAGGAGTACAGGTAGGAGGTAGAGTTGTGGACAATCAAATAAATCTGTGGAGCAGATTCATGTTCAGTTAGTCTGCTCTGTCATACTTACATGAGGGTACAGGGGGAAGTGCAGGTTCTTCCTGAGTTGAGCCACAGAAGATCCACACCAGTCCTCAAACACATGAAGGTTAGCCTGGCCCTTATACTGCAAACATAAAATCACACACAAAGAGGGAACACTTGTTGGTACATTCAGAAACAAAAACATCACATTTCCTATTTAACACACAAGCTCTGCTTTACTGCTCCTCTCCTGGGAGCAGGATTGCAATATGAATTTTTCTCAGAGAGAAAATTTCTTGGCTGAAATGCACTTTATGTCTCTCTCATGCAAGATACATGAACTCCCAGTGGTGTTCTTTGCAGAGTTTCAAATGTTCTTACTACCCTGGGTGAAAAAAGGTGGCAGAGAGCTCATCAGGAGTATCGGTGGAGTGCATGAACTGAACATGTCTGGAGCAGTTTGTCAGAGCTCATCCCTTGCCCATGGTCTGACATTTGTCGGAATTACACAGGGAAATCACAGGACACAGCAAGAACAGATGGTGAAACCAGCCTGCCCTGGGGTAGAGCTCCTCACACACAGAAGAGCACACACACATTCGGGTCTGCTCACACACAAGAGGAGGACGACTCTCTGATGATTATTGTGTCAAACTGACACTGCTTTGGAAGGAAAGGGGTTTGGGTCACACATGCCTTAAAGGTGCTATGAGGAGAATCTGTTACCAGCGACATAAAGACTCTGCTACCCATGAGCACGCGCGGCTACTGTCGTAATGCTGCGTTCCAGTAACCTCGGAACTGGGAGTGACATCATCTCGACTTATCGGCGTTCCAGTTGAAGTCAGAAAAAAACATGCCGATCTACCAGGCTATTGTTTGGTATTTGCTATTGCAAGGAAATTCAGACTTTGGGGGACGATCCAGCTGCAGTTTACTACTCGGAAACCTGAAATTCCTACTTCTGACTACAACTGGAACGCACCAAAAGACATGACCCAAGCCAAAGCGTGTGTTTGTTGTGATGCTAATGAATGCAGCTCAGACCTTCCTCAGAACTCTGCATTGCTTTACAACTTCTTTTTTCAACAACTTACAGGATGCAAAGCCATGAGGTAATGTATCTCTTTCTAGTTACGTAGCGGTAGTTTTTGATGTGTGACAACAAGCAATTTTAGGAAAACTTAGTAGCCGGCTAGTTTTGTAGCCAGCTATATATGGCTACTTACAGCCCGGTGCTCTAAGACGTGTCTGAATAATATAAATTTGCTCTAGTTTTAATTGTCTTGTTCCTGAAGTTGAGTATTCAGGCCAGTCCAGCCCTGTCCGACCCGACCCCAAAGCTAAGGAATAGCATTTATAGATAACCTATTTTGATGCTATAAAACTCATCTTAAAGTGTGTATTTCCATCAGACATATATCTAAAAGAGAGACTTTTTTGTAATTACTTAGAAACTCATCACAGTCCTTTTAAAAATATGTGAAGAAAAGGTTGTCTCTTCTGTCGTAACTGGTAAGAGCACGGTAGCTTCATTAAATAATCAACAGGTCAAATGTAATCTGTCCTCATCGATTGAGATTTTTTGTGTGCAAGAGCTCTATGAAAAGCTAACTTCACTCTTACAGGGCCTTTTTCATGTCAGACTTAGCACCATCTCACAGTCAATGCTGCATCTACGTTTTCTAAGATTGACCCCTGGGTCAGAACTACCCAGTGAAGCCTTACAAATAAGCTACCTCTGCATGAAACAATGGATTATGCAAATGTTAAAGATACAAATTCAGATATTTTTAACCTTGTGCATAGACAATCATCAGTTTGTTTTGCACAAGGGCCAAAAATTATAACTTCAAACTTCAAGTTGAGGTCTCTGTTAATAAAAACAAGGTGAATACAAATTCAGACTTGAATAAATAAAAAAAATGCTGTGAATATTGCAATAGCTTGTTCAATTCAGTTAAAGCAGCAGGAACAGTGTTGTTTTTGTCTCGTTTTGTTTGACACCTTGGGACTAAACAGCTCGGGAAGAAGCTGAAAGTGGCTGTGTAGAGGGTGGAAGTCATAATTTAAAATAGTTAGCTGGAGCTGTTTGCTGTACAGCTGTAGCGGGGCAAAGCTGTGGCTCGCCATTTAGATGACCAAGTAACAATCTGGTTCAAGGAGTTTCTGCCTTTAAAAGACATGTGAAAGAAAAGGACAAGACAGACTCAAGAAAAGTTCATTAAACATCGTTATTAAAGTTCAATCGATGAGAAAGTTTGCAAGATTCCTCACGGTACAGATGCCATTTTACCCGCTGCCTAACAGCTGGCTTCAAACATTAGTTTTGGATCAATAATTATCCCAAGGTATTTGTATGATCACATATGCTCCATGGTCTGACCTTTGCTTACAGTGACTTCATTCATATGTGTTTTCTATCTACAGTAAAATCAAGGATCACATCTTTAGTTTTGGACATTCATGTGGAGGTAAGACTTCTCACACCACTGTACAGAATCATCAACAGTAGGGCCACGACTGGACTAAAATAACACAATCATCTAATGTAAGACTTCTACTTAAACAGAAGGGACTTGCTCGAGCTCTGATGTACTTTATGTGACTTTTCATGGTTCCTGTGAGCCAAAGGGGAGGATTATTTTCCTGTGGCAGGATCAGGCAACATAAAAAAAAAATGGATGCCACTTGAAGTGGCAGCCAGAGTCTTCTTTTTTCATTTTAAATTTAAGACAAGTCAAATAACTGATTATTTTCATTTCATTTCATTCACTCATGTTCCCCTGACAGGAATGAATGGATGTTTGAGCATCAGTGATTTGATTTGTAAAGGGATGACAGTGGATCATTGGAAGAGTTGGCTGCCCATCAACTAAAAGATCTGAGGTTCAGGCTCAACTCTTGCAGTCACATGTTAGTTTGTCTTTGGGTAAGACATTCCCCCTTATTGCATCATGGAGGGTTCATGTGAGCAGTAAGGTTTGAAGTGTATAAATCATTTAACTAATACAGATGATTCCTGAACTTCCATAACCATCTGTGTGTATGCTGTTGTGAATGGTTAAGTGTGGCCTGCAGTACAAGAGAAGTAGTAGTAGAATACCTACGGTGGCGTATTGCATTCACTTGAAAATAAATTAAATCCGCCTGTTTTTATGAGATACTATCTCGTAAAGGTGTAGTCAGCGATGTGGGAGAAAACGAGTGGAGAGGTTGTTGATGAACAAATTTAGACCCGCCTCTCCCTTCATACCTCACCCCTGGCTCCAGCCCCGAAAGCTGATGGACGTGCATCGTCATGGAAACAGCTGTAGAAACTACGTAGCTGACCAACTTAGCTAAGGTAACCCCGACTCGTCAGACAACTCGACTGCCGTTACTGATAACATCACAACAACAGAACATTCTGGCAGATTAGACAATAAGATGAATGCCCGATGGCTGTTACTGTTATGTGAAGCACCACAAAGCTAATGTTGCTAACCTATCCAGCAGACAGACGGCGACATCCGCATCCGTTTTCAGGTCTTTCAGTTCGCGGAGTTCCCTCCACCGTCAGAAAGCAACACCAATGTTGACCCAGGTCTTCGCTCTTTCATGGTCATAGCCCTTCTTTTTCACTTTTCACTCCTCTGACCTTTTTCTTTTGGGCTGTTTTTCAGCCATTGCTGCTGCACCTATTGTATCTCTCTCTTACGCTAACTGCGCACGCCACGCAACCTACGACTCCCCCTCCCCCCTCTGTCTGATCTGCACATGAGTATGATCGCCCCCTGGATGTGGGGAGGTGTACCCTGTTTTGGTAGATCGGCCCGAGCCACAGTATTTACCTGCTGAAATTCAGAGCCAAGGCTGTGTATTGAACCCGGACTTTTTTTTCAACATGCTGTCAGTGGGGACATCTTGTGGATGGAGAGGAGAAATATGGCGATTTTGACAAATAGCGCATTAGATTAGTGGATTAGAAGATCGCTGACTACACCTTTAAGAACAGAAAATGATTTAATTTCAAGTTTCCTGTTTTTATGAGATACTAAGGAATCTTAAAAGTAACGAACATGTCGTGCATGTTAGACCTTATTCAGTTTTATTTCTTGCTCAGTTTGAAACATTGGGAGATACTTGTGTCTTTGAGCGGTGTAGATGGTATTGTTATTAGTTTGTCCACATTGCGCAGACACCTGAGGAATTTGCGGTTGTTCCGACGCAAAGCCCACTCGGATCTGCTCGACATTGCGGTTTTTGTACATGATCAGTTGGACCAGTACGGCGGGCTGACTTTACCTGTGTTGACCACGTACCTGGTTGATAAATGCAGCAGCCAGTCTCGAAGCAAAGCGTCAGGGGGAGTCCTGTTTTTACGAGACAGTATCTCATAAAAACAGGTGGATTTTTTTTTTTTTTTCAAGTGAATGCAATACGCCGATACCTAGAAAAAAAACACTTTTTTAATTTGTTTGAAATTTACCAGTTTCTCAACTAAAAACACATTTTATCTCAGTACCCATAAAACTCCTCTTGAGCATCAATAGGCTTGACTGCATTTGATTTCAGAGTTTGAAAAGGGAGAAGTCTGCGGTCATTTTCTCTCTTATTAAAGAAAAAGGATAGAAATCATAGAACATGACTTTTGTGTTGGTCGTCATGCTGTGTTTAACAGGTATTGACTGTTTTTTGTATGATCTGAATGGAGTCATACTGGAGTTTAAAACTCTGGTTTCCTGACAATCTGTATGCATCGTTGAACACATGATATCCTCGTTCATGTAAACATCTACCACACTAAAAATAAATGAGAATACGACACCCACAGTCAAAAGGCAGCCTGATATCCCAGAAACAGCAGAGGTCACAAGTGCATCTTGATGTGCACACACATGGGGACACATCTGCAGACAAACACATGTCAACAGACACACAACAGCAACACCTCCCTCCTCAGGCATCGCTGTCTGAGTTAATGAATTTCAAACTCTTCAGCTTTTAGTACTGAGCGATCGACCGACTGTACTAACACACACCCACACAGAGCACCACATACACCACCCTCGTAAACGCATGACAGCAGTCCCAGCAGCCCCAGCAGGACGCCTCTGTAATGCTGCCACGGATATTTAGAACATCACACAAGACTTGAGCAGAACTCTGATTCACACTGAACGGCCTGAAATGATACAGATGGGCTCCCTGGCTCCATTAAAATCAGCACTGTGGCTCTTTTTGATTTGATGGACGTTGCCTTTTCAGAATCTTGAGTCACTGTCAGCTTTGTCTTTGACAAGTGTGAGCTGTCAATCAATCTGGGTAAAGGGAGTGGCATTAAGACAATAAAAAAGAAGTGATAAATCTATAAACTAATGAAACCATAAAGCTTTTCCTATCTGTAGAGGTGAACCATATAAAGCTAATTATATTTTCTTTGCAGAGATACAAGGACAGCTGTCACAACACTAAAATAACAAGCACTGATATGACTCATGTAGAAAAGAAAAAATATTATTACCAATGTGGTACCATGAAAAATAATAATACAACTCCACATCACTGTCTGATGAACACCTGTAACATAGTGGTTGCATACATTGTTAAAAATTAAAAAAAAAAATCTTTATTCAGGCATTTTTACATTTATGTAATTTGCACATTTTTAAGTAATTTTGTCTCCTCTTACCTCCCTTCCTTTGCCCACACACCCAACACAGCATCGTGTGGATTTGCTGTTCATCATGAGACTGGGATCCACATTCAAGATTGGATGGATATATTTGTATATATATGTATATGTGTATCTTTATATGTATCTATGCATATGTGTATGTGTATGTGTATGTGTGTGTATCCACAAAATGAAGAGTTTTTGCTCTACTGTAAAGTGTCTTGAGATAACACTTGTTGTGAAATGGCATTATACAAATAAAGATTGAATGATTGATTGATTAAAAAAACATATTTAAAACAAAAAATCACAAGTTGAGGACATGAATATTGATTCAACATTAACAAATACTGCTGCCTAAAATTAAGGTTCTACTGTGAGTTATTTTCGACCCACTTTCTGAAGACTGTTAGGTCCAATCATTTGTGCAAATGTGGAAAAAATATATTAAAAAGACTGATTCAAAAATACTGTTAACCTTTATCTCCATTAAAAACACATTGATGTGTCTGTAATTTTTACAGCTGTTCTTCCATGGGTTCCCCAAAGAGGAGGATTAGGGCCACTGAGAAAAAAAAGGGTCCAATTTAACTTTAATTGATTTTCTCTAAAGAAAAAAGAGTTGGAATTCTGAGATTAAACTTAGAACTCTGTTTTAACCTAGAATTCTGACTTTAAAGGGACTGTGAGGAGTTTCTAAGTAATTACAAAAAAGTCTCTCTTTTAGATATATGCCTGATGGAAATACACACTTTAAGATGAGTGTTATAGCATCAAAATAGGTTATCTATAAATGCTATTCCTTAGCTTCGTGGTCTGGTCAGACAGGACTGGACTGGCCTGGATACTCAACTTCAGGAACAAGACAATTAAAACTAGAGCAAATTTATATTATTCAGACACGTCTTAGAGCACCGGGCTGTAAGTAGCCATATATAGCTGGCTACAAAACTAGCCGGCTACTAAGTTTTCCTAAAATTGCTTGTTGTCACACATCAAAAACTACCGCTACGTAACTAGAAAGAGATACATTACCTCGTGGCTTTGCATCCTGTAAGTTGTTGAAAAAAGAAGTTGTAAAGCAATGCGGAGTTCTGAGGAAGGTCCGAGCTGCATTCATTAGCATCACAACAAACGCACGCTTTGGCTTGGGTCATGTCTTTTGGTGCGTTCCAGTTGTAGTCAGAAGTCTGAATTTCCTACTGGGAACTCGATGAAACCACACCACCCCCGAGTTGACAATGGAAGATGGATGCCCCCAGTGTGAACAGTTATTTAGCTCCTGTAATAATCCATTTATTTGCTCTTCTGACTGGGGTGTGTCGCTCTAGATCAGCTGTATACATAGTATTGTTAGACTTATATTTACAAAAATGCTGCCATAGTGATAATCACATTCTTCATACAACAATGCAGGGCGTGCTAACAACAGCTAACAATAGCCTGGTAGATCGGCATGTTTTTTTCCAACTTCAACTGAAACGCTGATAAGTCAGAGATGATGTCACTCCCAGTTCTGAGGTTACTGGAACGCAGCATTACAACAGTCGCCGCACGTGCTCATGGGTAGCAGAGTCTTTATGTCGCTGCTAATAGATTCTCCTCACAGTCCCTTTAAACTCAGAATTCTGATGTTTTTTTCTCAGAGAAATATTAATTAAAAAAAGGACTGGACCCGTTTTTTTTTTTTTTCCTCAGTGGCCCTACTCCTCTTCTGTAGTTCCCTCATTGCTCCTGTCTACATTTAGATCGGAGCACTGATGGGAGGTTTACTTTAGTATCAGGATAAGAGCCGTTCTGAAAGATGGTCTGACCTGAGCTGCTCTCCCCACTCTGCACATCGTCACCCACGAGCCCCAGCAGCTCCCTGACAGCAGCGTGGCAATTACAGCTCATGCATTAACCATGAGGTATTTTCTGTTTTGCAAACATGCCTGTCAAAAGCAAAAGGACTTCTGACCTAAGATCTCCAGATTTTTATCTGCATGTATCTGACTTTTTCAGCAGTGAAAAGGGACTGACAAAATTGAAAAATGGTGAGAAAGCAGGAAGTTGCAGGGTCAACAGAGCTGAATCAGACAGAAGCAGTGAGTTCAAACAAGATGAAGGATATCTAATGTTTAGTAAAGGAAGCTGCAGGAGAGGGAGGTTAGAGGGTTTCAGCAGACGGGGCGATTCATTGTGTAAATATGCCTTATGTAAAGCTTTTAGAAGATCTCCAGAGGGGTTTCAGAGCAAACTTTTATGCCCCAGTCTTCTCCTTACTGCAGCGTTTGTCATATGGTAAAGAGAAGATGGCTTAAAAAAAACTCACATTATTCAAACTCAAAGATCCCGGTGTAGTCCTAAAGCAGCCGAGGGCTGTGGACTCGGCTTTCGTGGGGAGGGTTGCATGTGTATAATTGGCTCTAGTTTGTGGGTGACAGCACTGTGAGAGGTCAGACTGTGCTGGGGCCTTAACAGGATGTCAAACAGGCAGAGGGGAAAGTTATTTGTTTTCCCACTCCTCTGCCTTAAATTTGGCCTGTTATCCTTTTGTTATCCTGCGTCTGTTCTGGCATTTAAGAGAGCCGTGTCCGTGTCAGTCAAAGTCCTTAGTGGCACTATCTCTGACAGGTTCTCAACCTTAAGACATCTCCATTTCTACCTCTCCTCTTCCCTCCATCTGTATGTAGGCTGTACATTCCTGTGTTGACTCTTGTTGTCTTAGGCTCTGCTTTTTTCAAGTCAAATTGAAATCTGAGTCGAGTGCCACGTCAAATATTAACATATTTCCAAAATTATAATCGAAAGTACTGATGTCCATATCAATATTTTCAAGATTTTTTTGTCAACAGCACAATGCATCCCTTTAACTAAAATGACCTGTTCCTTCAATACTGACAGTATGTGCTCTAATTTCGTAGACCAGCTGCAGGTGCATCTGCCCTTCGCTGGCCTGCACCGCGCGGACAGGGTGTGACCAGCTCACTTTGAAAGTGTCCTGCAGTGCCAAGAGAGGCACACTGCAGGCGCAGGGAGGCACATCCATGCCTCCGTCCCTGCCCCTCCGTGCAATTGCCAGAGAGGGAGGAGAAAAGGCGTGAGTGGGTTTAACACAGCCGAGTGCTGTCTTCACCAATCAAATGACCACCTCTCCTTGCCTTTAAATGCGCTGCGGGCGAGGCGCAGCGTCTGATTGGTCTGAATGATCCCCGCCACCGAGGATACAGTGTGCTGGAAAGACCCGGTAGTGGAGACGGTCAGAGCCGCCGTCACTTCAGTAACTTGGAGAACGGACTGGCCATCGGGGTGCACATCTGAGGCCAGGAAGCGCGTCACCGTGTGGGCCAGCTCTCGGGACAGATGTAATCTGCTCCTTTGTCATTAATAGGAGTACAAAATTAAGAGACAGTTACACAGCAGCTGGCTTATTCATTTATCATTCTTGTGATCCACCTGCATTCCTGGTTTGTCATTGCCAAATAGCAGAGCCTTTAGTGATATACTGTATATTCTCCTGGTGTCTCCTCTTCATCCTCCTTACAATGATGTACTCCATCTTTTTAGATCACATTTAAAATAAAGACTAAAACAGAGAAATATGGGAAATCACAAGTAAATCCAGAGTGACAGACATTTATTTTCTCTCTTTTTTCTTTGAATTTAATGAAATGAGAGAAGTCAGATATATACTCAGTATCAGATGTTAAGGCTGTTTATTGTTGACTTGTAAGATGTGCATCAAACTTCCAGCTGCCGTCAGGTTAAGTTTCTATTATGAGAAACGGCTTTAATCCGACATCAGATGTGACGAGACAGTTAGTATAGATACAAATGTATTTGCATTAAATGCATTAAAATGTGCCTAACAGTCTGGAAACCTGCCTCTGAGGGTTTGGTGACGTGTGCGCACATGTGCGCCTGTCACCAAATTACAGCTGCGGAGGGTGCGCTTCGCCTGAGCCGGGAATAGACCAGGTTCAAGTTGGCGAGCTTTCAGTGCACTTTCCGCACAGTTTTTTGGCACAAAATTGTCACTGCGCCAACATGAATCTGTCGACACTTCTCCCTGGTGCGCCGTCACACCCATCTCTGCGCAGACGCTCTACCAAATTGTCAAATTGGCAGCGCATGGCGGTGCGCCGGACAAAATTAACACTGCGCGGGGTGCGCCAGGATTGAGCACCCTGCACTGCGCCACGAAATTAGGGCCCTTAGAGTGTTAGAAACAGATGTGAAGCAATAAACCAGCGTTGTATTCTTAGATAAATGTTCATTAATACAAAGTGGAGAGTCAAAGACGTGATACATTTGGACGTTAAGTTATATATCTGCATCCCTGATCAGAAAAAAATATGTTTTTCTGGTTGAATGTTCAGCTTGATTAATTTCTGACTTCTCAGAGGCCCAGTGAGTCAGCTCTAATGTGGGTTAAAAAGGGGAATTCAGCTTAAAAATGCTCATTTCAAAATGTATGTCTAAAAAAAAAACATTTTCAATCAAGATTCAAGAAGATTTCTTGAATGTTTATGTTTTCTTGTTATTATGATGGGAGTTGAATATATTGGTTGAGCACTGGGCAGTTTTCAGGCCCAAAATATTGGCTGCAAATAAGAACAAACATTTTCAGGTCAGCAGGTAATGATAAGAAACTTTTCATACAGGTTCAAACAATATCAACGACTCTAACAACTGAAAGTCAGCTGTTAAAATGGTCACTTAGCTAACCGTAACAGAGAGATATGTGGGTCACATCAAATCGACTATTGTATTTTATTGTTAGTTTTAATCTTTCCATCTATCACAGTGTTTGTATAAAAGCACTTACACAATAGGAAGATTAATTTAACCTGGATAAGGCTACCCTTCTCCAACCCGTGCATAGGCTGGATGCAATGTTCAATGCAGTGGAAAAGGAGATAAAAATGGCTTATCTTCATGTTTGGACCCCCCAAAAAAACAGCAAACTGTGCAAAGCTGCAAAATGAGTGCTCAAAAAAACAACACTATAAACTTTTCTTTCTTTAAATTGGACCTTGAGAATGAGAGGGTTACTGGGAAAATGAACTTGTTTAATATCAATTGCTGCTGTAACATGTCTTAATTCATAAGTCAGGTGCAAAGCTACTATTTTAATTGGGTCATATCTAATTTACCTTTTGAAAACTGATGCAGGCCAATTAAAATTAACCAAGGGCTTCAGTTAGCCATAATTTAAAAACTCCTGCTCTAGTTTCTAGCATACTGACACATGGTGACAACCTAAGAGAGTAACATTTAAGCTACATGGTCAGTAATAAGCCTGTTGCTTTGTCTTGCCCCGGGCTGCTGTTAATGATAGGCGAGGTGTTTTCCTGTTCTTAACTGGGAACTTCATTGCATTTTGGGATGGGATCAATTTGTTGCTTCTTCTCTTCTTCATCCAAGTATTAGAAGTTAATTAGCATATTTGAAAGTATAATTAATTTGTTGATAGTAGCAGCCTTGCAATAGACCTAATAGGAGTAGTTAAAGTGGTCAACTGCAGTGTCCAAATCTTCACACTGTCACTGCCTCTAATTCATCCCTCCTTCACCCCCATGCACAGCAGTTTGTCTGCCTGTCTCTCTGTGCCATATCACTGACAGGTACACTATATTTCCAAAAGTATTCACTTACCTGTCTTGACTCACATATGAACTTAAGTGCCATCCCATTCCTAATCCATAGGGTTCAATCTGACATGGGTCCACCCTTTGCAGCTATAACAGCTTCAACTCTTCTGGGAAGGCTGTTCACAAGGTTTAGGAGCGTTTATGGGAATTTTTGACCATTCTTCCAGAAGAGCATTTGTGAGCTCACACACTGATGTTGGACCAGAAGGCCTGGCTCTCAGTCTCTGCTCTAATTCATCCAAAAGGTGTTCTATGGGGTTGAGGTCAGGACTCTGTGCAGGCCAGTCAAGTTGATCCACGCCAGACTCTGTCCTCCATGTCTTTGTGGACCTGCTTTGTGCTCTGGTGCACAGTCATGTTGGAAGAGGAAGGGGCCAGCTCCAAACTGTTCCCACAAAGTTGGAGCATGGAATTGTCCAAAATGTCTTGGTGTGCTGAAGCATTCAGAGTTCCTTTGACTGGAACTAAGGGGCCAAGCCCAGCTCCTGAAAAACACCCCCATACCATAATCCCCCCTCCACCAAACTTTACAATTGGCACAATGCAGTCCCACAAGTATGGTTCTCCTGGCAACCTCCAAACCCAGACTGGTCCATCAGATTGTCAGATGGAGAAGTGTGATTGGTCACTCCAGAGAACGCGTCTCCACTGCTCTAGAGTCCAGTGGCGGCGTGCTTTACACCACTGCATCCACGCTTTGCATTGCACTTGGTGATGTGAGGCTTGGATGCAGCTGCTCGGCCATGGAAACCCATCCATGAAGCTCTCTGCACTGTTCTTGAGCTAATCTGAAGGCCACATGAAGTTTGGAGGTCTGTAGCGATTGACTCTGCAGAAAGTTGGCGACCTCTTCTCACTATGCGCCTCAGCATCCGCTGACCCCGCTCCGTCAGTTTACGTGGCCTACCACTTGGTAGCTGAGTTGCTGTGGTTCCCAAACACCACTGGATTTGTTGCACAGGTGGCATCCTATCACAGTTCCATGCTGGAGTGACCCATTCTTTCACTAATGTTTGTTAAAGCAGTCTGCATGTCTAGGTGATGATTTTATACACCTGTGGACATGGAAATGATTGGAACACCTGATTCTAATTATTTGAATGGGTGAGCCAATACTTATGGCACTATAGTGTATTATTCATAGCAGCACCCTGGCTCAACAATTTAAGTGCAACCCACAGATTTCAAAAAAGAAACAAGTCATTTGAAAGGAGAAACTTTTCAAGCAACACAGGAAGAGGGAACAATTAGTGAGCTGGAACGTATCTTACAATACATGGTACATTGGGTCTTCAAAGGGGCTCTGCAATACATTCAAGGTTTGAGGCGGAGCTCCAGTTGTACATGGCACCCTATTGCCCTCCTGTCTTGCATTTGCACCTCTCTCCTACCTTATTTTGTACAACCCATTTTTAAAGTTAAGACTATCGGGTAAAGAGATCACCTCATTAGGCATCACGTTCAGCGACAAACATACTTAGCTTTATTTTTTTTATGTGTATCTGCTTTAAATATGCAAAGGCAGCCTGTGTCTCTCGCAGCATGTCAGCTCACATTCACAGGCAGTAATTGGATGGAGAAGAAACAGAATGACTGCTGCTATCTCCCTAACTTTCCAATTCTCTTTCATTTGTTATCTTTTATTTTTAGGCCAAAATTCAGAGACAGACATCAGCAGCATACTGCCAACACGGACAGGCAGTCGTACCATCAGAAAAGGGAAAAAGACAGCATTGTTTGATAGACTTTCATCAACTTTTTTGGATTCCTTAATTGCTAACTATTGGCACAGTAGCATGAAAAACTCAAATAAAACCATAGTGGTGCATAAATCACAGTCTTTGGCCTTATTCTGCTCTGTTTTTAAGCACTGAGCCCCAAACACTGCTTGTGATTGTATAAAAATGATACATGAGATCATGAACCCTTTAAAATGATGGTCGACATTACAGCCCCATAAAGTGAAACCACAACATTTAGAACAATGAAGACCTACTGACATGCTGCTGTAACGGCCTGTAGCTCCTGCTACACTGTAATCTCTGATCTTTTTACAGCGACTGTTTGTACTTCATGCAGAAGTGGTTTGTACCAACCTGAGGGAAGTTTGTAGTTTTATTTGTAAGGATTATTAGTTAGTAGTCTTTTTTTATTTCTTTGTTGTTTGTTTTTGCTCTGTCTTTTTTTGTTTTTACTGTGTATAATGCTTTGTATAACATCAACCTGCCAATGGGACTAAAGATGGAAATTGGCCGCCTGGCTACAATCTTACATGTTTCCATGTATGTGTTTATTAACACGTGCTGTCCCATTGTTTTAAAAATAAACAATCCACAATCTAAGAGAGCCCTAAGAGTGTGACATGTAAAAAATGTTAGCTAGCATCGTGAAGGTATCAGATCCAACAAAGACATGATGATTTAACAATAGGACAACTCTGAGCACCCACCCAGAATGTGGTATATGCATCAGTATCATTCTGTATATTGTTCCACTTATCCCGAGCTCTGTGCTGAGCTGACACAACAGCTAACACGACGGGCTATTTGTTGGGTTAATTGCTGACATATCAGGGATTAGACATGGACGATTAGCCTCTTATTCAGAAAATCTATACAGTATGAATTGTTCTGCGTTGGTGCTGAATCAGCCTGAAAGTGCAGCTCTTAATTGGAAGTTGACAGTTTTGCTGACGTATATTTTATATGCTTCACTCAACGCACTGAAATGAAAAAAAATGTGAGAACACATAATAAAACTAGCTAACAACAATCTGCAGTCAGTTAAAGGCAGAGCAAATCATGCAAAAGCAGACATAATGGAAGCAGGGTGTAGATATAAGCAGAGAAAAGGGGCTGATAAATTATTAGAAAATTTAATTGGTGGCACAGTGTGATTATGTGCATGGTTGGGAATTGGAAGGTTGCCGGTTTGAGCCCAGTTCCAGCTGCCACATGGCAATGTGTCCTTGGGCAAAACACTTAACCACCAAGTTAAACCCACTACTGCGTCTGTGCCTTGTAAATGGGTTTGGTAATGTGTTGGTTGATACTGATAGACAACTAATATTAAAACTCCAACCCTCAGTGGGTGAATGGTGTAAAGCTGCTTTAAGCAGTCAAGTAGGCAAGAAAAGCACTAAACAGAGCAAGCAAACACAAAACGAATCGCTATAAGCTCTTTTCTCCCAACATCCATATCTCTGCTTAACAAACAATCGAACTAATTCTTTCCTGAAACTGATACATAATGCTTGTATATGAATGTATTTTTTTCAGCTTATTTATTGCCACCAGTCACTCACTTGTTATTATAATTCCACTTTAATCCATGGTTTTCTTTCTCTACTTGTAACTCAATCATTTAACTTGTTTCTGCATATTTTACCTATCTGCTTCTACTTGTTCTTTATCTGTTTTTATTATCCGGCTTTTACCCATGTTTTTGTTCTTATCGTCCTAACTCATTTTTTTATTAGCTTGTTTCTGCTTATTTTCACTGCTTACTGTGACGAGCACTGCACTTTAACATCCTTGTGCAATAACTTCTGACCATGCTTGCCGCCGACCTCTTGCTTATGTTACTGTTGTATGTTGTGTAGTATTTTTGTTATTTATAATACTGTGTCCTTGGCCAGTAGTACTGCTGTCTAAGACAAATTTCCTGCAAGGGACAATAAAGTCTATCTATCTATCTATCTATCTATCTATCTATCTATCTATCTATCTATCTATCTATCTATCTATCTATCTATCTATCTATCTATCTATCTATCTATCTATCTATCTATCATTTTGTAGAAAATTACAGATAAGGACAAATATAAGTATCTTGACTGGGAATCAAGTAATTGGTACGAAAAAGTAATCTGTACAGTGTACATGCCTGTTTTAATTTTTACTGCTTTGACTTGGACGTAGGAGAAGGAGTCAGAATTAAAGTCCTTATTTTGTATATAGTTTTCTTCAATATTACACAAAAATACATAACGCTTTCAGCACAACACCTTTGATTTGTGATATATTATGTATGCTGCTTTTACAACGCTATGGCAGTTATTCAGTGAGCTGTGTGATCTAAATGCATACCCTTTGGAAATTGTGTTTTGCATGTTTCTATGAGCCACAATCTCTTTAATATTCCCTGTTATGATAATCTTCATCCACATTCATCCATCCTCATCACAATCTGGATGTAAAACCTTATATAATCTCAACCTGTCACAGTCTCGAAGCGTCACTGCACCTATAGCTCTGACATGAAGTAAGAGATGGGAGGAGACTCTGAATACCATCTGTCAAGTGTGGGGAGAAAAAATAGGAAAGCTAAGACAGGAGAAGATAGTGCACATGGAGGACTGTAAGGGCGACATAAATAAAAATGTCAAAGATAAGAGCATGTAGCATGACCTGCTCGGTTTGTGCGTCTGCCTTGAACAATTTTCTTTCACAGTACTGGCAAGTGAATACAATCCTGATGATGACAATTTATAGGCGGTACATGCACGTGTCATATATATATATTAGGGAAATAGTCAACTCACGAAACAATACAAAATACGAAACAGGGCTCACGATACAAAATAAAGATTAAAGAAAATCCCCAACAGGAAGTTGTGCAAAAATCTCATTTTCTTTATTTTCTTCCTAATGCAGACATACAAAAATATTGCTGCATCAGTACAAAATAAATGCTCTTTAGAAAAAAAAAAAGTAGTTTTTCCCCTTGTTTAGACTACAGTGCAAATACAAACATAAAATCTCAATAAAAAGTGCTTTGTTGTTGTAACAATCAGGATAAGTACATTCTTGAATAAAAAGGAAAACAAACAGCAGTCCTCAGAGCTGCAGTTTAGACCTATAAATGTCTGAACTGTGAACTATAATATTTAGCCTATAACAGTGCATATACTTCTGATCTTCAAGTATGATCAAATTCTGTCAACTCAACAGCAGATGCAAAAATCAAATATTGTTTTATGCAGACTTACACAAACATACAGCTGCTGCCTGTCTCCAGTTCAAAGCAGGTGGTAGATGGTAGTTGTAGTCGCCGCAGTATACGGTGAACTGTAGCGGCATATTTTGCACACGGTTGTTGTTTTATCCGCAATCTGCTCACCGTTCTCTCGTCTTTTACACGGGAAGCCAAACAGGTCCACACAACCGATTTATTTAACAAGCGTCAGCTAATTCCTCGACCTCGTCTTCCTCCATTTTGAAGCAAGTATTTTGCTACGGTAGGCGAGGAGGGTAAAAAATCTCAGTGGTGCATGCGCCCCTTCTCGTTTTTTATTTCACGTTTTTTTTGTCTTTCAGTTTTATTTCAACATTTTTTATTTTGCGAAATTTCATATAAATATATATATATATATATATATATATATATATATATATATATATATATATATATATATATATATATATATATATATATATATATATACATGTATATGTATATGTGTGTGTGTGTATGTAATTACTTAAACTACCTTACCTAAACCTATTAAAAGAATATGTTTACAAAAAATGTACTTAGCAATATTAGCCTGAGTGAATGTCAAGTTACTTTCCATTCCTGCTTAAAATGAGCTTTGATTGCTTCTGTCTTCCTCATTTCCCACCTATGTCTCCATCTCTGTGAATCCCTTTGAGCTCGTCTTGGGACTTGTTCACAGGTATGTGGCTATTTTTTCAAAACAGATAAATGATCCCTCTGTTCTGAGAAATAAACCAGTCTAAATATTTAATGTTTTGAAAGCTTCTTTGTGCACATGCAAACAAATAAATGGACTGTTAAGTGCAGACAGTTGCATACTGATGAGACTGATGTGGATTTTTTTCTGCATTTAGCAAATATCGTTTGAATTTCAAAGTTATTCTTTCAACCTTCAGTACTGGTGTTGCACTTTAACTTGTGTTTTTTTTAAATAAAAACTAGAAGACGTATCTTTTGCATCCCTTGTAAAGGTTACGTCTTCTAGTTTTTATTTATAAAAATAAAAACTAGCTTATGCTATAATAACAGTTTATGAAAGAAGAGTTTTCTTGTCAGCTTGAACTTTGTTGCAGCAATAGCAACCACAGACAAAGGAGGCTTAAAGCCACCAATTGACAGTGTCAGTCTTTTAAACATGACACCAGGTAAGTTTATATGCCAGCATGTTGACAGTCGATCAGCTATGGTGAAATCAGCAGAAGTTTAGGAAGCTTTACCACAGCACAGCTCTCATGAAAACAGAAGTGATGATATTAACCCATGATGACACACAGAGGAAAACTAGTGCACAGTGTGAAAATCCATGCCCACAAAGTAGGGCTGCAACAACCATTCGATTAAATCGCTGAAAATCGGTAATTAAATTCATTGTCAATTAATTTAATTATCGATTTTCATAGCCAATGAATCGCTGGTGTTTTGGTGCATGAATTTGTAGCTTACAGTCGGTTAGTTAGGAGGAGATGAGCCCGCTCTCTTGCTGTAAGCTACTGTGAGAGGAGCAACCGTCACTGCACATAACAACATGCAGAAGAATTCACAATGGCGGCGTCCACGGCAGCATCACTTTGTAAACCACCAAAAACCTCCAAAAGCTGGGAGCATTTCACACTCAACAAAGCAAAGCAAACGATCACTTGCAAACATTACAAGGCCGACTTCATCTGGCATGGGAGCACGACCTCTATGAAAGAGCTGAGCTGAGAAAGCACGTCGGCGTGTTGGAGACAGACGAAGACTCGCCTCGGTATAAAGATTATTTTAGTTTGTTACATTCAGCAGCACCTTATTTTATTGAATACTTTATAGACAAGACTGCTACTACTTTGTCTGCTTTGTTTCAAGAAAAAAAGTAAGTTTGTGAGCATTTATTTAAACTACATGCAAACAAGTCTGTTGTAACGTCCGTCAGACGTAAAAATAAAGGTGACTCCGGCTTGTGAATATACCTGCTCTTATTAAACAGTCACTGTGGGCTGTGACCACGCCAACTACAATTTCAATTCACGAACAAAACAGTGAGTAGTAATCTCTAGACCTCCTGCTAACGGCTCTCTCCCTCCTCACTTGAACCCACACACTATCTCTCTCCTTCTGAACTCTGACCCGCTCGCCCCGCCTTCCTGGTCCCTTTACTGACCATCAGTTTTCAGGAAACATTAACATCCACACTGAACACATAACAAACAGTGGAACTGCTACACTATTAATGTACTTACAGTTTTGCACAGTGAGTCAAGAAAGAAAAAAGCTGTAATAAAATATTATTACTGAAGAAAAAAATGCTTTTTATTGTCTTTATTGTTGTTTAGAAAATACCTAAAACAACTTAAGGCTAAATTGTAAAGGAAATTGCAAAAATGTGTCATTATCCGATTAATCGATTAAGCAACCACCCCATCAATCGATTAATCGGTCAAGTAATCGCCCGGTTAACCGATTATGAAAATAATCGGTAGTTGCAGCCCTACCAGAAAGCTCTCCTGAAATGTTTCAACCACACAGGGATGTTTCAGACTTTATATTTACATTTAACTCAATTCTTATTCATGTGTAGGGCAGCACACAGCAACAGCCACATTCTCAAAAGCCCACATGTGGACAAGGTCTCAGCATATCTCTGTCTCCACAGCTCCACACTATCTCCTCGTTCTAACCTATCTGGTTACACAATCAAACAGCACAAACCAGACTATTCCTCCCCTTCTCCTCCACCTCCTCGTCCTCTTGGATGCTGCCTCCCCTTCCTCAGAAATCTGGTGTAGCCTTCTGCGCTCCTGCTGGCAAGAAGGCACTGACAAATGGCCGCTCGGCGCCGCCACTGACGAGCAATCACACAGACTGACACCATATATCCCTCTTGGATAGGGAGAGTGAGACATGATGTTCCTGGCAGAGGAAAGTGAGGGTACACACGAGTAGTTAGCCTGCTCCCCTGAGATTATCAAAAAGAAGAAACTGCATCACAGCTAACAGAGCAAGCTCATGGCTCAGCTCTACTCCCTTTCTTCTTCAGTTGTAATGTTAAATTGAATGAATGACTAAACACATCATGTTACTGATTTGATAGTTTCTCTGTAATTATGTTTACTCTTAATTTGTAAAAAGACATATAGAGTACATCTCAGTACAGATCCCATCTTATTCAACCCAGTTGGTGAGGAATATAAGATAAGAAGAGACGGAGGTTTCAAAGGTGCAGAGGTTTCAAAAGTAGAGATTATGTGTAGAGAGATAATGAGAACTCATTTCACACAAAGAGGAACAGCGGAAAAATGGAAGACAAGGTTCATATGATCTAGATTCCAGCCTCATCAACCACTGTAATGAGGGTTTGTATAATCTGCCATCTGTCCCACAATTACATGTCTTCTTTCATGCCAGGGATATAACAAGAGGGGGATGGACGTGGGGATGTAGAAAGGATGAATGTGAGGAGAAAGGAGGACAAGGAGTTGTTTTTTCTCTCTGATCTGCACAAGCTGTCGATCATTCACCCATCTGCAAATGCATTCATATCTTCTGCTTGTAAATTTGCTCGGGTTCTTGTGATAGGCAGACACAAAAAAAAAAGAGACAGACGGAGAGAACGGTGAGGAGAGACAGAAATCACACTTGTTCTTCCTCCTCTGTCACGTCCACCCCCGGTCTAGTCCTCAAGCAAAGATTCAGTTCCTCCTCCAGTCTTGTCACTGTATTAGGTTTATATCTATATTTTTAAATTAAATACCCGAGGAGCCAGTTGTGCTGACTGCTCTAACCCGAGTCATCTATCCTCTGAGCTAAATGTCAATTTATCTGGTCAAAAACTGCCACTATTTCTGATTCAATAAATTAGGGCTGCAGCTATCGATTCTTTTTGTAGTTGATTACTCTATTGAATCTTTGGCGATTAATCAATTAATCGGATAACAGTTACATGCGCTAACTGCTATTTTTTTTTTTCATTAAATCACTACACATTATTATTATTAGTAACACTCAAAACAGAAAAGCCAGGTCACTTCAATTAACAACTTATTTTTCTTATTTTCAACATTCTGAGCGAAATACTTTGGGCGTCAACTCGGGGATGGCGAGGTTTCACCGAGTTCCCAGACTTCGGGGGACGTTCCAGTTGCAGTTTCCAACTTGCAACTCAGAAATTCCTACTTCCGACTACAACTGGAACGCACCAAAAGACGTGACCCAAGCCAAAGCGTGCGTTTGTTGTAATGCTAATGAATGCAGCTCAGACCTTCCTCAGAACTCTGCATTGCTTTACAACTTCTTTTTTCAACAACTTACAGGATGCAAAGCCACGAGGTAATGTATCTCTTTCTAGGTATGTTAAAAGCATTTTGAAAAGTGGTGACCCTCGCCCCATCCTTGTTTGTGAATGACTGAGCATTTCAGAGAAGCTGCTTTTATACCCAATCATGGCACCCACCTGTTCCCAATTAGCCTGTTCACCTGTGGGATGTTCCAAATAAGTGTTTGATGAGCATTCCTCAACTTTCTCAGTCTTTTTTGACACTTGTGCCAGCTTTTTTGAAACATGTTGCAGGCATCAAATTCCAAATGAGCTAATATTTGCAAAAAATAACAGTTTGAACATTAAGTATCTTGTCTTTGCTGTGTATTCAATTGAATATAGGTTGAAAGGGATTTGCAAATCATTGTATTCTGTTTTTATTTCCGATTCACACAACGTGCCAACTTCACTGGTTTTGGGTTTTGTACTATATCCTGCATTAAACCACCTCAGACACCACTTTTTAAAAGTAATCAATATTGTGGTTTTCCCCTGTTTTAGTATAACACAATCAGATTTATTGATTTGAAGGTGCTCGTCCAAACTGCACTGTGTCAGGATCAATACACAAACCTTTAACCCCTAGGCACAGCCTAACTGAACATATGAGATCATGATTTGATTAATTTTAATCTCTAAAATTAGGATAGTTACTCCTAACTGAATCATATACGTCCCTCTGGTACCAAAGTCAGCATGAATCCAGTCTCACTAATCCCTCTTAGCATCACTTTCTCTCTGCACTTAACTAAATAAAAAATGTTCATGATTCTCAAATTCTCTCTGGAACTGTGTCAGCTTTGCTCCAAATGACTGTTTATCTCTTCATGCCTGCTCAAAAGAGCAGCCACATTTTCTGTCTCTGTCTCTGTGATCTGGATGCTGTGTCGATGTCCTTGACAGACAGACGGTGTCCACTCCACAGCTGCGCTTCTCTGCTAATCCGCTGTCACCTCTGGATCAGATCAGCAGCTGGAAATCCTCTTTTAGTCACGGAGTGTTTTTGGAAACAACCTGCTGGTCCATGAGTCAAAGGAAATGTTTATAGAAAAGAAAGATTAGCCTGTTTTCTTTGTCCTTCTCTCTCTTTGTCTCATTAGGGCTGCACTCATACGGAGAAACAAAAGTCAGATCTGGAGTGTTTTCCTCTTGTCTGAATCCAGTGTGACCTCTACCAGCCTGTGACAGCAGCCATATGGCAACGCTCTACCTCCACCAGCCTGCATCCACGCCACAGACCCCTGTCATGTTGGCTGTGCATCATAAACACAAGTTAGTGCTGGTAATTAGCACAGATAGTGAACGAAGCGAAAGGAGGACCGGCTGCACTCGGAGATCTCTGACAGACTTGGCACTGGTTTGATGTAACAGAAGTCTCGAGCTAAGAGGTGGAGGAGAATTTTTTAGGAAACTTTTTCAGTGGATGTTTGAAATATTGGATTAAATGATGCTTGATCTGCACAGAGAAACTTAGCGACATGTAGCTTTGTGAGTGGGCACAGACTGAGTCAGAGAAATGGCATGTTGACTCCTGCGAGTGAACTTTGATGCCAGTCATGCCTAATGTAGTGTAAAATGTGGTTGGTGAGGATGCTGCAAAATGTATTTCTCTTTAGAGACTGCTTGACTTTTCCAGTCCAAACCATAAATAAGAGATTATGTTTGGTCATTAGAAATCACGTCAGTGTGTTGTGGAGTGCAAACAGGCCCTGGAGTTACAGCTTACCCATAATGAATGATAAAACACATGGAAGTAGTCCCTCTAGAGCCCATTACTGTTTGTAGAGTTAGGGCGTTTTCACATTAGGTCCACTGGTTTTGAACCGTACTGCTGCGCGGTTCCCATTTCTTCCAAGTTGTTTCAACAACACGTTTCGTGGCGGCACAGAGTACAGCCAGTCAGTGCAGTAAACAGGCACGTCCCAGTACGTCGCTATGATGGTGCCGTACGGCGCTGACAACTGTCAAAAACGGTCGTAAAATTGGTTGGGAAAATGGGTCGGATGAATTTAAATCCTACCTAGAAGCTAATAAGTATTGTCAAAAACGATAACGAAGGACATTTTGTCCATAATTTTAGTTAGTTTCAGTTAGTTTTGTGAACACAAGATACAGTTTTAGTTTACTTATTGTTTTTGTTTTCTTTTCTAGTTTTTGCAATGTATTTTAAATTTTAGTTTTCATTTTTAGTTTCATTTTTGTTAACTATTATAACCTTGGTGTAAGATACTTAAATGGACAAATACATTTGTCATAAAAGTAAATTTATTACTATTTATGAAGCTCAAAACTTAAATCAGTTTCAGTTTTACCAAATGCATTACATGGAATAGTCGGCAAATCTCCAGTCAATCAAAGCTTCTCTCTTAATGTTGACATCTTTTATGTTGTCATTGCAGATTTTGAGACAATTTTTCATAAAAATAGATTTTTAAAGATATTTCACGCTTATTGTATACATCAAGGAAGTTGGAGGGCTGTATGTGAGTACTTGCCTTGTACATGAGCGAGTGTGCCATGCTGTTAGTGAAATGCACTTTAGTGTGAAGCAGATTGTGGAATGTGAATGTGCCCTTATTCTATCTTCTCTTTTAACACCTATACTCTCTGTAGTAATAATAATGAACATTACTTAACCAGGAAAAATCTAAATGAGGTTAAGAGTCTGTACTATCAAAGTTCCAAATAATGGAGTCCTATTGTTTTAGCATTTAGATACAAAAAAAGTATCAAAGCATCAATATTCAGAATCTATCTGTAACATATTTTTATTTTTTCAATATCCTGTAACTTTGTTTGAGCAAACTTTAGCTTTTTTTTACTTTAACTGTCCTATTATTGTGCTTTGAGCATCACATTATTGTTTTAAGTAGCACACTCCCACTTCTACATTCTTGAAGATGTCATTCTCATAGAATAATCTAGAGACAAGGCAGCGTTTTAATCCAAGACCACCCTCCTGTAAGCCTTGAAGAAGCTTTATACATGAACAACTGGTACATTTAGAAGCTTTAGAAACATTCTTTGTCAATATACTGCATTCAAACTGTACATTTAAGTTAGAAAACTTTGCAATTTTCCAAAAGCTGCAACACGAGTTCATGTGTTGTCTTCAGTAAACAAGTGTGAAACTTACTCTACTATTCTACAATCCTAAAGTTTTACAGCTGAGTAGAAGTGAAAGGTTATTTGTTAGTGTTTGTCCAATTGGTGTTCAGGTACTGTAATACATATGGCCCTTTTCCATTAACCCTACACTACTCTACTCGCCTTGTGCTGCTTTTCCATTAGCCCCAGTCGGCTGCCCAACGGGGTGCAGTGTCGCTGAGCGGCTCTGCGGTGACGTCATTTTGAGTGTGACACAACAATCTGTGGCTTTTTGTCACAAACCGAGTAAAAAAGGAAAGCAGAAGAAGGCTGCAGGTGGTAAGAAGAAATACCCCTTGAGAAGCACAGGAGAGTTTTGGAAGCTATACAACAGAATGAAGCCGAGGACGAGAGCAATCCAGCTGCAAAGAAAAGACGTGTGAGGGTAAGCTAATGGTAGCTACCGCTAGCATGTTAGGCTGTCGCGCTAATGACTCATCGACGATGACACTGTCTGACCAATCAGTAGCCAGCAGTCGGTGACGTCATCTTTTAGTATGGACTCAGCTCGCTTGGAACCAGAGCGGAGTAGGTACTAAAACTAGCTTGTTTTAGGAGGTACCAGGCTAGTGGAAACACGCTGCTGATCGAGTAGGGCGGAGTAGAGTAGGGCCAAGGCATTCTAGTGGAAAAGGACTATTGGTTTGGCTTTTTTATGAGATGTATTACAATGCAGCTCTGCAGTAAGCAGGTGAAAATATGATAGGCAAAATCATTTTTATTTACATGCATAACAAGAGACATAATGACTCAGCCGGTGCAGGATGCATCAGCAGACTTGTTTCTTGTCTTTTATCATCTCAGAACAGTTCAGCATTTACTGAAGGACAGTCATAAATTTACCTGCAGCCTGTGGTTTGTGTTTGTCTCTGTGTTTGAACACTGCTCAGAATGCATGCTGTGCTTTTCGCTCCTCATATCTGGTATTATTTTTTTAATACTTTGTGTGGCCAAAGTTACATGCAAAGAAAAAAGGTAGTTTACTTATACCAGCGAGCTAAGGAGAGTCCACTGAAATGAAACAACAGCTGCCGTGACATTATCACACTCATACTGTCTTCAGAGCCCCTGTAACTCTGTCTTGTGCAGATTACATTCATAAAGCTTTGCAGAAGCAGCAGGAAAGCCGAGGCAGAGAACAAAAGAGAGTGGTAAGAAAGAAAAAGAAATCAGTACAGCTGCAGACAGACTGATCCAGTTGAAAATGAGCTATGCCACAATAATTTCACATTATCCAGCTCCAGCTGTGTGTTATGTTCTATACTGTTTGCTCAGTGCTGTTCTGCAGAGATAGAGCAACTTTACTCCAGGTAGAGAGCACCTAATACATCATATTTGCAGATTAGGCTTGCACACATACACAACTGCACACACCTACACACAGTGTTTTAATGAAATTCTTTTGAACAGGTTACAAATCTAGAGAAGCTTTTCCTTATCAAAACTTTGCTGCTTAATTGCCCCGCCTGGTGCTCCCTTTGTTCACAACTACATCAGTAAGTGGGCTGAAAAATTAGGATGAGCTAAATCAACCTGTAATCTTCACGTCAAAGTGGTCCTAAAATGTAACCCGCAAATGGTTTTGGATGAAATATTATCATCCCCACTCAGATAATTTATCATCATAACAGAGAGGTACATTTTGTTCTTCAGATAAAAGAACCAGAGGATAGCTGTCACGCTGGTCACCCTCACATATCAAACTGTGTTCAAAAGGACAGCTGAAAGAAAATGAGAGCCAGACATCTGCCGCTAAATTAAAAAGCACAAAAAGCAAACACTCAATTATAAGGCCAGTGATGAAGCAGCATTCATGAAACAATTTTTCCCAAAGGTCATGCTCTATTAAAACATCGGTGCCTGTGTGTGTGAAGCACTGGCAGCTTCAGTTGATGAGTCTCATAGACAGAAAAGGAACTGAAGGTCCTCAGCCTAACAGTCCTTTATACGAGTTTGACAAGCTAAAAGCACACAGTGAAAAGCAAAATGATCAATAGTGCAAAAGACGAGAAGAAAAGAGAGAAGGAAAGGAAAGTACCTCTGGTTTCCACGGCATTTTCTTATACTGCTGGCTGAGGAACTTCCTGATGTAGGCATGGTCTCTACCATCAGATCCTCCTGTGATTGGCTCGTCATCCTTGAAGAAAAAAAAACAAATTCACTGAACAACAACAAGAAAAAGGAAACATGGGCTGTGTTCGAAATCACTCACTATTCACTATATAGTGCACTATATAGTGTATACGCCATTTTGTAGTGGTGTCCGAATTCTCAGCAGTTAATTTCATCCACTATATAGTGCACTACAAAATACCCACAATGCACAGCAAATTTGAGTGTACATGCGATGTACACTATACCGTACTCCCGTATACCACAATGCAATGCGGCCGTGTTTTTCCATAGAAGAAGAAGAGAACGGAGGCTGTTAGGCGCTGCTTTCATTCATAAATGTAAATAAACATTGGAGTATCTTTAAAACGTTCATAGCGTAGCTTTTTAACGTCTTTTAGCGGCTGTAAACAGCTTTGAAATCTGCTACTTATCCTTCCAAATGCCCGGTTTGTTTACGTGAATCTCGGCGCGTCCACCTACGTCACAGGCATAACCGGCTCATCAGCTGACGCTACGACGTTTAGAAAATTTCAGTGTAGTGTCCGAAATGTTGTTTGGTCATTCCCTATATAGTCCACTATATCATTTACACCACAGAGGGGATAGTGAGTGAGTGAATGAGTGGACGATTTCGAACACAGCTATGATCAACAGTTTTAAAAGGCTGATGACATCACTCCATGGGTGCTGGACAATGTATTCCGGTTTCATGTATTCAATTTTGATAACTGCTGGAGTATGTACACAGGTGCAGGACTTCAGAGACACTATAGACCAATCCTACGGCTGATCTGTGGGCGCCACCATTATCAGTGGCTGCCATTGCTGCGGTGGTGGAACAGCGTGTATACTACCACCTACTGTCTGAAACAGCGGCATGGACGTTTGTAAACAAAAACTAAGGGCTAAAACTTTTGATATATTTCACAGATAAAAGGATTTTACTCATGCCAAATATCTATTTCGAAAACTAGAAAAGCACTCGGAAAGCGCAGACCTCCGCCAGCGCCACAGTCCTCAGCCATATTGTGATTTTGACCATAAATATTAGTCCTACCTTTATTTCATCTAAATATTTAGATTCCTTGACCATGAAAACATACCATTAGCAACAGGATTCATAATGATATCTATTTTAGTACAGTAGTTATTCACAGAAATCACATTTTTCGCCATGGCGGCCAGACGCTGATCTGGATCAACACCAAAATCGAATCAGTTCTTCCTTTTCCCATGCTGAACATTTCCTGAAAATGTCATCAAAATCCATCCATAACTTTTTGAGTTATTTTGTTCACAGACGGACAAACTCTCCCAAAAACATAACCTCCTTGGCGGACGTAATAACGTCTACATTTTACATGAACTCTGTTGCTCACCCACGATTTCGATCTTCCTTAAACTTTAACATCCAGCCGTGAGAAATGGGGTCTGTGGTTCAGCTATAGTTGAGTGTGGTCCTCTGTTTGTTAGTTTAGAGCTGTCATTTTACTGTTTATTCCTCCATCGGCTTTACGTCCTCACTGCTGTTAGCCTGGATAGCCTTAAGCTAACCAGCTCCTACTCATGCATATTCAATTAGCCATGTGCTGCTAACGTGATGGCACTGAACAGGAGGGAGGATCGTTACATGATAGTTAAACAAAGAGAGCAGGTGTTATAAAATACAAATAATGAATATAAAATAATGTAAGAACAATACAGTATCAGTCATATATATGCCAGCTGCCCGATTTACCACCGCAGTAATGGCGGCTCGACAACTTCTGGTGTTTCTCAGGATTGGTCTATACGAAGTACCCCTGATCCAGCTGTATTCTAACCTGGTCTGAGACGCATCGTTAAACCTCACTTTGTAAGAGGTTCACTTTAAGGGTGCAGCTCTCTGTGGTTGCTCTGAATTGATTGGTCAGTTGGTTGGTGCTGTGCTCTGGGCAGAAGCCGATGGACTTTAACTGCAGGTGAAACAATGCGAGGATGTCACACAAGCAGCATCAGGCAGCCTCAAGTATTTAAACAGGCGGGTAAAGTGGGAGTCCTAATGCCATTGGCTTTTGTCTTGTTTATAGAGGTACTCTGTCATGTAGAGGAGACATGTGAAACACACTGAAGGGCCTTAAAAAAAATTAAATAAAACATAACATGGGCTAATCAATGCATTTTAACTTAGCTGTATAGTAGACAATAAAATGCAATGAGATTCATTTTTTGGTGTTGAAATGAAGTGTTTCTTATCACTTTGTATACCCACTGTTTTTTTTTTTACTCTATTGCAATGTCCATACAGTTATAATTCAATTTCAAGCAATTTTATCCAAAAGTAAACATTGCATTTTCATTTTCAAAAGAATTAATGATTGAAAAATGACGAAGAATTCTATACACATTTCATATATACTTAAACATGTATACATGTGACGTACAAACTCATACTTAAACACATACATTACTAGCCCACGTACATATGTACACTATACCTATCGTTCAATCTATAGTAATACAATGTGAATAAATTAATTGACATATAACAAACAAAAAAAACAAAAAACAAAAAGTGTATACCCACTGTTTAGTGCAATAAAGAAACAACTGATGTTCATAAATATATGCCTGGCTCATACATGCATTGCTGTGTGTGACAAGTAGCTCCACCGAGGCATTATTCGGAGTATTAAATATTTACTCTGTATTGAACATTTTCTCTGACTCTTATAAAGGTTATATCTTATTGTATCTAGATTCTACATTTCTGCTTATATATATACTGTTAAAACACTTTTTTAAATATTTTATTTTTAAAGTTTTCAAGACAATGCAAAGCACAAAAGATATAACAAAAGAAAGCGATAGGAAAAATAAAAATAAAAAAAGACAACACGCAGAAGAGCTGCTAGATGAAGTACATACATGATCAGGTATCATTGAAATGGCAAAACAGCATAACCTATATACTGTAGGGCTGCAACTGTCGATTCTTTTTGTAATCGATTACTCTATCAAATATTTAATAACAGCTATGGCCTGTTTTATTCAGGAAAAAACGGCAGACAAAAAATCTGTACTTATGTGAATCGATTTTTTCTCCCACTCCTACTAAATTCTATATTGAAATGAAGTGAAAAATGAAGTTTAATTTTGAAGAGTTACTACAAGCAAATTGCACTCTTTTGGTGGAATATTAGATAAAGAGGCATCATTAGCGGAAACCACAGCCTCTCCTTGTTCACAGAAGCACTCTGCAGCATTGAGAAGTGCATTACATAAAGCTGAGGGTACCACACTCATACACAAACACACACACGTCCAAGAAAACACAGGCTTAGCTCATCAGACGGCTGCAAATAAAACCCTAAAGAATCCCCCCCTCACCATTCACTTCTAATCCAACGTTTGACTCGCCGAGGCCCTAATCTCCAACATACTCCAACCATCCAACCTGTCGGCTAAGATCTCCTCTCTGGGGAGCCTTGAACTCTCCCCCTGATCTTGGATTAAGCCCAGTTGTCCGGCCAGAGCTCCACAGGGCTCTTTCTCTGCGGCCTGTTAAGAGGCATGTTAATGTTAATGCTGCGGTGTGACAGGCAGGACGTAACAGCAGCACAGCAGAGCGAGCATTCGGCCAGCTAAGAGGAGATAAAAGGCTGCAGGGCTCCCAGAGGAGGAGGAACAGAGCCACGGAGCTGCTAAATAAGTGGCAAAGCATCATCCATTTAGCGGGGATGTCAAACAGAGGTGTGTCTCCACTAAGGCTCGCTGGGGATGTTTCCGGCACCCCTGAATGGAGGAGTTTTCTTAGAGTATTCACCTGTGTTTTTAGAAGAAGCAGGGGAGGCAGACATTTTTTAGAGTGGAGGCAGTAATGAGATAGAGCTGTCGGAAGCCAAGCCTTTGATTACTTTTTTAACTTCCCGGAGAGAGATGAAGGAGGGCAAGGAGGGTAATGATGAAGCAATGTGACAACACTCGCCTCACATTTCCAACACCAGAGGAGCATAAAAGTGGCCCTTGTTTGTGAGCACAGCCACAGATACACATAAAACAGAAATTCTACTCTAGGCTGACACATAAACACAGAAACACTTTGATTGCACAAAGAAGTGAAGGACTCTTGACATTTATATTGCATCATCTGGATCCTCAAAAGAAACAAAGACAGCAAAGGAATACAACTAAGACGGGATTTAAATGCTTGTAAAATACAAAGCAGAGAAAAGCAGAGAAAAATCATGAGCTGTTTGAAAAATCTTGAGAGCTGGATGTCATCCCCTGCAGCTAAAAGATATTTTTGGACATCTTGTTGCAAAAATGTTTTGTTCATTTTAATATCTTTCAGTACTTATTTACATCATCACTTTTAAATCCAGTTTATTTCCTAAAAATGCTGATTTCCACAGTGATACAGGGAGTTGAGCTCTGCTGTCAGCTGGACTGCAAAACTTTTTAGAAGGATGAAAATATACTTGCAGTAGATTATATGGACCAATGAAAAGTGCTAGCACACCCTGCATCAAATTAGCGCAGTTGGTTGTGCATGTAGTTCACAATTAATGCCCCTTTTCCATTAGCCCTACTCTACTCTACTCGACTCTACCCGGCTCTACTCTACTCGCCTTGTGCTGCTTTTCTATTAGCCCCAGTGACCTGCCCAACGGATTTCAGCGCCGCTGTAAACAGCTGAGCAGCTCTGCGGTGATGTCATTTTGCTTTTCCATAAAAGTTTACATACATATCCATCAGGGGTGCAACAATACATGTATCTGTATTGAACCATTCGATACAGTGGCCTCGGTATGGTACACCCTATGAATCGAGCAATACGCAATTTTGTATTTATTTATTTGATCAACTTCTGACGAGGTGCTATGCGCCAAGCTCCTGAGACAGAAGAAGCTACATACGCTAGGGCGCTGCAACATGGCGAGTGCTTTACCTTCAGCTGAAACTGAAGACCCTTCACTGTCATTCAGATCTGGTGTTTGGGACTACTTTGGCTTCCGTGTTAAGTATGACCCTGATGGCAAGCGTGTCGTGGACAAAAACACAACAGCATGTCGGAAGTGCAACACAATGCTAAACTACGTCAGTGGAAATACAACAAACGCCGACATCATCCCAGTGTTAAAACAAGTGGAACCAGACAGAAACAACAAGCAGCACACATGCTACAGACTTTACCTGGGTCATTTAGACAGCCATTAGCTCATGAAGAGGGCAAAGGAAATCGACCGGGCCATAGCTACTTTTATTGCTGTCCACATGAGACCCTTTTCTGTTGTGGATAACGCCGGGTCTCAGGACATGGTACGGACACTTGATACACTTATAGCTAGTTCTTTGTCATATTTACTCTGCTGCTGAAAATGCCCCACATAAGATGGTTGAGTTCTCTATTAGATACATTTATTTTTTACTTTTTCTTAATTTTACATGGTGATGTTTTTGTTTTTTATGATTCTAAGTATGCACCGAAGAATGTGCCCAGTTTAGCTGCAAGAGTTACATTTAATTCAATTTAAAAAATAACCAATTTAATTGGTTATTTTAATGAACCACATGTAAAAAAGGCATTGAAATTTCTCATATTTTGTATCGAAAAAGTATCGAACCATGACAGAAACGTATCGAACCGAACCGAACCGCACCGTGAATTATGTGTATCGTTGCACCCCTATATATAGACATATATTGTATGTCATTTGATACATTAGGTGTTTTAAGCAACTTACAATCCACTTTAGGACATTTTTATTTTTCATCTGATAGTATTTTAAGTAATTTGTTGATCATATTGACTAGATAGAGGTATCATAAAAGCATGTATCAAATATGTTACAGCAGGCTTTAAGGGGTTAAACTTTGTCTCGAACTTTTATTCCTGCAAGCATTTCTGTTTTTAAACTTCCCACAATCACAGCCCCCTCGTCACATTTAGCATTATTGCATGCCTCTTTATGATGGAGGTGTTGTTTTTCCTTCAAAAACACGCCATGGTGTTGCTTCCACTCCCTGCAGAGTTTGGACCTGGGGCTGTCTCTGTGTTTACTGAGAGCCAACCCTGATCACAACAAGCTTTCTGCTCCTGTCTGCTCAGCCAGCCTCGCAGTGCGTTAATCAGCTTTTGGTGTTAGAACAGGTGTGGTGACTGTTTGGGCGACAAAGAAAGATTATCAATGTAAGTAGAGGGCTTTTGTGATCTGTTGTTAGTGATTGAGATTAAAGAGACAGAGTTTGGGGAATAATATGTTTTTAACACTAAAACAGCAAAGTCTGAATCACTGCTTGCTCACCTGTTTATTTTATTTCTAAAGGGTGGCTCAGCTTGCTCCACCTTGCAACGAAGTTAACAATGCGATGCTTAAAGGTGCTATGAGGAGAACCTATTAACCGGCGACATAAAGACTCTACTACCCATGAGCACCCGCGCCAACTATTGTAATGCTGCATTCCAGTAACCTCGGAACTGGGAGTGACATCATCTCCGAATTATCGGCGTTCCAGCTGAAGTTGAAAAAAAACATGCCGATCTACCAGGCTATTGTTAGCTGTTGTTAGCACACCCTGTGTTGTTGTTCACAAATATCACATGAAGAATGTGATTATCACTATGGCAGCATTTTTGTAAATATAAGTCTAACAATACTATGTATACAGCTGATCTAGAGCAACACACCCCAGTCAGAAGTGCAAATAAATGGATTATTACAGGAGCTAAATAACTGTTCCCCCCTGGGGCATCCATCTTCCATTGTCAACTCGGGGGTGGCGAGGTTTCACCGAGTTCCCAGTAGAAAATTCCGACTTCGGGGAACGTTCCAGTTGCAGTTTCCTACTCGGAACTTGGAAATTCCTACTTCTGACTACAACTGGAATGCACCATAAGACATACCCAAGCCAAAGCGTGTGTTTGTTGTGATGCTAATGAATGCAGCTCGGACCTTCCTCAGAACTCTGCATTGCTTTACAACTTCTTTTTTCAACAACTTACAGGATGCAAAGCCACGAGGTAATGTATCTCTTTCTAGTTACGTAGCGGTAGTTTTTGATGTGTGACAACAAGCAATTTTTGGAAAACTTCAGGCATATATCTAAAATATATCTAAAAATATATCTAAAAGTGAGACTTTTTTTGTAATTACTTAGAAACTCCTCACAGTCTCTTTAAAGGTACAGTTAAACTCATTGACCCAAGGTTGAACTCTTTCCATAATCAACTGCGATTTCTTTTCTCTGTTGTGTGTATCGACCTACCACCTAAAAAACAGATAAAACACTTTGTGCATTTGTGTGAGTCATTGCTTTAGAATCGCCAACTCTAACTTGTAAGCAGAATTCCTGGCACTGGTCCCAGAACTGTGTTATTGTGTTGCACTGATAATTAAAGTTGATGCTAAGGGGTCTGTCAGATGGCCCTATGTATTAAACATTGCATAAAAGTAAACCAGGGAATATCAATCACACTGATGAGGCAGCCTATTTATCATATGTTTACATTAGTGTTTACCTTGTTGACTTCCACTCAAATTGAATGATAAATGGGCAATAAACAGAGTGTGTGTGGGTGCCTCTTCATGGGAGCAAAGCCTCAGAGACAGAGGCTGAGGAACTTTTAATTACAGCTAAGCTAACTTGTTTCATGTGTGAACACGCACTGACGAGTCCTTAATCTCAGAAGGATTGATTGATAGATTAGCTGTCGGATCAGTGAGCTTTGGTCACTGATAACCATCCGCTCATTCCTTTAGTAAGAAAAAAAAACAGCTCTTCTGGGAGCTAGCCCCCCTTGTAGTCTTAAAAAGCAGACTCCAAAAGTACACAATCCAAATGAATGACCTTGCTGATCCAAACCAAGGGAAACAGCGAGAGCTAGTGTCCTAGAATACCAATGAGTTTAATTAATCCCCCTTATGAAGCACAAACAAGCACCGTACTGCAGGGAGAGATTGGAGTGGTTGGAGTTGAGGATAATTTCGGCAGCTATTCCCAATTTTGTTTTCATCTTCGGATAAAGATGTGTAGTACACAGTAAAAAATGGTAAGTTATTTTGGTAACCCAATTTATGTGTTGCTAGTGTTGAGTTAAATTTTTGGGTTATTTTTATGAAGAGTAACCCATTTTCTGGGTTATAGGGCTATTATTTTAACCCAACTATGTCACAACCAGCTCCACACTCACTTGGTGTCAGATCGTCTCGCTCTCATGCCAAGAACTCCAGACCTGCTATCTGGACTGATCACCCGTTGCCGACCTGTTCTGTTCCTGTTTCTGCCTATATCGGCTGATCCTCAGCTAGACTACAAGGTAACGATCCGTTTCTGTCCTGCACCTACCTGCCTATCTGACCCCTCTGCCTGTGTATGACGTCGAGTACCCATCTATGAGCCCGAATGTGTGGTGGCAGCCTGATCTCCGGTAATCAGAACCGTTTCCTGCTCTGAAAGACAAAGTGAGTCCTAACCTGCTTAAAGACTCTGAGTTGCGGTATGAGTGTGTGGCTCCTGTGTGGCCGAGTGAACTACATCACTGCCTCGTGTTCCAAGAATCGCGGGTTTGATCCCTGCTCTCTACAATTGTTCCTGTGTCCGTTCAAGAAAGCTGGTTATTGTGAAATGCAAAATCTGTGTTGCTTCTGTTATTTGGGTTAGGAATAACCCAACATTGTTGTTAGCATAACCCAACTTTTGTGTTAAATAATACGACCCAATAGTTGGGTCGAAAAAAAAGAACCTAACCTGTTGGGTTAAAATAACCCAAAAAGGGGTTTGTCCTTTTCTGAACCAGTGGTTGGGTTAAAATTGGGCTATTTTTTTTAACCCAACTGTTTTTAGTGTGTAGTATAAGTCGCATGATGTTATTTTGTGTTTCCCAGCATTGGTCAAGTTTTAGATGACAAAAATTAGAAGCACTGTTTTTCATTTGTATTGCACAGCATTTTGGCCAAAGCACAGCAAAGACATTTATTTTAAACCATGGGGAACATTAACTCGTAACTTAAAGGATATTCTGTAGTGATATTATCAAAAATGACTAGGATGGCAAGGGAATACTGTTTCTAAAACCTAAGGGATACTATAGTTACTAATTAAACTGGTTTGTTTTGGTATTTTTTTTAGCCAAGGTAGGCTGGTTTTATGAAGAGATGTTGTGCAATGCTTAAAAAAATGGTTCAACAGCATATATGATAAGAGGGAAAAATAATATATACTTCCAAAAGCCTATAGAATTACCGTATTTATTTTAAATGTGTGAAAATTGTAAATGACATTGTGGTCTGTTATTTTGTTGGGAACAACTTTTGATTATTTTTTAGTTGTACTTTTTGAAGAAAAATTTTGAAAAGAGTGAATCAATACATTATTTTAGATACTGAGTAATAAGTTAACTAATGTTAGCATTTTTAAAAGGTAATGAAAACTATCTTATTTACAACCATTTAAATTAACCTTGTAGACACTGTACTTAAACAACTGGACTATGTTAAAAGTTGTAAAAGGGTTTAAATAGTGGGGTGCATTGATGTGAAAACCTAGAAGTGCTTAATGCTGCTAACTCACTTCTCCATTTTTGGACTGCAGTAAAACATTTAGACAACAGACATATTTAATGTTACTTATTAACTCGAGATCACACATCAGTAGGTAAACGATGGGATGATGGATTGCAGAGTGGTATGAGGCCAACATTAGTGTGCTGAGAGTGGTTACTTTTTGCCAAGGTCAAATGTTTACACATCTACACAATGTGTTCCTGTGAGATGCTTTTGATACTGTATTAATTTACATAACACATGCTCAATGTCCTTTGTTTATATCCTGGAGGGCATTAAGGCAGCACAACAGAGACCAGGCTAGTCAAGGGGGTCACTGTGTTACTGTTATGGATTATGGAAGCGAATATGATTATGTGGATACCACTTCCATTCTGCTTATTGAACTATCTTTTTCAATTTTTTCATCAAAAAGTAGACCTAAACAAATGTGAGTTCTTTTGTATCATCAATGCCAAACACATGGTGCTCATAAAAGCTAATGCAGTGCTACAACTAAAATGTTTCAGTGTGTTGTTGGTGTTTCCACACAGACACCATTATGTCATCTCCAGCCATTAGCATCACTCTCTGTTAATGAAGTCACACTTAAGATCACATATGTCTCCTGTCCACTAAGACTATTTCCTTTAATTCTATTATTGTTAGTGGTGCTGACTGCCTCCCGTAAGAGCGTGACTTGATTGCAAGAAAATGAATGAAAGGGTATTTGTCCATGCTAATGGGCAAATGAAACTGATTCCACTAACTAGATGCAACCTGATCTCAACAGGAGCCAATTGTCAGAACCAAATTCATGACAATTTGTAGTGAACGGCTGGGACTTTAACAGAAAAGAAAATATGACAGAAGAGAAATACTTTGACTGTGCGTTCACACCAAAAGAGGCAAAAGCGGCTAAAGTGGCAACGACGCCGGGAGTTAATACATTTTCAATGAGAGCCCGGCGTCCTGAGCGGCCAAAGCGTCCTGAGTGGCTAAAGCGTCCTGAGCGGCCAAAGCGTCCTGAGTGGCTAAAGCGGCTAAAGCGGCACCAGATGAGAAGTTGAGCTCAACTTTATGGTAATTAGCTATGACCCAGTTCAGCGGCAAATGGTGACAACCAATCAGAGTAGAGATGTCCTTCGACTTAGCGGGCCCTAAAGGACAATGCATGTAACTTCGGTTCCTAGTTCCGGCGTCTCGAGTCCTGGATGACACGCTGCACAACAAAGCATTTTATCAGCAGAATTTGAAAACGAAGTGCCATTTAAAAAGGGCAAAAATGCTTGTGTTCTCTGTGCAGTAGTGGAAGAATGCAGAAAAAAATGGATAGGTCTGAGGGACCACTACAGGAAGGCGAAGAGGAGAGAGAAAGACAGGAGGAGAAGTGGGTCTGCTGGAGGTGTGGGCCGTGTGTGGCGGTATGCCTCCGTGATGGGTTTTTTGGACCCATTCTTGGAGGAGCGTCCTTCCACCTCCAACCTTGATGAAGGTCCTGTGGAGGGCGAGGAGAGCAGGGAAGATGAGGGAGAGACAGAAGAGTATGTCACACACACACACGAACACACACTGTGCAAATACACGCTCCTTACCACCACAGGATTTTAGTATATTTCAAAACTGTAAAGTTTTATGTCGTGGATAAATCAGTATTATCTCCTTTGTAAATTGCTTCCTGCCTGTCAATCCGCTCGTGACTGATAAGATGGTAATTTTACGTTATGTTCATGCTATGTTTTAAGCTGAAGTTGAACAACATCAAGCAGCTGCTGCTGTGAAGAAGTCCGCTGCGCGGCTCCTTTAAATGACAAGCAAGATTTTACGTTGACGTCAGTCAAGTGACGAGCGGCCAAAGCGGCTGAAATATTTGGACGCTTTGGCCGCTGTCCGCTTTCTCGGGCGTGCTGGCCGCTTTGGCCGCTTTTGCCTCTTTTGGTGTGAACGCACAGTTACTGTCTGACTATTCTGGTGGTGACAATTTGGTTAACCAGATTTGATCATTAAGCCAGTAAATAAAACACATTTCTACTCAAAATGTCTGTGTTTTAGCCAAATTGTAAAACCCATTTCATTGTACTAATTCATCTTATTGTATTTTTATTTACCTTATCATTTTAACTCTCTTTACCAAACCTAGCCATGGATCCATCATTATTTCATTTTAAGGTGTCGTATTTGGTAAACTAAATAACATAGTTTTTATTCTACAGATTTTAAAACTTATTTCAACTTTATTAATATTTAACTTTGACCATTAGAAGATTCTGTAAGTTTGGAGCCCTTACCGTGGCTACCATGTCCAGATGAGGAGGATGTCTGCAGTCATTTCTATGTGTCTGCACACTACACAGATTAATTAGACAATTCTTAACATTTCAGTCACATTTGGTCTTCTTAACAACAAATTAACTTTTGTTTGAATAATCAATGGCGCATTTTTGAGTTTGTAACAGTCTCTCTTTTTTGTGGTAAAAATGTATCTGTGTAAAAGAAAAGGTGCAATATTTTTAGGTTTCGTTCAAGCATGACAAGTCCTGTGATTTTTTATTTTTCATTTAACCAGGATGTCCCATTGAGATTAACAAATCTCTTTTGCAAGAGAGACCTGGCCAAAATAGCAGCCATACAGAGTCACGGTACATAGAAAATGACACAACACAATCAACAGGTTTAAAATAAATAAGCATATACACATTTGTCTTTCAAGAAAAACAACCACATGCCTCTGTCACCACATTCTTAATGATGCTCTTAAAATCATTAAGAGATATCATTGAATCTGTGATGTCAATGTATCATAAGTTTATGTCCAGCTACATGAAATTACATGATTGATAATTTGGCTCCTAATCACAACCAGTAAGATATATATATTAAAATTAGTCCCACCATTGCAATAAGAGAAACATTTCTATTATTTACATGTACTCTTGTTGAATCAATGTCTGCCTCTGGTCACTGTACATTCCCAAATTATTAATACATCCAGCAGGTGGGAGACATACCTGGGTGACATTTTCTCATGCAATATTCACAATGATTCATCACCAAAAATAAAACCTGTGCAGAAACTACTTCAGTCTGGCGTTACTGATGCTTCAACATTTGTTTAATTTTGATACAGGAGAAAATATATTCGGGTATGTCACAATGCGTGCGTCAGACACTGTTGGATAAGAATATGACAGGACATATCACTGACTAGCAGGCATTTCCAATCTATGTGACAAGACAGCTCTGGCTGTGATGCATAAGCTGTTTCAACAAGGAGGAAAAAAACAGCTAGATAAAAGAAAAGTGTGAAATAAAAGAGGGGGACTGAAAGAGAAACAGAGAATGAAGATATAAAAAGTGGCATACTGGAGACAGAAAAGAGGCAGCATAACAGAAGTCTGATGAACAGAGACGAATACAAAAGAGAGTAAAGGTGCCCAATGGAGCAACAAAATGAAAAAAGGCCGACTGGAGAGAGGATCTTTGATAGGCAGTACACACTGGACTCTTTGAAATCCCTCAGGCAACAGGACTGTCTCAAGCGTCTCTGGACTGCTAGAATATCTCTCCTGATCAGAGTAAACAGTCCAGGGTCTGCAGAGTATGGAGACACAACGCTCAGAGAGGCTGCAGACTCACCTGCACAACAGCTTTGCATATAACGTGACAACTGCAAACCTCAAATCCAATCTGAAGTCTGATTAAATCCAGAGAGTTGAGTTGCATTGTTTGAACTGTTTTAAGTTGTCCTCAATCTTTGTGTTATTGTAATTAGCCAATATAAACATTAAAAAAAACATTGGGCTGGTTATCTTGAACTCCATATATTGAGCTTTTGCGTGTATGAACACATTATACAGCCTCTTACTGCACTGTATGCAGAACCTGATCCTAGAATTAGCATGTTCATGGAACAGGGGATTTATTGGGTACTGTAATGGCCCTTTTCCACTAGCACGCCTTGGCCCTACTCGATTTGCAGCGTGTTTCCACTAGCCTGGTACCTCCTAAAACAAGCTAGTTTTAGTACCTACTCCACTCTAGTTCCAAGAGAGTTGAGTCGGTACTAATGGCCCTTTTCCATTAGTCCTACTCTACTGTACTCGACTCTACCCGGATCTACTCTACTCGCCTTGTGCTGCTTTTCCATTAGCCCCAGTCGCCTGCCCAACGGGCTGAGTGGCACTGCGTCATTTGAGCGCAACACAACAATCTGTGTCTTTTTGTCACAAACCGAGTAAAAAAGGAAAGCAGAAGAAGGCTGCAGGTGGCAAGAAGAAATACCCCTTGAGAAGCACAGGAGAGTTTTGGAAGCTATACAACAGAATGAAGCCGAGGACGAGAGCAATCCAGCTGCAAAGAAAAGACATATGAGGGTAAGCTAATGGTAGCTACTGCTAGCATGCTAGGTCGTCGCGCTCATGACTCATCGATGACGACATTGTCTGACCAATCAGTAGCCGGCAGTCGGTGATGTCATCTTTTAGTATCGACTCAGCTCACTTAGAACCAGAGCGGAGTAGGTACTAAAACTAGCTTGTTTTAGGAGGTACCAGGCTAGTGGAAACACGCTGCTAATCGAGTAGAGCCGAGTAGAGTAGGGCCAAGGCGTGCTAGTGGAAAAGGGCCATAAAAGATGACGTCACCGACTGCTGGCTACTGATTGGTCAGACAATGTCGTCATCGATGAGTCATGAGTGCGACGACCTCGCATGCTAGCGGTAGCTGCCGTTAGCTTACCCTCATACGTCTTTTCTTTGCAGCTGGATTGCTCTCGTCCTCGGCTTCATTCTGTTGTATAGCTTCCAAAACTCTCCTGTGCTTCTCAAGGGGTATTTCTTCTTACCACCTGCAGCCTTCTTCTTCTTTCCTTTTTTACTCGCTTTGTCACAAAAAGACACAGATTTTTGTGTTGCGCTCAAAATGACGTCACCCCAGTGCTGCTCACCCTCTTGGGCAGGCGACTGGGGCTAATGGAAAAGCAGCACAAGGCGAGTAGAGTAGAGCAGGGTAGAGTCGAATAAAGTAGAGTAGGGCTAGTGGAAAAGGGCCATAAATCTGGTTGAATCTAGAACTGATTTTGAATCAAGTCATGGACCCCAATTGGACTGTAACCCAAAGGAAGACCAATGGTAACAGGCAGTGGCCTTACTAAGGTTTTGAACTGATGAGATTTTTTTTAATACCAGTACGATTATTGATTCTTTGGATTCAACTTTTTTTAATCAATGCCCTTGTCAATGCCCTGTTGAATTTTTGTGTGTAAAAAAAAGCAGGCTTAGCTACAATGCCAAACACATGGCACTCCTGATATTTAACAAAGCGCTGCTTTGACGAATGCTTTGGCACATTTCTGTTTTTTGTTGTATCCTTGCTTGAATCACTCAGGCACAGACACTTGCTGCTGCACGGTTAACATCAAATGTGTACATTTAAACCACACTTATTAGTGCCTTTTTCCATGTCTGCCATAATCATATTTCGACTTCTCTCTTGGTCTTGCCAACTGCCTCGAATGAAAATTTGACCTCCTTACTTTGAAATGTATGCAAAAAAGTGGAGGGAATTAATAAGAATAATGTTCAGCATGAATAATATTGATTCCTTCACACAGTTATTATCCATTCTCAGCTGGAATTGATTTTTGATGCCCATCTCTAGGCCTTACAATAAGGGTCTCGATGACATAATCTTTAAGCTTTTAAATCTAGTTAAAGTTCTGTAGTTGGCGACTGAGTAAGATTCCCAGTCTTCACATAATCTACATCTGTGATTACAAACTCCTGACAAATGTTTCAAGGTCTGAGAGGATGTCAGACTGAAGTTTTGAATCTCTCTGCAAAGTCTCACAGTGTAAAGCAGGCCGCACAAAGACAGTTAATCAGGAAAAGAATAGTTTATGCAAGGCTTATTTAAATATTACCTCATACAGTGACAAAAACAAGCCATTGTTGTCATGGAGACCTTTTATTGCTTTTACATCAACTCCACAATTTAAGAAAAGCTCCCAAAACAAACTACAGAACATACTCTGACCACAATCATCTTACCGTGCCACGCAGATAAATCACCATCAAAATATGAGACTAAACTTCAAAGAAGAGACAGGAGATCAATCTGGTTCAGCAGATGTCTTTTTGTGATTTAAATCATTTTATTACTAATAACTATTTTAGTGGAAGTTTTGAATATCAGAGTTTTTTCACAGAAAGCTTTCAAAGATCCACATTGCTGTTTCGTATCTTAGATCCAATTATTCTGCCTCAGCGCAGAGAGGGAAAGAGTTTTACTGAATTACCATCACAAGAGTCTTATGAGGATTCAAAGGTGTGTTTATGCAAGTCCTTGGGCACTCTCAGGATGAAGGAAGAGCACTTCAGAACTCAAGGTGATTATGAGTCTTTATTGACCCTGCACTTGTCCTTCAATAACCACAATTGCCATGGAAACAGGAAGCACAACATTACAGCCTGTGTGTCTAACATGCTAACATTTATGGCTAATGCAACACACACAGATGTGCAAATACTTGTTTTTCTACAGAACCATCTACAGACTGTTGCCTTCAGGGATGAGAATCAAAAATCAAGTCCAGCTAAAAACCAATAACAACTTCCTTAAGCAATCAATACCATTAGACCTTTTGCTTAACAATTCCTTTATCAATTCCTTTAACTTTATTCTGCAGACCCTGAAAATCAGGACATCATGCCTTTATCAGAGGCAGTTTGCAGAAATGATAATAAAGAAGTCAAACAAGTTATAATGGCAAACAGAAGACAGAGGTGGTCAAAATTGGGGCTTGATTAAAAGATGCTTAAAGCACAATGTTCAATGGGTGGAAACACCTGCAACTTGCAGAGTCATTCATCTGGAAGTTTAATAACTATGATAGATAATGGGACTTGTATCAATGAAATATTATCAATTGCCAGTCCTAGTTGTCTTGAGCTGTAAAATCAATGTCCTTTTTGTTCATAAAAGACACAGGATATTTCACATAAAGCAATGCGAGAGGTCCCGGGTCCGATTCCCGGACGAGCCCCCAATTTGTCATAACCTGGCTCAGGGCCATGACAAATACGGGAGGAACACGCTGTTTTTGCAGTAAATAATGTGATTTATTGACAATAAAAGGAAACAACCAACGTTATTAAACTTAAAATATGTTATTAAGTATGAAGTTTTAAGGAGAACAGACTGAAATAAAATGTGGATCCGACCGTTTGGGCTTTTATACCCAGCAGGCACCAGGCGATCCAATCACTGCTGCTCACTCAGGTAACTGAGAGAGAGAGAAGATATTAGTCTGAGGAGCGAAGGCAGAGACGGTCACACACTTTTGGTACCATAAAGTCTCCGCTCTTGTGCCAGTTTCTGTTGTCCACTTAGGGCCTGATCTTCTAAGATCCCAAATATCAAGTACAAAAATTGCATGTCCAAACTAAAAAGTTGCACATGCTATTGGTGGGAGTGTGTGGGTGATCTACTATGATAGTGTGCACAGTTGATAACAGGTGCAAAAGTGATGCGGACTACTCCCTCTAAATGAGGATTCTGGGCGTGCTAGAGGCCATCATCGTAAAGACTTTGGGAGAGCTGAGTGGCCATAAACGAAAAATCAAGTTTGAAGCCATGGAGTCGTAGGGCTTGGTGGAGGAGACAAATAAACAAACAGATGAACTCCAGCAGAGACAACTCAGCTTTGGCAGAAGATATGCAATTTGGGAGGCCACCTGTGAAAAGGGGAATGTGTGAACAAAACCAGAAGCTCTGCCAATGAAATAAAAAAGATGATGGCAAGATATCCACAGATGAACAAAGGAAAAACTCTCCCATAATAAAACCTCTGTGAATAAAACAGCTGACGGACTGACAGGAGAGCGCCTCTCTGTCTAGTTGAGCAGCAGCTTCAGGTTTTATTCTGTGATACGCAGGTTTTTGGAATCCAGGGATATATGACCTAAGTATTAAAAATCAAGGTAGGCCCATTAAAATTTTTACATGCATTTCTTGAATTGGACATATATAATCAGTAACAGTAACAAAGTAGATTTACTTGAGTACTGTACTTAAGTACATTTTTTGAGTATCTGTACTTTACTTGAGTTTTTTTTTTTTTTTGGAACTGATGACTTTTACTTCACTACATTTAAAAGACAAATATTCTACTTTTAACTCCACTACATTTCTATAAAAGGCCTCGTTACTTTTAGGTACAGGTATGAAGTCAGAGGATGAAATTTATTTTCTCTTCTAAAATGTGATTTGTTAAAGTGGTGTTATCTATACTTCGTGCATCCTGTTCCACACTCCAGTCCAGTTGGTGGCAGTAATGCACTTTTGAGTTGGTTTGCCAACCGCCATTAAACAACAAAGAAGAAGAAGAAGACTCTTTTTGACGAGTAATACCGCCGACCATGTCACCTATTCCCCGTGGCTATTAGCAGGTAAAACATTTGCATCACTGTTTATTTACGGGAGTGATTTGGCTGAGGGATACATGACACGAGTTAGCTAGGTCCAGATAAACTTTATATTTCCGAAAGGTTCATGCTCTTAAAAACACTCATATGTAGTGTACTCCTATACTGTGGTATTACTTTTTGATTTGAGTTCTTGTAGGCGGAGAAAATACCCTTTGTATTTGGTACAGTACTTCCTGTTAGCGTCTATTTCTGCGTCACAGACTCTTACAGACTGTGGCTTACTGAGGGAGAGGAGAGAACTTTCTGCTGTATCTAATAGACGTAGTGGCCATATGGAGCTCATACAACCCCAATTAAAAAAAACTGGACTGTCCCTTTAAGCATCAGTGGAAAAAATTGCTGTCAAACTAAGGTACTATCACAAATCACTTTGTGACATAATAAAGTAACTGGTAAATCTACTTTGATTCACTCGTAATTGTGGCTGGTGGTTTGATGCTTCATGCTATGGATGTGAAGTTGGTTTAGTCTGAGTACATTACAGCATCTGTGTATAAAGTGTTGACGATGGTGCTAATAAAAAATCCATCTTTTAGTCTAAATAACTAATATCAGTGAATTTGCACATTGCTCATACTTGCCTAGATGTTTCAAGGGAGCATTTTTACATAAAATGTTCTCTATTGTTTTGGAGGTAGGCAGAGGCTGGCAGCATATTTAGTCCAGTCTACTGCCTAAAGCACTGAAACATCAGCAAACACTGCTGGAGACTGAGAAGTATTCTTTATGCCCGCAGACAGCCATATGTTGGTTCGGCTGCTCTGGGCATTAGCTAATGATGAGGATTGTCCTGGGAACCACCTCAGTGATCCTGGATCAGCACTCATGAATGCTGAGAGGCTGAATAAATGTGCACCCTGATCTTGCAATCATCCGCTCTAGTCTATTTCATTGAGAATCCAGCTTTGGGAGCCCCGATACCTTTACATCCAAATCCTTATTGGTTTTAACAAAGTGGCTGGCACTGCTGAAAAGAAATCAGCCCAAGCACTCAGTTAAACTATTGCAGAACAAATCCCAGCCAAGAGAGAGACGGAGTGCAACTATTTTTGTCTCGCTGCTTGCATTATTCATGGAAGAAATTACACGCCGGTCAATGGAACAGCAAGAAGTCTGGGCGAGGGAGAGGAATGGAACATAAATAGGGGATGGCTGTAGTCAACAATAGGAGTGATAGAGTCAGTGGCTCCCATTCATTGTTTGGAAGATTAATGGCGCAGAGATGAGTACAGCAGGGAGGCACAGAGAGGGAGAAAGAGGGGAAAGACGAACGGTTGGAGAGGAGGGAAAGAGCCGACAGCCGAGGGAGAAGAGGAGCAGTTATTATCCTGCATTGGTACTCAGACAGAGCTGATTTTAATGTGATGGCGATGAGTTTGGGTGTGTGAGCATTGGTGTGTTCTACTGTACATTAACACAAGACCTGTTCAGATCATCCATGCAGCCATGTATGTATACATATGTACATGCTGCACATGTTGACTTGTATGTACATGCGTGACTTATTGATTTGAGCCAGGGGAAAGGTGGCGGGTCTTATGTATTCCACATCGATGCAGCACACAATGCCTCCGAGGGGGAAGAGATATCGTGATCAGAAATAATGAAAAATGCTTTATTTGTTGACATCTCTTATCACTCATGCCTCGGGTTTTCTTATTTGACCTAAAATTTGTCCTGAGCTCACAGATTTTAACATAATGCAGTTCCATTTTTAAAACATATATCATGATATTTATGGGTGATAAGTACTTTTGTGGTCCAATGCTTCAAGTGAAAAAAAACATGACACCACAATTATTCAAAACTGCATTTTTATTGGTGCAAACAGCATATCAGATGGACACCATAACATTGACCAGACTGATTGAGGACAGAATTTAGTGTTGTGATTGCTTTTAACATTTAAATTAGATTGGATTGCCCATGCTTTTTTTTATATTGCAGCCATTTTCACTCCACAATATTCATGGCTATTCAGTCTTATTATTTTTCTATGTTTTGGCACAATAGTCTTAAAACAAGTTAAGGACACGGAGAGAAAGCCTGCAACCATAACTATAGAACAAAATGTAAGAAAAAATACACACTACACGCCACACACCAAACTTTCCCTTGCCCCATTCTGATCCATCGCTGTGGTCATCATTGTCGCAATAATTCACAACCCACAGGTCTTATAGTTTGCACGAGGGTGCACACTTGCCGTTCTACACACACACGTTCATACATTAACATAAACACTCACCATAGACCCTAACCCACAGACATGTTGCACTTGTTTCTTTTCCTCGGATTGTTTTTAGGTATTTGTATTTTTTCATGTATGTTTTCTAGCGGTGCACAATACACATAATTCACGGTTCGGTTCCATATGTTTCTGTCACGGTTGGATACTTTTAGATACAAAATATGAGAAATTTCAATGCCTTTTTTACTTGTGGTTTATTAAAATAACCAACATTTGTTTCAACTCAGAGTACATTTTCATTAAATTAAATTAAATGTAACTCTTGCAGCTAAACCAGGCACATTCTTCGGTGCATACTTAGAATCATAAAAAACAAAAAAAACACCATGTAAAAATAAGAATAAGTAAAAAAATAAATGTATCTGATAGAGAACTCACCCATCTTATGTGGTGCACTCTTAGCAGCAGAGTAAATATTACAAAGAACTAGCTATAAGTGTATCAAGTGTCCTGAAACCCGGCGTTATCCACAACAGAAAAGGGTCTCATGTGGACAGCAATAAAAGTAGCTATGGCCAGGTCGATTTCCTTTGCCCTCTTTGAATCATGTGCTAATGGCTGTCTAAATGACCCAGGTAAAGTCTGTAGCATGTGTGCTGCTTGTTGTTTCTGTCTGGTTCCACTTGTTTTAATACCGGGATGATGTCGGCGTTTGTTGCATTTCCCCCGACGTAGTTTAGCATCGTGTTGCACTTCCGACATACTGTTGTGTTTTTGTCCACGACACGCTTACCATCAGGGTCATACTTAACACGGAAACCAAAGTAGTCCCAAACACCAGATCTGAATGATAGTGGAGGGTCTTCAGTTTCAGCTGAAGGTAAAGCACTCGCCATGTTGCAGCGCCCTAGCGTATGTAGCTTCTTCTGCCTCAGCAGCTTGGCCGAATGAAAGGGGAGGTGCAGCCCGAAGTAGTCGAACACAGATTCACTGAACTTTCAGGACATAGCACCTCGTCAGAAGTTGATCAAATAAATAAATAGAAAATTGCATATTGTTCGGTTCATAGGGTGTACTGAACAGAGGCTGCTGTATCGAACGGTTCAATACAGATACATGTATTGTTGCACCTCTAAACCTACTTCAGTAAGAACAGAACAAGAACTCATGATCATTGGTGCTGGGATATGTTCTTACTGCATTCTCCATAATCACAGTTGAACTTGGGTGTTAAAGCTTGCTCTGCACTTGATGTGGAGGAAGTTACAAAAATAAAAAAAAAGTTGATGGGCTGAACTTATCAGCCATTTTAAAAAGAGGGAAAAAGACTTGCACGTATGTATCTATTATGCAAGCTCTTTATAGCTGAGGGCTGAGCTCAGGAGTGCAGCTGAGGGGCAAAGGGGTTTTTCATAGGTTTAAAGACCTCAGAGTTTAAGCTCTGCTTTGTACAGAAATGTTATCCTGTTGGTTTTGTCAGACAGTGACCTCAAACAGAACTTAGGGCAGAGATAGCTGGGATGAGGGTCAGCAACTTTTAGATTGAGGGGTCTTTGCTGAAAAAGGTGGTTTGTCTCCTTTGGGTGGGGGGTAAGTCTTGCCTTACAGGAACAACACATAACCTTTTCAAGCACTTTCCAGTTAGCTCTACAAACAGTACAGCAGCTTCAACAATCACCTTCATCTCTGTCTCTCAGCTTGTCCATTGTATCAGAAATATTGCCTAACTGACTTCCTTTGTTGCTTGAGGCTGGTGTGTGAACTCATTGCTGCAGAGCTAGGGATGGGTACCTTTCACATCTGAACCGATACCATACCGACGCCCGGTACTTGGGAATCAGTATAGGTACTCAACGGTACCAATTTTCTGTACTTTTGCGTGTGTTCATGGGGTAATAAATATCAATTTGTTTAATATTAAGAACTCAAATTTCTTCAATGTAAATTTATTTCCCAATATATAAAATTTGACAGATATATATCAAAACAAAATTCAACTGTTTGTATTGTAACATTGTTGTTGTTCCAAAAATGTCTCCAACATGAAAACCAGTAACTAAAATGAACCACAACTTAATAAATTAACTGCAGCCCTCACTTTAACTTTAGGGCAGTTTAACAATGGGTCAGACAGAGCTGTAAATAAAAAAACATATACATTAATGTTACAAAGTACGAGGAACCGACCTGATAATGATAACTGTCACCATCACCAAATGTTAAAGCCATTTCTTTTCCTGTGTTTCTGGCTGCAGACGACTAGTCTCCATTGGACACAGGCGTGCTAACAGTGTTGAATGAATCCTTTGTGGTGGTAGATCTGAGGCTATCAAAAATTGTGCACTCTTCAGCTTAAAGGAAAATTTTGTGCGTCACCAGGTGCTTCCTCAGATTTGAAGTATTTCCTCCGCTGGCCTTACACTTGGAGTCACAAATATTGCAGCGAGCATAATCTCCATCACATTTAATAAAGTAGAGCCATACTTTAGAGCACTTTCTCTCAGCCATGCTTGCTTTGTTGACTGAGCCCGCGGCTGCTGACGTCATTACGCTAGTGCTGTGCTGCGTTCAAGTCCGGTATGGAAATTCACCTACTCTACCCAATAGTATGCCTGCTTCTTCCACTCCCTCACAGTCACAAGGATGCGTTTAGGTACCTAAACATGGCACCGTTTGATTTTACGTGAATCGGTACTCGGTAGTACCTACAGAATTCGGTCGGTACCTCTTAAAGTACCGAATTCGGTACCCATCCCTAATAAATACGGCTCCTGCCGAAGGTTTACGGAAACTTACGATGGAGAAGGGACAGAACGATAAGACCTAATAACGTTTAATAAAAACAATCAATAAAAGAAGGACAAATGAGGACTTTTACAATACTCCAAATATAATAAATTCAAACAATGTTCATGATGATATATGTGAATGAAACAGGGGGAATAGTGCTCCTGACAGTCTGCTGTATTATCAGGCTTCAGATTGTCCACCTTTATAGATGCTCTGACCTCACAGCTGTGAGCAGGAAACACACACTGCATGAGCAAAGACAAAACACCATCACAGGTAAATCCTCTGATCAGGGATTGTTAATGTTAACTGCTGAAGACACGAAACAACCCTGTGAGATAAGGCAGAGGACAAATGCGCTTCTTGTAGTTCATTTTCGGAACATTGTAGTTCACCGTGGCTTACCTACATCACATGGAATCATTGTTGCATAAATATGACATCAAAGTGAAAGTGCAGTCGAATTCCTCTTTGGCCACAGTCCTCCTTTCCTCTCGTCTTTTTCCCTCCTTCCCTTGACCCTGTGACTTTTTTATCGAGGTTAAGGTAAAGTAGATAGGAAAGGACTTAGGATGGACTATTCGGATTCACCCTAAGGGACTTATGTGCCTTTATGATAGAGTTAACCAGGAAAAAAGAGAGTGGCCTGTCCATCTCTGCCAATGTTCTCTCTGGCATTCAAAAATTGACATCACTGGTGATACAGGCCCCAAAACATGGGCTGTGACAAGAGTAAATATTACTGCTTATTTCAGTTGACTATCAAAAGCACTAAGTGCTACTTTTACTTGTACTTGAGTACATCCTTCATGAAACTACAATATTTTTAATTGAGTAAAAGAATGCTGTTCTGCCTCCCTGACTACAAAGAGACTCTTCTTTAATTGTGGAGCTTTTCTTGAGTAAACTGGAGCTACAGTGTGTTGAGTTACTGCAACTCAGCACACCTGATAGTGGGGAGTTATGCATAAATGTAAGATACTTAATTATTCTTTCCTGCTCTATACCCAACAGCTCCATTGACCTAAAATCTGGGATGTAATATAAGGTAACTAAGCGTCCATGCCGTACACACTCACACAATCACACACAGACACACACACAGGTCTCTTGTACCTAGTTAGCACGAGGAAACACATTCAAATTCTGCTGTGAATAATGAATGAAAGATGAGCTCATGGAAAGTTTAATAACAGGAGAAACTGAGAGGTATTTCTGAAGTCTTTAACATGAGAGTGACCGTTCATGACCTCAACCAAAGTGGAAAATAAATATAGGAGTAAACATGCGCACAAAAAAACAGCACCCACATGGTAACACACAGACCTACTCTGAATCAATAACACATTTAAAAATACTCAAATTTCTTTCCAACACAGGCATTAAGACAGCATAATTAACAAAAGTAAATGTGTGCTGTTGCCTGTATCGGTAGGTCACAGTTGCACACTTCATTATAATAAACAGTGGCTTCAGGGGAACTTGTTGGGATCAATAAGCTAACAGCGAGACCTCCAGGAGGTGGTCGCGTCTTCATTATCTGTGATGGTAAGTAAAGACAATGCAGAGGGAGGACTCCAGCTGCTATTATGGAAATGATGCAGAGATTAGCTGTGCCTACAATCAATGCTTACATCTTCTTATCTTACATCTTAAACATCCAGTGAATAAACAAGCTGATAGCACTTGCACGAGGGAAGTCGACTCCCTGCTTGGAATATCCAAGGAGGCAGATGGGGAGTGAAGGCTTAAGCAACATTGCAAAGAAAGCCTGTGCTTGGTATTTTGTCTCCTACTAGGATAACATAAGCAGTACAACATGATCTAAACAACAGGAGCTTTTATTATTTATGTATATCATATAAAATAGAAAGCTGTTCAAGCTACACTAACAGACAAAACAATGCTGATCATTTTTTGAAACAACATTTAATTGATGTCTTTCCCAGGAATTTTTGTGAGGACTTGTCTTGCAAGTTGCCAACATACCATAATTTTATTCAGAGGTACTGCACAATGTTTTAGCACATATCAAAGAATACAGTTTCATTGTTGGAACGTGTGATGAAGTCCTCAACACCCAAAGTTAGGTCATCTATTGTTTTGATTTACAAGCCAAAAGTCTGCATTGAGCTGGGCATAGTTTCATTTTTTCTGGGGCCTTTCCTAAACTGATACTTTTAAAATGGTGCCTTGACACTTATGCTGCATTCCAGGCAACCAGTAATTTGTGTTTTTCCCACCTGTAACTCTTGAACGGCAGTTGAACTCATAACCTCCCGTGAACTTGTACCAGATCGATGCAATCCGAGTTATGACTTGTCAGGTCACATCACTCCCTAAACAATATGGCAGCCTATAAATAATGACATAAACTGTAAAGTATAAGCTTCTGTTACCTTAAGCACCGTTTCCACGCTTCTGTTTCACTTAAATGAGCTAATTGATAAAGCGTAAATCTTATAATGTCTGCCATGTTGGTTAATTTACACACCAGAATTCCTTGCGCTCAAACCTACGTTTTAATTTGAGGTTGGAACTGGGAAATTTCCGAGTTACGGGTCGCCTGGAGCATTACTGTTGCACTTTAAACAGAGAAAAGCATTAGTTATACTAACTCTTATTGTCAATGTGATGATACATCTGTTACCTGCAGTGTTTGTTTCTTTGGCATGGAGGGAATACTGACCAGCTTTCTGAACAGAAAACGTGGAAAGGGTTCAGCATCTCTGACTCTGAAATAAGTAACAGATGTTGAAATCAAGCATCTGAACTTGTGCTGTGATTCCATCGGGGTGGGTTTGCATCATCATCACATCTTACTGGATTTCTAATCTCATCCCTGCCTGTGCACTGCCTACATTGTACATATTTCCAGCTCATGTGTTATTGAGACAACAATCTCTCTATTGCTTTCCATCAGCTTTGGTCTGAAATATAACATTTATAACTCTGAAATGTAGTACTCAAAGGGATCAGAACTAATAGGTATACATGCACTGGGGAAAAACTTATTTTTTTTTGTATGTCTCTGAGTTAAATTAGAGTTTTAAAGTGCGTAAAAAGATGTAAATCCCCCAAATTATTGTATAAATAATTATTGTAAAATTATACAACATACAGTTATTCATATAATCATTCACCACGCTTGCTTTATTTTCCTTTTTGCCACACCAAGCTTGCTCACTTGTTGTAAACCAATCAAAACAAAGACAGTCCATGGCTTAAATGGGTTGATATTGTCACTTCCTCTAGTGGGGGCAGACATGTTTCCCTTAATGCATGTTCAATAGGACATTGTCTGCGCTTAAGCTACATTACCTGCAATGCTTTTACCAAAGCTTGAACCAGGTGTGCATGCAAACTGACTGTTGCTAATTGGCTTCTATATAAACTGGTGCACGTCCACCAATAACACGAGATCCTGCCCTTGGTTTCTGTTTGTTCAAAAGGTTTCGTGGCTGACATGTCCAACTGAATTCAAGATATTTGTCATCTCTACTACAAACCCAATTAGAACCATAGGAGTGTTTAACTGTTCTTCAAAAGATAACTGACTTTTCATAGCAATGATTTGTGCAACTTGATCGACTCCCAACAACCTTCTGACTTTGTAGAATTGAGATGGAAAGGACAAGAATCTTGCACTGCAAGAGAAATGCTATAATTTCTTGCTGGTAAAAGACAAAAGAATAAAACCTCTTTCAAACTAATACCTGCAGTTTCAGCTGAGGTCTTATCACAAATCACTTCATCATCAGGGTGCCTCCCTTTGTGTTACTTGGTGTGAAACTCTACTCACACTGTATATCAATGAATCTGGCAGCACAGAAGTCTAAGGTCATGTGGAGCACTTCAGCAAAAATTAACCATTCCTTCAAGAAACAAAAAGTAGAGCCTTTTTAACTAGCACTCTAATTTATCACCTCCATTATCACTCCTTATGGAGGTGATAAAAGAAGTAATTCCACAGCCTTGATAACAAAGACTATAGTCCACACTTGTTTTAACTGTTAAATCAACTGTTGCGTTCAGCCTAATAACATGCATCCCCATGAAACTATGTATAAAACACACAGAACATTATGTAGAGCACAGCTGTAACTGTGAGGACAGATGTTCCTTTAAACTAGGACTAAGATGTATAATAGACTCTTACCTGTGATTACTGACACAGCAGTGTTTAAATTAGTGCAATTAGTCACACCTGAGTCTGTTGAGAGAAATGTGAGCAGTAAAATGACATCGGCTGAAGAGCTACAAGTTGGTCATGTTGATGGTTTGATTCTGTTGTGAAGGAGAAAGTGAGTGGCACCAGACTGCTAAAAAATTGACAATAACTGCTGCGAGCTATTGATCTCCTCTTTGGTGAGCAACGAACCAGCAATTCAGGTGAGGAAAGAAATCTTCTAGCGTGCCAGTCAAAGTCACTCCTCACTTTATACTGCACAACTCTTTCCTGCATTCATGAATTCCTTATGGTATATCTAATTTTTATTACTTAATGAAACCAAAAAACATGAAATCTGTCCATTAATCCATTGCACAAACATGACCCATCACATTTGCTACATGAGACACATGAACCCTTCTCTGTCTATTGTGGGTCTTGATATAAGAAAAAGATCACCCCACACACTTGGAAATGATTTATCTGAAGGCATGATGGCAGGCTTTTGTCACAAAGGGATGTGTTAAGGCAACAAGCAGAAAAACTTTCCAAGTGATATCTTTGTTTCTAGAATACTTCTGTCATGAGAACAGACCTTTGAGCTTTGGGTTCTGTCATATCTGGAAAGTTAGTTCCACTTGAGCTGCATTCACAAAACCCAAAACCAGTGAAGTTGGCACGTTGTGTAAATTGTAAATAAAAACAGAATACAATGATTTGCAAATCCTTTCAACCTATAATCAATTGAATACACAGCAAAGACAAGATACTTAATGTTTAAACTGGTAAACTTTGTTATTTTTTTTGCAAATATTAGCTCATTTGGAATTTGATGCCTGCAACATGTTTCAAAAAAGCTGGCACAAGTCTCAAAAAAGACTGAGAAAGTTGAGGAATGCTCATCAAACACTTATTTGGAACATCCCACAGGTGAACAGGCTAATTGGGAACAGGTGGGTGCCATGATTGGGTATAAAAGCAGCTTCACTGAAATGCTCAGTCATTCACAAACAAGGATGGGGCGAGGGTCACCACTTTGTGAACAAATGCGAGAGCAAATTGTCCAACAGTTTAAGAAAAACATTTCTCAACCAGCTATTGCAAAGAATTTAGGGATTTCATCATCTACGGTCTGTAATATCATCAAAAGGTTCAGAGAATCTGGAGAAATTACTGCACGTAAGCGGCAAGGCCCAAAACCAGCATTGAATGCCCGTGACCTTCCATCCCTCAGGCGGTACTGCATCAAAAACCGGCATCACTGTGTAAAGGATATCACCACATGGGCTCAGGAACACTTCAGAAAACCACTGTCAGTAACTACAGTTCATCTACATCTGTAAGTGCAAGTTAAAACTCTACTATGCAAAGCCAAAGCCATTTATCAACAACACCCAGAAACACCGCCGGCTTCACTGGGCCGAGCTCATCTAAGATGGACTGATGCAAAGTGGAAAAGTGTTCTGTGGTCTGACCAGTCCACATTTACAATTGTTTTTGGAAACTGTGGTCGTCGTGTCCTCCGGACCAAAGAGGAAAAGAACCATCCGGACTGTTATAGGCGCCAAGTTCAAAAGCCAGCATCTGTGATGGTATGGGGGTGTATTAGTGCCCAAGGCATGGGTAACTTACACATCTGTGAAGGCACCATTAATGCTGAAAGGTACATACAGCTTTTGGAGCAACATATGTTGCCATCCAAGCAACGTCTTTTTCATGGACGCCCCTGCTTATTTCAGCAAGACAATGCCAAGCCACATTCTGCACGTGTTACAACAGCGTGGCTTCGTAGTAAAAGAGTGCAGGTACTAGACTGGCCTGCCTGTAGTCCAGACCTGTCCCCCAATGAAAATGTGTGGCGCATTATGAAGCGTAAAAATACAACAATGGAGACCCCGGACTGTTGAACAACTTAAGCTGTACATCAAGCAAGAATGGGAAAGAATTCCACCTGAAAAGCTTCAAAAATTGGTCTCCTCAGTTCCCAAACGTTTATTGAGTGTTGTTAAAAGGAAAGGCGATGTAACACAGTGGTAAAAATGCCTCTATGCCAACTTTTTTTGCAACATGTTGCTGCCATTAAATTCTAAGTTGATGATTATTTGCAAAAGAAAATAAAGTTTCTCAGTTCGAACATTAAGTATCTTGTCTTTGCTGTGTATTCAATTGAATATAAGCTGAAAAGGATTTGCAAATCATTGTATTCTGTTTTTATTTACCATTTACACAACGTGCCAACTTCACTGGTTTGGGTTTTGTAGATTTCTCTAATCTTAGCCAGTGTTGTAGGAGGTCATGTAGCCATGTATAATAAATGGCAGAATATGAAGGGATGACCCAGAACTTTATCAGTGTTGAGTGTTTTACACATCCTTTAGTTGGAGATAATTTATGTTTGTTATCCGAGCTCTTAGTTAATCAGTTCTGACAGATTTATTTTGCATGTAGATTTGAGTATTGATGAGATATAAACTTAGTCTTTCAAACTTAATTCTGCAGTTGTCTGCCTGAAGTACAGTAGCTCACAGGCATTGACTTGCTTGTCTTGGTGTGTGGTCGAATTCATACAAACTCTGTCTGAGAAACTCCAGTCATGAAACAAGTTTGACTGTGTGTTACACTGACTTGGAAAAAGTGTGAAAAATGAAGGATGTCTAAGAAAAGCTGTGTCTTCATAAATGCACCTTACAGAGGACAACACATGCAGTCACACCACGCGCTTACAGTGAGTAAGACATATTGACTGTGTAATATGTGGAGCTGCACATCTCATATGCTGTGTCTGTGACTCCTGACACTTCTGCTGTCCTGCAATCCGAGCTCTGCCTCCTGCCTCACCATTGTCTTTGCTCCATCTTTCTTTCAGAGGCACTTTTCCAACCTTGTTCACACTTACTATTTACAAAGAAAGTCTCAACATTTTGGTGTGATTGAACTTAAAAAAAAAGATAAAACAATAAAGATTTATAGGGGATATATATGGATAGGTGAGGAGGCTTATTATGTAAGGACAATAAAAACTGTCTATAAAATGTTTGCCAGACGCTCCTTTAGAAGTCTGCTTGAAGGCCTGATACAATCTAAAACCTGGAATAATGATGGCACTCTTATGGCCCTTTTCCACGAGCACGCCTTGGCCCTACTCTACTCGGCCCTACTCGATTAGCAGCGTGTTTCCACTAGCCTGGTACCTCTTAAAACAAGTTAGTTTTAGTACCTACTCTGCTCTGGTTCTGAGCGAGCAGAGTCGATACTAAAAGATGACATCATCGACTGCCGGCTACTGATTGGTCAGACAATGTCGTCATCGATGAGTCATGAGCACGATGACCTAGCATGCTAGCTGTAGCTACCGTTAGCTTACCCTCACACGTCTTTTCTTTGCAGCTGGATTGCTCTCGTCCTCGGCTTCATTCTGTTGTATAGCTTCCAAAACTCTCCTGTGCTTCTCAAGGGGTATTTCTTCTTACCACCTGCAGCCTTCTTCTGCTTTCCTTTTTTACTCGGTTTGTGACAAAAAGCCACAGATTGTTGTGTCGTGCTCAAAATGACGTCACCGCAGTGCCGCTCAGCTGTTTACAGTGACACTGCACCCCGTTGGGCAGGCGACTGGGGCTAATGGAAAAGGGCCATATGTCCATATATCCAGACAATAACCAGCAAACTTCCAGCCATTTGGAGTTCCCATATTTACAGTCCTTTTAATTAAGAATATTTATCAAGTGTTGGTCTGTGCTGAAATTTGTGCTGAGACTGACAGGATAAAGGCTAATTAGCTAAGCTAAATGAGCTGATCTTTGCTACACAACAAACGACACATGTTCATTTTAGTGATGCATTTGAGGTCTTGTGAGTAACCTTGTGATGCATTCAGGCTGGCGAGGTAAAATGATTATCTGACAAAGCTAAGAACATGGTGTGTTTAAATATGATTTACAGAGTTGGAGATTTAGATTTTGGGTGAACCTTGAATTAAAATTGTTGGTTGGGAATGATATGTGTTTACTTAGTAAAATGATACAAGTAGATCAGTTGCATTATGTAACTGAGCTGACAATTTTTTTTAAAGATCTTGTCATCGTCTTTTTGCACCGTTTTCCTTTTCAATAAGTTTGTTTATACACAATAAAAGTAACAGGAAATCAATGAATTACACCATTCTGTAATTCAGATACATTATTGTTGATGGAGGATGCTTTATAGTATTGCATCATGAAATTTTGTACTGCTGTGTTGAGTAAACATTCAACAAGTTGTTCAAACAAAAAAGATCAGCATCAGGATCGGCTGATCTCACGGACACGTGATCTTTCATTGATATCAGCCAACAAGGGTCTGATCAGAGCTCCTCTGGTTCAGGCACATTCTGTGTTTGTGGTTTTCTAAATGATAATCCAGTTTGCTTTTTCTATGAGACGCTTCCCTGCCATACAGAATGCTTAAATTCTAAGCTTTTCATGTGAGTTATAAAATGATTTATGTTCCTTTGTGAGGTGCCTTATTGTTGCTTTTCCAAAACTTTCTCTCTCCGGATTCTTCTTGGATATGTATGATTTTTTGCCTTTTGCCGTATATAATACAAAACATTCAAAGACAAATAATAAATGTAAATATCATTTTCCTATAAGCGGTTACACTTATAAAGAGAGACAGGGTGTTTACAGCAGGGAGAGGCAGCCAAACTGTAGCACAAACATGTTAAATCTGAAACCTAGAGCATCAGGAGCCTGAGCTGACACACATCCAGTGTGTTTGAGCCATTGCCTTTCACTTGTTATGCCTGTTTGTGATTTTATGAATGTGTTGTTTGCAGTTCCTTTGTTAAAATACTTTCAGTGTACGTAGCTGGAGGACCAGTAAGAAACCAGACAAAAGGAAGTTTTAGTCACACCAGCATCCATTTTGACTTCACTTTAACAAACTCAGAGATGTGTCAGCGAGGCCTGTGGCACCCTGGGGAGGATTCTTGACTGTTGTGTTTTTTTCTTTTAACCTTTTCATCCGCCCCCTTTCTTTTTTACTTCTTTCTTTTTACATTTTTTTGCTGTCACCCTTGGGCCCAGACAGCATTTCAGGCTCAGTCATTCATGTCAAAGTGAAGCTGTGCTTATGCAGCCTAAGATTCATGCATGGACTTAAAGGTGCTATGAGGAGAATCTATTTCCAGAGACATAAAGACTCTGCTACCCATGAGCACGCACGGCGACAGTCGTAAAGACGTGACCCAAGCCAAAGCGTGTGTTTGTTGTGATGCTAATGAATGCAGCTCGGACCTTCCTCAGAACTCTGCATTGCTTTACAACTTCTTTTTTTTTCTCAAAGCGACGAGGTAATGTATCTCTTTCTAGTTACATAGCGGTAGTTTTTGATGTGTGACAACAAGCAATTTTTGGAAAACTTAGTATCGTAGTTTTGTAGCCGGCTATATATGGCTACTTACAGCCTGGTGCTCTAACGGCGTGTTCCCACTGAAAGCGTTGAAAGCGAGTGTATTCGCGCGTCAAGTGAAATCGCGCCACGCTAGACGCTCGAGTTTTGACGCTGGTACAAATATGCAAAAAAATGCTCACCACGGCATCGTTGCATGAAAAGTCCGCCATTATCATTTCATCATATCATTCCATCGTCGAACATGGCTCTGATTACCACCATCGCTGCTCTGTACCTGCTGTGGAGAAGTCAGCTGCAGGCTAGGCGCCGACGTCGGTACTGGATGCATGCTACCCTACGGTGGCGGTGTGAGCTCGGTGAGTTCCACCGTCTCTTGCAGGAGCTGCATCTCGACGACGGCTGGTTCCAGCGGTACTTCAGGCTGACTGTTGCCCAGTTTGAAGACCTGCTAGCCAGGGTTGGTGCCAGGATCTCCCGCCTGGATACCAACTACAGGCAAGACAGTCCAGCTGCAGAGCGCCTTTCCATCTGTCTCCAGTTTAGCAGTTTGTCAAATTAGCAAGACTCCGACCCCCAGAATGCCCTGGGTCAGCGACGATCTCCACACTGATAGGCTGTCCTGGTGCGTCAACACGCTCGCTCACTCGTTCGAAAAGTTCAGTTATTTCAACTCGAGCGTCAAGCGTTGAGCAGTAAGTGTTTTTTTCGCTGGAAATGCTTGCCGCTCAACGCTTTAATGCTTGAACGCTTGCCGCCGCTCTATGCTCGCCCCGATGCAGAGTCAATTTGCGTCTTTAAATTGACTCTGTATGTAATATCAACGCGTGAAAAATTTGCGACGCTTTTGGTGGGAACACGCCGTAAGACGTGTCTGAATAATACAAATTTGCTCTAGTTTTTCCTGAAGTTGAGTATCCAGGCCAGTCCAGCCCTGTCTGACCTGACCATGAAGCTAAGGAATAGCATTTATAGATAACCTATTTTGATGCTATAAACTCATCTTAAAGTGTGTATTTCCATCAGGCATATATCTAAAAGGGGGACTGTTTTGTAATTACTTAGAAACTCCTCACAGCATCTTTAACACATGTGCATCCTATGTGTGTTTCAGGCGACCGCCATCTTTGACCTTGCTGAGGTTAGCATTTTGAAACACCTGCTGTTCCTCCAGAGTCACCTTTTTTTGTCTCTCCCTCTGAGGCTGTGTCACAACAACTCAAACAGACAGGACAGACACTAGAGACTTTGTGGAAGAAGCTCGGGCTTAATAAACTGTGTCAAAATGAATGTCTCTGCAGATCGCTCCTCCGCAGCACACTCCATCAACTCACACACCTGTTTGGATGCTTCACACCCACCTGGCTCTAAGTTCTCCTTAAAAAAAGAAAAAGCGGTGTCTCGCTCGCTCTTCTTAGACCTCAATTCCCTGCTTTGCCTCCATATTACTCCATGTTGCATCGTTATCTGCAAGCATCCCTCATTTACCCTGTCACCAAGACAACAAGAAAGACTGAAAGTGATTAAAACGGCTCCTGCTGCTTCAACTTTAATGTCCCTGTCAGTCCAGCATGGCCTTGAAGCCTCTTCACGGTTACCTGCTGCTCCAATGTGGCCCAACAGATCTTTATGTCACTCTTAAAACTGAGTGGTCTCGAGCTGCAACATAACCCAAGAAATTACACAGCTTACTTTTATTCATTCATGGCATAAATTAAGAATACAAAATATTTTACCTCAATGGGAATGATTTAAAACACTTAGGGCCTGATCTACTAAGATCCCAAATAGCGAGTGCTAAATGGTATTTGCAATGCATGTGCTATTAGTGGACTTGTGAAAGTGATCTACTATGATTATGAAATAAAAGAAAAGCTTCACTCGCGTCCTTCTGTGTGGTTTGGCTACCACAGTTTGGAACACTGGCTTTCTGTCTCTGTGACAGCTGTGATTATAGAAAAAAGCAAGGCCTGAGATAAACTCATAGTTTGAACACAGATTCATGTACTTATTCAAAGTGTCATGTGCAGTAGGTACATCTAACTCTGACCAAGTGTCACAGGAGAACACCAAATGCAGACAGTAGAGCTCAGGCTGTATACAACTACCTGATGTGCAGTTAGACAACTCAAAGATAAGAGCTAATACAAGAATCATCAATATCCAATGGTGACATCAGATTAGCATAGACTAATGGTCAATTAACATAAAACAAACAACCAACCACAGATGCATTCTTGCATAAAAACATTTTTAATCATGTGCAGACATGACAGTTTGTTGTGAGAGTCTAATTAGTTACTGTGCTTACTGTGTTCCTGGATATCATCGCTATAGCACCTGTTAAAAAGTCCTTGTGAATTATTCTTAGTTACAATTAAAAAAACACAGGGTTCCCACTCTTTTCCAGGACATTTTCAAGGACTTTTCCAGGACTTTTAAAGTGTCACATAACCAACTGAAGTAACATTGTTACTGTGGGCAGTTTTCAATTCTAGTTAGCCTTCTAAAAAACAAGATTAGAGGTTGATGAACAATATCTCTAGCTATGATCATATTGATCTTAGAATTTCTTTGTTTCTAACTCTCCAGCACGATACATATTAGTATTTTTATTCTTTATTTACTCTGCTTTTTTATGAATAGATTTTGGTAATTTAACCTAAATTGTATTTTGTCATTTTTTTATTATTATTTCTTTTTGTCCCCATTGTTTTGAGTTTTTATATTTTAGGCCTTAACTTGCATCATTTTACCTTCTCACATTTTCTGGCTACGTGTCTATAAGTTACCAAGTCCATTTTTACTTCATTTCCTATGTTTCAAGCTAGAAGGAAGACAAATAATTTTCCAGGACAATTTAAGCTTTTCCAGGACATTTCACTTTTTTCCTCATTTTCCATTTGTTTTCCATGACTGGAAAATTGGGCAATCATTTTCCAGGTTTTCCAGGACGAGTGGGAACCCTGAAACACTCACACCAGATATGTATTTGATGAAATAGTGAACTAAACTAATACAAAGATTCCACACACTCAGCTAAAAATCACCACTTCACATAGCCACAGATTTAACTGATACACAAACCTAACCCATGAAATCTTGACCTACATTAAATCATGTCTTTGGTACAGAACAGAGGTTTGGGACCACAGGTTAAGAGATTTCAATAAATACAAAAAAATCGGTTGTTTAAGGGTTGGACCACTTTCACAAAGATAAGTTGCTCTCTTTAACTAATGTTAGCTGCACTGGGTTAAGTCTCACAATGAGCTTTTGCCATAGAAAACACACTTTGGCTCCAGCACATGCACAGCATTGTAATGGACACCACCGGTTAAGTGTCAGCCAAAATTAAAATGGCATCGTTTCTGACAGGTGTACCATTTTAACACCTGGACTGCCTTTTCAGCCTCACTTCTATATTCCATCATTCTGCCTTTAACCTCTGTGACACTGGTGCTCTTTGGGCACCCGCACAGCAAACTCAACAGCAGCCTAGTGGCATGGGTATTCAACGGTGACTGCGTATGCTAGTGGAGATGGATAGCATGGAGAAAAGAGCTATGAATCATTATCCTAGTCAGCCACTGCCTCTCTCTGGCCAACACACACCCACAGTCCCAGGCTGCTCCTGAGTCTGCAGGCTCTGCTCGTGTACTTCAGACCTCAGGTTTGCTTCAACCCCCTCATCTGTCCACTCCAAGTTTTTAACTAATCTATGCATGCACCTGTTTCTCTAGCCAGCGGTCCATTCTGTGGACACATGAAAGATGGTGGTGGGGGCAATTTACAGCTCATTCCAGGCCATTGTGTCCAACTCTATTTACAGCACTACCTCATTGTTCTGCAGCTTCCACTGATATGAAACAGGTGTGTGGGTTGTCATTTTATCACCTGCAGGAGTCTTGGCAGATCAGAGCTGACATGCATGGCAGCAACACACAACATCATCTGTAAGAATCCATGGAGACCCTTCAGCAAACCAGAGAACTGTGAAACTACTCCTCCAGTACTAAGCACAAAGACACAAAGCCCGTAATATGGTTTTAAAGAGTTACACTTAGGGCTGCAATACTCCTGGAATTTTCAAAGCTGGAAATTTTCTAAGCGACCGAACAGAAATGTATGAAAATAAATCTGTTTTTTACAATATTCAGTACAATATCAGTTTGTACGTAGTTGTGTTTTCACAATTACGAGAAGTTTCCAAGAAGTTTTTAGGAAGTTGCAGGAACTTATTTATTTATTTAAAGTTTATTTAACAGGTACAATATATACAGACGTATAGCTTCAGCTAATTTGCAGTTTCTGTCCCTGGTCAGGATTTAAAGTACAATGAAATATACAGAATACAGATACAATTATACAAATACAGTGAATATGGTCAATAAGTTCCTTGAATAAATGTACACAGTTGTAGTAAATTAAAGATTAAAGCACAAGTTACATTTAACATCAAAGATTATTAAAACAGTATACTGATAATGGCTTGTGAGACATTAATGTTCACATTTCTGCTGCTGTTTAACCTTTGTACTGAACGTTTTAAGTTCTGTTCGAGATTTAATTTCAGATGGTAAGGAATTCCAGAAGTGTGTGCGTTGCGCTGAGAGGGATGACTGCCCAAATGTTGTCCTGCACCTTTGGATTTTACAGTTTTGTTTGTTCTGTTCCTTGTTATTGTCCGACAGCTGTCTGTCTTTGTAAAGTTCTGAGACATCACTTGTGGAGTCGGTCCATTTAAGCACTTAAAAACAACTTTTAGAAAGGATAATTTTATAAAGTTGGAAAAGGTCAACAAATTATATTTCTCAATAATTTTGCAGTGGTGCCACTTTTGTTTTTTTTCCCCCTTTACAACTCTACCCAACATTTCATTTAAGTCTTCTTTGTCAGGAATATTTGAGCCTTCATATTTTCTATTCTTCTTCCTGATAAGGTACTTTCCTTCCTTTGAATTAAGACAAGCCTTTATGTTGCTCTATGCAAACTTTGCCCTTTAGAATGAAGCATTAAAGGAGAAGTTTGGTTTCTACAGCTTTCACATTGTTTATAGAATGAAGTAGAACAATATACTCACCCAGGAGGCTTTCCTGATCCAAACAGTGCTTCAGGAGATATTTAGATCCAAAATCGACGTCCGTATAATGGTAGCACATAGGGGTTAAACTGCATTAATTGTCCAAAAACTCATTAGTTTCACCAATATTCCATCATGGTCCACTCACGCTACTCCTCCACGACAGTCCGGTGTCGCTCCACCCATGTTTTTGTGACTGTGCTGACCTCTAAACTGAAGAAGAAGAAGGTTTGCCTCCGCACATGTGCAGTACGGCTCATTGTTTTAGGGGCGACCGCCGGATACTCAACAACTTTCTTCTTCCAGTTTTGTGCAAAATGGACGAATATCTATCGGATGTTGTGGACAAAAACTTTGAATATGATGGGTGTCCTTACAGTTTCGAGCCAGAGTTTACAGATGAGGAGCTCATCGAAAGGAGGACGCGTACTGCGCATGCATGGAGGCAAGCGCTCTTCTTCTTTAGTTCAGAGGTCAGCAAAGTCACAAAAACATGGGTGGAGCGACACCGGACTGTAATGGAGGAGTAGCCCGAGCGGACCATGATGAAATATTGGTGAAACTAATGAGCTTTTCAAGTTCAAAATTGCCCTCTTCAAACTCTGACGAAAGATGACTCTCTATATTATAAAACAATTATTATTCTGCTGGTCAACATTGAGTTACTGCTTCAGGTTATGCAGAATGTTATTTTATGTCTACAAATACACTGTGTTATGGAAATAAGGGACTCATAATTCAAAATGTTCAAGGACATACTGTATCATATCTGAAGAAGTCGTCGTCAATAGACTGGCCCTGACACACTGCAGCCTTCAGCGAGCTGCTTGTTAAACTGTAGGTAATAGTGATCTACTCTTTGTTTTGTTCACCCCTCTGTCTTGGATTTTAGTCCTGCTCAAGTCCCTGCAAAGACTATTTTGAAAGTGATAGAAAGAAATCATCTTGGCCTTTTACATTGCATGATGGCAGAGTTTCCTGTGGAGGAGGAGAACAATGATTGGCTGTGACACACTTGTTGCTCAGGGTCAACTCTTTCAATCTCAGTCTGTGTCTGTCTCATCATCCTCTCTCCTGTCTCTACGTCCATCACACCAACAACCAAATTCTTTTTTCAAAAGATGGTCTTTTTTTGTCACACAATCCTGAGAGCAGAAAAATGAATCATTCAACATGAATACTGTCAGAGCCCTTTTAATGGTTGTGGGTGAAATCTTTTCTGTTTCTTACTCCTTCAGTCCAAACTCACCCAAAATCATCCCATCAACTCTCAACACTGGTACAAACAAGTTGACAAAGAAAACAAAAAGTGTTTGTTTACATCCACATGTTTTGTGCAGGCTCCATGTCTTCTTATTTGGTTTTGTTGTATGTTTGTGGCAGCATTAAAGTGACCCTCAAGGTGCTTACACACCGCATGCCACTTGTACTACCTTGGCGATCACTCTCCATGCAAAGTCAATGTACAGCCGCGATGGGGCGGGGCTAACCCTCCCGCGATGCGACAGCCGCTTTTCACACTACCACATAGCTTGTAGCGCAATGTCAAAGTTAAAAAAAAGTTGATCTGTTTAGGCAATGTCGTGTGTGGCTGTGTGGCAACAGCCAATCAGCGATGTGTACACAGAGTAACAACAATGTAACATTAGTCCGTGTGAGGACATTAGTTCAGTGATACAGATAATGCTGCTGCATCATCAGCTGCAGAGTTTTGTGGTTGATAAGTGAGTGAAAAGGATACAGCTGGAATAATGTCTGCTTATACATCCTATTATATGATATATGATATGATCGTGGTGAAACTCGAGCGGACATGACGTCACGGAACAATGGCTGATGGCAAGGTGACCAAAATAAGGGAATTTATGGACATGCGATGATACGTCAGTGGGCGACACGATTTTGGTAGCTGGGTCGCTTGCGGTGTGAACGCAGCATAAGAGGCCTGGCATAAATACAGTCCTGCTCAGTATTATTGGCACACCTTCATTATTTTCATAACTTTAACAATATCTTCAAAAATAAATTGAAATGTACCAAATTTATGTCATCAGGATCTTTTAATTGAAGGTCCAAAACACTTTAACAAAAAAAAATTTACAAGTTACATATTGTAATTTCAAAGAGAGAACTGAAAAAAGCATGTGCAGCAATAATGGCACCCCTCTTCAGTATTTTGTTGCACACCCTTTGGCACTGATGACAGCCTCCAAATGTTTCTTGTAGCCATCTATAAGCTTCTTGCTCTTCTCAGCTGGTATTTTCTCCTACTCTTCCTATGCAAACTGTTCAAGCTCTTGAACATTTGCAGGTTTCTTTTCCCCAATGGCAGATTTCAGCCATTCCAAAGATTTTCAATCGGATTGAGATCAGGACTCATTGCTGGCCATTTTCAAACAGTCCAGTTTTCCTTTTCAACCATTCCTGCGTGCTTTTGGATGTGTGCTTTGGGTCTTTGTCTTGCTGGAGGGCCCACGATCTTCGACTTAAACCAAGTGTTCTTACACTGGGTCAGACATTTGGCTCTAACATTTCTTGCTAATTCTCTGATTTCATGATTCCTGTGATACGGTCAAGGCCTCCAGTACCCGATGCAGCAAAGCAGCCCCAAACCATTATGGAACCTCCACCATGTTTAATTGTTGGTAGGGTGTTCTTTTCCTTGTAGGCTTCAAGTGACTGCAATTAAGACTGCCTATTCTAAATATGACTGCACGATCATAGTAGCTAATGAAGTATAATTTACAAATCTTAATATGTGAACATTACTTCTGCCAAGTTTGAGTCTGATAAAGTGATGCAGAGCAAAGTTAGAGAGGTTTGTAAAGAAACTGTACTGTCACATTGTGTACTTAAACTTCATGGGTGCCAATAATGATGAGCAGGACTGTACGCCAGCATTTATGAAAAATGTTTTCGTCTCTATGTGGACAGGGCCTCACTCCTGGATTTGGAGGGAAAAAAAAGTTCAAAAATATATGTTTTCTATTCTTTTTTTATCGCATCCAGAAAGGTGTGACAAGACAGGGGTTTTTCAAACTTTCCAGCTTCTGACCTCAATGCCAGAGAAAGAAGACCCTTACTGTCCCTGCAGCACACCCCTATATTACTTGTGCTTTTGTCTTGCAAACTAAAAATTAGATATTATGTACATCTCAGCATAAATCTCACTTATTGAAATTTGCTTTTGTTACACATGACCCAATAAAATGACTGGAATGGAGGATGATCTTTCAATTTACTTTGTGTTTAAGGAGCATTCTAGTTATTGAAAAGAGAGATAATGTTGACACCTGTTTGACACCATGGCAACAAAAACACAAGTCCCTGATGACCAGAACTAGGCATTGATATTAAATGTCACAAATATCAGATAGCTCCTGCTGTTATGTTTAAAGCATTACTGTCATGTGTTGCTGAAATATTGTGACAACTTGTTTTAACTGGTTTTCTTTGGTTACTTCAAATTACTTCTCAATCTGATCACCATATGATCTTGACCCATGCTACATTTGGACATTTTCTGCACATTTAGGCATTATTTTATCTAAAAATTGGAGTTCCTCGGTGGTTCAATACTGGTTTGTTACAAAGACTCTTTCCTCTGCATCAACATTCACACCATGCTGACCTAAAAACACTGATCAATGTCTGTATGAAAGCATCATCAGAGATGACATGTCCTTTTTTTGGTCAAATTGGGAGCTGGAGTATGTGCTCTCAACCAGCCTTTCTACCTCTCTGCCAGCTTTCAGAAAGTCTTCGTCATCCTGCTCTCCAGCTCTGCTCCTGGGTATTGTTAAGGAGCTGCAGGGCAATGTGGAGGGAGCTCTTCTACTCCTGCTGCTGCTCCTGCTCTACTTTCAGCCGCTGCCCGGCTTTCTTTGGGCAGCTTCATCTAAGTGTTGACCTTTTAGAGGGGATCCAGTTGAACCGTGAAGGCCATGTGGGTCTTTTAAAGCTCCTCTTGAGCTTCCTGGTTGATCTTTTGCAGATTTTCATCAGTAGCTGCTGCTCCTTGATGCTCATCTGTCTGCAGCTCCTCCTCATGTGGAAGCTTTTGCATATTTTTGCTCACAGCTACAACTCCCTCATGCTGTACGACATTCTGCAGGTCTGTCTGCAGCTCCTGGTCATGTCTAAACTTCTGCAGATCTTTGTCCTTGGCTGCAGCTTTTTTCCACAGCTGCAGATCCCTGATGCTATACCATGTCCTCCATCTTGTCAGTCTGCTGCTCCTGCTCCTGGTGGCTCTGACCCACTGGCATTTATTGGACTTGTTCTACTTGTAGGAGGTCCTCAAACTTGTAGGTTGTTTCAGGAGGTTGATCTTTTCACAGTTTCAGCCTTTGCAGACAGGTTCTCCTGGGTGCTGCAGCCTCACACTGAGGTTTAAAATGCCACTTTTAGGAGCTTTGACATTCTTGCTCTGCTCTTGCACAGCTCCCTCATCAGTGTCATCTGCCTGAAGCTTCAGGATGCACTTTTCTAGGTCATCACGAGCTTTCTGTGGCTTCAGAATCAGCTCATAGATGTCATTTCTCAGCCTGTGTGGACTGATCAGCTGTGTCAACCATTTCATGTGCTGCAGTGCCTTACTGTTTCATCGTCAACTTCATTTCAAAAGGTGCTGCCTCGCTGCAGGTCAAGGCGAATCTGGCCTTTTTTTTTTCTTTTTTTTTTCAATTATGTTTTTATTTGCTTTTAACATTTTTCAAATATACAAAACCCATCAGAAACATAAAAGGGGCAGAGTAAAAATAGGAGACAAAGACAAAAACATCAGATCAAACACAAATATAAAACAAAACTAAACAAAATAAAAACAAAAAGGACTCATAAAGCAAATGATTCACGGTTAATCGGACCATGGTCACATGTCATATAGCTATTGTATACAGGATTCTGGTGCGGCATACATGGTGAATGCCAGAGGTCCATAAGTGGTTCCCATATCTTTTTGAAGTCATCGCCTTTATTTTTTAGAACATAGGTAATTTGTTCCAGTCTTACAGTGTCATTCAGAATCTGTTTAAACAAATCAAATGTTGGTGGTCTTCGCTGTTTCCAGTTGAGTAGAATACACTTCTTTGCTACGTAGGATATTATGCTAATTGTGGAGTCCAGTATTTTGTCCAATTCTGTGCCAAGGAGGTAGCGTGTCGGTGAACTTTCCATTGGGGTTCCCACCACCTTAACAGTCAAGTCGTGTATAGTTTTCCAAAAATATTTTAGCTTAGTACATTCCCAAAAGACATGCATGATTGACCCAACACAAGTTAGACAGACAGTCTTTATGAAGCCACGTGCTGGTGGGGATTTAGCTGCTCTAGGCGTTGATCATCCTGGAGTTCCTGTTTTTAAAGAATCATATTCTCTCATCAACAGAGAAGGTAAGTCTTCTTGATCTGAGGACTCAGACTTACAACCACAGCTCTTGCCTCCTCTTTTCAACCTCCTCAGATGTTTTTCCATTTTGTAGTACAAGCATTTAAGAGAGAAGCACATGTCATATATTTCATGATTTGTCTATAAGCTTCTTGTGTAACTGTTTCAGTGATCTTATTCGTTGTTTTCATTGTTTTATTTGAACATGATTTATTTGGAAATCTAGAAGCACTGAAGCCATTAAAGCCTAAACGGTCTGAATTGAACTTAGTTTTTTATTAAAGAAATAAAAAGAGAGGAAAAAACGTGAGCTTACTCTAGCATGATTATTTACAGGGTGTTTGGCCAACATTAACTTATGCTGATGACAGGACATAGCTGAGTGGGTTTACCAATGAGAAAGTTTAAAAATCTGAAAGCCAGATAAGGACACAGGACGCCAAATGAAGCTGACTCAAACTGAAGGTAACAGATTGCATCGTTCGAACACACAGACATCTTGGTAGCATGGAAACCCAATTGCTCTGAAGCTCTTCCTTGTGCACAGATCAAGATTTACAAGAAACTGTAGTGTCAGTTTGCTAAAATTGAGTTATCTAGATTACAGCAGATTGGTGTTGTACCAGTGCAAGGTGCAGTTATCCACTAGTAAATATGGTTTTATCTTTTTCAATTTAAATTAAAAGCTTAAAACATGGAGTTTAGGAGGCAGGGAACACTCTGTAGAGGAAACAGAATTTAATTTTCAGCTTGAGGAAATAAATTTTTAGACTGTAATGGAATTAAGGATTTAGTGGTGAGATGAGACTGCTTCATCAGACCACTCTGTCAGTCTTGTACGTGATTGAACAGACTTTAACTCTTAATTGTTTCCTCTCCTCACCATCACCTACTAAATTAGGTGATGGTGTAAACAGTAGTGACATGGTGACGGTGGGTTTTTCTTACTAGATACACTTATGGCTTATGGAGAGATTTAAGATGCAGAGGCAATCCCTGCCCTTTACAAACAGGCCATCCTTGGCTTCCTGTGAAAAGTGGGGCAACAAGAGGTTTCAGTGTCCCCCTATTCCAGCGTCTATGATCAAAATTCATGGCTGGGGATACAATATATCCTGATATATCCTACTATTTTTTAAAAAAACAGAGCAATATGTCACCACTTTTATCACCTAAATGTCTTTATGGTATCAAACACACATAATTATAAACATTTCAAAATTCTACAAATATGACTTTTAAATTAGTGTTGCTCTGATAAAAGCACAGTCGCTACACAATGGGAAAATACTGCTGTCTGTTCAGGACAGAAATAGAAACAATAATGTAATTGAAAAATGGAGAGTCAAATGGCTAAATGTCTACTGCCTATTAGTGGATGGGGGATACACTAACATGAAAAAACTAATTTTCTAAATCTGCATCAATTATTTGACCATATCATATCACAGTACTGCACTAAACATACTGATAAAGAATTGCACCACAAAATACTGTGATAAGTTGGTGTTTCATTATTTTCTTACAACCCTACTATGCAGCATATTTGTAGCCCACTATGGTTGTGCTGGTGTGTAGAATTAGGTATATGAATGAAGAGATGTTCAAGAATTGAAAAAGATGAGAAAAATATACATATAGATAGATAAATAGATAGCTAGATAGATAGATAGATAGATAGATAGATAGATAGATAGGTAGATAGATAGATAGATAGATAGATAGATAGATAGATAGATAGATAGATAGATAGATAGATAGATAGATAGACAGATAGATAGATAGATAGATAGATAGATAGGAAATTCAGATTCCAGCAGCAGGTAACACCATGGTACGGAAAAAATTGTGCAGATTAGATAGAAATAAAGAAGATAAAAACACAGCTTATATACAGCAAAATACAAATAATAGTAATAATTGAACTGTACACTCTAGCAGCGGTGGGGATTTCCAGCATAAATAAACCGCAAGACAGATAATAATAAGTTACCTTCACAGTAGAAATTAGAATGTCTGTTAAAAATAAAATAATTAACATTAGCACTAACCAGGTAGAATAATTGACATAAATAAGCTGTAATACTATAATATATCCAGTTAATAATACAGTTATAAAAATGTGCAAATGTGAAGATAAGTTAATTAGCAAATAGGCACAAAAACAGATGTAATATTACGGAGATGTGTTGTGTTTTTGAATGCCTCACATTTGAAGTCATCTGGCTAACATCTTAAGGAAACCTGTGAAACTCACTCGCTGGAGAAGTTTTGGAAAATCACTTTATCTGCTCAAATTAACATTAAACCCAATTTTATAATTATTGCTGTTTGAACTCACAAGCAGACCGCTTGTGTGTTTGTTGTCTGTAAAGTTGGCAACTAAAATATTATCATAGCAAGTATGTTTAAATTACAGCAAAGAACTTGAAATTATCAAAACACTGAGATTGGAAGATTATCAGCCTGACCCAGAGAAAAAGGGCGGAAGTCAGTCCCTGTTAATCTAATTCAGCAAATTATAACCTTTCTTTCTTTTTTTTTCCAATTTCCAACCACAAAGACACTCACTCAATCTCCAGCATTGATTGACTGGCTGCAATTATCATAGTGTTGCTCCTGTCCGGTCGGGCGCAAATTGAAAAAGCCAATAAAAATTGGTTTTCTCCCGTCTGCTGCCATCTCAGAAGAGTCTGAGCCCGCTGCCGTACGGATCCCACCGTGCCTCCCAGCCAGCAGCATCGACTCATGGCGTGTCGATATATACCTGCAAACTTCCACTGGCTCAAGTGGGGAAAATCAAGACAGTGGGTTGTTTAATGACGGAATAAATCCAGGAGGACGCTTCAAGAAATTGACATCCTGACAATGAGGATGGAGCCAAAGAAAGCGCGCCGGCCGCTCGGGCTGCAGCTGGATTAATAGACTGCTTGGTTGGCCCGCAGGATGAGATACATGAAGAATAATCACCTTCTGTCTTCTATCTCGGCTCTTTTATTGTCATGGTCGATGTTTAATCTTTATTCCATTAATTTCTTTTAGCTTAAAGTACCCTTACAGCATGTTAGATGTCACTGCAGCACCTATAGAGAGATTACATCTACACGTGTGTGGTTTGAATGGAGGAGCTGGTTCACGAAGCGTGCCTCATTTAGCACCAACTCACAAAGACTTCTAAAGGTCAAACAGGAAATCTGGTTTCCATGGTAACAGCCGATGCCTGATCTGTAGCTGTCAAGAGCAGGAGGTTATATTGACTAAAATATTATGGCATTATAATTACATCATTATGAAAGTATTATAATGGAGCAGTGTGAGATGAAATTTTAATGTTAATTCGGAGCAGAGTAGTAGGCGCCCATGAGATGAGATGAGACAAGGAAGAGGGAGAGGGAGAGATGGGACAGTGATGCAGGACGAGGAGGTGGTTGAAGCAGCGGTATTAATGAAGATAATATGAAAGGGTGATGAAGAGGAGGAGGGAGAGTGAGGAACATGAGATTAAAAGCGAGCAAATGGATTAATCAGATCTTGTTCATTATTCTTACGGATGTCTGCACACAGCAGGTTTAATCTATCATAACAAACAAGGAACGAGTTTTTGGACAATCATACAGCACGTTGACTAAAGCATCTCTGTTTAATGTTAGCTTAATATTTATCTGTGATTGAAAGAGCTTATTTCAACAAATTTTCTGAGTAATAAGTATCATCAAAATAACCAAAAAGAGTTTGAAATGTCTCTGGTCGAGCATGAAAAAGTGGTGGCATGGAAAAACTGTTTCACCCCTCAAAAGTTTTAAAAACAGACCATGTAGTCTGATTAAATAATAAATAAAACTTGCTAGATGGCAGTGTTTAATTAATCTAACACTGCAGATAAATATCTGCAACTGACATGTTTATGGCATGCTTTTTGCAAATGGACTGATGTCAGTGTGCGATGTTGTTAATCCATGCATCCCTGTTCATAAGGGTGTGACCCACAATAATGGAGCTTTAAAAGTTAGATGTTGAATGTGAAAAATGTGAGCAACCCGTTGTAATACATAAGCAATGATAAATAATGTCCAGTAAAATGCAATGTTTAAAATATTTCTGTATTCTTGAAATTAGAAGAGGGTAAAACATCATGACAAAAAACTCTTGCACACCAATGTGCCATATGCTGACAAATATATTTATTCACAAAAATCATCTTCATTAAAGATGGGCCATACCAGGGTATGAGGGTATGTCATTGCAAGAAATGTCATTTCTTTAATAATTTAGGTCTGGGTTTTGTAATGAACTGTGGATTATTCAGGTACTTACAATATGGAGGTCAAGATAATACATATGGCTCTAATTTCGTAGACCAGGCGCAGGTGCAGCGCACTTTGCAAGTTTCCTGCACTGTACAGAGAGGGTGTGAGTGGGTTTAACACAGCCGAGTGCCGTCTTCACCAATCAAATGAGTGGCTCTCCTTGCCTTTAAATGCGCTGCGGGCGAGGCGCAGCGACTGATCGGTCTGAATGATCCCACCTCACAGTGTGCCGGAAAGACCCGGTAGCAGAGATGCTCAGAGCCGCTGTCACTGTTACAGCAACTTAGACAGCGGAAGGGCAATCGGGACACACAGGAGGCCGTGATGCGTGTCACGGTCTGGACTACGTCACGGAACAGAAGTAATCTGTTCCTTTGTCATTAATAGGAGTATAAAATTAAGTGACAGTTACATTTAAACACAGCAGCAGGCTTATCCATTCATAATGCTTCTGATCCACCTGCACTCCTGGTCTGTCATCGCCAAATAGCAGAGCCTTTAGTGATATACTGTATACTCTCCCAGTATCTCCTCCTCATCCTCCTACAACAATGTACTCCATCTTTTTAGATCACGTTAAAAATAAAGACTAAAACAGAGGAATATGGGAAATCACAGGTAAATCCTTAGTGTCATATATTTATTTTATCTCTTTTTTCTCCGTCTTTTTTCTCCCTCTTTTCTTTGAATTTCATGAAATGAGAGTAGCCAGATATATACTCAGTATCGGATGATAAGGCTGTTTATTGTTGACTTGTAAGATGTCCATCAAACTTGCCTGCCTCTGAGGTGAATTTGGTGACGTGTGCGCACATGTGCACCAAATTACAGCTGCGGAGGGTGCACTTCGAGGCCCATTGACTTCGAGAATAGACCAGGTTGGAGCTGGCGAGCTTTCAGCGCACCCTCCACGCAGTTTTTTGGCATGAAATTCTCACCAACATGAATCTGTCCGTACTTCCCCCTGGTGCACCGTCACACCCATCTCGGCACAGACATTCAACCAAATTCTCAAATTGGCTGCACACGGCGGTGTGGCGGATGAAATTAACACTGCCCGGGGTACGCCAGCCTCTGCGCACCCTGCGCCCGCCTACGCTGCGCCACGAAATTAGGGCCCATAATGTAAACATCAGTGATATTAAAGCTTCAAAAATCTTCTCAGCTCATCCACACATCCTGGTAAAAGTTGTGCCAAATTTGACAAAATCCCTCTCTTCATTATCAGAATATTATGCTCAAAAGATTTGAGATCAAAGTGATATTGATCTTGTTCCTCCTAAATGTATTTTGTTTGTCCTCAAGTCAGAGTGGGGATTTGTGCAAAGTTTGCTGGAAATCAGTCGGAAAATTTTTCAGATACTGCATTCATAACAAAGGGAAAGGCTTGACCTATGACTGCTACTACGGTAATCCCTTAATCTAAGGGAACATTTAAGTGTGAAGAAAACTTGCCTCAAAATTTTGAAGCAGCGCAGAAGCCCAGATGGACGACCTGAAAACTGAATGTCTCGCGCCTTGACTATCAATTTCCTGCATGGAGGCATAAAGTGGTTCGAGAAGAGAGGAGAGTGGGTTTGGGTTGTGATACAGGCAAAAATACAGATGAAATCAATTCAATGGCTCCACAAGTCTTATTTTTCTTCAGACTGTGTGGGGACAGAATGGATCAATGAGAAGAGGCCTACGGGTTGTGTCACCTATACAGATGACTATTTACAGATTTTATTGGCTTGCAGGTGGAAACCAGATAAAGGATTGAAGATAAACAAAAAGAAAATAGATGGAAGTCAGATGTGAAAAGAGACAGACACTGACTAGAAAGCACTTGGAGAGTGCAAACCTCCATTTAGGTAGCTCACATTTATAAGCAATAGTTCAATCATACAGTTACCTTCATGATATGTTTCCGTGACCCTGAAAACCCATACTTAGAACCTGGAATTATTTTTTTTATCATTATTAGTTTCACAGTTATAGAGCAAAAACAATCTTTCACTAATGGCAGTTGTCTGGCTCACCACCAAAATCTAATTATTACCTCCGGAGAGTCTGTTTGTCTGTCTGTGAACAAAATAACTCAAAAGGTTATGGATGGATTTTGATTAAATTTTCAGGTAGGGATGAGAGATATGGCCAAAAAATAAAATCCACAATTTTTCATCATAAAACTTGATTCAAGATTTGAATCAATTTTTTTCCCTCAAATAAAAAAAACTGCAAGCGACACAAAAATGACACGAATCAAGTTCTGCCTTTATGTCGTCCAAATATATTCCTAAATCAATCAGAATTTCTCTCTTAAAATTAAAGTGTGTGTCTTAAAATGTTGATTATGTAGTTCTAACGCAGGCAGGTTTGCCTACATAAACACTGAAGGCTGAGGGATTTTCACAGCTTGTTAACATGTTTCTCTCTGATCAATATTTAATCTATTTTAAAAATAATAAATACAAGCCTATTAAAGTGTTTGTGCAAAACCTGACTGGACCACCAACATGAAAACTGTAAAATTTCAGTATTTATATTTTTCAAACTTTGTAACAACTTACAATTTAAGTGAATGAAAAAAATCTTGATTTTTTTTTTATTTTTTAAATCTTCTGCAGAAAATAATTCAAATTAATCGATTTAATCGATATATTGCCCAGCCCTATTTTCAGGAAACGTTCAGCATGGGAAAAGGAAGAACTGATTCAATCTTGGTGTTGATCCAACGTCTGTATCCGCCATGACGAAAAATGTGATTTTTGGGAATAACTACTGAACTAAAATAGATATCACTAGAAAAGCACTCGGAGAGTGCAGACCTCCACCAGCACCACAGTCCTCTCCCATATTGTGATTTTCACCAAAAATATTAGTCCTACCTTTATTTCATCTAAATATTTAGATTCTTTGACCATGAAAACATACCATTAGCAACTGGATTCATAATATCTATTTTAGTTCAGTAGTTATTCACGAAAGTCACATTTTTCGTCATGGCGGATCCAGACGCTGATCCAGATCAACACCAAAATCGAATCAGTTCTTCCTTTTTCCATGCTGAACATTTCCTGAAAATTTCATCAAAATCTATCCCTAACTTTTTGAGTTATTTTGTTCACAGATGGACAGACAAACAAACTCTCCCGAAAACATAACCTTCTTGGCGGAGGTAATAATGTTCTAGTCTGTAAATTTGGTAATTATTATCTCAATCGATTAATTCTTTGCATAATCTTACCGACAAACAAACAGACAAACATATGTCAGCAAAATCATAACCTCCTTGGTAAAGGTATGAAGGGATTAAAAAGAGAGAGCCGAAAAATTTAAATAAACAAACCACAGCAACAAAAGAAGTCGACCACTTTTTTAAGTCTCATGCAAGCCTCATGCAAAAACCGTTCCTACGAACAAATATGTTTGTAAGTGTTGCGTACGAATGATTTAGGAGAATTTGTCGCATTCAGCATTTTTTTCGTATTTAGAATTTTCTTTCAAGTACGAACACAAATCACGAGTGGTCCAGACTTGTCTTAAAAATCACAACAAACTAGTCTGCTCTTTTCAAATCAAGTGCCTTACATACTGATTAAACATTTAACTAATTTCAAGCTTTTTAAAAAAAATATAGCATAAGACAAAATAAATCTGAGGATCTCAAACCAGAGAATACATTAAAATCTATTAACTGGAGGTTTATTAGACTGGCCAATATAAAACGTTAAATGAGAGAGTAACCAGCTGCTTCATGGCTGAGCTTCTTCTTTTGGATGCCCTGGCACGTCAGGCACTTGGAAGAGAGCGTGTGTTTGGTGCCACCTTTATGAATGAACACTCCTGTTTTATGGTGTGGGAAACGTATCCTTATATGGTATTCTTGGGGTGTTACTTATGCAAATATGCTATCCTCGTGCATGTGCGCTTAAGTATGCACAGGTGGCATTCATCATGTTTCAAGTGTTTGTTGAATCTGACGGAGCATGTTTGTACGAACGCAACTTAAGAAAAGAGGTAAGAAAAATTTAGGATGAGACGACGAAAATGTTCTTACATGAGGCCCAATGATTGAAGGTCTAGATTAATTCAAAACTGCTTAATTTAGACTTTCACATCCTAATGAATATTAACCGACAAAATTTAGTTTTGTCAGCCCAATTTACTCTGCAACCAACTTCAAAGTATTGTGTTTAAAGCACCCCCTTATATGCTGCTTAATGTTTGGAGGCCAGGCTTAGATGAAAGAGTGCTGACTAAAAGAAAAATATAAAACGCTCAAAAGCTGGCACCTATAGAAAACTCCTCAGAGAAAAGCTGAAAAGTGAAGAAAAACACGAAAAATCCCCTCCAACTCTTCAGAGATATGGCACCCGCTCTTACTCTGTCAAACAGGGAATACTGATGAAAGTGGGAAACGCTCCCATGGGAATGCAAATGAATGTACCCTGCCTCTTCTTCATATACCCAGAGAAACACAGCAAACCCACACCAACAACTTAAGTTTCTCAATCAGTCCCTACCTTCATCCGTATATCCGTCCGTTCTCCATGCCACTCTGCCAAGCCGTGCTTATCTGCTTCCCGTCTGGTAAATGCCTGAGCAGAGGGAGATTTGGCAAGAGAGCTGCAGGGAGACGGAGAAAGCTTCCGCTCCTGTTGTTCAGCGTTTTTCAGCAGGGCTCTCATCCCTGCTTTGGTGCTATTGTTAACCATCGCTTTGAGAGTCTTTCTGGAGCGCACAGAAAAATGGAGGTGAGCAGGGTTTTTGTTTTTCTGTATTAAGTGTCAGCAGGAGCAGCAGAGAGCATGTTTAATACTGCTGATTCACAGGTATATACACTTGTATACTGATGACACACTGTTCTCCATGGCCCATCCTTTCAAAAGCACTTAGAAAATACCGATGTTTGGATGGTTTCCCATTAAAGGCCATAGTTGATCAGCTCTATAACTTGTAAAAGTTCTATATTCTCTTCAAAAACACTTCAGGTGTGATAAATTATAATTTGTTATCCTTCATCCTTTTTTGAAGTGCTTATCTTAAAGGTGCTATGAGGAGAATCTATTGCCGGCGACATAAAGACCCTGCTACCCATGAGCACGCGCGGCGACTGTCGTTATGCTGCGTTCCAAGTAACCTCAGAAATGTGAGTGACATCATCTCCGACTTATCAGCAGTCCAGTTGAAGTTGGAAAAAACATGCCGATCTACCAGGCTATTGTTAGCTGTTGTTAGCAAGCCCTGCGTTGTCATATGAAGAATATGATTATCACTATGGCAGCATTTTGGTAAATATAAGTCTAGCAATACTATGTATACAGCTGATCTAGAGCGACACACCCCAGTCAGAAGTGCAAATAAATGGATTATTACAGGAGCTAAATAACTGTTCACACTGGGAGCATCCATCTTCCATTGTCATATCTATATATATATATATATATATATATATATATATATATATATATATATATAGATATATGTATATATCCTGCATTCTCTTTATGGGCTTCAACAGGTAGTCACCTGAAATGGTTTTCTCTTCTCAGGTGTGCCTTTCCAGGGTTAATTAATGGAGTTTCTTGCCTCATTAATGGGGTTGGACCATCATTTGTGTTGTTCAGAAGTCAGGCTGATACACAGCCGACAGCCCTATTAGACAACTGTTAGAATTAATATTATGGCAAGAACCAATCAGCTAAGTTAAGAGAAACAAGTGGCCATCATTACTTCAGTGAGAATCTACAATGGAATTAGTGATGAAAATAAAGAAAACACATTGAATGAGAAGGTGTGTCCAAACTTTTGGCCTGTACTGTATATATATATATATATATATATATATATATATACACATATACATATATATATATATATATATATATATATATATATATATATATATATATATATATATATGTATATATCTACATAAAGACCAAAACTGTCAGTTACCAGTCTATAGATTGGATGTGTTGCTCTATAAAAGTGTTACACAGATGAACCATTTCACTGATTGCCATTGTAACACAATGAGCCGTCTCTCTGGCAGCACGGTGATGCATCATTTCTTTTTATGGTCAGCAGACCTGATTTGCGGCCCAGAACTAATTGATTTCTGTCTCCTTAATCATTAGTGAGCTTTGACCACACTCCACAGGCATCTATCATATCCATGTAATGAGAGGAAGAGGGCTGGAGGTCAGAAAGAGAAACAAACATACAGTTTGGTGTCATGTCCACTGACCTCCTGACCTACACCCAGCATGGCCCAGCATGGAGCAGATCTGCCTCTGCACACAGCCCTGATTACAGCTTATAGCTCTGACTGCTGCTGGAACAGAGCCAGGCGGTGAAGGCCAGAGTCAATACGGTAAAAGCAGGAATCCTCAACAGGGCGCCTAAAAGGATTACGGCTGATACCACTGTGTACCTTTTCCTCACGATCTGGGATGAGGGATAAAGGAGGGTGGAAGTAAAGCTGAAAGTTCAGAGGAGCAGGGGGGTTTCAAGGGGGGCCCTGGGGAGGGATGGACCCCTTCTAGAAGCTGCACTTGATATAAGCACACAAAGTCTGATGAGCTTTATTTATACATGCAATGTTTCATAAACTCAATCACAAGCACTCCTATTAGGGATCCAGCATAGGGACAAAAAAACATACATGTGAAAAAGTATTAATCAGAATAAACAACCTTCACTTAGGTTGGGAATCGATATGATTTTATATAAAGCAATTATTCAGTTGGCCAAGACTGTGTCAACAGTCTCAAAAACATTAGACCCCTCACATGTACTGCTGTGCTGACGTGATTACAGATACATCATGCTGCTGTTGTTCCACCCTGTATCAGTTTCAATCATAAAATTAAAGGAGTAGAGTGTAGAAGTCAGCAGCATTTTACTGAACAGAAACGTTGAATATTGGGATATATTATTTCTATTTGTATGCTAAGTCTGACGAAATAGGTGTATAATCACCCCAATAAAGAAAAAAAATTTTGTTTTCTTTTTATTAAGTTATAAAAAGCTTTTTATATTTATGTATCGTGGGTCTTCCCCCTTGTAGAGGCTGACAAAGCGAACTGCTATGTTGTCTACTGGTGGGTTTTAAGGACAAAAAGAGTGAAGAAAAAATCCTGCACACTGGCCAATTTCCAGAATAGGAACTTTAATGCAACCTTTTGATCAAAGATTTGGACTTTACTGTCTTCATCCGACGCACCTGCTGGAGTCGTAGATGTGCAAAGATTTTTGCTGTTTCCGAGACAAAAAGAGTGAAATGCTATTTATGAGTACGAGTTCATAAAAGTTTAAAAAACCTGTAATCATTATCTTAACTAACTTCTAATATAAAAAAATATAGCTATAAATATGAATGAAAAAAACCCTCACCTGGTAACTGTTGTAAATGACGCCCTGTTCACGATCCTTTTTGGTCTTCACCGGCACTTGTGGCTCAGTGATGTGATGTTTAAGTAACGGATGAGCTCATTCCATAATCTGAACACTAGATGTCGCTAAATGCCAATTTCTACACACTGCACCTTAAGTCATACTTCAGACTCTTGGCCCCCTTGAGATAACACTTGTTATGAATTGGCGCTATAAAATAAAGATTGATTGATTGATTGAAATAATGTAATGTTGTGTATATATGTACTTTTCTCTTTCTGTATTGTTACTGTCACTTTTCATTTATCATATGTCATACAGATGCATGGAAAGAATTTTTTTTATTATTATTGTTCTGTATTATTGGGGCCTTTGCAAACAAATGTCTGCAAAAAAAAAAACACTATCTATTTTTCCATGAAATTCAAAATGGGTGTTTATCTTACTCAGCAAAGTCTCAATTTTACGCATGTAGGTGGCACAGCTCTGAGGAAAAAAAGGAGAGAATCCCTGCTTTAGACCACTTCTGTCTTCTAGGGGTGTCCCGATACAACTTCTTCACCTCCGATACAATACCGATATTGCAGTCTTGAGTACTGGCCGATACCGATATTGATCCGATACGATATCAGCAAGAATCATACAGACTTTTATCACTTATTTTGTAGTATGGACTGTAAGAAAAGGCTTGATCAAGTGAGATTACTCAAATAGATAACATTAGTCAGCAATAGTGGATATGAGAAAAACTGAGCGATGTGTTGTTAAGCAATGGGTTTAATACATTTTCATCTTAAACACAAGAATATGCTACAATTAAATAAAATAATGAAATATAAATTAGAAGACCCTGAAAAGTAAAGTGAAGAAATTAAAAAAAATTAAAAAACATATATTTTTAAATTGCAAAATAACCACTGTGTTCAACTTAAACATAAGTATATTCTACAACTGAATTAAATAAATAAAAAATTAGAATGGACATCTTGTATCAGAGTGCTTATATCGGATATTTTAGATGCAGGCCGATATATTCTGATCTTTGTTTTTTTGCTGATAACGGACCGATATCCGATATCCATATCGGATCGGGACACCCCTACTGTCTTCAACTACATTTTAAAAGTTAAATCAGAAAAGTTTTTTGCTTGTTTCTTTAAGACTACATGAGAATGCAGCTGTAGGCCTCTCTTCCCGGAGTCGTGGACACTCTGCTAATGCCTCAAGAAGACTGAAAAAGATTCAGTGTCTACTTAAATATATGAATGTAGAAGTCCACATTTTCCATGGATCTTTTTTTGCTCGTCTGTGTCCATAAGCACTTGACTGACTGCACACAGAGCTGTAGGTGTCTGAGAAACAGTCATCACACTCTTGGCATCTGCCCTTGGTTGCAGACTATGAAGCTCATTCAGACCTCAGAGCTGGAGTCCTGCCTGGCAGTTTTACTGCAGGCCCACAGCACCGATCTCATCCTCCGTGAAGCAGCACCAGGCTGACGAATGCCTGAGAGGTGATACTGAGAATGAGTGAAGGCACTGAAGCAGCCTCGAGAGGGAAAACAATTCTGGACCGAGCCCTCAAATAGCCTCTTATAACGGAGCTGTCAACAACAGCTGAGCTTGAAAAATGACAGGGAAGAATTCAGTGTTTGTAAAGTTACAGCTTGTTATCAGACGCCGGAGGATAAACCCTGCCATCTGAAGTCAAATAAGGTATCAAAGGGAATAAATCTGATACCAGAGGAAATGTTTAATACATAACTACAGCTTAAAGGGTTTGAATGAGAAGAGGTAAACATCAGATTCACCATGAAAAAAGCTTTTGTCCTGTAAATTGGTTTGATCTACAGCTACAAAGAAAAAACAAGAGATGTTTTTAAGCAAGGAAACATTTTTTATGTAGTCCTTATTTCAGTAAGCTTTGACAGCACTGCACCATCAAAGATTAAGTAATAAAAGGATATTTGCAGTCAGAAATGGACAAGTTTCATTCAATTCAAGAGGAGAAAAATGCACCACAAAAACCTAAATGTATGGAGGCTTGAGTTTAAGGCCCCATCCACACGAAGACAAAACGCTTAACAGTTTCCAAAACGATCGTCATAAAGACGAAGGCGTCTCAGAAAATGTGTGCGTCTACATGAATGCACTCGATATGCATCAAAACGCTGTAAAACACATGCCAGACCTCTAGGGGCGCTGTAACGATATGACGGAAACAAGCGGAAACAGATGAAAAAACAGTGGGCATGCGCACTTTAAGCAAAAGTTGTAAACAGAGATTGTGATAAAGTGATCATAAAGTGCTGTAATGTGTCCTCGATAATTGTTTGTTCGACTCGGTGGTGATTGAGAAGAAGGAGATTTTGCTGCAACAGGGATAGTAGGGTCACTAGCTTCATCAGCACATATGCTTCACGTACGCTGCTTGTGGCGCATGCCTGTCAATGAAGATATGAAACTATGATGTAAGCGTATCTGAAAACTTGCAGAGAGCCAGTAATCACAGAGCTGTGTATACGGCATTTCAAAATCTTTACACTCTGGAACCTGGTTTCAAAAATGATCGTTTACAGACCCCCAAAACGCCGTCTTCATATGGATGATACGCGGATTCACCAAAAATGTGTGCGTTTAGACCTCAATTTGGCTTCGTGTGGATGGGGCCTCAGTCCCTGTCAGAATTAAATCAAGACCGATTAAAGCCTCTTTAAGAACTAGAAAATCAAACAAGATCAATCAATCAAAGATTATTTATATAGCACAGTTCATACAAATTCAGTTGCAGCTCAAAGTACTTTACATCAAGACAAACGATTGACAAAGGACGTATGTATATATATATATATATATATATATACATACTAGGGCTGAACAATTAATTGCAAATTAGATTAAATCGCAATATGGCTTGTTGCAGACAGTGCAATATTTTGAACCCAAAATGTGTTGAACATTTTGGCATTGTGATCTAGTTTCTTGCAATTTCATGCCGTTTTTTACCCAGTTTTTACAACTTTATGCCTATCTTGCTCCCATTGATCTTTTTTTTTTTTGCCACTGTCAGACCATGTTTGGAATTTTTACATGGTTTTTTAAATTTAATCCCAATTTTGCTGCTATAATCAATTTTCCTTGGTCACTTTTGAATTTTTTTGCCTTTTTTTTTGCAATTTCATAACTTGTTTGCACCTATTAACTTTTTTTCCGCTTTCGTACCATTTTTTTTTTACCCAGTTTTTACAATTTCATACCTATTTTGCTTCTGTTCTTCACTTCTCCACTTTTTCTCAAATGTTTTATCCTTAGATTAATTTAATGTCATATTGGTTTTACTATAAAAAGATCTACTGCTTATGTTTAAGAATACGTATAATGAGGAACATTAAAACAATCACAGAGTAAATCGCAATTGCAATATTGGGGAAAAATATCGCAATTAGATTATTTTCTCAAATCATTCACCCCTAATATATACAGTACATACACATAAATACACATACACACATATGTGTTCATATATATACATATATATATATATAGATAGATAGATAGATAGATAGATAGATAGATAGATAGATAGATAGATAGATAGATAGATAGATAGATAGATAGATATACATACATACATACATGTATGTAGACATGTATTTAAACACTTTGGCAGGTCTTGCCTGGAGTTCACTCCCCATTACACCAAAGCCAACAATCTACAACAAATGAGCAATTTTGTGTTTTTTATGTGTTGGATCAGTAGTTCTGCTGTTTGGCTGAAGAATAAAAAAGTTTTGTTACAACATTGTTTGGTAATAAGTCAAGGCAATTTGTTTATTTTAATTATTAGTATCAAGATTAATACCTGCCATTTTCAATCCTTGATTTGAGGTTGTAACTTTATTTAAGGTAATAATTTTCTGATCAAATTAAGACAAAAAACTGTTTCAGGATGATGAGTTCTGTTTGCATCTATTATCTTTGTAACTTAGCAGAGATAGTGAAGTGTCTAACAGACTTAATCTATTATTTCATCTCTTCTGGGATTACTTTTTCATAGGGTTTGTCTCCCCATTGGTTTGTGAATCCAACTGATAAATAAATCCAGAATGAACAAGGTTTAAACACCTTTTTCTACACTGAGAAGCCGAGGAAAGCCTCACCTGTCAGCCAGGGGAACATTTCATAAGTGCATGATATCACATGAAAGCTATCATTCCCTATGGGATTTTTTTTTTACTTATGTTCCATGCAGGTTGACTGTGTCTGGAAAGATGTCAGAAACACTTGGCAGCCACTGAAAGTTCTGAAATAAAGAGCTAAATAGAGTCAAACAAGTTCCATGGCTGCTAAACTGCCACAGGATCGACCATCATGATGTGCATCGATACCATTTTCTCACCATCTTTACTGCTTGAACTGCCTCGGTTCAGTTAAGCTTCTTAACAGTAAAACAATGAGACAAAAACAGACCTCGTGTGTCTTCAGTGCTTGTTCAAAAGCTGCTGGTTTGTTGGTAATTCAGTGTACACTTCAGACGATTACTGTCTGTTTCATCACTGTCTCCTGTTTGTAATAAGGACTTTTGGAGGAGCTGACCCATCACTGGTAAAATCTCCAAGTTCATACGGCTCACTGTCTTGCTTACTTAGCCGCAGACGAGCCTTCACTAATAATAGCTCTATTATCCCCCCTCTCTCATTTGAACTGTCAACCTGCAGCACTTGTTCGCTCCACTCCACAGACTCTCAGGACTGGGCTGGCCCCTGAGTCCTTGATTAAGAACAAGAATGTAATTAAATTCTTCTGGAAACACCAGAGACATCACACTTCAGAGAGGAAAACAAACAGAGACATCCATGGGTAGGGCGCTTAAAGTCATGTACCAAATGTCTCATGCGAGACCGATTTCCACTTGGCTGGCATCTTGTCCAAGAAAAGACTCTGTCAACCAAATGTCAGGGATGAGCCTCTGAGTCACCACCAGGATTATCTTAGACATGAGAACCTTTAAAAACTATAAACAAATCTAATGGCTACCTAAAAAAAGGAGGGATGTGTGTCTGATCTCCATGGTCAAGTCTAAATGTCAAATTGAGCAATTACGCTATGATGCTAATCCCTAAATTTGGGTCCATTTGCAGATTACATAAAGCCTGTTTTCAGGCCGCTGCACACAGCGTCGTATCATCGTGTCCTCCTGATCTGCCATGTGTTTATTTACTAGTCAGTCAGCACTCCCTGCTCCTCATCATTCTCCGGCAGGTCCCCCTCTGCCAGCACCGGCCCCCATAAACCATCGGCAAGGCCAGAGCGATGTACGGCCGCCATATTTACAGCCCAGAAAGCAATTGGAGGTTAACAATGAGGCCTGACTGCTACGGTTTATGACCTGCAATAAAATTGCCACTATGATTAAAATCTCCGTCAGGTGAAAGACAATGGTGCAGCCTTTTCCCTCTCAGAGCCTGATGTGAATTATCTCCTCAAACAGCTCCTGCCTTGTTCTCAGCTCGGCTCCGTGACCTCATTCTCTGGCTTTGCCTTGGCTAACTGGCCTTCCACGCTGTACGTCATGTCATTGAGTGAAAAAGTGCACAGAGAACACACGAGCTGCCTGTGTCTCTGTCAGCAATTCTAAAGAGGTCGATTCACTGTAATACCAATGTATATTAAAGTTAGATCAACAATTAAAACAGCTTCTAAGCTATTTGTAACCCATATTGGGTGATTACTATTAGTGCTGTCAGACGATTAAAAAATTAATCTAATTAATAACCAGATTTGTAATTAATTAATCTAATTAATCACATTTTAATCTCATATCTGCTTAAAGTACCCAAATAAAGAATTTGAATTCTAGGATATTATAAAATTGTAGTGCATGACTAATCAAATGAATACACTAAGAAGTGAAGATTTGTAAATCCACATTTTTATTGGTGACTAAATAAAACCAAAGTCAGGGCAACTTGTCCAGAAAATTCTAAACTCAATCAGGCAACTCAAATTACACTTTAAGTGTGTTTCATAAATCAAATTCAAAATAAGAAAAAGGTCGAGGACATCCAGCAAAACAATTAGGCCTGATGCATTATTAAAGAATGTAGTACAAATATAGATAAATAAATTCAAAAATAAAATAAGACTAAGTCTTAAATATGCCATTCCTGTTGTCACCTGGGCTTTGTTTGGTTTGACTAGAGACGCATGTGTGAAGTGACACGTGCCACTGCCATGTACGGGTCCTCCAGCTGGACAATATCAAAATGTTTGTGTGCTATGATTAATCTGTGATTAATTTTTATCATGCATTAATTTGCGGTGTAATTAATTAATCTAATTAATGCACTAAAGTGACAGCCCTTATTACTATATTAATATACTATATTAATATCTAAAGTTAATATTAAATTATAATTTAACTATAAATCAGAGGTCCTAGGATCGTCTGCGGAGCCTGATCAACCAAACAACACTCCAACATAAACACACAACTCAAAGTTTCAATTTCAATCGGTTAACACCATTTACTTTGCATAGAAATTGATTAGCAATTCACAAAACTCAATACAATAACTACAATAACCTGGGTTTTTCATTTAAATCCAACAAGAACAAAAATATAACCAATTAAAACAACAGACAAATGTAGTGCACTGTGGAAAAAACAAATAAAATAAATACTGAACCAAAAATTATAACCAGGACTCCTCCTCTGGTTACCAATTAATTAGTCTCTTTTAGTCCATTAATCCTTATACTATTGTGTTGTTTCCTCCTACTGCACTTTCAGAATTGTAGGTGCGGTAATGCATGCAATTCTTGGCTTGAAGTCTTCTTTCTGGGTTCGCTCGCCATCAAAATAACAAGAAAGGATCTATCCAAAAAACCTGACCGATATGGAACAGGGAGAGTTCCATCTAATCTAAATGTATAATAGTATACATTAATTCTTTATATTATTAATACAATTATTTGCATAAAATACCTAATATAATAAGATTAACAACAATAATAAAATTAATTAGTTAATTATCAGATTTAATATGACCAATATTTCATCTGGGCTACATATTTGTCTAACTTATTCTTCCTGTCTTTGTCAGCATTGCTCTCTCCTCATAGACTGGTGCAGTTATGAGTCCTTAACAATGAAGTGGCTTAACATTTTAGCACCTTCTGAACTTTGGGAGGAGACTTCAGGGAATTATATAGGTCCTAAATTTGTGCAAGACACAGCTTTATTAAAGATCAAGCTCATTACACGAGCTTAATAGTTTCTGGTCTGGAATCTTTGACATATTATCTAAAATTATTATGAAGGATATTGTCCCTAAAGCACTTACTATGTTTTTCGGGGAGTCTGCTTCTTCTCTAAAACTTCCTTCAGCAGGAAAACAGTGTTGGCATTCACTACTCTGCTGTCAAGGCAGACTGTTAAAATAGAAATCTTCAACCTCACCTCCATACTTATGATGAATTAAAGAAGTTCTTTATTTTCATACATTAGGAAAAATCAGGTTGACTCTGTTTGTAAATAGTACAAATGCCTTTTTCCTTTCTGCTGATCCTCACTACAATGTGCCTGCTCCGATTCTCTGCTGCCGTTTAATCTGAAAAAACAAACATTATTATTATTATTATTATTTACACCATATTGTATCATTTAATGCTTGTTATGACTATTATTTATTACTATTATCATTTTTGTTATTTTCATTGTATTCCAATTATATTTCATTCATGCTCACTTTCATATCTAAGGGCAATTCAGAGTAATCAATTAACCTAATGAGCATGTTTTTGGTCTGTGGGAGGAAGCCAGAGTGCCCAGAGGTAACCCAAGCACATGCACTGCTATTATTTATTATTTTCAATTATTATTATTATTTAATATTTACTTATATACTTTTATTAACTATGTACACTCCCAATCAAAATCTTATAACCAGATAAAAATCTGCAGGGATTCATTTTTTTTTTACTGTTTAGTTATTGTCGGCATTTTGCTTCGTAGATCTTGGATGGTAGATGTGTTGAGGCTTCAAAAATCAAGAAATAAACACATGGATCCATTGTTTTCCTTCCCAAGGACACCAAAAATTAGCAGAGCCTAAAAAGACTCTTAAACCTTGGCTATTGTCTGAAGCAATGGCTACCAACCTTTTTTGACCAAAGATCACCGATGATACCGGCAGGAAAAGCTTGATCTACTACAGACATTGATATGAAACTAATAACTGAAATTTTTTCCTGTCAAAAAATAGCATTTAGAATTCCAATTTACATTCAGGAAACTTGCCACCTATCACTAAACAAAACTCATGGCATTTAAAGACAGGACCAGTGCAAGAAGTCATGCATAACACATTTAAGACAGTCTAACATCTTGTTTGCTCTAAAAACTAACCAGGTAAATGAGAAGACCTAATCTACCTTGCAAAGCAGTGAGACAAAACAGATTCATGCATGTGAACCTCTTCATCAAGACTATCAGATTAAAACTGTACAAACACCCTGTGTTAAAGAGCTAAATAAAAATGTCTAAAATATCTCTCAAGATCGTTGGTGATCCCTGGTCTTAAGTCTACTGCACAGTGTTTACACTTTCGAGCACATTATGGGCTGGATCTACAAAGATCCCAGATAATAAGTGCTAAATTACATGTACAAACTAAAACATTTTGTGTGCGATTAGTGGGTGTGTTGCAGGTGATCTTCTAAGACTGTTTGTGCAGTTGAAAACAGGCACAAAAGTGGTGTGGACCACCCTTTTTAAAGGATTTACGTGTGAAACAAGCTGTCACCATGCAGAGTTGAGGTGAGCAGAGTGTCTGTAAATGCAAAATGAAGTCTGAAGCCATGGAGTTTTGAGGTAAATAAAACACTGGTGAGTCCCAGCAGAAGAAACGCAATTTGGTAGGCCATCTGTGAAAAGCACACAGCTCAAATTTGACATTTTTGGAAAGATAAATTACCAGACATTCCAGTAACCTTTTTTGTTGCCCGTCATATTAATGGACAAGTTTGTCATTTTTTGCTATTGCTATCTATTATTTTTAATTTTCCTTTTCTGATTTCAATCACCGCAATCTAAATGGCAGAATTCATATAGTTACAGCTTCATTACCAACAACCACTCAGTCAGGGTGTGGAGAGTGTGATTCAGTCAGCTCTGAGTGACAGAAGGAGTGATTCTGGCTATGAAGGGGATCATTTTTTACAATGATTAAATGACATCCACCACTATGTTTATAGAATGCAAAACAGACAGGGTTTAATTTGCACACGTGTCACTATGAGTATGATGGCACATTGGATCGTCTCTCTTTTTCGAGTCCTTCATTACAGACAGCCTCCAAATCTTTCCTTCATTCATCAAAAAATTTGGACAATGATGGAAAATAATTGGTAAATGTTGTTTATGACAGTGCAACAATGTTGGCACAAACACAAAAATTCTGTCTCTCCGTCATCAGCCCTCTGCGTGAAACGCTGTGCTAGTTTGCAGCTGCCTTTCAAACACAGAGCCCAATCAGTTTTTGGTTTGATAAATCACATTGCCAGTGCTAAATGTATACATCTACGTATATCTCCTCCTCCCAGTTATCTGCACATTCTGATAATCTGCTTGTAGGGCTGGGCAATATATCGATTAAATCGATTAATTCGAATTATTTTCTGCAGAAGATTTAAAAATACAAAATCGAGATTTTTTTCATTCACTTACTTACATTGTAAGTTGTTGCAAAGTTTGAATAAAAATATGAATACTGACACTTTACAGTTTTCACGACGGTGGCCTTGTCAAGTTTTCACAAGCACTTTTATAGACCTATATTTATATTTTTGTTTAATTAGATTAAACATTGATCAGAGAAACATGTTAACAAGCTGTGAAACTCCCTCAGCTTTCAGTGTTTATGTAGGCAAATCTGCCTGCGTTAGAACTACATAATCAACATTTTATGACACACACTTTAATTTTAAGAGGGAAATTCTGATTGGTTTATTTAAAGGCAGAACTTGATTCATGTCATGTTTGTGATACTTGGAGTTTTTTTGCTTTGAGAGGGAAAAAAATCGATCAAAATCGTAAATCGAGTTTTGTGGGGAAAAATCTGGGATTCTATTTTTAGGCCATATCGCCCAGCCCTATCTGCATGTATTCTGCATATTTATGCAGGTTAACAATTGCACATGATACCTTTAAGCTTAAAAGAAGGAGACTAATATGGCTATGTGGGCATGATGTCATATGAGTGGTGTAAAAGATGCTTGTGTGATGGATCCTCCCCCTGCCGTTTGGTCCTCTATTGTTTGTAACTATGTTGTGTTTTCACAAAAATAACAGTAAAGAGTAAATTTAAAAAAACAACTGTACATGCTATTTTGCCATTTGCCAAATGTAATCCTCAGTGCACCCTGTTATTAGATCAGCTTTGCACAAGTTTGCACGTGTTTTACACACAAACCTTTAGTAGATCCGCCCCATGTCTGACTTGTGATATTGCTTAGTCAAAATCATAACACCTAAAAGGTTATAAAAAACATTATTCAACTTTAAATAACAAATTGCATTTAAAATATGGGTTAAAGAAGACAGCTTGCAGTGATTTCAAAATGATAATAAATCTGCCAGGGTCCATATTTGTTCTGCGGTACAGCCTTGGATCAGAGTCCGCCATTTGGTGAAGCTGAATCGATCTTGTTCCAGAGCAACCTGCTGTCCATAGCCTTAGTCCCCGACTGTCAGACAAAGTAAGAACCAGCAGGAGACACTTGAACACAAACACGACACATCCCTCTCTGAGAAATTTGTCGCAGAGTTCATCTTAAAAAGCAGGTGGCCAGAGAGATATTCCAGCCTTTCAAGAAGAAGTAAAAAAAAAATTGGTTCCTGTAATTGCAGACCCTGACACAATCTGACAACTATTTAAGCTGCAATTTCAGAAGTTCACAGCAAAGAAAGAAAGGTGCAGAGGCAAACATTTGCTGCTCAGTCACGGGCTTTCAGAGAGCTGGAGAGGAACGTAATTACTTCCACTGCTGAACATCCTCTTCTTCATCTCCTCACCTCTACTTTACTTCCCATTTCCTCTTGTTTTCCTGCTTCCACTCAAGTCCCTCCTTTGGTCTGTTCCTCTACTTTAGCTTCTCTTTACTTCCCTCTAATATGCTCCGATTGACACCCCCATGCTTTCAGGCTTTCTATATTCACCTGACAACAAACAAGACAAGCTGAGGAAACCGAAAAAGGGCTTTTATTGGAAAGAGGCCTCCCCTTTTTTTAACTCTAATCTCAACCAGAGTGCACCTTTTCTATTTCTTTCACCTGCACGTAAATAGAAAATGCAAGAGGGCAAAAAAAGCACATGCATGAAATGGTTTTGCAGATCTGATTAGGATCCTCATCGGCTTCATTTAAGCAAGGCACATGCCTCCCACAATCCCCGAATGAGTGTCTGTTTAAGTGTGTGCCCCTGCTCTAAGCCCCCCACTGCGTGTTTGTGCTGCTCAATTGCAATAAGGTCATTCCATTTTCTGTTAGGCTGTCTATTAGTTTTGAGTGCTCACAGCCTTGGGGGCTTTTCTGTTTGTTTTCATCCATGGCATTTTGGTTTCATTGTCTGAAAAGTCTGAAATAGCAGCTTTACTGAGCTATTAGAGCAGCACAAAACACCAGAGGAGCTTAACAGAGAAGAGGAAAACAAGGAAGAAGGGTCTCCGTCCCCCTGACCAGTATTACAGCACATTAAATACTCTAAATCCTCCTCCTCCCACCCCATTTCTCTCTCTTATAAGCTCAGACCGCTGGTGTTAAAAAAAGGAGGCATTTATCTTTAAATTAACACTTTTAGTTAACACTTTCCTAGTTTATTTGACGACTCAAGTTCCTATATACTGTAGGTCATCCCTCTCTCAACCGCTCACTCATGGTTGTAGTGTCTGGGCCCTGTTTCGACAGCATGAAGAACATTTTCTAAACTAGCTTGGCAAACAGCAGTTTGGGTTTCCTCATTCTATATTTTGCTGTTGATGCGAGTGCAAAGACCAGCACAGAAGAAGGTGGATCATCTGCCTTGACCATGCATAGGAGTATTTCAGGCCTAACACCAGTAAGTTCATTGTGTGAGATATGTTGATGCTCAGCTCAAAGATATATTTCACTAGAGCAATCCCACAACATCAGATACAATGATTAAACAAAGCCACATTAGAAATGTGTGCACAACTGTTATATAATTTGGTTTTATGTAAAGCACATACAGACCCGATCAAAATCTTAAGACCAGTTGAAAAATTGCTAGAATATGCATTTTGCACATTTGGACCTTAATGAGGTTTTAAATAGAGCTACGATATGCAAAAGCAAGAAGGGGGAGTGTGACAAAAAGCACTTTGAAAAAGTAATTTATTGAAAACAACAAATAAACTGAAATAGGCTGTTTATCAGCTGATCAAAAGTTTAAGACCATCGCTCAAAAAATTACAAAAACCTCTCCAAACCAGAACAAAAATTTCCAAGAAATCTAAAATAAACTCTTTGTTTTTCTTGGTTTGTTCTGTTGGCTCTAATCTCGTGACAGCTGCCACCCAGGCTACTGCAGGTGGACGTTCTCACGAGGCTTTTTCGTCTTCTTTGGTGTTACGGCAGTTGGCATGCAGTGCTTTTTTAATTATTATATCATGACATGGGAGAGAGTTTCATGGCCAAAACGGGACACTTGACAGCTATGTGAAAAATGGCAGAGGAACTACCTATACCCCGATCAACATCGGGCTGTGAGCACTAACTAACTTTACATGTTTGTTTGTTTTTAACTTCACTATGATAATGTTTAGGTGTGTTATTACCTCTCACTGAGACATGACTCGGCATAAAACAAAAAGGTTGTGATGAGGTCTGGTTTGGAGTTTAGTGACAAAGTAAAATCAATCCCATTTTCATTTGCCTTTAGAGGCATGTTTCCGGCAAAGAAAGGGATCACTGCTCGAAAGTTTGACTGGCCCTGCTATCACATATGTGCAAACTTCTCCTTCTTAATGAGAGTAGTAGTCAATTTACAAGCCTCCTTTTTAAAAAATATTTTCATTTACAGTTGCAATAGGAGCCGTACATTACAAGGACACAAAAGTACATCTTGAAATAAATTCCCTGGTAGCCTGTCATCCTTTGCACAATTTCTATAAGCAGGTTTTAATTTGTTTTTATCTCTTATTATTTTAAAACTATGGCACCTCTGAATGTTTGTGAATAACCCTGAAACACTGTATTCTGCGCCCTGTCTTCACACACAAACAAACACGGAGCCTTTGGCTCTGAGGCCTGGACACACAGACGTACCGCTTTGACCTTTGGTGCTGACATTTTCTAAGTGAGGCAACATTCTCAGTGGAGCATTGCCACATCGACTGCAGGTGTCAATTATGTTGCTTTGGATTTCCTTTAGACGCTGCTGCTGAATGTTCAGGGATGTGAAACACAGGACACACACCCACAGACACATACATTTAGAGGTCAAGCATTGCCTGGACAAAGAGCTTGAAAGCAGGTATGTAAAATATAGCTGGAGAGAGATGCTGTGAATAGAAAAGTGCATGGAGCAGTGTCGTATACTCGGCTGATCGTATAAACAAAGCAGGGTAAAAAAAAAATTATCTGTCATGTTGTAACAGGTGATGATTTTAGGTGTATTTATCATCACAGTACCAACATGTTTTATCTAAAATAATATTACTGACCTTAATTACAGGCATCAGCCATCTTCAAGCAAACAAATGACACAGCAGTTCAGTCCCTAAACTTTTCTGGATTTAAATGACCTCAGCAAAACCTTCCTGAACATTTGAGTCTAAGTTTACAAGACTTTCTGACCGGAGAGCTGCTTTTCATTTGACTGCTGGGAAAAGCCTCAGTGCTATCAGACAGGTTTGGACTTTAGAGGAAGGCCATTCAGAGAAAAAAATGAAGCTGCTGGATTCACTTCATGACTCTTATCTCTTGGAGCACATTTCCTAAAGCCTCCACTTAAATCGATTTTGAAGACGACTGCATTTTGCCGAATGAGATATATCGTCTTCTTCTCTGGGATGTAATCCTCGGCTGGTCAACATCCACACAGAGATATAAAAACTATTTGGGTTTTTTAAATTTGAATGTGTGTGAGTCTTACCCTGCAGCCACAGCTTGTGTGTTACTGAATATAAACTGTATGTGATGGATTAATATTGTGTTTATGCCATAGAATTTCTGCAATGCTGACAGATCTATCCCTGATAGATCACACTGCACAAGGAGCTTAGGAAATAGATATACCAACAGAGACACCAGAGGATTGGCTCTCATCAGTGTAATTATTGAAATGATTATTTATTACAGCCTGTGGCTCTTGCTAAAGCAGTCTCTCTGAATTATTATTCCCCGCCTGAGTTACCACCTTATTGAGCTAGAGGGGTTTGCAGGTTCCAAAGATCCTAGGAGCTATGGTGTTGGGGGCTTTCTGCTACTGGTAGGCTCACCCAAGGCAAACAGGTCCTAGGGGAGGAGCCAGCCAAAGATTGGCTCAAATAATCCTTATAGAAAATACAATATATGGTTCTCATCTCCCTTGCCTGGACTCAGGTCACCAGGGCCCCCCTTTGGCACGCACCTTGCCAAAGATAATTAACAGTGATTCACATAATGGGTGAATGTTAAAACAAGAGTGGATACATGGGATCCTCCTCCTATGGGTTCACCACCCATGGGAGAGACCAAAGGGGTCAGGCGCAGTGCGAGTTGGGCAGTGGCTGAAGGTGGGGACTTGGTGGTCTGATCCTCGGCTGCAGAAGCTAGCTCTAACTGTACATTCACACCAAAAGCGTCAAAATCGCTTGTCGACGCTCTGGTCGCTCTGGTTGCTCTCATCGCGCTGCCTGGCAGTTGAAAACACACAGAAGCACGCAGGCAGGGGACTCGATGTGAGCAGGCCATATTGGCTGAAGTTTCTACACATGTGTGAACACAGATATGTAGGAGTACTGGGGAAGATGTTCGGTCAGATAGTCGAACCTTAGATTCAGGGAGAGCATTGTGGTTTTGGTCCGGGTCATGGATCTGTTGGCCAGCTCTTTACCCTCCATAGGGTCCTTGATGGTGTACGGGAGTTTTCCAAACCAGTCTAAATACCGGTGGACTTGGAGAAGGCATTCGACTGTGTTCCTTAGGAAGTCCTGTTGGAGGTTCTAGAGGAGTATAGGGTACCGGACCCCTTATGCAGGCCATCCCTGTTTGACTGGTGCCAGAGCTTGGTTTGCATGCCTGCAGTAAGTCCAGCCTGTTTCTAGTGAGGATAGGACTCTGCAAGGGCTGCCCTTTGTCACCTTTATGTTCAGAATTTCCAGGTGCAGCCAAGGTGCAAGGTGTTGAAGGGGTCAGGTTCTGTGACTTCAGAATCAGATTGCTGCTTCTTGTAGATGACGTGGCCCTGTTGGCTTCATCGGACCATGTCCTGCAGCTCTCACTACATCTGTCTGCAGCTGAGTGTGAAGCCCCAGGTCGGGGATGAGTTTCTGTCCTAGGTGGAGGAGTTCAAGTACCGTAGAGTCTTTGAGGGAAGGATGGAGCAGGAGATCAACAGGCGTCGGCAGTGATGTGGACCCTGCACAGGTCAGTTGTGGTAAATGGGGAGCTGAGCTGAGCTTCATTCCTACTCTCAAATTCAAAATAATAAGGGTGAATTGACAGTGCAAATATAATCTCTATGATATTTTTTCTTATCATTGTGGCGGTGGGGGTGGGGGTTCTTAGATGTGTTCTTTTTTTTGTTATGTGGTCTTTAAGGGAAATCAATTTGTGCTGCATTATTTGGTATAAAAGGGTCATTGCTATTGAACTCTGATTGATTGGATTATTAATTGTTATATCAAGGAGCCACCTTCTTGAAATGTTTTTTTTGCATATTTCATAGACATAAACTTAAAATAAAGATACTACTTCCTCAATATGTCCTCCATGCAACAGTAAACTTAAGCGTTACCGGCAGATACAGGTAATCATAATGGAATAACACCAAAAATGGTTTGTTTACTTCTTCAGTAAAATAGTGTGGTTTATTGTATCAAATGCTTTCTTAAGGTTGATAAAAAACACAATAGCATGGTTCTTTTTGTCTAGCATTAGTCATTGCTTCGATAAGTTCATATATAGCTAATGATGTTGACCAGTTTGTTCTAAATCCACACTTGAAAAACAGCATGTTAGAAAAATACTCAAATCACCTTCATTTATATACATATATATAAAACAAGTCCCAATATAGATACAGGAAATATAATAGGATTTTAACAAAAGCATGGTATTGTACAATCATTTTCTAGATATAAACCTTTCTTTATTATCCATTTCAAGCTATTGCACACAGCAGCAGCCTCTCATGAACTCTTTTTATAGCTCAGTGTAATGACCCTCTTCAGCAGCCTGAGAGGTAAAATCTCTTTAGGACCAAAATACCAATAACAAAATCAGATACATCTCATTAATCTGTCCACATCCGCTGCTTTACAATGATATTTAAAAAAGTAACACTGCTGAATATGCAGCAAACATTTAATTAGTGCAGATCGCCTAACTTTGACAGCTTGATTTTTAGCACCTCAGGTGTTTCTGCAGACACCTGAGCCTGAGGCAATGTGCCATTTTAAGGCAGGCAGGCTGTCAACGTGAGTGGCAACTGCTGGCGTAAAAACCTGGTGGACTGAGGCTGGGGAGGAGGAAGTGATATTAATCTGGCTGCCTGAAGGCCAAAAGACGAGCAAGTAGTCTGCAGAGTATTAAATGATTTTTTCTTTCCTTGAGTTAATCAGACGAAAACAGCGAGATACAATTTATATCAGACAGAAGAGATAAAGGATTACAGCGCAGGATTAGAGTGTTTCTGACCGCTCGATGTAATTTATTTCACACAACAGGGGATAATTTCCTTGATAAGATGGTTTAGGGATTATAAAAAAACTGACTGAAAGGGTAGACCGCAGAAATTGGAAAGATTTGTAGAAAAGTCTTAAATTTACCCATCATCCAGCCTTTGGCCTGCTTGTGGGAGGTGATAGGAAATAGTCGTTTTACCACACAGTCAGAGCTAATGCACCCTGCAGGTCCTCGAGTGCCTGGAAATTACATATGTCTAAAATTGCTGTACTTAACCCTTAAATCCCCCGGGTGTGTGGGGAAAAAAGAAGTGGTTTAACTGCTGCATGTAGCAAAGTGCTCATGATCTGTGGCAGTGGTTCAAATGCTTGTCTCATGCTCTGCTAGAAGATTTGATTCTGTCTAATTTCATATCCCTTAGGAAAACACAACAGCAGTGAATGCTCGAGGAGGTTAGACTGCATGATGGAGTAAGAAGTATTAAAATGAGAGTAGTGCAGTGAGTTAGAAAAGAAAGATAAAGTGAGGAGGTTTTTAAATGACAGAAATTACAAAGCTATCAAATACACAGATTTTTACTTTTAGATATTTTGGAAATGTGTCTTCTTAAAGGTGCTATGAGGAGAATCTATTACCGGCGACATAAAGACTCTGCTACCCATGAGCACGCGCGGCGACTGTCGTAATGCTGCGTTCAGTAACCTCAGAACTGGGAGTGACATCATCTCCAACTTATCTGCGTTCCAGTTGAAGTCTGAAAAAAACATGCTGATCTACCAGGCTATTGTTAGCTGGTGTTAGCACGCCCTGTGTTGTTGTTCACAAATATCACATGAAGAATGTGATTATTACTATGGCAGCATTTTTGTAAAAATAAGTCTAACAATACTATGTATACAGCTGATCTAGAGCGACACACCCCAGTCAGAAGTGCAAATAAATGGATTATTACACGAGCTAAATAACTGTTCACACTGGGGGCATCCAGCTTCCATTGTCAGCTCCGGGGTGGAGAGGTTTCACCGAGTTCACAGTAGGAAATTCAGACTTCGGGGGACGTTCTAGTTGCAGTTTCCTACTCGGAACTCAGAAATTCCTACTTCTGACTACAACTGGAACGCACCACAAGACGTGACTCAATCCAAAGCGTTTACAACTTCTTTTTCCAACAACTTACAGGATGCAAAGCCACGAGGTAATGTATCTCTTTCTAGTTACGTAGCGGTAGTTTTTGATGTGTGACAACAAGCTATTTTTGAAAAACTTAGTATCGTAGTTTTGTAGCCAGCTATATATCACTACTTACAGCCCGGTGCTCTAAGACGTGTCTGAATAATATAAATTTGCTCAAGTTTTAATTGTCTTGTTCCCGAAGTTGAGTATCCAGGCCAGTCCAGCCCTGTCGGACCCAACCGGAAGGCTAAGGAATAGCATTTATAGATAACCTATTTTGATGCTATAAAACTCATCTTAAAGTGTGTATTTCCATCAGGCATATATCTAAAAGGGAGACTTTTTTGTCATTACTTAGAAACTCCTCATAGCATCTTTATATCAAATATCAAACCAAATAGAATCTTAAACTTCATAATCTCAATCAAATTGGTTTGTGAGACTTTCAAACATCTCTTCTTTAAGCACATGAGTTTCACAAGCAGGGATGGGTCCGAACTTTGGTTACTGTGGCCAAAGGTAGCATTAAGTTCAATGATACATTCTAACTACTAAAATCTAAACAGTGTAGAAAATGATATGAATAAATATTGTAAGGTTTGCTCCCTCCACATGTGCATAACCAGGCCCGTGCCCAAAACAGAAAGTCCAAGGGAAATAACTGCACACACAGACAGGCACACACACAAATGAGCAATAAACTCGGTCCTGCTTACTCAGATGTCGTGGGCGTGCATGGTGTTCGTGTTTAGGTTGGTGACATCTCCTCAAAATTCCAACACTTGAAAGAAAACACTCACCGAAGCCTCGTCCTCCCTGCTGTCACTGGTGTCCTCATTCTTATGCTGCCCGGCTGAGGAGCGAGCGTCCCTCTTGCGGCTGGTGTCTGTCCCCTCCGTCTGTCTATCTCCATCTGTAGCCAAGGTGAAAACATGGACGACGGGTTAGAGATGGCAGCCAGGCGCCATTATCATCATCAGCATCCCTGCATCGTCCTCATCTCCATTTTAATCACCATCATTAATGGCATTATTGTCTCTGAGATCTCGGTCATTATCATCATTATCATGAAAGCATAATTGGAGTTATAAATATCACCATTGTCAATAATACTCTTAATTACTCATATTTTTCCCCCGCTGAGCCTCAACTGGAATCATGCACGGATAAGTATGAGAAAAAATAGGAATAAAAGTAATTGGAAAAGCAGATAGAGAGGAAAAAGAATGAAAAATAATCCAGAAGATGAATTTGACAAGTGGGATAGAAAGTCAAAAAAACAGGGAAAGAGGGGGAGATAAGAAAACGGAAAGACATAAAAAATAGCTTTTCTTGCTGCAAAGTGGAGCTGTTAGGATGCCGTCATGCCACAGATGGATTATGGGAGTTTTGCTGCACAATGATGACAGTTGCCTTGGCCTGGAGAGAGAGCACCCGGAATTTAAATCCACTCATTACGATGTGTTTGTGTGCACCTGCCACGGAGCATATGGACCAAATTGCCGCCTCTCTTTGCTGTCAGAGGAATGCAAACACACAGAAGCAGTCGTGGAAGGATCGATCAGGGGTGGAGCATTAACAGGATATTCTATGCTTTATGAGAGCCTGGTTATTTAGAGCTACAAGGAGCGCACGGAGATTCACAAGCCTTCTTATGAGAGTTTCTGCCCGTACAAGGAGTTCATATAAAACGGGGATCCATACTCTATTCACTCCAATCTCTTTTATTTGTGTTGCACAGCGTTCATCCTATTTCCTGTTCGCTCAATGCTGCGGCTCATATGGGCTGCCATAAAAAGTGGCGCCTGTGCCATTGACTCCCCCATAAAAAGCGAGAGGAGGGGGACTTTGTGGTGTCCCAAATGCATTACAGTGAAAGTGGTTCATTACTGTCTGCTGAGGAGGTGCAGCCATAGAGTGCACACACACACACAAGTGCATGGATTGTGATTAAAAGACAGAATGGGGAGAGCGGGCAGCTATAAAGCATAATGAGAGCTAATGGTTTTCCAATATGTCCCCTCAACAGAGAGTGTGAGTGGGGTGAATTGGACAGGTCAAGGAGTGAGCTGGTGTGTGTTTTTGCATGTGTGTGAAGTTGTTGGGATTAAGGTGAACAGGAATGACGCATGTAAGCGGACTGAGAGAAGGACAAGTAAAAAAATACACAAAAAGTCTAAAAATAGGTCAAAATGAACCCTCTTTTACGTTGTGTAAATCATAAATAAAAACAGAATACAATGATTTGCAAATCCTTTTCAACCTTTATTCAACTGAATACACAGCAAAGACAAGATATTTAATGTTCGAACTGAGAAACTTTATTTTTCTTTTGCAAATAATCATCAACTTAGAATTTAGAGGATAAGTTCTGTTTCTACAGCTTTCACATTGTTTATAGAATGAAGTAGAACAATATACTCACCCAGAAGGCTTTCCTGATCCAAACAGTGCTTCAGGAGATATTTAGATCCAAAATCGAGCGGTGGACATCTGTATAATGGTAGCACACGGGGCATGTATAGCGCCGCTCCTAAAACTGCATTAATCATCCAAAAACTCATTAGTTTCACCAATATTTCATCATGGCCTGCTCACGCTACTCCTCCAAGACAGTCCGGGGTCACTCCACCCATGTTTTTGTGACTGTGCTGACCTCTGAACTGAAGACTGCTCTCTGGCCAGCTGTTCTTCTCTTTGCCTCTGTGTCCTCCTTTCGATGAGCTCTTCATCTGTAAACTCTGGCTCAAACTGTAAGGACACCCATCATATTCAAAGTTCTCCTCCACAACATCTTCATCCGATAGATATTCATCCATTTTGCACAAAACTGGAAGAAGAAAGTTGTTGTGTAGCCGCCGGTCGCCCCTGAAACAATGAGCCGTACTGCACATGCGCGGAGGCAAACATTCTTCTTCTTCAGTTCAGAGGTCAGCACAGTCACAAAAACATGTCTGGAGCGACACAGACTGTAATGGAGGAGTAGCCTGAGTGGACCATGATGAAATATTGGTGAAACTAATGAGTTTTTGGACGATTAATGCAGTTTCAGGAGCGGCGCTATACATGCCCCGTGTGCTACCATTATACGGATGTCCGCCGCTCGATTTTGGATCTAAATATCTCCTGAAGCACTGTTTGGATCAGGAAAGCCTTCTGGGTGAGCATATTGTTCTACTTCATTCCATAAACAATGTGAAAGCTGGAGAAACCAAACTTATCCTTTAATGGCAGCAACACATTGCAAAAAAGTTGTCACAGGGTCATTTTTACCACTGTGTTACATCGCCTTTCCTTTTAACAACACTCAGTAAACGTTTGGGAACTGAGGAGACCAATTTTTGAAGCTTTCCAGGTGGAATTCTTTCCCATTCTTGCTTGATGTACAGCTTAAGTTGTTCAACAGTCCGGGGTCTCCGTTGTTGTATTTCATGCTTCATAATGCCCCACACATTTTCAATGGGGGACAGGTTTCTTGAGACTTGTTACACACAGGCAGAAGAACCCGTAGCTATTTGTTTCATCGTAAAATTGTGCTAAACACTGAGGCTCTCAGGAAGACAAAAAGTGCTGTCCCACCCTATACAGCTCTAAAGTTTCTTTTACGTGAAACTCACAAAATTATATGAAATAACTGTACCAGTTAACATCTGTGAACCTTACGGTTAGTCTCAGCTCTCCGTCCTTAAAGGCGGAGCACATCTAGGAGCCCTTTTAGCCACTAATATCAGAATGGATTTTAGTTAAAAATAAATAAAAAAGATGTTCAGGGGACAGCTCATACTAGGCCTGTGCTCAAAACATCGATACGGCAAAATATCGTATCGCACTCCTTTGGGATACGTGTATCGATACAGATTCTACAGAATCGGTACAGCCTAAATATTTTGACAGTTGTTGTAAATACACTTTGGGTAATGTTAACAGTGCCACAGTTCAAGGTAGAAGACGAGCTACATCATGAAGCATATGTTCTAAATTTGAACTTAGGTCTACCATCTTTGAGGATCTGAATTTATGTCTCTCAAGTTGTAGAACCACTTAAAACTCATCCTTGCTCTTTTTCTTCTGATAAGAAAAAACTAAACTTGTCAAGAATTTTACTTAAAGCATAGTCAATGTTCACAATTTACGTGTATCGGGATACGTATCGTATCGTGAAGTTGCTGGAAATACCCAGCCCTAACTGATACCAGTAGCAGAGTATTATACATGATCCCACAGTTAAATGAGGTAAAATCAAAAACTTTATGTTCTGCATCTAATAAAAGTCTTCAGCAAACACCATCTATGCCAAAGATGTTCTTCCCCATTTGTTAAGACTAGGGCTGCAACAACTAATCGACTAAATTGATGAAAACCAATAATTACATTCGTTGTCTGTTGATTCAATCATCAATTTTCATCGGCAACGAATCACGAGTGTTTTGGTCCATGAAATTGTAGCTTGCAGTCGGTTAGTTAGGAGGAGATGAGCCCGCTCTCTTGCCGTAAGCTACTGTGAGAGGAGCGACTGTCACTGCACATAGCAACATGCAGGATTCACAATGGCGGTGTCCACAACAGCATCACTTCATGAACGACCAAAAACCTCCAAAAGCTGGGAGCATGTCACGCTCAACAAAGCAAAGCAAACGATCACTTGCAAACATTTTAAGGCCGACTTCATCTGGCATGGGAGCACGACCTCTGACCTCTATGAAAGAGCTGAGCTGAGAAAGCACGTCGGCGTGTTGGAGACGGACGGAGACTCGCCTCGGTATAAAGATTATTTTTGTTTGTTACATTCAGCAGCACCTTATTTTATTGAATACTTTATAGACAAGACTGCTACTACTTTGCCTGCTTTGTTTCAAGAAAAAAAAGTAAGTTTGTGAGCATTTATTTAAACAACATGCAAACAAGTCTGTTAATGTACTTACAGTTTACACAGTAAGTCAAGAAAGAAAAAATCTGTACTAAAATATTATTACTGAAGGAATAATGCTTTTCATTGTCTTTACTGTTGTTTAGAAAATACCTAAAACAACTTTAAGCTAAATTGTAAAGGAAATTGCAAAAATGTGTCATTATCCGATTAATCGATGAAATAATCGCCTGATTAATCGATTATGAAAATAATCGTTAGTTGCAGCCCTAGTTATGACATAAACTTGCCTCTTCCCACCACATCCTTTGCAATTTTACTGATTACTGACAACTGTTACTACATCCTGTTTTCATCTGTAATACCCATTTATGCTTGATTATTTAAACAGGAGAGAAAACTCTGATGCTCGTAGTCCTTTGCCTTCTAAGCTGTATTTCTTCCTCTTTGGTGAAAGTCCATATTTTGAAGTATGTTTTTGTCTGGCTTCTCCATTCAGGAGAAAGTGCACTGCAAAGGTCACTGCAACCCAAATAAAAAGTGGAGGAAAAGTGCGCAGATGAAAAAAAAATTGAATTGAAGTCGAGGAAGCTTTCAGTCGCTGCTATTTCATTGTCCAGTAAGGCCACGTGAACCATAAGAATTGTACTGTGAAAACTGCAGTCCGGCTCGACATAGAGTGTCTAAGTACAGCCTGCGGGGTCCATCAGAGCTCCGACAGATCAAAGAGCAAACACCAAAGAGTAGAAGTGCTCAACTTCGTCTCACTTCAAGCCTGACTATCCTGCCATTGTTGAGCCAAAAATAGCAGGATCTTTCAACTTACATTTTTTTTCGATTTGAGAGCACAACTTAGACATCATTTATGAAAGTAAAACATGCCATATGTTTAAGGTGCAAACACACCTTGGGGATATCCTAAGAGGGCACAGCTGGCAGCGTGGTAAAAGCTAATAACAGTGCTGGAGTGCAAGAGTATATTTGCAGCAAGCGGCTGCTTAAAATGTATAAAAACATCATAAGGAGGGTTAATTTAACATGAGGTGCAGTGTGGAAGTCAGTTTATTAAAGGTATGGATGTATTAGTGGACATCTTTTGCATGAATGGATTTTTTTTCCCCGATTGGTTGAAAAAAAGGATACTTTTTTTAAGGAAATTTTATCATACTTCTGGGGGCTGTAACTGTACCCAGGCTGCCCGTACAAGTATTTTCTATGTACGTGTGAGAAAAGTCTATTCTACTGTTTCCACACTTTATAGGAAAAGCAGCCACCTTAACCTTATTCCCCTAACTCTTAAGTAGCATTGACAAAAAGAGGAAAAAATAACCCTTGGAACATGTATTCAAGACTAAATGACAATTCGGGTTTTACAAAAGCTCCTGATTAAGGATTACTTGGGCCAAAACAAAATACTTTTTACAAACCTATTCCATAAAATCTGTTTTAGTGATTGTCTCTCTGATATACTGTAGCAACACCTCAAGCAAACACCCTTTAATTAAGCCTTTATATTAATACATCCACAAATAACACATAAGAGGAATGAGTCATAAGTGTCACTGCTATTTAAAGAAAAAAAAAAAACATATGTTTACATATATAATGTCACTTATCTTTCACTAAGTTGGAGAAAGTGTCAATGAATAATTGGTACCCACTGCTTTCATAAATATAAATCTGTGCAATAATATTCAGTGCAATATAGATTGGTGCAATAGAAGTTGCATTTGCTAAATGCTTGATGGACTCTGTGTGATGGGAGGATGTGGAATATAAATGTTTCTGTTTCTTTTTATACTTGTCTACTGTCTTTGGGTTTGTCCTTCTGTATTTAGTGTCTTGTATGTTTATGTTACCATCAACCTGCCAGGGGGTCTGCAGATGGAAATAAGCCAAAGGCTATAATCTAGTATATTTACATTTGTAAAAATGTTCATTATTATGTGCTGTTCCCTCTTTAAAGTCAATAAATAAATGGGCAAAAATTTAGTTATCTCTTCTGAGTTGTCATGGAAACAGTGGAGTTATATCCAGTGTAGCTATCAGCTAGCTGTCAACTCAGACAGTATCTGGAGTATCTGTGCACTGCAAATCTGAGTCTAAATTAGTATTATCTTCATTCTATACATCATTAGATAATAATTTGATGATTCCTATTATGATATTTGCATCTGCAAAAGTATTCATTGTACCAAACTACAGAATTTGTTATTAAGCTTTAACGAAGTTGATCAGTTGTTTTGCCGACAAAGGGTGTCCAGACTTTAGCCCTGCTTACAATGCACTGATGCTAAAGTGTCACAACATAGCTCCACTGTCATTACACTTTCAGTATTCACATTAATTCTGCAAAGGTATATTTGCTTTATGACAAATGCAAAAGTGCAGTTAAGTGTGTGATTCACATACAAAGACACTCAGACACTAGGGGTGGGCGATACTGGGAATTTTGGTATCAATCCGATACCAAGTAAATACAGGGCTAGCATATATATGTATACCAATACTGATACCGATACTTTTTACATGAAATGTAATGATCATTGAATAATTTTGTAATTTTGCCTTGACTTGGTCGATTATGATTTTGGTAAAACACAGCACAAAGATTTTAGGCAATAAAAATGCTTTTTATTAATGAACCACAGCAATAGAACAAAATTTTAACTGTTTAAAAGTAATAAATTATTCCACGTTTAAGAAAAAAAAATCACAAGTGCAAAATAACAAAAAAAAAGCAGCAATGTAAAAAATATATATATAAATACAACAATGTTAACATCACAAGAAAAAATACCTTCCATTGCACAAATAAAGTGTAAACTACAGTTAACCTTAACCTTTGGCTTTCTGCTCACAAAGCCCTCTCTTGTTGCCCTTTTGGCTCTGTTTCCATATTGACAACAGATTTATAGGTTTTTGTTCAGGAACAGTAACATGTTGACACAGAGGGAGAGAGGTGCGCCGTTTAGAAGCAGCGGTCGGAGCTGAGGAAAGTAAAGTAAAGACGACATAAGAGAAACTGCAGTATCGATCTCATCACACTAGTATCGATCCGATACCAATACTCAGCTTGGTATCAATACTATGGATATTAAGATCGATACGCCCACCCCTATCAGACACCCATCCAGTGCTGCTCTCCCCCACTGGCTGCACTGCTCACAATGAAAGTGCAACTTCACCATAGGGTAAATATTACAGCCTAAAACAGAACCATGAACACGGCTATAGATGCCTTTTCTCGTCTTTTCCAGAGATTGAATGCTGTGATGCATCTTTTTCTGGTTGTTTTTTAATTAATACTTAATCACATGGTTGCTGCATGTGTTATATTTGTTATCACATTTGTTATCTACTTATGGTACTCCATTGTATAGCAACTGCACCATAATATTGATCAGTATCATAAACATGAGGCTTTAAACAGCACAAAACAACAGTTTCAGCAAAAAAAAAGGAAGAAATGTCCCCATAATTTGTACCACTGCCATTGTTTCTACTGCTGTTTATTTTTAATATATATCTGAGTAAACCATAGGTGAGTCACTGCATGAGTCTACCAGCAGCACAATTCCCTTTGACTATTTATGTTCAGCTAAAATGAGGCAGCAATGCACCAGGGAGCAAGGTGAGTCCTCTCTGTGCCTCACCTCATTTATATAAGTGTTCAAATGTATATGAGTAAGGACATAGGACATAAAATCCTCATATCAGACACACTTAGGAAATTAAATGAAGTTCTCCTTTCTGTTAGAGTTATAACCACATTGAAATACTTAGAATTAGGGGTAAACAAAATGTCTAAAGCATCTATCTTTGCTGCAAACCTCTAAATAAAGACGTAAATTTTAAACTGAGAGGAGAATAATGTGGAGAAAAGTACAGCATATGACACAGAATTCAACAAACTTTAGCAGGCAAACTCCACAAATTATTTAATATTGTTATTCATGAGCCTGGAGCTTTGTCTTTTGAAGTTAGAAAAGAATAATCTTGACTGAACCTCTTTCCTGGGAAAATAGGAGTCTTAAAGCCTGAGAGTATAAACTGTATCCCTGTGCTCATACAAAGTCTTACAGATAGAAGCTTATCAAGTAAGTGTGCATGGAAGTAACTATCTGCTGTGGTCTATATTATTATAGTTATAATTCAATCTATAGAGCTGCATGAACAGAGGGTTCTTTTATGGATAAATGTACAAAAGAAGCTTTCACAGCTACATTCTTTTAACATTCTGACCAATGTCTCATGAGCAGAAGATGATAAACACAGAAGGGAAATCTGTTTCCAACTTTGAGTGTTAAAGCTAGGGATGCATGATATTGAATTTTTGCAAATACCTATATTTGAAGCTCATTGTAGAAGATATAAATTTCAATTCTAAAGGTTAAAACATTGGCTGTGAAAAGCTGCGAAAATGTCCTCATCTGTCTGAACCCATAATCAGATTTTAAGGCTAACATCTGCCCATACTGATACTGGTCCAATAATTGTGTGCATAGTTAAAACACTCTTTGCCAGCTCATGCTTCCCATTTTTAAACAATCTTAAGATGTATGAGTTTCTTAACTAAAAACAAGCATGTATGTGTGAAGGCTACCTGTCTGCTCGTCAGATAGAAACATTTACTGTGCAGTAAAGATGAGTTACACGAGTTCCTCGCTAAAGGCTGAGCTGAAGTTTGTTGGAACAAATGTCTGCTGCTTTTCCATTAGCCCCAGTCGCCTGCCCAACGGGGTGCAGTGTCGCTGTAAACAGAGAGCGGCTCTGCGGTGACGTCATTTTGAGTGCGACACAACAATCTGTGGCTTTTTGTCACAAACCGAGTAAAAAAGGAAAGCAGAAGAAGGCTGCAGGTGGTAAGAAGAAATACCCCTTGAGAAGCACAGGAGAGTTTTGGAAGCTCTACAACAGAATGAAGCCGAGGACGAGAGCAATCCAGCTGCAAAGAAAAGACGTATGAGGGTAAGCTAATGGGAGCTACCGCTAGCATGCTAGGTCGTCGCGCTCATGACCATAGCTGTCTACCGTATTTTACCCCTCTTTCCCACTGTCCTCCCGTATTACTATTTTCCTGTAATTCTCCCGTATTTAAAAAAAAAAAAAAAAAAAACATTCCTCTGCCTCTGCTCCTAACTGAACACTGTCACTAGCCTCGCGAGAAATGCCACCTGCAGTAGCCTGGGTGGCAGTTGTACTGACAGCGGGAACAAACCCGGGACAACAGAGGAGAGAGATGGATGGATGAGAGGAGGGAGAAGGCATTCCTGCCAACAAAACAAAGAAGTCCTGTAAATATCTCGAAAAATGGGACAGCGAATTTACTTTCCTAATGTGGGAATGTTCACAGCATTTCAATGTCCACAAAGGTAGGCCTATCAGATTCTGATCACCTAACTAATTAGTAAGCTGACAAGTTGTTTTTAGATATCTTGTACTCCTGTCTTAAAATGTAAGGGATACTGGAGCTTGGTTGGGGTGGTGGGACAGCTCACAGCAAGCGCTGGAAAATTTCCCTTATTTTCAAATCCAAAACTTGACAGGTATGCTCATGACTCATCGATGACGACATTGTCTGACCAACCAGTAGCTGGCAGTCCGCATCTTTCAGGATCGACTCAGCTCGCTTGGAACCAGAGCTTAGTAGGTACTAAAGCTAGCTTGTTTTAGGAGGTACCAGGCTAGTGGAAACACGCTGCAAATTGAGTAGGGCCGAGTAGAGTAGGGCTAAGGCGTGCTAGTGGAAAAGGGCGATTAGATGGCTGCATGTCTGTGTAGTGTTGATACAGACAGACAACCATACAGCTGCATGGTCTAGGGGTGGGCGATACTGGGAATTTTGGTATTGATCCGATACCAAGTAAATACAGGGCTAGTATTGCCAATACCGATACTGATACCGATACTTTTTACATGAAATGTAATGATCATTGAATAATTTTGTAATTTCCAGGGGTTGGAGGAGAATAGACTTTTGTCAACATTTTAGACTGGTGGTGTTGTTGTTATGGTTTGGGAGTTATTTTCTTGGCACCCTTTCAGCTCCTGAGTACCAAGTAAGTACACTTTGAACACTCTAGTCCAGTGGTGTCCAGTATTTTTTGCACCAGGGCCATGGTTGATGCAATGCAATACAGATGCAGACTGCCTCTTGCAGTGGAAGTGGGGGCAGGCGTTTTGTTTTTATATATTCAGCCAGTTGAAAAAAATATCTAAATTATTTTACTGGAACCCAAAAATAAAGCTACCCATATAGAGATAAGCTCCATACATTAAACCTGAAATGTGAATATGACAGAACATAATAACAACCCCTTTGTGTAAACTGTTGAAGGAAAAATAGTATTCCTATTTAGGCTATATGCAGATGAAAGTTACAGACTTATTAATCTTAATCATTTTGTCATTTCACCTAGATAATTCACACAGAGCCATGGATATAACAAAGAGCATTGCTATGATGATTCTGAAGGACCTCCAACCCCTCTCTGTGGTTGAACAGGAGGCTTTTAAGAGTTTAATGAAGACACTTATAATTTTGACTTGAGTTGGTTGATTATGGTAAAACACAGCACAAAGATTTTAGGCAATAAAAATGCTTTTCATTAATGAACCACAACAATAGAACAAAACCGTGTAAACTTATAGAGCTTATCTCTATATGGGTAGCTATATTTTTGACTCTCCACCCTCTGGTAGAGCACAGAGAGCAGCCAGGTAGGAGGGAAGGGCTGAGTGTGCTTGAGTGAGCACAGAGCAGCAGAGAGACAGAGAGGGAGAGAGGTGCACCGTTTAGAAGCGGCGGTCGGGGTGGAGGAAAGTAAAGTACAGACGACATAAGAGAAACTGCAGTATCGATCTCATCACGCTAGTATCGACCGATACCAATACTCAGCTTGGTATCGATACTATCGATATTAGGATCGATACGCTCACCCCATGGTCATGAGTCACATCATGGACAGGAGAGTTTTCACACTCATGTTGGGAGGCAACAGTTTTAACAAAAACATTTTTTTGTTTTACTCGTTACATAAAAAGTCACTTGTTGATTACAATGTTGCAAAGAACCTAAGGGGGTAATGGTACCTTACACAACCTCTGCCTACACAGTATGCGATTATGTAAATAAACACATTTAAAGAGGAAATGAAGATGCAGTGAATGATCAGTGCTCCACATAAACAGACATGTCAAACAGTGTGCAGTACGTCAGGAGTCAGTCCCATTCCCTGGACTGTGGCGGGACTGCCTCGGCGCGTGCTCTAATGAAGTAATGAAGAGTAGAATGGCAGGTTAATGGAAGCCAATCGACTACAAGCTCCGCCACCAGCAGGAAAGCAGGCAGAATACTAATCATTTAGGAGTCTCCTCTCTTATGTTCTGCCTAATCAGTTCACGTCCCCCGGCCCTAAAACTGCAGCAGTGTGCAGTCACTGTGCTGATAAGATGGGAAAACTTCTGTAACCTCTAGAGAGCGGAGGCAGAGGTTGTTTTTTTATGTTTAGCAGATTAAGTCTGTTACAGAGGATATTAACAATAAAGTTCTATCCAAGGTTGATGTGTAATCTGCTGATACGGACAAGGGTTGGGGGAAAACTTTCTCCTGCTTCCACCACTTTTGAGAAATGAGTTCACCTTGCCTCGGCTGCACCTTTAAACTAATAATATTCTAAACCATATAGCTTCTAGCCAAGTGCTGCTGTCAAATCTCTCATCTCTGCTGTATGGGAGCCAATTTTAATGTATGCAAGTGCATTTCAGTGTGTGAGCTGCATCTTTGTGTCTTGTTTTATCTTTAAACAAGACCGACAACAACCACAGGGTTCCTGTGCAAGGCGCTGCTTGGCAGTATGTAAAGTGATAGACAGTGTGGTGAAACAGCAGAATGCTAATCACTGAATCAAAGAAGAGAGAGCAGCTGAGTGAAGGGCAGTGAGAAGGGAAAAGAGAGGTAAAGATGAAGCATATAGAAGAGAAAAAAGTGGTCAAGTAAATAAAAGGAGTTTAGTTTGAGAGCGCTGACAACAGGAACACATTACGTAGCGTTTATACAGTCAGGAGCCCGAGGATTTGTCCTCTGTAAAACATGCTAACAAGGGGAAATAAAAGCATACAGTAAAACAATGCAGATCACAGTGTTTAACAGAACATCACCGCTCTTATCACAGCCCATTAACCAATGTGAATCACGCTCTGTGGTCTCCACACTTAATATTTAATCTGATGCAGGACTAATCATGAAAAACATGCATGGACTGAATGCATTGTGAATGTACTTTATTTCACAGTGCTAGGTTTACTTTCACTGATATTCTTTTCAAACATGTTGATGAATGAAACATTTACAGGTCAAATACTGTTTTGTTCAGCTATAAACCAAATACCAAGTGGAAAAACAACTGTTTTATTATTAAGGGAGACACTCTCTGAGTATTTACACCCATAGTATCAACCAGGTTACAGAGTATAAGCCAGAAATGAGGTCTAAATGTTGGAAGGAAAAGTCCATAAATTAACATTAGCATACACTGAGGAAAGGCTAAATTATTTTAGTGATGTAAGGGTCACTGTTAAGAGCAAACAACTCAATCACACCTTCTAATCTTTTCATTTCCTTTTGGTCTCAGGGTAAACCCTAAAACATAGACTCAAACCTGCTTTATTGAATTGATGCCCAGAGACGTAACCAGGCAGTGAAGCACTGTAAAGGTCAATGACCTTCCTATAAAAGAAGTTTGAATTTTAAAGAAGCTGGTTCCTTGCTGGAGGTGGCTGAAGGACAAGAGACGGCTGGGCAGTGACGATGCTTTTATACGTTCTAGTATTCAAATGAGGCTCGACAACACTGAGGTATCATGGGGCCTAATTTGTGCAGAAAATAAACCCACACAGTAACCACTCACCTCTGCATTTGACACAAGGAAGGTCTGATGGATTACTTCATTTTGTTTACCTTCAGAACTCTTTTCCATCAACAACAACAAACTGAGAAATCTGAAAAATCTTTATTACCTGAATAAGTGTTCATGACGATGTGACCTTTTGATGCACCTTTCCTTAGCAGACAGAAGTGCGACCCAGAGTGTGCTCCTTCTGTTGCTGCTTCAAGGTTTGCTGCACTGAACTCAGACATGCTTCTCAAGTGGAGTTGGACTGCGTGGCAGCATACTTGTCACCCTCCTGTTAGCAATCTGCGACCTTCCCACTCTCCAAGGTGTTTCTGCTTGATTAAGTGTTGCTGAGTGTTCATTTTATTTTTCTTTGTAGCGCTAAAATCCCTGGAGACAAGCTGTTTTCAAGATGCTGGAGCAACAACAACCTCTGGCTTTGCAAGCTACCATACTTTTCTCAAATTTGCTTGGCTTATCTGCCATGCTTGTTTAAAAGTTTGGTTGGAAAGTAAATAAGAAAGTCCACCTTGTCCTCAAGGAAAATACTGAGTTGCTGTTTACTTTTTTGGTAATAAGAGTCCCTTAAGCAAGTGCTGCCAAGTTCAAACTGTTTTCATCAAGTAAGGAATCCAAATTAAATGAAGGGCACTGATCTCTCATAGGCAGGGGTGGACAGTAAGTAGATTTACTTGAGTACTGTACTTAAGTACATTTTTTGGGTATCTGTACTTTACTTGAGTTTTTTTTGGAACTTATGACTTTTACTTCACCACATTTAAAAGACAAATATTCTACTTTTAACTCCACTACATTTCTGTAAATGGCCTCGTTACTTTTAGGTTCAGGTATGAAGTCAGAAGATGAAATGTATTTCCTCTTCTAAAATGTGATTTGTTCAAGTGGTGTTATCTATACTTCATGCATCCTGTTCCACACTCCAGTCCAGTTGGTGGCGGTAATGCACTTTTGAGTTGATTTGCCAGCCGCCATTAAACAACAAAGAAGACACATATACTTTGGCAAATAACCAGTGCCCAAACTTAACCATGGTTTTTGAGTGAATGAGACAGTGTTTCCTCTCTTTCTTTTTTTAATTGTTAAAAATGTGTTCAGATCCCTGGTCCAAGGTGTTTCCAAAAATCATCATTTAAGTTTTGGTATGGCTTTGGCCTTCCAGTGCTGTGCTCTAATGTCTGCTGTGGATGAGCAGACATGCCTGGATACGTTTCTTCCTTAAGAGCAGCCTAATAAACACCTTACATGGTGAATGTCTCCCATCTGAAAGCCTTCGCTCATCCCTGCTTATGGCATCATTAGGAGAAAGTTCCAAACAGAATGAGCACACATTTTCTGAATGATGGAGTAAGCAAAGGAAGGAGAAAACGGATTATTGTTATGTTGGGGAGAGTAGAAGGTTGACAGATTCACTTTTTGTATTAAAAAAAGCATCCAAATGTGTAATGTGTAAAGCTGTGGAACAGCCTACCTATCCAGGTTAGAGCTGCACAGTCAACTGAGCACTTTAAAACACTACTAAAAACCCATCTCTATTCTTTGGCGTTCAATCCCAACTAAACGAGTAATCTTGGTTTTTATCTCTTTTTATCTCTTTCTGTCTTTTTTATCTTTGTATCTTTTATCCCTTATATTTTATTCCCTTTCCTCTCTTTTCCTCTACTTTTATTGTTTTTATCCTTATCTTATTTTATTTCTGTTTTTATGCATATTTAATGTTTGGCTCATTTTAATTCGTTTTACTGTTTTTATTAATATTACTGGGTTTTTAATATAAAGTGTATGAGAGATTATTTTGTACCCCTGTACAGCACTTTGGTCAACCGAGGTTGTTTTTAAACGTGCTCTATACATAAACTTTGACTTGACTTGACTAATGTGGTTAATATGGGACCTTAATGTGTTGACACTTTTAAAATAAATAATAATGTTGTTTAAACTTTGGTTTCTCAGAGTATTGAAGTTTTTACAACTACTGAACACCTTAATAAGCGCTGCTAAAAAAGTACTTCTGGCATGAGGACACGAGAGCTACAGATAAGATGGACAAACGCACAAAAATAGCACAACCTATATTAATTATTGATGCAGGGCGTACTCTATGACTGTGACTTTCTGGCATGGGCTGCTCTCCCTGTGAGCCTGCAGACATTTTAAGTACACCATCTCCTTTTAATGTCAAAACAAGATTAAGACTGCATAGAAGAATGAAATTAAGGGCTCCGGCTTCTAGAAACACAATAGTCAGTTGGAAATGAGGGAAATTAATGAGCTAGGTGGGGATAAAAGCAGATTAAATTGGGGAGGTACCATCACTAGATTGTTCAAGTTGCAAAGACAAAGGAGAAGCAAAGAACCAACTGTATTCACCAGCTCAATTGTCCACTCTCCACTGAATGATTTGGTCTATCTGCTTCTCTCCAGGATGCATTTTAAAAAAGCTCATTTTTATCAAGTGGAGATCTCACACATTTTTTCAAGACTCGTGGCTTTTTTCATCCTGCAATCAGCCATGACATTACAAGACACGACTGACCCAAGGCAATAGAGGATGTAAAGCTGATGAGCCAGTATAGCCTCTTAATGATACTCCTCACCCTAACAGCCAAGTATCTGAGCACACGCCTACACAGGGTGGCAAGGCAGGGGGCAGCACGGGTTTAGCAGACTTAGTCGAGGCTCGGCCGGCCAAATGGAGCTAGCTAATTATGGCGAATAAACTGCACTGATCTGTGCCATTAGCCAGTCAGTAATGAGGCAGAGTGGTGGGCTGCTGTGCCACTGATGAATAGGCCTGGCTCAGAGTACTGCACTCCCTGAGCCCTTTAAGTCCAGGCTTGTGAGGAGAGCGGGAGTGCATTAAGAGGAGAGGCATAACAAGGATCCACAGATGAGATAAATAGACAAAGAGACCGTGACAAGGACGAGGAAGGAGGGATGGAGGGAAGTTGAGGGAAGAAAAGATAGAAAGAGGATGTAGCTGGAGACGTGATACTCTTGTAAGCCTCTGGCTGTGCAGGGGCAGAGAGAGGAAGAGATGCCAGAGATGCTTAATGTGCTGTAATGTGGGTCAGGGGCAAAGAGGTCCCACTCTATCACTCTTTTCTACCCTCTTCTTTCAGCTCCTGTAATGGTCTGCACTTCACTAATAGCTCGGTAAAGCCACCACTTAGGACATGCCCAATAACAAAAACACAAAATAAGAAATGCTTCAGACGGGGCAAACATAAAATCAGAGCCCCAGGGGCCCAGAGCATTCACAGATTAATAGAACAACTAAAGGAAAGGCAATGACCTTATTGCTGTGGAGTGTTTGGCTTTAATATACACATTTAGAAGAAGCACATCCACAAATAAATACACGTATACTCAGAGGAACATTAGAGTAAGAATAAAACATGTAAATAAAAATGAGTCAACAGATTTAGTGATTAAAAATGTGAGTTCTGCTGCACTTAAAAAAGAAGGCAGGTGGAAAAATCTCTCAGGTCGACCTTCTCTATGTACAATTGACCCTTCGCTAAGCCCCGCCCCCCCTTGGTTACTGCTGCTACGCCTGTCAAGCTTTGCCTCGTAGAATGAGAAATATGGAGTTTTAGTGGTTTGCAGAGTGATATTCCTGAGGAAATATCTGATTTCTGGACATTTTCTTCAGATATATCAAAAGGAGTGGACAGAAAGATCTCCAGTATGCTTTTGTGAGTTTCATTTACCAAATCAAATGTCAGAGTTCAAATGTAGAGGACATTAAACTAGAGGGGAAAGCACACAGATCTCAATGCAAGTGTAAAGCAGCCTGTGTGTTGATACTTCACTTTAAAATAATCACATACAAGAACAAGAACAACAGTGTTCTTGTCCAGCAGGGTAAGCTGATATATATATATATATATATATATATATATATATATATATATATATATATATATATTGTTGGAATTTAAATTAATAATGTTATCGTTATCGTTGTGTTTGCCCCTTTCTAGGGCGTCTGTTCATAAAGATTAGAACAGATACAGTATGTCAGAACTTTTCTGCTGTAGCTAGTATTTCTTTGCCTAAATATTACCCAGTGGCTCAAGGTTTAACAGAAGTGACCTACTTCTGAGACCTCTTTGTTTGCTAATGTTGTCTTACCCAGCACACAGACCTAAAGTTAGCTAACGCTAGTTAGCACCTTACTTTCGAACAAATGTAGGTGTTCTCGAGCTTTATCCACACCTGGCATCTTTCTGCTTGAGTCTTGGACTTGGAGAAGACAAAAAAAATCAACACCAACCTCCAAACTTCTCAGATATCAACTGTCGGACTTGCTAGTCCCGTATGCACACCGCTAGGGCATACTGTTTTCTGCTGAGAGCTTGACAGGCCTCTTGTGCATAGTCACAGTTGCTAACGTGGGATTGGACAGTAGCTGTTTGTGGGAGGGGCTTAGCGAAGGGTCAATTAGGGGGCAAAAAAAAAAAAAAAGACTCCCCTCCCTTACTGAAACTATGGGTCCAGACCCAATATGAGCCCGAGGGTGGATTTAACTAGCTTAACTGACTAAATTGTTATAATGATCATGTGAAGAGCTGCCAGTCTTGCTGTCTACTTTAGCTAAATGGACCCTGCTCAGTGACACCTGTTCATGATCACCAGTTTGACAATACAAACTGTATTCTGTATATTTTATTGTTCTGTAAGTCCTGACCAGGGACAAAGACTGCAAATTAGCTGAAGCTACATGTCTTATATACGTTCACATCATAGACCGCGGAACGTGTTTGAACAAGGGGGGGCCACAATCGCAAGGGGGGGCCACCGAAATTTTCGGTCAGACATGATGCGTAGCCGAGGCTATAGACTACACTTTACACGGACACACATGTAATGCCATCCTCTACCAGGCTATTGTTAGCTGTTGTTAGCACGCTGTGTCTGCGTTGTTGTATGAAGAATGTGATTATCACTATGGCAGCATTTTTGTAAATATAAGTCTAACAATACTATGTATACAGCTGATCTAGAGCGACACACCCCAGTCAGAAGTGCAAATAAATGGATTATTACAGGAGCTAAATAACTGTTCACACTTGGGGCATCCATCTTCCATTGTCAACTCGGGGGTGGAGAGGTTTCACCGAGTTCCCAGTAGGAAATTCAGACTTCGGGGGACGTTCCAGTTTTAGTTTCCCACTCGGAGCTCAAAATTCCTACTTCTGACTACAACTTGAACGCACCGGAGACGTGAAGCCAAATGTGTTTGTTTGTTGTGGTGAATGGCTGCAGCATGGATCTTTGTCGGAACTCTACATTGCTTTACAAGTTCTTTTTCAACAACTTACAGGATGCAAAGCCACGAGGTAATGTATCTCTTTCTAGTTACGTAGCGGTAGTTTTTGATGTGTGAAGACAAGCAATGTGGGGAAAAGTTATTATCGTAGTTGTAGACGGCTATATATCGCTACTTACAGCCCGGCGCTCTCAGACGTGTAATATAAATAATAAAATAATATAAATTTGCTCTAGTTTTAATTGTCTTGTTCCTGAAGTTGAGTATCCAGGCCAGTTCAGCCCTGTAGGACCCGACCAGGAGGCTAAAGAATAGCATTTATAGATAACCTATTTAGATGCTATAAAACTCATCGATAAGTGCATATTTCGACCCAAAAAGTTACCCGGGCCACGGCCCGCCTGGCCCCCCTGCTTCCGCGGTCTATGGTTCACATTTTCCCATTGTGGCAATGTTGTATGTATCGTCCCTGTCAGATAAACATTATTCACACACTTTTTTCCCACGTTTGGACCTTTTTTTTTTTACCTTTTTTTTTTTTTTTTACCTTTTTTTAACTCTGTTTTTACAACTTTATCGATATTCTGCTCCCATTCATCTTTTTTTGGCCACTGTCAGAACCATTTTTGGAATTTTTACATGGTTTTTTAAATTTAATTTCAAATTGAATTCCCAATTTTGCTGCCATAATCAATTTTCCTAAGTCACTTTTGGATTTTTTTTGCCAATTTTTCCCCATTTTTTCTGCAATTTTATACCTATTTTGCACCTATTTATTAACCTTTTCCCGCTTTCGTACCATTTTTTTTACCTAGTTTTTACAATTTCATACCTATTTTGCTTCTGTTCTTCACTGCTCCACTTTTTCTCAAATCTTTTATCCTTAGATTGATTTAATGTCATATTGGTTTGACTATAAAAAGATCAACTGCTTATGTTTGTTTAAGAATACATAAGATGAGGAACATTAAAACAATTGCAGAGTAAATCGCAATATTGGGGAAAAAAAACGCAATTAGCTTATTTTCTCAAATCGTTCAGCCCTACTCCTAAGCTGAAATGACTAAACCTGCCCCTGTTACCCCTTCTGATCACTTAATAAGAACATTACAAAAGGATTGAGATTGTAAGCCCCTCTCTACAACCTGACCCGTTCACATTTGTCCAACTGTAGGGAGATATACAAAACCCCAGAGATAAATAGTGAGTCCGTTTCCTTGTTTTGCAAAACAAAATTTAAATGATTGACAATGAAATTCTCTTTTTAACACTATATACAGGCTATTTTCCAACTACAGCATTTCCAGCAAATGTAGGAGGGATACTTTTAACAACTGTTGACCTGGTCATGCTGTCAAACATAACATGAAAAGCCAACATCTTTTCTATCAATCTCCAGCCTTGTTGGTATTTTGGCCATAGGCTTCACAGCAAAACAGTCTGATCCCTAAGCGACCTGCCAGCCAGCTCGCCCTGCTCACCTCTAAATGGCTGTCTGCCTCTGCCCATCTCCTCCTGCTGCTTATCGCTCAAGGCCTCTGTGAACTCGGCTAGCTGTTGAGAGAGCTGTGGTGTGTGCTTTGGCCCCACAGTAGGTTACCATGGAGAAAAGAGGGCCAAAAAGTATTTCTATTAAGATGAATGACATGGGATACCAGTATCTTTTCAATCTGAAGACACAATTGCAACTGCTGTATGTTGGTTACAATACAGGAACATTGTTTAGGGTATATATGTGAAAACATACAATGCATCATAACAATGTTTGAATCAGGGTTTAAGATTCGGACTGTAATAATTTCACAAAAGGTAAAAAGAGGCTATAATTTATTAATTGGTGTCATAGCAACAGGATATTTCTGAATCTGATAGATATTCAAGAGCGTTTTTCGACAATAACCTGGCACAAAAACATTAATAATACATTTTATTGAAAAGCACCTTTCTTAGCACCCAAGGACACATTACAAAATACATAATAAAACACACTGCATTAAAATCACAACTAGAATAAATAAAAACAACATAAAAGAGTGACACAGTTAAATGAGGGTGGAAAATTAAAGAGAATACAGATGGGTTTTGAGTTTTGATTTGAAGTGGGGAAGGGAGTCAATGTTTCTGAGGTCCGGGGGGGAGAGAGTTCCAGAGTTTGGGAGCAGAGCGGCTGAAAGCCCTGCTACCCATGGTGCATGGTACATTTAAAGGTAGGTTATAGTATGCTTTAGCCTTGCATCACTGCAACAAAAAGAATAAAAGCAGAGCCTATTTACCACAAATACTGTTGGGGCCAAGCGTAGGGTGGACAGCAGGAGGCACAAGAGAACACAGACAATGGCCCGTTTACATGGGTCTAAAAAATCCTATTTACAATCAGATTAGAAATGTCTCATGTAAACACCTTAGCCAATCTGATTCGCCCGGATCTGACTGTATTTTGGATCGGATTGTAAGAGGTAGTCTACGCTGATTGATAATCCGCTCCAGGCTTCATGTAAACGGCTGAGTGGAGCGGATTGGGTTGATAGAGAGGATTGTTCGGTCTGTAGGTGCTCCGTAGTACGTAAGAGGCACGTAGTGACGTATGCAGACCGTGCCCAAACAAACATGGCGAACAAACAGAAGAATTGGACGATGGAGGAAACAAACATTTTAATAGAAACCCCAACAAAACACAACGTGGATCCATCTTTCTAGAGGTAAACACGTTATATTTTAACTTATTTTAACCCTTTAATTTTGTTTTATTACTACATTTCTGTTCAGATTTTTTATTTGGAATTTTGTTAAATCCTATTTAAGCTGATTTTATGATGCACCTGATGTTACACTTTCTCATTTTACCATATTATTTATCCAACTTTTATTCTATACTGTGATATTATTTTATTTATTTATGTATTTACACATTTATTTATCTTACCCTCTCGTATTTTCGAGTATTTTTAAGTATTATTTTAGTTTTAGCTCCTGTGTTTCCTCAGTCCTCTAATTCTGTTTTCTGTCAGAATTTCCTTTTTATGTCTTTGTGTGTTTGAGTAAGTGAGTGTGTATACTGAATGTGATTTGGGGGATGGGGGAATTGTGGGGGTCTTGTGTTTTCATTTTATGCAATTATGCAATTTTCTGCTTTTTATGCCACTTATTATTTTATTTTATCTTTTTCTCATGTAAAGCACTTTGTATTACAAAGTCCTGCATGAAAAGTGCTATACAAATAAAGTTTGATTGATTGAAACAGGAAGCAGGAAGTGCACCTCTTCTTCTCTTACACATTTGCAGGTAGTGGCAGAGTGACCTTCTGCACATATTAAAAAAAACAATGCAATCAGATTCAGCTGGGGCCATGCAAACACGGACTAAATGTGGAATGTGAGATTCACTCAATCTGATCAATTTCAATCAGATTGAGGAAAACTACCCATGTAAACGGGGCCTATGAGAGACTTATCAATCCAAAGTGGAGTTGTGGCTTTTGTTGACACATCAGTACACTACAGTTTATGAGACTCCTTTAGAAATATAAAAAGCCCACTACAAAACAAATACTGGCCAAAACATTAACAGTTTAAACACTAACAGAACAAGCTGGTCCCGGCATGGACAAAGCTGGCCGACAATCAATCTTCAGCGAACCCCCATGGATTGGATAGGTTTGCACTAATTCAAGGATGCTTAGGTCATATTTTTGGAGAGTGGCACTCATTCAGAGCCCCTTCGCATTAAACAAGTCACAATGCATATGTTTAACATGACACACCAGATGGACCGTTCAATATATTTCCCAAATCCAGCCAGAGAAGAGCCCATAGAAAGTGTTTGGAATCAGCACAACCTTTCGATAGCACGTCTGGTAGGTAATTGGATGATCATTTCTTTAATCACATTCATTACAGGCCAATCAGACAATGCAGAAGGCATGTGCTACTGCCACTGTCTAAAAAACAGAACATACTTTGGACAGAGAGCTTGGCAAGACGGATCTGCCTAATTATAGACATCAAATCAAGTGCATCCATCTACACAGCAAGGTCAGCATATGCTCTGTAGTTAAGTCCTGTTTTCCATTATTCCTGACTACTGCATACCCCCAGTTCCCAATTGTTACAAACAGCAGTACAGCATAGCTTAAATTAAGTCCTGTCGTTTCTCCAGCGTATGAGCACACATGAAAAAGTTCAATCTTCTTATCATGAACCTTTCTTTATATTATCACAGGGAACAAGTAATACCTAATACAACCCCAAAAGCAGTGAAGTTGGCACGTTGTGTAATTCATAAATAAAAACAGAATACAATGATTTGCAAATCCTTTTCAACTTATATTCAATTGAATACACAACAAAGACAAGATACTTAATGTTCGAACTGAGAAACTTTATTTTCTTTTGCAAATAATCATCAACTTAGAATTTAATGGCAGCAACACATTGCAAAAAAGTTGTCACAGGGTCATTTTTACCACTGTGTTACATCGCCTTTCCTTTTAACAACACTCAGTAAACGTTTGGGAACTGAGGAGACCAATTTTTGAAGCTTTTCAGGTGGAATTCTTTCCCATTCTTGCTTGATGTACAGCTTAAGTTGTTCAACAGTCCGGGGTCTCCGTTGTTGTATTTTACGCTTCATAATGCACCACACATTTTCAATGGGGGACAGGTCTGGACTACAGGCAGGCCAGTCTAGTACCTGCACTCTTTTACGCCACGCTGTTGTAACACGTGCAGAATGTGGCTTGGCATTGTCTTGCTGAAATAAGCAGGCGTCCATGAAAAAGACGTTGCTTGGATGGCAACATATGTTGCTCCAAAACCTGTATGTACCTTTCAGCATTAATGGTGCCTTCACAGATGTGTAAGTTACCCATGCCTTGGGCACTAATACACCCCCATACCATCACAGATGCTGGCTTTTGAACTTGGCGCCTATAACAGTCCGGATGGTTCTTTTCCTCTTTGGTCTGGAGGACACGACGACCACAGTTTCCAAAAACAATTGTAAATGTGGACTGGTCAGACCACAGAACACTTTTCCACTTTGCATCAGTCCATCTTAGATGAGCTCGGGCCCAGTGAAGCCGGCGGTGTTTCTGGGTGTTGTTGATAAATGGCTTTGGCTTTGCATAGTAGAGTTTAACTTGCACTTACAGATGTAGACGAACTGTAGTTACTGACAGTGGTTTTCTGAAGTGTTCCTGAGCCCATGTGCTGATATCCTTTACACAGTGATGCCGGTTTTTGATGCAGTACCGCCTGAGGGATCGAAGGTCACGGGCATTCAATGTTGGTTTTGGGCCTTGCTGCTTCCGTGCAGTAATTTCTCCAGATTCTCTGAACCTTTTGATGATATTACGGACCGTAGATGATGAAATCCCTAAATTCTTTGCAATAGCTGGTTGAGAAATGTTGTTCTTAAACTGTTGGACAATTTGCTCACGCATTTGTTCACAAAGTGGTGACCCTCGCCCCATCCTTGTTTGTGAATGACTGAGCATTTCAGGGAAGCTGCTTTTATACCCAATCATGGCACCCACCTGTTCCCAATTAGCCTGTTCACCTGTGGGATGTTCCAAATAAGTGTTTGATGAGCATTCCTCAACTTTCTCAGTCTTTTTTGACACTTGTGCCAGCTTTTTTGAAACATGTTGCAGGCATCAAATTCCAAATGAGCTAATATTTGCAAAAATAACAAAGTTTCTCAGTTCGACCATTAAGTATCTTGTCTTTGCTGTGTATTCAATTGAATATAAGTTGAAAGGGATTTGGAAATCATTGTATTCTGTTTTTATTTACGATTTACACAACGTGCCAACTTCACTGGTTTTGGGTTTGTAGAAGATTATGCACAAGTTTACAGCTCTGCACATTCAGACACTATATTGCTGACAACGCATTTAAGCTAACTTGCCAACACTTCTTTTTGCATATGTTTATGTGCAAAGCATAAGCTTGGTGCTGTTCAATATGTGGGTATATGTTCATTTTCGACTTTTGCACATCAATGCCCAATGTGAGGACTGTGGAGCATGAGCAGAACATCTAGTCCTGTCTTAGATTATTACAGGAGCTAAATAACTGTTCACACTGGGGGCATCCATCTCCCATTGTCAAACTGGGGGGCGGTGAGGTTTCACCAAGTTCCCAGTAGGAAATTCCCACTTCGGGGGACGTTCCAGTTGCAGTCTCCTACTCGGAACTCAGAAATTCCTACTTTTGACTACAACCGGAACGCACCAAAAGACGTGACCCAAGCCAAAGCATGTGTTTGTTGTGATGCTAATGAATGCAGCTCAGACCTTCCTCAGAACTCTGCATTGATTTACAACTTCTTTTTTCAACAACTTACAGGATGCAAAGCCACGAGGTAATGTATCTCTTTCTAGTTATGTAGCGGTAGTTTTTGATGTGAGACAACAAGTAATTTTTGGAAAACTTAGTATTGTAGTTTTGTAGCCGGCTATATATGGCTACTTACAGCCTGGTATTCTAAGACATGTCTGAATAATATAAATTTGCTCTAGTTTTAATTGTCTTGTTCCTGAAGTTGAGTATCCAGGCCAGTCCAGCCCTGTCCGACCCGACCACGAAGCTAAGGAATAGCATTTATAGATAACCTATTTAGATGCTATAAAACTCATCTTAAAGTGTGTATTTCCATCAGGCATATATCTAAAAGGGAGAATTTTTTTAAATTACTTAGAAACTCCTCACAGTCCCTTTAATAAAATTATGAAACTTAAATTCTTTGTGATACACTGTTCTTATGGCTGTGGCAATGGTGAATTATTGATTATTAAAAAACAATCAAATGCTTGCAGTTGCGTTACTGGCCATTTTTGTAGTCCTCATTAGCAATTTGTTTGAAACTGTCATAAAAAAACAACAGTTTAAGATTCAAAAGCAGACATCAAATGGATTTTATTATTTCCAATTAATCATTAAAATATCCTGTCTGTGTGTTGACTGCAAACATTTTTGAGGGCACTTATCTGAAACCAGAACTCTGAATCCCAGAGAGTTTTGGTTTCAGATAATCAAGAAGTCTTAAAAACTGGCTCACTTGCACATTTTTGGACACATACCTGTACTACTCGACTGACCTTCAATGACATCACGGAGATACAACAGCCTCATAAATGGGTCACTCTACAGAAACGTGGATTTTTGGGATGGCAAAATGTCTTTTGTTTTATTTCTTTTGTTAACATTTAAACTTTAACTACATTGTTACATATAACATTGACTTTATGGATACACATAAATGAAATTATGTCTTCTAAATACATTTTTATTCATTTGTTTGCAATTCCCTGCCAATAAAGTTGGTAACACCAGTGACGTCAGCTAAAAGCTTCATATGAAATCATGAGATAAATGTTAATATTTCTGAAAACTGAAAAGGACAATGTTCTTACCAGGGTCCCTCTTCATAGATCTTCAAGAAAGAGGTCAAAGGAAGTCAAGTGATGTCATCAGAGTGATTTCTTTTTCTAAAATAAAAGACTTTTGTCACATGGTAACACCAGTGACATGACTGCAGGGGACGACTACTTTAAATATATTTTATAATACTTATTTGGCATTTTTGTTTTAAAATGTAATTTATATCATATATTTGATGGTTATTTATACATTTTTGATTTTTTTTTTAGAAAAACATATTTTTAAACTCAAAATACAGCACTTTCTCTCCATCAGTGACTGTGGGGACGAGCACTTTTGTTGTGGTTGGGGTTCTAAATAATTGATTAAAAAGCAATTATTACCAAGCTGATGGCTCCAAATTAGGGCTGGGACGATTCACTTTTTTCCCGATTCAATTTATTGTGATTCTACAATATTGCAGATTTTTGCCATTTTTAGTTAGCTTTTTTGGCATCAGCAAAAAAAGATGAACGATGATGATGCCTACAGACTATATCAGGAAAAATACACATCACATGTGAGTCTGTTTTTAGGATTTATTCAGCAATATATTTTAACCAGCTGTTTATACTCTCTCTACAAAAGCCTGGACTGACTTTAAAAGTGGCTTATTAACCCGAGTTAATAAGCACCAGAGTTTTTTCAAGAAAGTATTCAATTTTGCTATAGGCTATAGTTTCAAAGTGGTTAGTTTTCCCGCCCATCATCATCACTGTAATTTACGGGCCGAGCATGAATGCCTCTGCTGCCTTCACTGTGCTTTTTACCCCCGGCTTCTCCCTCGTCTGCCCAGAGCTCTGCGATCATTCTTGCTATCACCGTCACTTTTCGTGGTGTTTTGAGCTTCCCTGCAACCCAGACCAGCTCCTCTAGCAAACTCACTGATTACTTCAAAATAAAGCATCAGCCTCTGTATGTGCTGCCTGGGGACTGTAATGTTCGCAGACGCTTTTGTACAATTAGCGCTTTTGTTTTGGATGACTGACCGTCATCCTCTGAGAGTAAATATTCCTCAGATTCAGAGTCAGCCAGTACTTGACAAAAGTACTCTCACCATCGTGAGTACTTTTACTCTATCACTCTGTCTCTCTCTCTCTCTGCTCCGCTCTACAGCCACACTCACGTCCCTCGGTCCGGTGTGTGTGTTTCAAAACAAATATACGCCAAAACTTTGAATAGAAACCTGTCACCTGTCCACTATCTGCTGGTAAAAAGTAGAAACACTATTCAGCACTATTTCAACAGCTCTGGCCTGTTTTATTCAACAATGTGGCTTGCCACAATTTTACGACTTTAGCGCCTAAAGAGGTTTTTTTTGGCAAAAAAAAATCGTTTTAAAAATCGGCAGACAAAAAATCACGATACTTATGTGAATTGATTTTTTCGCCCACTCCTGCTCCAAATAGTGTGATAGCTGAAATAATATGTTTTTTAGATAAAATACCTAAAAAAATCTAACACACTCTGTTTTCTTCAGGAGTAATATATCTCTTCAGGCTCGGGACAGAAAAATGCAGGTTTCTGTAGAATGAGCCTGATGTTCAGCAACGTCAGTCAGACTAACATGCTAAACTGCATTTTAAAAATCTGGTTCCAAAGACTTACATCTAAATTAGCCTTTTCAAATTGAATGTAAACACTGTCTGCTTTCTAACAGCGATTTCCTTGCTTTCCGGCTGCTGAATCACAACTGTCACACCTGATGTGTTGTTGAAGCAGGAATCATAGTGAGCATGCAGGGGTTAGCATGCTTTCTGAGTCCCCTTGCTCATTAGCATACATTTGTTAACAAAGACACAAAAGGCGACAAGGGCCTTGCCGCTCGGCTATCTTGCTGTCATGCCGTTAGCGAAGAGTCTGAGCTGAGCAGAGCATCTAAATGAGGGGAGAGAGCTGGAGGAGACCTCGAGGTGATAATTCATCCGTCTTCTGCGCTCCTGACAGCTGAGTCGCTGCACTGGGAGACAATGAGCGAGGAGCCGGCCTGCATCCAAACCAAAAAAAAAGCACCTCAGATAAACTTGAGAGTTGAGTCCCCAGTTTCAGAATTGAAAAAAAAATAGCTTACACAAATGACAGGGTAAAGCAAAGTTTTCTTTTGGGAGTAAATAGACGAAAAACAGGAGAAAAATTAGAAGTTTATCTTTGACTCAAGAAAGGATGGAGACAAATGGTATTTCAGGAAGCTGTAAAACACTTGAGACGACACTGACCTCTAAATAACCTCACTGTTTATTAGATTTCTCCCTTACATACTCTCCTCAGCTCGACTTCCCTTTCCTTTCCACCACCTTTCTCTCCCATCAGTTTTCAGTAGACCATTCTCCATTTCCACCTGATGCATTTACAGCTTTTCATACCTGAATATTTTCCTGAGTACAGCCATTATTCTCAATCTGATTATCTCCATACTGAGGAGTCATTTACCTGATAGTATCACTCAAGGATTGAGAGAAAGAGATAAAAGAAGAGGAAAGAGGAGCAGAAGCCTGTAGTGATGTCCAAGGAATATGTTTTAATGTTAAAGGGACTGTGAGCAGTTTCTAATAATTAGAAAAAAGTCTCACTTTTATATATATGCCTGATGAAAATACACACTTTAAGATGAGTTTTATAGCATCAAAATAGAAAAAAATGTATATTATTCAGACACGTCTTAGAGCACCGGGCTGTAAGTAGCCATACATAGCCGGCTACGAGACTATGATACTAAGTTTTCCAAAAATTGCTTGTTGTCACACATCAAAAACTACCACTACGTAACTAGAAAGAGATACATTACCTCGTCGCTTTGCATCCTGCAAGTTGTTGAAAAAAGAAGTTGAAAAGCAATGCAGAGTTCTGAGGAAGGTCAGAGCTGCATTCATTAGCATCACAACAAACACACGCTTTGGCTTGGGTCTTGTGGTGCGTTCCAGTTGTAGTAAGAAAGTAGGAATTTCCGAGTTACGAGTAGGAAACTGCAACTGGAACGTCCCCCAAAGTCGGAATTTCCTACTGGGAACTCGGTGAAACCTCGCCACCCCGAGTTGACAATGGAAGATGGATGCCCCCAGTGTGAACAGTTATTTAGCTCCTGTAATAATCCATTTATTTGCACTTCTGACTGGGGTGTGTCGCTCTAGATCAGCTGTATACATAGTATTGTTAGACTTATATTTACAAAAATGCTGCCATGATGTCACTCCCAGTTCCGAGGTTACTGGAATGCAGCATTACGACAGTCGCCGCGCGTGCTCATGGGTAGCAGAGTCTTAATGTAGCTGGTAATAGATTCTCCTCATAGCACCTTTAAAAATGAAAGAGAACAAGGCAAGTGAGAAGAAAAAAGGGAGGACAATGGAGAGAGGGAAAAGCTCTGAGGAGAAGAAGAGGTTATGTGCTCCATACAAGAGGAAAGCAGAGGAAAAGGATGTGAAAGAGGAGGAGGAGGAGGACAGAGACAATAATAGCCTTGTCTTATCGCTGTACAGTGATAAATTCCCCTCTTGTCTTGGAGTCAGGGCCCCAGCTGGCCTGATGACAAACCATCTCCACCTCACAGCCACAGCCCCGGCTCTTTATGATCCGAAAAATTATTCGAGACGGTCAGGGAGGCACCTGGGCCTCGTCCTGGGCCAACATTGCCTTGCCCCATATCCCAATGACAACCTAAAAAAGGTGCCACTCTGTGAAATCATACTCAGATTCACACTTCTCTTTCTGTAGTGTGTAGACAGCAATACCTATAACCCCACACCATTCACAAAATACAACATCCATGCACTAAAAACTGGAGGTCTGATGTTTCCTGAATGTAAACAAACACAGTGGACAATGGGCAGGAAAAAAAATTTTTTAGACCTGTCCTTCATGCAGGAAATTCACTTAAGGAAGGGGATTAAGTTCTTTAGATAAATGCATTAAAATGGCGTAAAACTTTTTTATTTTAAGGAAGAAAAATCTGCTACTTAAGCTATTTACCTTTAAACTTAATCTATATATGAGCAGTCACTACCTGATGTTGTTTCTTTTGGGGTTCTTCCCTGTTCCTGCTCTCAAGGATGCTAATTGGGCCATCACACTTTAGGTCGCTCACTGTCATTGTAGATTGGAGCTTGGTAAGGTGGATCTGTCTGTTTACAGACACTGAATCAGATAGGTCCAGCTGCAGGACATCTGTGATCTTCATTTCACTTCTTGGACATGGTTCATACTAGGTTACCCAGTATACCCACATCACAAGCTGGAACATATCTATTACCGTCTTTTGATTAGACTCTGTGGACCAGAATGAAAATTCAACCCAGCAGTGAATTAAAAAATATTTACTACAGTGGAAGGTGCAGGGAAATGTGTTTACAGTTTGAATATATGAAGTTCTCATAATGTAACGTTGCTTTGACATTTCCTTAAAGCAAACTTTCTAATTTCATATCACTCGTTATGTTTGGAAATTGTAAAAGCCAATTGGCAGCATTTCTTAGTGAATAAGTTACCCTTTAACCTGTTAACATTCATGCTGGTCATAAAAAGCAAATGTGGGTATATGAAAATTTGGTCAAGTCAAGTCTTTGAGGGGAGGGGACAGACTCAAACGTCTCTTACAACGTGAAACATTTTGGATCTATACTCTAAAAGCCACCTCCTTCTCAGGTCTAAATGAAGAAATTGACTTTTCTCCTTTTGTATAATGTATTTTTCCGATCATTGTTTGGTGCGGGTTGTTTATTATTGTGCAGCCTGGCCTCTTGTGTTTTTCTTCTTATATGTTTTATCTTTGTCTTTTCTTAATGTCTGATGTCATGTGACGGCGTCCCGTGACAAAACCACATGACACTTCCTAGGTAATTTAAACACCTGTTTCGTGTTGCTAATCATGTCCTGATGAAGACTTGGATGAGTCAAAATGCGTTGACATGTCCCTGACATAATAAAGGATTTTAAACTTCATCGGAGTACCTCGGATTGTATGTTGTTTTCTAAAGCAATTACTGGGGCTTAACAATATGTCATTTTACACCAAGACTGTGTGTATGCACAATAGTCACATTACAGGACCTGCAATGCTGGTCGTGTTGCATATGGTATCATGCAGACACTTCCATCTTGGACTGGTTAATGGAGACCTTAAGTGCTTGTTTTCCATAACTTATCATGAATGGACACCCTACTGAGTTCATGCAGACTGTTCGTCTCCTTAATGCATGTTAGAACAACACTGCTTCAGAAAGATACATCAACATAAACGCACAAGAAAGTACTATATTCACAGGAGCTGAATGTTCAGTAACTTTCCTGATGTTACTGAAATTTTTTTTTTTAAAGGCTCGTTAAATTGACCATATCAGACACCATACAAGAAGGCTATGCTTTACTGATTATACAGTGTCATTTCATTCAGAACTGAGTGGAATTATAGTCAAAACACGAGGATTAAGTCAATTATAGTATCAAGTAGACGGATCACAGTGTTAGAGAAAAGAATAATCCAACCTCAGAAAACCTCATTACACAAGAATCTACTCATTGGTACTGAAAAGGGAACTGTTGAGTCAGCATCTCTCAAATGAACAGTCTAATTACAGTGATGCTCAGGCCCAGCAGTAACTGGGTTTTGAAGTGCAAGATCCAGATTTAGTAGGGCAGCTTTTGTGCAGAGTTTGTATCCAATAATGTGCAAGTATCCGGTTGAGTAGAACAGAACAGAATAACCAAGCAAACAAATGCATGTAATTGTGATGCAGCGCAAGGCGCACCACTACTTATCCCTGCTGCAGAAATCCCCACAGCCTGCTGACCCTGAATCAGTCATGAAGGACAGTGAGCTGCAATAAAGAGAACACACAACCTGCCTCTGCAATTAATTCATGCAAGCTTCTGCAATTGCTTGCATTTTGTTTCTTGTGTCTGTTTACCCGTTTACATATTCCCGACTGCTGTAAATTATTCATGGGTGTTCCTTTTTTTGTATCCTCCAGCGACAGCAGGGGCCTGGTCATGCTGCAAATATGAAGACAACAACAAAATCCACTGATCGACATCTCTAACAACAGAGCAGAGAGAGAAAGGAGGGATTCAGAGGGTTCAGGGATGAGACGTATTAACCAAGAAAAGAGGGGAGGCTTTAGCTCAGCTCTGGATAAAAAAAACTTTTGTATGTGTGAGTCTGGTTAACAGAGACTCAAACCATTTTTCATAACACATGGCTTCAAAGCAATCGACTCCACACTGATTGGCTTCATGGGATCTTTAATCAAGGTCCAGTTAGTCATCGCAACACTAAAGTCACTGGTTAAATAAAAGCTGAGAACAGCTTTACAGCCACACTGTAGAGCCAAGAATAGAAAAGGCTGCAATTTAGCTATTTAAACAACTACTAATTCTATATCTTTGCTTCATAACAGATGGCTACATTTGTGACCTTTTGACCTGGTACATCATTAAAAATAGTTTTAACATGAAGAACTAAACCCAAAGCAGTTACATTAATCATATTTTAATTATATGTATTAATGCATATTCTGCATATTACTTGTTTTTTGTCCAACTCTACTTTTCCTCCATCCTTGTTAAATCTAAAATACTGTACATCCAAACATCAACCTTGAAACTCTCCAGTGGTGCCCATATAGAGCTTCACCATGTTTGTTTGCAGTAACATCTCATGAGATCTTGTTCAGTAGAAAGCAACGCTAAACGCTGATCACACCAGACTAGCAGGGTTGATACCACAGGCTGCTGGAAAATTGATTAAATCGCTCTTTTTAACCCAGCCCTAACTCTTACATGTGTGATGGAGCCTGATTGAGTTTTCTAAGGTCATCACAGCATAGGCTGATTTAGAGAGGCAGATGTCCTTATGATAATGCCTTTGAGTGAAAGCACCTCAAAAACTACTCATAGTGCAGGGGTGGGCAACTCTAATTACAAAGAGGGCCACATAAAACCATTTTTCCCAGATTTCCCATTTTTACAAATTTTCAGAAACTCTCGATGAGGAAAAAGAATGCTGGATGAACAACATATGAGAATATAAGTTTGTCAAAAAATTAGAATACCAATATTCATATGTTACAACATAAATACAAGTTATTATGCATAATCAAATGAACTTGACAAAGAATTCAAGCAAATTTAGCTAACAAACATGGAATTAAAGCCAATGAAGCTTTTTTCAAATCACTAAAATGATGTGTTATTCAAAATTTAAAGCTCAAATATTCTGCTGACGCCATTTTTTATATAAAGCATTGAGTTATACTTGATATAATATTCAAAGGCTTCATAAAACAGATTTAGAGACACTATTATAGCAAAGTAAGGTCATAAACAACTTACATAAGCCAATAAAAAATATCAGTCTAGATTATATAGAAATATTTCTATTGGATATCTGAGGGCATTTTCACACCAACCATATTTAGTGCGCACCAAAGAAGTTTTGGCCCAGGGTTTGGTACGTTAGTGTCAATGTGAATGCAACCACCGCACTTTGGTGCACACCAAATCAGCCGGTCTGAGACCTCCATGAAGGGGTGGTCTGGATCGCTCCATCTCCCTACATTTGGTGCGGTTTCACTGGTGTGAAACAAAGTGGTCTGAACCGATCTACTTTTGATGCATTACTTCCTGTTAATCCCGCGATTGAATCTTTTGCTTACTCAATTGGTCGATTTGTTTATTCTGGTTGAGGATTATGATGATTTACGAGGATCCAGAAGGTCGCTGATGCCGTCTCAAACACGATAAAAAAACACACTTGAAGGAAAATGTAGAAGAGAGTGAAACATAAACATTGGTTGTCTGGTGTAGGAAATGGTTACCATGGTGGCCTCTTCTTCGTTCTCCTCTTTAGCAGGTTTGGTAACCAGTTACGTGCATATCGCCCCCTGCTGTTTCAAACTGAGTAAATACACAAGTGGGTCCGGGCATGGTTCAATGTTGCCAGTGTGAATGCAAGCCAGTGGGGGAGGGGGAGGGGGGCGAACCCATGGCAAACCGCACCGCAGCACGGTTCCAAACAAGTGGACCTAATGTGAAAAGAGTTTTCTTCATATTTACAGCTGCTGGTTGGGAATGAATGGCGGGCCACATTTAGTGATGTGGAGGGCCGCACTTGGCCCCCAAGCCGCCACTTGCCCACCCCTGTCATAGTGTAATCCAACACAAAAGATTTCATCTGAATTGGAGTTTTACATCTGGAAACCTCGACAGCTAAGTTCAGGATGTTCACATCATTCCTCTTGTAGTTTTTTCTCATAAAGCACAAGCATTACTCCTCCAAATAAAATCTGATCTCGTCATCTGGAGTGATCGCTGCATTGCTTTGAGAAGAGGAGCTGCTGTTTATCTATCTGTGACTGATGTGTGTGTGCATTATGCCCCAAACGAGAACACTCATCACCATGCAGCTGTTCTGACCCACTGAGCCGAGCGACGTGCGCCTGACAGGAACGCTTGTAAACATAAAAATTACCCTCTCTGTACAAAATGTTTTACCTTCCTGTTTTACCTAAGGCTAAATTAATGGGAGGGTGGCTAACGGCTTGTGTTTGGCAGAGATATGAGGCAGCCCCCACTTTTTACCAGTCTGCGTGGATCCTTGCAGTCCGTCTCCCTGGGCAACCGAGTTATTCACCCTGTAGGAGGATTTAATGTTGAAAACCGCTGCCTTGGGCGACTATGTTGACCCTACAATGAGCTGGAGGCAGAACAGCATATTTCAATGCGTTAGTCAGAGCATGACTTGACATACAGTCATGATGGAGTGGTGCAGACCTGCCGTACTGTAGAGAAATAAGTCCTCCCCTGAGCCTTAGCCAACGTGACGTAATCTCTCCATCCTCCTTCATTCATCACTGTGCACACTTCTACATCAGCTGCAGATTAAATCATACAATGACAGCTTGATTTTTACAGATTACTGGATTAATGTGTGTATGTAAACAAACTATGACAGAAAAATTAGGAGAAAGAAGTGGGACAATCATGGATCTGAAGTATGTGGGCTTTGCTCAAAGATGGACAATTCTGTTTACCACAGAGTTTACCACAGAGTTTACCACAGAGTTTACCACAGAGTTTCTCAGGGATAAACTATTCCAAATACGAGATAACTGTAGATAATACCACCAAACTGTCCTGTTATTGGACAAAGGAATAAATAGCTACCCTTCATAAAACTGTGTTTTCAGGCTAAAAACAATAAAGCTTAATTTAACGGTAAAAAGCCCAACTGAGAGTCTGAATTTCTCCTTTAAAAGCAGCAGTTATGAGGAGCAGTTTTTAAGATCTGGTCATTTCTGGTTAATAAAGTTCAACAGCCTTACTATTTAATCAAATGCAACATAATACTTACCAGCTTCCTTTAAAGGTGCAGTGCGTAAAACTTGGCATTTTAGGGACATCTAGATTCTAGAATTAACCTAACCATAGCCAAAACGTCACGTCGCTGAGCAACGGAATCCTGTGAAGACCAAAAAGGATCCTGAACACAGCACACAATTTATGTTGTGTGTGTGTTTACACACACAGTTTGAATCTCTAGGACAAAGTAACAACTGTCTATGCATCCACTGCCATCCTCTCCTCTTCTTCGCCTGCATTCCAGGTAGATTTCAGAAACGGCGGACAGATTCGTGTTTCATTCTTTTTGTCCCTGAAAACCACCCGTAGAAAACACGGCGGATCAATATGTCGGCCTACACGAAACAGCTGCCCGCAGTAATGTATTTTTTTTTATAAAGATTTTTCTTACTAAATAAATATAAAACAAACGTTTTATGGGGATGATTGTACTCCTATTTTGAAAGACTTTACATACAAATAGAAACATATATCTCCTATGTTCACCATTACTGTTTGGCAAAATGCGGTGGATGTATAAAATGCCACATTCTACACACTGCACCTTTAAAGAACCATTATTGCCTTTTTTTAATCAATTTCTTGTAAATAAGAAAATGAATCTTGCTCTTAAAGACAATAATAGAAATATTTTTTCATTTTCATGCTGAAATGCATTATGCTTGTGTATTTGGTGTTAAAGTGGTGTAAGTGAATCAGACACAATGACCTGGAAGATGTTTTTCATCCCTATAGTTGTAAAATTCAGAAATCTGAAATCGACTTGCTGATGAAGGAGAGCTACATGAAGCCCATTGGCCACCAGTCTACCATATCTGCTCTAGCTTTTTGCCTTAACACATTGTTTCCAACATTTTTCCACTCTAGTGTAGCTAGAAGAGTCAAGGAAGCCCATAATGTAAAAAGTAATGCACATGCTGAACAAACTAGGCATTAAGTTAACTGTTGAGATAAATTTGTCTAGTGGGAGAAGACCACACTTAACCCACTGTAGAGGTGGACACTTTGAGATTTAAGGTTGGTGGTTACATGCAAGCATCAGCTCGGTAGCCCTTTTGGCTAACACCAGATCATAGACTGTTGCTATGGCGACACACACACAGTTGGTGCATTAATATCTGACGTTGAGACTGCCCCTTTAACAAGATAATTAACCAAAAGATGTTATGTCCTCCATGTGCTACACAGAAAACGAGCTCTTGATAGCTATGTTAATTTAGTTAGTTTAATGATAAGAGTATGTTAAATTTATTCTAAAAACCTGTTCATTTAGTGTTCCTCAGCACATTCTAAAAACTATACGGCTTTTTAAGTTTTTCTCTTCACTGATTCCACTTGACTTGTTCTCCTTTTATGTTTTGAGTTACTGGACTATGGGATCATAGTCAGGACTTAGCAACAGGCCACCAGCAGGTGTGGGGAAGTAATATAAGTTTTTGTTAGTTCATTTCTACTTGCTTCCTTAAGAAGGCCCGCGCCACACACACTTATAGTTGGTTAGAGTACAAAAGTAGTTTGTTCTGTTTTCTCACATTATGGGAGCTGCGTTAATTTTGGGATCTGGGGTGGGGTGGGTTAAAAATAATAATAATAATATTTTTTTATTTATATAGCACTTTTAAAAACATAGTTTACAAAGTACTTTGACAAGCATTCAGTACAAAATAATAAAACACAAACAAACACTGAGCACAATGAAGTAAAAACAAAAATCCAGACTAACAGAAAGACACAAAGGTAAAAAGACACGAGGTGAAAAGACAGAGGGGACATGGTTGATACTGTGTTAATACTCCAGATTTCTTACTGAAGGCCCTTTTCATACTTTATAGGAACCCAGACAATACAAGAACCATGCAGCATATAAAGAGACCATGAGGACCAAACATCAGCAAGAATAGGAAACGCAATAAAAAAGGGATGAAAGCAGAAATCAGGTCAGAAAATATCAAAAGATGAAATGAGCAATGATGATAAAATTACAAAATAATAACAATAAGTGGCGATGATAAAATACAGTAATAAACATGAGCAAGAGATAAGACAATTAAAAAGGTCTAAAAATTATCTATAAGAGAGTGTAAAAAGGTGAATCATTAATAAGATAAAATCTTAATTAATACCACATAATAGTATTAATAAATTAACAAAAAGGATTAAAAGTAGGTAAAGCAAAACAAACAGTAAAGCCAAAACAAGATAGAATTTATCTCTTAAGAAGAGATAAATTGGTCAAACACGTTATAGTGTAAAAGTGCTTAAATAAATGATGTGCTTAAAATGATTGTTTGAGTTTATTCACTGTTTATGGAGGAAAATGTAACCTAGAAGCTGACAGAGCCTTGTGCACCTCTGATGCGGCCCCAGGAGGGCCCAGAGCTCAGACTGGTTATCAAACATGCCTCCTTTAAGTGCAATATTATTAAAGAGACCAAACACAGTATTATAAATAAGACCAGTTATCATCTACAGGTAAGACAAAGAAGCTGTCGACCTATTCTAAGATGTCTCTTCAGAGTGAGTGTGTCTAAAATGTTATAACATGAATGGAGCATGGTGAGTTGGAGAGAATTGTGGAAAAACAGCAGCTCATTCTGCTTCATGTGAACACAAAAGCTGTTCAGAGGTCAGACCAGACAGAAAACAGTGTGTTCACGCTGGAAGCTGTAAACAAACGAAGCCTGTGTCACTGTGCTGTTCCAACTAAACATGTGTCCCATGAACAGGGAGGAGTGGGGCAGCAAGGGGAAAAGCACAAGTGGGGGTATGCAGGGGGTAAAAGGAGACAATTACATGCGTTGAGATGTATTAATAATACCACACTTTAAACTCAACTGTAATAAAAGTAAATCAGTTTAATAACACAAAGACGGTGACCAAAGTCCTTGACCACAGTATTGCAGATAATACATATTGTGCAAAGTAGTGAAGAAACATTGCCAATACACAGTCCTGCTCATCATTATTGGCAGCCATGAAGTTTAAGTACACAATGTGACAGTACAGCTTCTTTACAAACCTCTCTAACTTTGCTCTGCATCACTTCATCAGACTCAAACTTGGCAGAAGTAATGTTCACATATTAAGGTTTGTAAATTATACTTCATTAGCTACTATGATCATGCAGTCATATTTAGAATAGGCAGTTTTAATTGCAACCACTTGAAGCCTACAAGGAAAAGAACACCCTACCAACAATTAAACATGGTGGAGGTTCCATAATGGTTTGGGGCTGCTTTGCAGCATCGGGTACTGGAGGCCTTGACCGTATCACAGGAATCATGAAATCAGAGAATTATCAAGAAATTTAAGAGCATAATGTCCTACCCAGTGTAAGAACACTTGGTTTGAGTTGAAGATCGTGGGCCCTCCAGCAAGACAAAGACCCAAAGCACACATCCAAAAGCACACAGGAATGGTTGAAAAAGAAAAAAATGGACTTTAAAATAGCCAGCAATGAGTCCTGATCTCAATCTGGTTTAAAATCTTTGAATCTAGGAAGAGTGGGAGAAAATACCAGCTGAGAAGAGCAAGAAGCGTATAGATGGCTACAAGAAACATTTGGAGGCTGTCATCAGTGCCAAAGGGTGTGCAACAAAATACTGAAGAGGGGTGCCATTATTGCTGCACATGCTTATTTTCAGTTCTCTCTTTGAAATTACAATATGTAACTTGTAAAAATGATTTTTTTTGTTAAAGTGTTTTGGACCTTCAGTTAAAAGATCCTGATGACAAATTTTGTACATTTCAATTTATTTCTAAAGATAATGTTAAAGTAATGAAAAGAATGAAGGGGTGCCAGTAATACTGAGCAGGACTGTATTCTGTATACTAAGGCTGTCAAAGTTGAAAATGCATGAACATTCCGTGAATCGGTGTGAATGGGTAGATGTAAAAGTGCTCAGTATCAAAAAGACCAGAAAAGTGCTTTATAAGCTCAAGTCAATTTAAATCATTTTATACAATATAAAAGATTTGTGGTAACAAACGGAGATGACAGTCTAAACAATCTCTTGTAAGGTTTTAAAGAAAAGAGGTCAAACATTAAACCAAAGACACAGCTGTTAATGTCATCTCATTACGACTGATAATGGTCCTAAAAAAACTGGTCCAAAGGTCCTCCCTATACTGCCAAAACCTCATATCTTGAAAATTGCTACTCTCACAAACTGAATCACTGAATGAATAAAAAAAATAATCAGAATTTAAAATTGTATTTCTGTACTGAAAATGGGCAGAAATGAATAAGACCTGTCGTGGAAGTTTTTTTCCTGTTTCTGGTGAACAAATGAGATAGAGTAATCTTGCAGGCGGACATGGTTTTATTTTCTTTGCAAAGAAGGTCAGTTGACACACGAGTGGTTCGAATGCCAAAAGACCCCGAATCAAGAGGGAGAAGAGTTTAAGTAAGAGGTGAATACACAAAAAATGATTCAGGTGGGGGTCATGTCTAGACAGGGAAATAGAACAGACAAGGTGAAACAATAGCAGACAAAAGAAATACGATTTACATGGAGATGTCATTGATGGGTGGGGTCAGCCTGAGCTGAAGGTGTCAGGAGGGGAATCATATCTTAGGGAAGACAAAAGAGGGCTAGATGTGGGCACAGAAGGATTTCAAAGTCGAAGAGGTCTGGCAGAAGACGGGGTGTGGGCAAGCAAAAGGTGATGGGTCTCTGGTGAAGAGGTGTGAAGCAGCATTGACAGGCAGGGGATGGTGCAGGGCTGGAAGTTAACAGTCTTATCATCAGAATTGTCCATCACAGACCCCATACCCACATTGAAGGTGTCGACTACACTGTTGGTTAGTTTTACTCACTATTGCTGACTTCTGTTCTCTGTTTGAGTAACCTCACCTGATCAAGCCTTTTCTTACAGTCCATACTACAAAATAAATAATAAAAGTCTGTATGATTCCTCCCTATATCATATTGGGTTGATATCAGTATTGGCCAATACTCTTGCTGCAATATCAGTATCGTATTGGAGGTGTAAAAGTTGTATAGGACACCCCTAGTTAGTGATATTTCACTGTCTTGAAATAATGTTTGGTTATTAATTAAAACAATCTTTACTGAGAGACAAACGAGCACTGCAGTTTGTTTTTTGTCTTTTTTTGCACTGTTTGGTTGTTCCTGTGTCAGAACTCTTCCATGCTGTTTTTCAAACTCTTTATTCTACATGATCTATAAGCAGGTCAGTGCATTCTGTAGATTCTTGTTTAATACTTGAGTATTTTCAAAAGCAGGTACTCCAGTATTTTAACTTAAGTACAAATTTGACTGAGCAACTTTCACTTGTATTGGAGAAGTATTTGAACATGAGTATCTATACTTTGACTTGAGTACTGGCATTGAGTACTTTGTCCACCACTGGTCAGGACCCAAAAATGGATGACAAAGTAGGTCTTAGTGGGACACTGGTGCCTGGAAAATTAGAGCAAGAAGTTGTATCATATGAGGGTAGAGCTGAAACGATTCCTCGAATAATCTCGATTATTTGATCACAAAATATCCTCGGACAAATTGTGTGCCTCGAAGCCTCGTTTAACATACAATTATACATATAAAATATATATCTGGTAGGGATGTAACGATATGGAAATTTTGTATCACAGTTATTGTAACCAAAATTATCACGGTTATCATTATTATCGCGGTATTGTTGCAGTGTGCTCAAAATGTTCTAAAAGTACTTTTACACAGAATTGAAATCATTTAACCCCTTTATTGTTATATTCATAACAGTTCTTTTGTCTTTGTTGTCAATAAATGTGTCAGACTCAGAGGCCAAACAATGCAAACCGCACATGTGCACCTCGCGTGAGGCTCCTTAATCGAGGACAGATACATAGTTCCGGCTTTTCCAGAGTGGTGATCAAGCACGATATAACGGTAATTTTAATTGGACACGGTAATGATTATCGTGGGAAATTTTATCGCGGTTTACCATTTTACCGGTAACCGTTACATCCCTAATATCTGGACTATTGTATGTGCACAGTGTTTGACATGGACGGTCATTTCTGTGGCACAACGCGCCTGCTACCTCCGCTGCTGCGCGGCTTGTAAAATCATGAAGGAAGAGAAAAGAGAGGGACAGAAAGGAGAGAGTCCACAGAAGAAATGGCAGAGAGTGTCCCAAGTGTGTGGTCACTACAAGAAGGAACGAAAAGAAAATACAGTGCAGTGTGTCTGATGTTAAACGGAGTTAGCTTAGCACGTAGCTTAGCATGATAGCACGTCGTCAATGCTGCAGCACGTCAACAGTAAACATCCGGTCTGTGCGTCAGAGCGACACAACAGGATGACACTCATGATACATCAACAGAAGCAGCTAATGTGATCAATAACTGAGATATGGGCAAGTAAATAACCTACTTTGATTATGGCTCCGTGTAAAGGCTGGTTCAGAACATAAATCTATGCGGAGGCTACTTGCCCAGAATCATGTGTATTTTGTTCAAATACTTTTCACATCCAATAACTTTACATTTAATTTGATTGCAGAGAGTAGAAGAGGAAACACTGACAGTGAGTAGATGAAGCAGGTGTAGGGAATGCTTTCATATGTTATAGAAATGTACATTAGCTAGTTAAATGATCTTAGTATCTAAGTATGAGATTATTTGGTCCTAGAGATAAAGTAAGCAAAATAAGATCATCAATATGGTACAGTAGTAAAGGCAATAATTTATCAAAAAGAGACAAGCATGAATACAACTAAAATAAAAATAACCAAACTTCCAAAAAAAAAGTACTGAAAAAGCAAGATATGGCCCAGAGTAAAAATAAAAGTATAGATTTTGATTTTGAGATCCCATTTAAGCTCAGAATGTTCAAAATAATAAAAACAAGTTGTTAATTTAAGTGACCTGGCTTTTCTGTTTTGTGTGTTACTGATAATAATAATGTGTAGTGATTCCATATTAAAAAAAAGAATTGCAGTGAGCGCAATGTAACAGTTATCCGATTACTCGATTAATCGTCAGAAATTTAATAGAGTAATCGATTACAAAAGGAATCGATAGCTGCAGCCCTATATGAGGGAGCTCTGTATTTTTATTGACCACTGACTGAATAGAGATATGGACAATGTTTCTATGTATTATTCTGTGGTAAGAAAGTGAAGCAAAAATACTCTTCAGCTATGGTTGCAAACAAAAAAAATGGAACAAAAAGTTGACTATATGGGAGCCATAAGCAGACTTGTCATTTTTATTTTACCTAATACAACTCCTTTTTCCATGCAGAATTAAAAGTACAACATTATAATCAACAAAAGACAGCTGTGCAAAAGACTGAAGCGGTTTGGAGGGGAGTATACGGGCTGAAAGAAGGATAGTGTGAACAGAGAAAAGTGGGGACCAACAGACGGAGCAGGAAGCAGCTGAAGAAGCGAGACAGGAAGAGACAGGAGAGGACGATGGTGAAAGTAATGAGATGAGAAAGCGGGTGACCTTAATCAGCCACTCGCCAGAAAGTGCAGTCACATGCCGTGGCAAACACATGGTACATTTTCACAGACACACACACATAAGAAAACATAGAGACACACCGTACGAGTGTTTGCACAGCAGTGCTCTCTGTTTCATTACAGGCCCATTTCCCCCACCTAATACCCAGACAGGAGAGGGTGATAAGGAATGTACACACTCCTCTACGAGCACAACATCTCATTTGAGAGGAGGAAATTGGAAAGGAGAAGGAGAAAAGACGGAGGGGTGAGAAGGAGTGGACAGAGAGTGAATGAGATAAGTCCAGTCAGGCTGCTGCAAATGCTGAAGCTGTTGGTCTGAGATTGGAGGATGAGTGCACGAGGCAGGATGAAAAATGTGTGTGTGTGTCGGGGGTTGAGAAGTTAGGATGAGGCAGCAGACTTTTTAAGATAAATCGATATACTTAAAAATGAGTTACAGGATCAAATAATACTGATAAGATAATGCTGATCACAAGAAAAACATCTGCAAGGCCGAGAGTCAAGTTACTGTGCTGTAAGATGAATAAACAGTAATGAAGTCAAAGACTAAATATAGTCCATTTTAATCTTCAGATTACAATAGGGCTGAAGGATTTGAGAAAATAATCTAATTGCGATATTTTTCCCCCAATATTGCAATTTACCCAGCGATTGTTTTAATGTTCCTCATCTTATGTATTCTTAAACAAACATAAGCAGTAGATCTTTTTATCATAAAACCAATATGACATGAAATTAATCTAAGGATAAAAGATTTGAGAAAAAGTGGAGAAGTGAAGAACAGAAGCAAAATAGGTATGAAATTGCAAAAAAAAAAAAGATTTTAGCAGCAAAATTGGGATTAAATTTCAAAAACCATGTAAAAATTCCAAACATGGTCTGACAGTGGCCAAAAAAAAAGAGGAATGGGAGCAAGATAGGCATAAAGTTGTAAAAACTGGGTTAAAAAAGGTTAAAATAGGCATGAAATTGCAAGAAACTACATCACCATTTTGGGTTAAAAATATTGCACTGTCTGTGATTTGAAAATTGCAACAAGCCATATCGCGATTTAATCTAATTTGCAATTAATTGTTCAGCCCTAGATTACAATATGGTTTAATTTATTCAGTTTGGTTAAGAAGCATTTTAATCAGCAGTAACATAAAAACAAATTCAATGAAAAAAAAAACTGAAGGTCTTGACACCTGGATAAAGCCACTTCATTGTTTTTTAAGTGTCAAAAATGTCAGTAGAACTCCTGCTCCCTCTCCAACTTGCTTAAAGATGTAGGCAATATTAGAGTTGGGCGATCCCCCCCAAAAAAATTCAATTTAAAAAAAGAAAAACTTGATTCAAGATTTGTTTCGATGCCCCTGCCCCATTTGGAATGAAATAACTATTCACTGTTCATTTATTTCCAAAATATACATTCATTTATACTAAAAATATACATTTAAAGTGCCTCCAGGTCAAAAACTCAACACAGAAATGGACACAAAGTGCCTGTGCACTGTGGTTTTATACACTTGCTTGAATTAACTGTGAAGATAACAAAATGCCTGAGGTAATGTTTGTTGTAAAAAAAATAAAAACCTAATAGAAAACTTAATTTTTGTTGTAAAAAATGTAAAAGTGTACAAAGTAATGAGAAAAGTGCCTCAAAGTGTGAATGTGAAATGAACGGGTTGAATTTTTTTAAAAAATCGTTAATTGTTTGGATTTTACAACGATGTTAAAGGGAAACTGATAAAAGACAGTCACTGTGTCTAAACACGAAGCTGCGGCGAAAGAAAACGGCGTGCGTGATTAAAACGGCCTCGAGTAAACGAGCAGAGAGAGAGAAGATTCAGTGAGCCATACCTGAGTGAATTACAGGTGGTTATCAGTAATTCTGTCTAAATAATGTGTAAATCTTGTAAATAACAGCATTAGTATCATCCTGGAGTGAGTTCTTGACGTTTTTTTTGCCGTTTATTCGCCGTGTTTAGTAGTAGATCGTCCTTTTCTTTTTTTCATAATTCGTGTTTTACAGATTTCAGCGATTGTAATTTGGAAAAAATAGAGGAGAAAATATCGAGGAGATCTGCCAGGGAGAGGGGAGACCAGAGGACAGTCATGAAGTGAGTCATTATAACATGATCATGACAAATATTTGCTATTATTGTTGAAAGAAGGTTAAAAAATGTACTCAAAGGGCATTTCTTGATATATTTACTGACAAAAAAGACAAAAGAACTGTTATGATTATAATATTAAAGGGGTTAAATGATTTCAGTTGCGTGTTAAAATACTTTTTGAACATTCTGCGCAACGTGATAATTTTGGTCACAATAGGAGGGTTTCAGTCACGTGATTATTATGACGTATGAAGAGGGCGAGGTTTCATATGGAGGGCAGGAAGTAAACATGGAGTCTATGAAGAAGACCGGCGAAAGTTCGTATTGTGCTGATCTAGATCCAGTTTCAAGAAATAGATATAAGCGGTTGATCAACAGATACGTTGGGCGTGATCCATATCTCATGAAGATGAGCGAGTTTTCGGCAGAGACAAAAAATTTACCGGCAATTGAAGAAATCGACATCGCAAACTATCTGGTTCTTCAAACGTCGTACATTACCAAACAGCAGATGAAAGCCTACAAAAGTATGGAGGCATACAACTTTTTCATCAGCGGGTGGGTCCACAACCTCTGTACCAAACTACTACAGGATGGTTATTGTTTGGTCTTCGCAAGGGTGAGCCTTTCTTCTTTTTTAATGTGTTAAGGTGCTAGCAGCTAGCAGTCGTGGCTATGATGTACACAAACCATGGAAACAAACACGCAACAAATCTGAACGGCGACGTTAGCCCAACAGTCAAAGAACACAAGGACGTTGATGTGTGATATACTTATAGCACCCGTAAACAACACAAAACATTGGCATCTTGATTGCTTATCACTGCAAGTTCTAACGTTACTTTACTTCCTGCCCTCCATCTGAATTGCACGCTGTCGCTATGTGACAATATGACGTCACGTGTAACCCAGCTATTATCGTTACATCCTACTACACATACAAACACAGATACAGTTGGCACAGTGCTTATTACTTTCGCCAGGAGGTTATGTTTTCAGGAGAGTTTGACTGTCTGTGAACAAAATTAAATGTCTTAATAATCTCGCCCCTGAACCCCTATCCAAATTTATTCAAAGACAGAACAGCAGCATAGTAACAAGAAGCAAGGTGAATGGAAACTGTAGCAAACAAAAATGGAAGTCAACATTTGGACAGTCAGCTTTCTCTTTTAAAGGCTCTAAACTCTGGAATTCATCACCAACAGAAATCAAATTAACCACAGACTTAAAACCTTCTCTACGAAGGTCAAGTGCTAAAAGTAAATCAGAGCTGTGATCATTCTTAGTTTGCCACATTTTTTTTACTTATTTTGAACTGGTTTGTGTGATTACTTGTTTTTATGTGAACATGTATTTTATTGTTGTTTTGTAAACTTTTTGTTATTTTATGCTGTTAAATATTGTACATTTTCTGACTTTTAAATTTAAAGCAGCACTATGGAAGATCCTCGCTTGACCGGATAGAGAACTCAACTACCCATGAGCTCTAGCGCGTGTCTACTGTCGTAAGGATACAGATCTGCCGGTCGCGTGCATTTGTTTTGTAGGCGAATCACAGAGGCCAGGACTTCGCTCAAAAGTATTCTTCTGTCTTCAGTGGCTGTTTGCAGGATGGGTAGTGACGAGGTAATGTATTTATTTATTTTTGACTAAATGACGATGTTAAAAATCGCTAAGTTCAACTTGGTTTTATTACAGTGAAGTCGCCCCCGTCCTGTTGAAGCGATAAAGTGAATAAAAGTAAAGACAACGACGAGCTGGTGATATCACACACTTGAAATAGGTCTAAACAAAACTACATACTGGTACGTTCTGGATTTGTTGTGCTGTACTTTTTTCCTGTCAAGTTTTTTGAGGAATTTCGTCATACATTAGTCGCTAACATACCTGATAGTAGTCGGACATCCCTCCTCATCTTTTATTTCACGCCAGCGAGTGAACGCCGAACCGATGTTTATTCTGGTCCGAGCATTCAGCTTGTTTTTCTCTCGCTTTCTTTGTTTTGTATTCTCCGACAAAACTTTTCTCTTCCTTACATTCTTTGTTTCCTCCGCCATGGTTACAGCTCTGCGATTGGCTGTCGCCGAAACTTCCGTGTTTTAAACGAATCAGGAATCGGGGGAAGTGACGTATGCCGTAAAGCAGTCCAAACGTGTAGTTTTTAGTGTGGCAGGGTTCCCACCATCCACCTCAAAGTTACATAGCGCCAGTTAAAGGGATACAGACCACTCCAGACCACGACAGAGGCTCCATTGAACTCAGTGTAAAGTGGTGGACCATCACAATGAATATCGAAGGATTATATTATGTTTGAAAAACTACATAATGTTGGTTTAAAGGCCCAACTAGGGACAAGAGTTGGAAATTAGCATTTGCTATAAACTCTCTGTGCAGCACATCAGATTCATGCTCAGTGATGGAGCTATGTTAAACTGCATCATCCCTATCAAATAAATAAATTCAATTCAAAAATAACTCAAAAAGTTATGGATGGAGTTTGATGGAATTTGCAGGAAATGTTCAGCATGGGAAAAGGAAAGAACTGATTCAATTTTGGTGTTGATCCGGATCACCGTCTGGATCAGCCATGATGAAAAATGTGATTTTCGTGAATAACTACCGAACTAAAACAGATATTATGAATCCGGTTACTAATGGCATGTTTTCATGGTCAAGGAATCTAAATATTTACATGAAACAAAGGTAGGACTAATATTTATGGTCAAAATCACAATATGGGAGAGGTCTGAAGATAAAGAAGATAAAGGGACAGCTGAAAAGGGATGCCAACACAAACTGCAGAAAAACTACTTGCAGCTGAACTGAGGGGTTAAAGGAAACAAAACCAAACATGTAGCAGCAAATGTGGACATGATGCTTATTGCACAGGACAACAGGCTGGCAGCACTCACACATCTGCCCATACCGAGGGTCAGAAGAAAACACTGTACGGAGGGGTGACAATATTACTCACAACACAAAGCCAAAACACCCTCCACTGTGTCAGGAACATGAGTAACACTCAGAGGAAGCTAGGAGCAGAGAGATGTCTGTATTTAGAGACTTCATGAGGGGTGGGGGGTAAAAATCTTACTCACGTTTGTATCTCTTGCCATGAGGAACTCTGCCCGATTTGTATTCATTCATGCAAGCAGAGGAGAAACAAGCAAGGAGAGCGAACACACAGAAAGAGTGGGGTTCTAGCTCAAGGCATGAAAACACACAGCAGTGATACAGCCACATATGCAGAGAGCTAAATGTGATGGCTTAGACTGAAGCTAATTGCTTACTGGTGCAAAAATCTGCAGTTCTAGCAACGTTCTCTGGAGACTGTTGCCAAAAGCCCTGCAAGTCCCATGAGCAGCAATATTTAGAGGTCCATCTTGAGGATCAAGATTCAGTTTCAGAAATGTTTTTGACAGTTATGCAAAACTTAATCCAATACTGGTCACTGCATAAGAAATTCTTGATTTTAAATGTTTTACAAAAGTACAAGTTAACCCCTTAACGCCCAAGCCCATAGATTATAGCCAGAAAATTCTAATTCTTTTGGAGCTGAAATGTTTGTTTCACTTTCTGCTAAAATCCATAAAAACCAATATGTCCACAAAATTCAACATTTAGATTTTTCATATCTCATTTGATACATTAGGTGTTTTTGGCAGCTGATAATCCATTTGAGGACATTTTTATCATTTATTTGATTGTATTCAGATGTTTTTTTTGTAATTTGTTGATCATATTGAGTAGAGGTATTATAAAAGTATGTATCAAAATATGATACAATTGGCTTTATAGGGTTAAAAATCTGGGTTCTGGGAGCTACTTCTGCACTTTTTAAAACCTGAAAGTCGAAAACATTTGAACTTACTAATACTTCTTCTGATTTTTTTTCATTTGTTATTATTTTTAACACAGATTTTCCCATGACTGTACATTCAATCCCACTTATTCCTTGGTGAAAGTAAAGCTGACTAATGGTCTTTGCCAGCACTGCACTTTTGCTGTTTGCTATTATGACAAAAAATATTTACAAGAGGACTTTATGTTTGCTCACATGCAGTATGGCTGTTTTATTCATAGCAGCAGTGTATAAGAAGAGATGATGTTTTTATAAATCATCTTTTCCGGATCATTTATGACAGTAACAGAGACACGCAGCTTCCACTGCAGTGCTCAAAGATCCAAACGTTCACGCTACATGAGCAGCTCTCTTAGTTTGTGGCCTTTAAAATTCAGAATTCATTTTTCTTATGATTTTCTGGCAAAGCTTTCAGGCCTGAAGTATCAACTTAATCTGCTGCTCCACTCTCTGCAATTAACAGTAAAAAATGAGGCACATTTTTTTGTAGTAAAACTGATGAATGACTTCCTGCAGTAAATCCAGAATGTATACCGACAAACATTCCCATTCATTGCTGCCTCCACACATCTGTTCCCGCAACATGAAGCATCCATCACAAGCCCCAACGGCAGACCTGTACCGTCAAACGCTTACTGCTTGGGATGAATGGTGCACCCACTCACCACCCCAGACCATGCTCGCACTTGACACCAGAAAACAGGTCAACTTCTCAGAAGACAGAGAGAGCTGCTTATCACAGCAACACATGCAAACAAACTGATACACACAGATACACACATACCTCCAGGCAGAAAAAGAGTCCACCTGTGCATTAATTTATAACCCACAGCGTGTCAGAGATGAATAAAGGACAGAGGGTAATTGCTAAATCTGAAATCAAATGCGAGGGGAATGTGATTTCTCAAGGTAATTTTCTGTTCATGCATGGCTGCCTCTGCTGAGGCTCCCGCCTTCTTACTTTATCCTCACAGTAACAGAGAAATGGGGTAAAAAGATGACATCTTACTTTAAAAAAATGCCCTGAGACAATAATCAAGGAGAGGAAATGCACTGTTATTATCCAGAAGCTCTACGACATGATTACTGGCTGAGGCTGCCAATTACATTCAAGCCATGATTGCTGAGATTTGATGATTTCCTCTGTATTTTCTCAGCCAGCTGAAAGACAAACAAGTGGCCGGATGCAGTGGGCAAATTGAAATGGTTGATTAGAGAGGCAGAGAGAATAGAGGAAGAAGGGAAATCCTGCAATCATTTATACTGCTTTGTCTTCGTTGTTGAACATAGTAAAAGATACAGAGGAAAAGATGCTGGTCTTGGGAACTTATGGAAAATATCTTATGTAAATTATAAATTAAAACAGAGTACAATGATTTGCAAATCCCTTTCAACTTATATTCAATTGAATACACAGCAAAGACAAGATACTTAACATTCAAACTGGTAAACTTTGTTATTTTTTGCAAATATCAGCTCATTTGGAATTTGATGCCTGCAACATGTTTCAAAAAAGCTGGCACAAGTGTCAAAAAAGACTGAGAAAGTTGAGGAATGCTCATCAAACACTTATTTGGAACATCCCACAGGTGAACAGGCTAATTGGGAACAGGTGGGTGCCATGATTGGGTATAAAAGCAGCTTCCCTGAAATGCTCAGTCATTCACAAACAAGGATGGGGCGAGGGTCACCACTTTGTGAACAAATGCGTGAGCAAATTGTCCAACAGTTTAAGAACAACATTTCTCAACCAGCTATTGCAAGGAATTTAGGGATTTCATCATCTACGGTCCGTAATATCATCAAAAGGTTCAGAGAATCTGGAGAAATTACTGCACGTAAGTGGTAAGGTGAAAACCAACATTGAATGCCCGTGACCTTTGATCCCTCAGGCGGTACTGCATCAAAAACCGGCATCACTGTGTAAAGGATATCACCACATGGGCTCAGGAACACTTCAGAAAACCACTGTCAGTAACTACAGTTCGTCTACATCTGTAAGTGCAAGTTAAAACTCTACTATGCAAAGCCAAAGCCATTTATCAACAACACCCAGAAACACCGCCAGCTTCGCTGGGCCCGAGCTCATCTAAGATGGACTGATGCAAAGTGGAAAAGTGTTCTGTGGTCTGACCAGTCCACATTTACAATTGTTTTTGGAAACTGTGGTCGTCATGTCCTCCAGACCAAAGAGGAAAAGAACCATCCGGACTGTTATAGGCCCAAAGTTCAAAAGCCAGCATCTGTGATGGTATGGGGGTGTATTAGTGCCCAAGGCATGGGTAACTTACACATCTGTGAAGGCACCATTAATGCTGAAAGGTACATACAGGTTTTGGAGCAACATACGAACATTTTGGGTGGAATCTATCTTTTGCTTACTCAATTTGTTTATTCTGGTTGAGGATTATGATGATTTACGAGGATCCAGAAGGTCGCTGATGCCGTCTTAAACACGATAAAAAAACACATTTGAAGGAAAATGTAGAAGAGAGCGAAATGTAAACATTGGTTGTCTGGTGTAGGAAATGGTTACCATGGTAGCCTCTTCTTCGTTCTCCTCCGTAGCAGGTTTGGTAACCAGTTACGTGCATATCGCCCCCTGCTGTTTCAAACTGAGTAAATACACAAGTGGGCCCAGGCACGGTTCAATGATGCAAGTGTGAATGCAAGCCAGCGGGGGAGGGGGAGGGGCCAAAGCACACTGCAGCACAGTTCGAAACAAGTGGACCTAATGTGAAAACGCTCTTAGCTAGGGCTGGGTCAGGCTAGGACCAGCTCACTGTTAAGCCATAATTTAAAAATGTAAATATAAGGAAAATACTATGAAAAGCATATACTTAATGAAGCAGAGATGGAAACAGCATGTAGGGCACAGTTGGCTTGGAGGCAGACAGACAATCTGAGGGAGCAATGTTTCTATTCACAAACACACAAAGAGGCTTTGGAGAGAGCCCTCGGAGGTTAGGTCTAATCCTGCTCCAACTCTCACAATGCCACTCAAACCTTTTGTCTGGCCATGAATAGAGCCAGAAATCTCCATAAAGTGACTGTGGAAGTATACCGGGGTCTGTGATGAGCCTTTGAGTCCATGTCTGAGCACATAGCAGGTCAGGTAAGGTCATCTGCCACTCTCTCTCTCTGCTGTCTCTCCGGTGTCAGACTCATTATTATTACTTAAGAGTTTGTATTTGGCTTCATGTCAGTGTGTCGTTAGTAGGGCCGGGCAAAAAATCGATTAAATAGATTAATTCAAATTATTTTCTGCAGATGATTTAAGAAAAATTAAAAATCGAGATTTTTTTTCTTGCCAATTGTAAGTAGTTGCAATTTTTGAAAAAAATTACAATTTTCATGATGGTCGGCCTTGTCGGGTTTGCACACAAGCATTTTTATAGGCTTGTATTTGTTATTTAAGTAGATTAAATATAGATCAGAGAGTTTCATGATAAGACTGTAAAAATACCTCAGCCTTTTATGCTGCTTTTCCATTAGCCCCAGTCGCCTGCCCAACGGGGTGCTGTGTCGCTGAGTGGCTCAGCGGTGACGTCATTCAACAACCTGTGGCTTTTTGTCACAAACCGAGTAAAAAAGGAAAGCAGAAGAAGGCTGCAGGTGGTAAGAAGAAATACCCCTTGAGAAGCACAGGAGAGTTTTGGAAGCTACACAACAGAATGAAGCCGAGGACGAGAGCAATCCTTGGAGGGATTATGTGGAGACTGAGGCGTATGAAGGCCGAGTTTTCAGCAACGAGAGAGGCGATGCTGCAAGCATGCGATGAGATCAAGAGAGCCGGAGGTCACAGAAAGATGGCTCGCGCACCCCTCAACAAAATCCGACTGGGAGGCAGAAACGCCCGCATGGCTGAAAACTACAGCAGAGCCCGGACGACAGTGCAGGAGCACGCCTGGGTGAAGAGGAGAGTGACGAGGAGTCACGCGTTTAACACGTTTGAAACCTGGAAAAAAGAAAAGCAACGCGGACACACCACCCCAACATCACCACCCCAACATCACAAACCCAACATCACAAACCGGAACTAACAAAAAAAAAAAAAAAAAAAAAAAAGAGAGTCATGAATTATGCCTTACGCGGAACAAAGGATTGGTCATAATATGTCAAATATGGACACTAAAGGACAGTCAAGAATTATGTCATGCTTCTGTAAATGGAATAAAAATTTATAATAATTTGATGATATGTGGAAAAGAGGAGACTAAATATTGAGAAAATGGGGACGGGACTAGATAAGCTCTGCTTCTCCCGTCTTCCCTTTTGGACATGTACATTTGATCAACTATTGACAATGTGTGATGCTGTATAAGTGTGCTGACGTGACCGAAATAAATAAATCAATTCAATTCGATTCAATTCAATCCAGCTGCAAAGAAAAGATGGATGAGGGTAAGCTAACGGTAGCTACCGCTAGCATGCTAGGTCGTCACGTTCATGAATCATCAATGACAACACTGTCTGACCAATCAGTAGCCAGCAGTCGGTGACGTCATCTTTTAGTATGGACTCAGCTCGAGGAGTAGGAACTAAAACTAGCTTGTTTTAGGAGGTACCAGGCTAGTGGAAACACGCTGCTAATCAAGTAGGGCCGAGTAGAGTAGGGCCAAGGCGTGCTAGTGGAAAAGGGCCATTAGTGTTTATGTAGACAAACCTGCCTACGTTTATACTACATAATCAACCTTTTATGACCCAGACTTTGACTTTAAGAGGGAAACATTTAGACAACATAAAGGCAAAACTTGATTTGTTTCATTTTTATGTCACTGGGAGTTTTGTTTCGTTTAGGGAGGGAAAATTTGACTAAAATTGTAAATCAAGTGTTGTGGTAAAAAATCGGGGATTTTATTTCAAGGCCATATCGCCCAGCCCTAGTAGTTAGTAAGAAAGAGAATGTGAAAACATTATTATGCCTCTTTACATGGATTCACCCTCACTAAAGATCTGATTTCTGAGTGGAGCTGAAAGCATCATGACATGGAGAGGGTTTTTTAGGACTTGACCCATTAAAGGAGAGGTAACGTGAAAAAATAAATAATAAGATGAATGCTTAGCAGTTCAAATGGTAAAAAATCTGTTTATGTAGCTTATTTTAGTTGCTAATAAAGTCCCCAAAATGCAATGAAACTTCAACACTAACTTCAAATACTTTTACAGGAGAATTATTTACACATTATGCCCTTCAATCTTTAATTAATCATGAATTTATTTGATCTGGAAAGTAAACAATAACATAAAAGTCCCTGAAAACATTAGGTCTTGAAATCAATAAGCTTAAACGAAGATAAAACATCAGTTAATAATAGAACTGGCACACAACATTAAATTAGGAGTTATTAAAATATTTAATTCCATGAAAAATTGTTAGTCTCATGTCCTGCCCCAGATTTCCTATTGTTTTATCATTTAAATTCATTTAAAGAAGTAAACTCTTGTATTCAGAGTTTACTTTAATGCCCTCAGGCCGCCGCTTTATCGCCCCCAGCAGGAGAACAGCGGCCACGCCTCCACCCCCCCAAAGATAGAATAACTGACAGATGGCTCACTCCGCTACATACAGTTGTGCCCAAAAGTTTACACCCCCCAGCAGAATTTCAGATTTTTTGCCCTTTTCTCAGAAAATATGAATGATAACACAAAAACCTTTCTGTCACTCATGGTTAGTGGCTGAGTGAAGACATTTATTGAAAAAAAGATTAGTTTACTCTTTTTAAATCATAATGACAACAGAAACTTCCAAATTGACCCTGTTCAAAAGTTTACACCCCCCAGTTTTTAATACAGTGTATTTCCCCCTTTAACATCAATAACAGCTTGAAGTCTTTTGTGGTTGTTGTGGATGAGGGTTTTTATTTTCTCAGATGGTAAAACTGCCCATTCCTCTTGGCAAAAAGTAAATTCTTGGGCTGTCTTGTATTAGCTGCACGTTTGAGATCTCCCCAGAGTGGCTCAATGATATTGAGGTCAGGAGACTGAGATGGCCACTTTAAAACCTTCACTTTATTCTGCTGTAGCCAATGGCAGGTTGATTTGGCTTTGTGTTTTGGATCATTGTCATGTTGGAACGTCCAAGAACGTCCCATGCGCAGCTTCTGGGCCGATGAGTGTAAATTTTCCTCCAGTATTTTCTGATAACATGCTGCATTCATCCTTCCATCAATTTTGACCAATTTTCCTGTGCCTTTGTAGCTCACACATCCCCAAAACATCAGTGATCCACCTCAGTGTTTCACAGTAGGAATGGTGTACCTTTCATCATGGGCCTTGTTGACTCCTCTCCAAATGTAATGTTTATGGTTGTGGCCAAAAAGTTCAATTTTGGTCTCATCACTCCAAATTACTTTGTTCCAGAAGTTTTGAGGCTTGTCTCTGTGCTGTTTGGCATGTCGTAAGCGGGATATTTTGTGGCATTTGCGTAGAAATGTCTTTTTTCTGGTGACTCGACCATGCAGCCCATGTTTCTTCAAGAGTCTCCTTATTGTGGATCTTGAAACATCCACTCCAATTTTTTTCAGAGAGTCCTGTATTTCAGCTGAAGTTATTTGAGGGTTTTTCTTTGCATCTCTAACAATTGTCCTTGCAGTTGGAGCTGAAATTTTTGTTGGTCTGCCTGACCGTGGTTTGATTTCAACAGAATCCCTCTCTCTCCCCTTCTTAATTAGAGTTTTAACAGTGCTTCTTGGCATCCTCAGTTCCTTAGATATCTTGTAAAATCCTTTTCCTGTTTTATACAGTTGAAATACCTTTTCTCGCAGATCTTTTGACAATTCTTTTGCTTTACCTATGACGCAGAAACCAGAAACTTCAACGTAGCACTGAGTGAAAGATGCACGTGTCTGTCAGGAGCTCAGAAACTCACTGAGCTTTCATACACACACACAGTTTACAAGCTAATAGATCACGGGTGAGGATGGTTACCTTTAGTAGACATTCAAACCCATTTGTGTCAAATTTTGTGCATGTTATCAGGCCAAAACTGCCAGGGGGTGTAAACTTTTGAACAGGGTCATTTTTGAAGTTTCTGTTGTCATTATGATTTAAAAAGAGTAAACTATTTTTTTTTTCAACAAATGTCTTCACTCAACCACTAACCATGAGTGACAGAAAGGTTTTTGTGTGATCATTCATATTTTCTGAGAAAAGGCCAAAAAATCAGAAATTCTGCTGGGGGGTGTAAACTTTTGGGCACAACTGTATGTGACAGGCCTAGGTCACGTTCTCAGCTTAAACACTGAAAAACAAACTCGTGATGGATTGAAAAGCAAAATAAGCTGAAGATTCTGGTAAAAATGCTGAGGCATTGGGGAAAAAAAAGACTTTTAGGTTGTATTAAGGGTTGAGTGTCATCTTTAAAATCATACGAGCCTAACATCTTTTACAATCACATTAAACATGTTAGTCTGTGGCCCCATAAAGAGTGATGTGATGTTTAACTTCAGTATGAATGTTGCAGAATGTGAGCTTAAGTTGACCCCCATTTGTCCTGTAACCACATGTTGTACCACAGGTGTACTAAAGTTAAGAGATAGCACATATAGCCACTGGGGGAGCAGAGCACTGTTGGTGTGTCTTCGTTTGTGTTTACGTGCTGCATGTGTGGTGCTGTGCTCTCTTGAGCCATACCACACTGTGAACTGACACTGACGTCTATTCAGAATTAGTGGTCTCTTCTCACGGCATAAAGATGCTGAAGCTGTTGTGGTGGCCATCAATAAAAGGAATTTAAAAAAATGAGCATTGTCTTACCTGGTGAAAAGTAATCAGTAATTTGGTTCCATCCATCCATGTGGCAAAAAGAAAAGAGAAAGACAACAAAGAAAACAATATTAGTTACAGTGCAGTTTGGCATCACCAAAACAGAATAGTTAAAGCGCTGTGGATTATTTAAAGGTGCTATGAGGAGAATCGATTTCAGGCAACATAAAGTAGGAAATTCCGACTTCGGGGGACGTTCCAGTTGCAGTTTCCTACTTGGAACTCGGAAATTCCAACTTCTGACTACAACTGGAACGCACCAAAGACGTGACCCAAGCCAAAGCGTGAGTTTGTTGTGATGCTAATGACTGCAGCTCAGACCTTCCTCAGAACTCTGCATTGCTTTACAACTTCTTTTTTCAACAACTTACAGGATGCAAAGCCACGAGGTAATGTATCTCTTTCTAGTTACATAGCGGTAGTTTTTGATGTGTGACAACAAGCAATTTTTGGAAAACTTAGTATTGTAGTTTTGTAGCCGGCTATATATGGCTACTTACAGCCGGTGCTCTAAGACGTGTCTGAATAATATAAATTTGCTCTAGTTTTAATTGTCTTGTTCCCGAAGTTGAGTATCCAGGCCAGTCCAGCTCTGTCCGACCCGACCACGAACTATGCTATAAAACTCATCTTAAAGTGTGTATTTCCATCCAAAATATTTGGTAGGGACGCGAGGGACACGTCCCTACCCAATTCTACACCCTTGCTTTAGAGGTCTGCAAATTTCATTGCACTTAGGTAATAAATAGACAAAGTTTTTTCTTATTTCTTTGAAATTACCCCCGAAATTTCATGAGAATTTGGTGAAAATTATCACATAACTTCTTTAAAATAATGTCCAAATTTGTTGTCGCAAGTCAGAATTGGTAGGTTACTGTTTTTTTTCTAGTTTATTTGAAATTTACTCCATATGTTTTGTGGTGGGCCTCTGATTATAGGCCTAATCGTAAAGGTATATCATTCATCTCTATTTTGCATGTGTTCTCAATTATGCATATCAACAAACTCAGTACTAAAGAACTTGGTGAAATTAAAAAACAAACAGCAAACTATCAACTGCTTATTGGGAAACTGAATTATTCATTTAACATTTCAAAGCTATTTATCACAGGAAACAATGAACCTAACTTCCGTATTCAAGAACTAAGCAGCTATTTATCACCTGCTTGAAATTTTTTCTGAGAAAATTTTAAAGAAACTGGAAAAAAAACAGTAACCTACCAATTCTGACTTGTGACAATAAATTCGGACATTATTTTAGAGAAGTTATGTGCTAATTTTCACCAAATTCTCATGAAATTTCAGGGGGAATTTCAAAGAAATAAGAAAAAACTTTGTCCAATTATAACCTAAGTGCGATGAAATTTGCAGACCTCTAAAGCAAGGGTGTAGAATTGGGTAGGGACGCTAGGGACACGTCCCTACCAAATATTTTATCACTAACACATGGTTCCTAACAAAAAACACAAGCACTGTATATCACGTTATAACTAAAAACGCTTATATATAAGGCCAAAGAGATACACCTTTTGGTTATTTTGTTTATTATCCATGTATTATTTGTGTATTGGAAGGCAGCAACCGTTCAAGACCAACAATTAAAGTTTGAAGGGAAAAATACTAAAAAACTTGGATTACAAACAGGATTTTACACATTCACATTGTTGGGGAATAAATTACACTTATTGGTTATAATTGTAAAACTGTGTTTTCTCCTCAGGCTATAACCATACCATAAACATTTATGATTGTTACATCCCACATTGTCCCACTGGTCATGTGTCATGCACCAATATTTTTTTGTCAGGAGATAGCTTGTAGAGGTTGAGGAGGAGAGGCTGGAGGTGCACTATCTTTAAAGGAATACTCCGACGATTTTGGACCCACGCCCTTTCCCTATCATTGACAAAGTGAGACAAGCTCAAAAATACCTTTTTTATGTCTCTGCGTCCAGTGGCTGGCTCCCAGCTGTTAGCTTCGTAGGTAGCTTAGCTCAATGGCTGGAGGTCAATAGGAGTCAGAGCCGGACTGACGAAAGTGGACAAAATACTCCTTACAGTGGTCCAGGGGATGGCGTATTAGCACGTGAAGTAAATCCGAATGGTTATAAAACATTTTAAAAGACGTGTTTTCTTTTCAATCCGTTAAAATAACGTTTTGATACACACAGACTTGAGCATGCGCATCGCTCCGCGGAACAGCAGTAGCAGCCGGAAGAAGGCGACCCTCGGACGTAACCATGTTTATGTAGCCTCGCAACAGCTGCCAGAGCCACGATGGATGAGGAGTTGAACGAGAGTTTACTGACACAGGCATGATGTTTTTCCTTTCACCAAAAAAGTCACTGGTTTACAAAACTCAGCGGGCTTTGTAAAGTGTGCGCCGGTATATCCTTCCACGGAGCACTGCGCATGCTCAGGTCTGTGTGTATCAAAACGTCATTTTAATGGGTTGAAAAGAAAACACGTCTTTTAAAATGTTTTATAACCACTCGGATTTACTTCACGTGCTAATACGCCATCCCCTGGACCACTGTAAGGACTATTTTGTCCACTTTCGTCAGTCCGGCTCTGACTCCTATTGACCTCCAGCCATTGAGCTAAGCTACCTACGAAGCTAACAGCTGGGAGCCAGCCACTGGACGCAGAGACACAACAAAGGTATTTTTGAGCTTGTCTCACTTTGTCAATGATAGGGAAAGGGTGTGGGTCCAAAATCGTCTGAGTATTCTTTTAAGAGTATTTAACTGAATATTGATAGTTTGCTTGTTTGTTTGATTAGCTCTATAAGATGTGAAATAACAGTCATAAATGCAAAACACATCAACTTCCAGGCCGCCATCTTGGTGCACTTTAATGTCCCCACCAATGTCATAGTTAAACCTACGCCCTTGCTCTAAAGTAAAGTGTTACCTAAAAATCTCCTAATTTGACACCAGCTTTCCAAGTGGATCCACATTTGTTTGAACAGGGCTTCACTACGGAGGATATGATTTTTTTCTGCTCTGGAGCGTCTCTGTTCTCTCCATAATGCACAAAGAAGTGCTATCAGCCCTCATGACAATACGTTTGTGGAGCAGTAGATGTGATAAAGACGGAACAAAAAAGAGAAAGATAAGCAGAGTCAACCCCCAGGAGCTTCCAGTCTAGACTTTAGACCCTGCACCTTAGCAATCATATTATCGGTGCTTCTATGTGTGTGTGTGTGTGTGTGTGTGTGTGTGTGTGTGTGTGTGTGTGTGTGTGTGTGTGTGTGTGTGGTGTGTGTAGCTTAGATTTAAAAGACGCCCCATTGTTTAAGGTCTCCCTCTCTGTGTCAAGATCACCTCAGTTCTCAAATTAGATCTGGACTGCTGCTCCACTGCTTTTCCTTTTGGGCTCACAGACAGCTGCTGGATCCAGAGCTGCTCTGATTGGCTGCCATCCTGGGTCAGGGTTAAGTAATTGACTTGGCAGAGCCTGCGTACCTATACAGAGCTGTGCGGTGACATTAACTGTGATACAGTTTAACAAACTGTCCCGTCACGCTGATTTTTACCCACTCAGCATATTTGAAGTCGCAACACTTGTGGGGTAACGTGTGAGTTTGCTTGAGAAAAATAAATCAGGGAGATCTAGTTCTTAAAAACAGTGCGTTTTTCTGCATCAGAAGAATTGTCTCTGGTGGGCAGGGTTTCATTAAATGCCTGGCTCCCTTCTGAATTGCTGTTCGTCTGAGTTCAAAGCCATCGATTTGCACACCGCCTCCGCAGGAAACGGAGAAAGAAGAAAAAAAGTGCCACGTGCAGAAACAAGTCCCTATTGATTCCCCTGATGGCATGAAAGAAACCTTGGCACCTAGAAAGTGGCATGAGAACAGTGAGCTCCTTCCCTCCTCTGATGGGAGTTACTAATCAAGCTGACAGGCCGGTAGAATCGCTTCATGCAGTGCTCATTGTTTATGAGTGCAAAAGGCTGAAACTGCTGTGGTGCTACAGTTTCATAGACCTATATCACCCCCCGTCTGCCCCAGAGCTGGGAGAATATCTCTTAACTTCTGGAAGAGGTGCACCAGCAATGTGATAATTACACTGGGAGCCTCATGTGAATTCAAAAGTGAGCAGGATAAAGGTTGGAAAAGTTTGACCGAGTCACTTTGGACAAGACTGAAAAATGACTTCTCATCAGCTGGATGACTTTGGCGGTTAAGGTGCGTACACACCGCACGCTACTTGTACTACCTCAGCGATCATTCTTCATGCAAAGTCAATGTACAGCCGCAATGGGGCGGGGCTAACTCTCCTGCGATGCGACAGCTGCTTTTCACACTGCCACATAGCTTGTTGCGTGATGTCAAAGTAAAAAAAAGTTGATCAATCAGCGGTGTGTGCACGTGTGACGGTACCCTAGACAGACTGTTATTCATCCAGACTACAAAGTAACAATCCATGTCCGTGTGGGAAACATTATTTACCGACCACAGTTCGGGAGTCAGACTCCCTCTCTACCTTTAAGCTTAGACTTAAAACATTCCTCTGTGATAAAGCTTTCAGTTAGGGACCAGCTTATAGTTTATAAATTAGACTCATAGTTAAGATGCAATAGGCCTAGACTGCCGGGGGGGATCTGGCACATTGGGCTCTACCTCTCTCTCTCTCCACATCTGCCTTTGCCCCTTTTGTTTGCTCCTGTACTCGTCTCTGGCTCTTGTCTTGTAGGTGGCCTGGGATCCTTGGTGGAGACTGCCTGCTGCTGTGCTGCTGGCTGTTAATGTAGACATTAGCATGATCTCCATATCCATCTACAGTATCTAATTTTTTTATCACCACATAGGCATGACGTCCCTCTGAAAATGGGATGTTACATCTCAAGAGGCCTTTAATACATTTATACTTAATGGAGACAAATATGGTTGGGATGACCTTGTGGTCTGGGCATACATGAGTTCATCACTACCATAAATTCTTATTTTCAGTAAGAATATCTATGATTATACTTCTATAAAATGATCACCACCATTCAGACATGAGGACCCTCCTGAAAACCAGATGTAGCATCTCAAGATGCTAACCTCTAATAAATCAGATGACAGGTCTATGGTTCATGGATCTGTCTCTAACTTTAGTTCTTACTTTAGTCCACTTGTCTCCTCTTCCCTCCCTTCCTTCACCCTCACACCAACACAGCATGGTGTGGATTTGCTGTTCATCATGAGACTGGGATCCACATTCAAGATTTCCTGCTGCTTAACAGAAGGTTTTTTCTTGAGCCATGATGGAGGGATTCATGATTGGCTATATGGATTCATGTTGGGTGTTGGATGGATATATTTGTATATATATGTATATGTGTATCTTTATATGTATATATGTATCTATGCATACATGTGTGTCCATAAAATGAAGAGCTTTTGCTCTATAGCAAAGTGTCTTGAGATAACACATGTTATGAATTGGCGCTATACAAATAAAGATTTATTGTTTGATTGATTGATTAGTCAGTGAGGACATTAGTTCCGCCTAGACGGACCGTGGGAAACTCACAGATAATGCTGCTGCATCATCAGCTGCAGTGTTTCGTGGTTGATAAGTGAATGAAAAGGATACAGCTGGAATAATGTCCACTTATACATCCTATTATATGATATATGATGTGATTGCGGTGAAACTCGAGCGGACGTGACATCACCGAGCGACGGCCAACGGCAACAGTGACCAAAATGAGGTATGGACGCGCGTCGCTACATCAGTGGGCGACGCGATTTTGGTAGCTGGGTCACTTGTGGTGTGAACGCAGCATTAAGGTTCTACTAATCAGTAATGAATCACCGATTATGAACTGATGGCAATTTGTCAGAAATAGAGAATAATTAGTCTTGTTCCTGAAGTTGAGTATCCAGGCCAGTCCAGCCCTGTCTGACCCGACTGCGAAGCTAAGGAATAGCATTTTAATTGTAATCAAATTGTACAAGTAGCAAGTAATCCAAACTTTTTAGTTTTGGTTAACTTTTGACTTCAAAATTTATCAACTTAAAAATTTTGAGGCAATCAGCTGCCTCATTTTTTTTTTTAGTTCTGGTAACTTATTGGGGTTTACAGTGTACAATATGTCCTCTTTAAGACCTCTCTTACAATTTTTTCCCATTTTGATGCTTATGCCATCATTCTCTTGTCCACTTTTTATACCAACAATGAAAACATATACACTTGACTTCTTTCTGTAGATTAATGCAAGTTTTGATCCTCGAGTCAATAATTGCAGCTGCACATGTGCAACAATCTCTTTCTTAGTAATTCACTCTTATGAACAAAAACATTACTTTTTTAAGACCCAAACTAACCTTTATAATCCAGCTATGTCACAGCTGACCTTAAATACTCCCTGGCCTTTCTGCAGGGATAGAATCAACCTCCACACATGGATTAATGAATGGAAAAAAAGGGTCTGTTTCTGCAGTCAGCCTTTGTCCTCATTGTTGGATCATTAAACTACATCAGGCTCCACATAAAACATAATGCTGGTCAATCTGTCACCCTAGATCCCCCCTACAGTGAGACAGTCAATGAGCCAAAGTGCTAATATATGCATAGCAGACAGTCATTATGACAGAATTATTGATTACAGGGTGTTTGCCCATAATGCACTTACAGGATTTTCAAAAAGGGGGAGAAGCTTATTTGCTGACCCCTAAATAATAATGCTATTTTATGGAAAAGGGAACTAATCTGTGCCATTGACTTTCAGGATTTGCAGCTCCTTTTAAAATGACCTTTAAATTCATGCATTAACCAAACCTTGTGCCAGTGTTACAACTTTTACACAGTCTAAAAATGTGCCACTTTAACCAAAGGGGAAAGTGTGGCAGATGGAAAAAAAAAAACACACACATGAACATGCCATTGTTTCGCCCTGCTACCCCCTGCCCTCAGTTACATCATCATCCCCGCCCGAGCTTCCTTCCTCTGGCTATGATGTGTCCCAGTGCCACCCAATGTGAGGGGAGGTGGGGCGACGGGGAGGGGGCCACGGAGGGCAAACCCAGCGGGGAAATCAGAGCTCTCTCTCTTTGTGTGATTCAATATCACGCTTGTGTACCCATGAATGGACGCCAAGACATTTTGAATTCTGGGCCAAGGAAGGAGCCACAGACGCGTAAGGGCTTTAGTGAGGACCAGACGGGTCAGGCAGAGCGGCAGAGGGACGCACTGGCACGCACACACACACACACACACACCGATTATAGAGCTGTGACGAGGAGTAAAACGGGGAATAATGAGATGCAGTCACCAAGGTCGATTTTATTTACAAAACTAACTGAAAGAAAACAAATAGAAAGCTGTTTTGTAAACTGGAACTGAATAATAAGGTTTTACTCAAATTTGATCAATGTTATGTTGTTTACATAATTAACTAAAATGAAACATACAAAACTACCAAATAATTGCAGGGGCGTTTATTTGTTTTAACCATTGAGCAGACCAGGCGTTTATTTGGGACCAGGCTACTATTTGGGAACAGGCATTTCATTCCTTTCCACAAAAATCTTGCTTAGCAAAAAATGAAAAAATATGGCAAATGTTATCAAATTATTTATTTACACCAGTATGAATATCACCGATACAGCAAGATTACAGTACTGTAGTTATACTCTTGTCTTCTTGTTTCAATTTAGCTCTCTCTAAACACTCTTACTACTGGTAAGGAACTACCTTACCAGTAGAAAGTAGTTAAAGCTATGGTCTACAGTTTGGAAGCTTGGTGCATCTTAATAACACCGTTTATAAGGCCGTTATGGTCCTATGGTCCGATCTACACAATATAAAGACCAAAAAGAATGAAAAAAATCAATTCATTATATCCGCTGCAAAGCAGCATAATAGTTGATGGATTGGTCCGTGAGTCCATCCAATCCCCTGTCTCCCCTGCTCCGCACCGTCCTGTCTCCTCCCCACTACCTCCCTCATGTACCGGTGAGCAGCCAGCTGCACAGCTACTGAAGCGTCATGGAGCCGGAGAAGACCAGCACCAAAACCGGGAGGCCGCTTCTGGAATGGGTAGGCTCTGTCAATAGATTTTAGCATAAGTTAGCCAATAATCATTGTAAACTGAGCTGGTGAAGACACGCCGAGAAACATAAATCCTCGCCCACAATCGGCTCTGCTCTGATCGGACAGTGGCGACGTCAGACCCGCTTCGCCGCCAGTCCAATTGAAATGGCTACAGCTGTGTGTTACAAGGGGGATGACTGTCGTGTTTGTTACTGGACGTTCCAGTTGCAGTTTCCTACTCGGAACCCGGAAATTCCGACTTCTGACTACAACCGGAACGCACCAAAAGACGTGACCCAAACCAAAGTGTGTGTTTGCTGTGATGCTAATGAATGCAGCTCGGACCTTCCTCAGAACTCTGCATTGCTTTACAACTTCATTTTTCAACAACTTACAGGATGCAAAGCGACGAGGCAGTGTATCTCTTTCTAGTTACGTAGCGGTAGTTTTTGATGTGTGACAACAAGCAATTTTAGGAAAACTTAGTATCGTAGTTTTGTAGCCGGCTACATATGGCTACTTACAGCCCGGTGCTCTAAGACGTGTCTGAATAATATAAATTTGCTCTAGTTTTAATTGTCTTGTTCCTGAAGTTGAGTATCCAGGCCAGTCCAGCCCTGTCCGACCCGACCAGAAGGCTAAGGAATAGCATTTATAGATAACCTATTTTGATGCTATAAAACTCATCTTAAAGTGTGTATTTCCATCAGGCATATATCTAAAAGGGAGACTTTTTTGTAATTACTTACAAATTCCTCATAGTCCCTTTAATTTTTTACTATTAATGTATTTAAAATGAATAAAAGCTCAAATAAAGTTGCACATTAACAGTAAAAATGTGAACTAAGGATTTAAACTAATGAAAAATCCAATAAAATTAAAACCTTTACAGTAACACATAACCGACTGTGCTCATGCTTTAGAGCAGACCTTAAAGCATCTGAATGGAAAAGTGTAGAACAAAAAGTAAAGAACAGCTGGTCTGTATGCAACATTGTGTCAAAAAGTCTTCCAAAAATGTTTTTAAATCAACAGTGTGTTTCACATTTGGAGCATCCAGCCTCGATAAACCTTTAACACTTCTGCCACACTCTCTGAGAGTCCACACGTCAGTGCACACATCCCTCTGCGCTTCTGCTGCTCTCGGCTTGGCAAGCGGCTCGGAGAGGGGAATTGTGAATTATGAAATTGGATTATGAGCCCCGGAATTCACTGAGCCTTGTATTGTCTCTTGGTGGCTCCAGAGAATATCTGGGAGGGGGGAAAGAATACATTATTTGGTAAAACGAAGTAAAACAGCGGGAGCGTTCACATGCTGGTAAAATATAATAAGCTGGTGCTTTATGGGGCACTAAAACAGGAAGGCTTCTGCACAAACAAAGACACGTTTCTTGGCAATGGTTGCTAAGCAGTTCTTGCGAAAGCCGATCAAAAACATTACGTGAATAAGGAGCAGGTGTATCCATATTTATACTGATAGAGGGTCGTGGGTTCCACTGCCTCCTGCTGTGACACCTCTTTATCTTCTTTCCTTTTCCATTACAGAGTCTCAGAAACACGCTGGCACATACAGACTTATGAATATCTGTCAGGAATATGAGTTTTGCAGTGACTGGGTGCATTGTTGCTTGCGTGTGAACAGCTTGCTCGGCTGGTTAATTGGAAGAAAAAAGCAGTAGCAAAGCATAATGAGAGAATTCCCCCTCTTTTATCCTGCTGCTTGTATTGTTGTCACTAATGTTCTTGTGTCTCTGATGTGAAGCCAAGTAAGCAGACACTAAGAGTGTAGACAAAAATTAAAGTCATTCAAAACAATATCTCAATCCCAGAGCAACACACACACACACACACACACACACACACCCATTGCACTAAAATAAACAAAACAAATTGAATTCTATGTTTGCTCAAAGGCGTCATCGTAGCTGTACAGGAAATATCCAGAAGAGTGAAATGCAAATCTGAATATTTGGCATCCACACAGATCTGCAGGGCGACGTGTGTCTGGGCTTTAAGCCCTCTGACACTACAGTCAGGTTAACTTTCACATCACAAGGGAAGATCATTATGCTGTAGAAGACAACGTAAACTAACACACACAACTCTTCTTTAGATAAAAGATGGAGCCTATGCTGGTACGCAGTCTGTCTCACTGCCTCACTGTTGTGTTTGCTCTTCCCATGTTTTTGCTGTTTCATGCCTACTGAGAAATTTGTCAGAGAACTTACTGCTATCTGATCGCTCATTGTTTGACCAGATAATGCTTCCTCTGGATAGGGGTGCAGTGTTTCTCCTAGGTTCATTGCCTTGCCTACTGGCGCTGGAGGGAGTGTGGTCTGTCAAAAATGCTCTGTAATATCTGAATAAATAGTGAACACTGATTTTTGTTCACTTTTTTTGGCAATGGAGCACTTTTTCATACAATACAACTACAACATTCTCAAAAAAAATTTTGAAAATACACTGCATAAAGTATAAAAAGTATTAAAAAACAGGAAGGATGTACCATTTCATGTAACCATGTAAGCTCAGCAGGTGGAGAGAAGATGAATCATGATCAATAAAGTTAAATCAAGTGACTGACAGTAAGGAGAAACTACATGCTGAAAGTTTCCTACACTGCTCACTGTGCTTCCCTTCTTGGTACAGTAAGGGCAGTTGGCTTAAAAATGTTGAGATTTTTGCTTGGGGAGATCGTTTGGTAAGCTTCTGGTCATCCATTAATGTTTGTTTAGATTGCTTTTTTATTTTTTTACCGTCATGGTCGCTCCTTCCTCTGCCGCCTGAGTGTGTGTGTGTGTGTGTGTGTGTGTCTTTATACTCCGCTTCACACTGCCGCACGGCAACGGCTGCCTCCAGTCATTTCAATGAGGTAGCAGACAGCAAGCGGTTTTAACCGCGGCGGTAAGACCCAGAAGCGGCTGCCGCCCAAAAGCATGCACACATATTTTGCCCCGCTGCTCAGAGGGCAAAGAGATCCAGCGTGTTGAACTTTCTGGCTGCAGTCGTCTGGCAGCAGCCAATCATATCGAACTATCGAAAAACTGGACGTGGGAAAGCATTTCTACTGAATTGTTTTTAGGGAAGGGAGTGTTGTGAGGCACTTTTAGGTTGCCCTGCTCTGACGTTCGCTGAATCACCGCTACGTCTCGGACCGCGGTGACAGCAGCCACTTGAAAAAAGACTGCATGTCGGGGGGACTCCGCCTGCAGAGAGACGGTTTGGATACTGCGCAGCTTATCAGCGTTGTGCGAGAGGGGCGGGGGAGGAGGCGTTTGGCAGAGCGGAGAGGAAAAATGCATTTTATTGAATGTTAGCAAACCATAGCGACACAACATTAGACTAGACTGTAGTTGGCTTTTTTATTTGATAATAATCTCTGTCATAAGAACTTTGATCAAAATAAATATGATTTTTAAAATCTACATCTGTCTGAATCCTGTAAGCAGGGCGGGTGTGTCTGTTGGGGGGGTGGGGCGCCCTCCTAATTACACTATAGGGGAAACACTGGGGTGTAATGATCCATCGATCTTGATCGATACATCGATTGGTTAAGCAATGATCCAATCACATCGATGAAAACTCAAAACATCGTTCAACATCGTCATCTTTAATATACACCTTTATTTTGAAATCACGACTGGACATGCGTGTCACAGTATCCACCCAACCATGTGTCATTCTGAAGTTTCCAGGCTCTCAAGTCTCACACATTCAGCGTATGAGACACACATTTGAACCTTTTTACTCTCTCACACGCCACACCAGGTGTTTTTCCTGCTTTAAAATTTATTGTGTAGCGCCCACCAGGCAAACGTGCGGCAAGACGCTGTTAGCATCACAGAGCTAAACGGGAGCCTGACCTATCAGCCAATCAGAAAGTAGCTCTGCTGTATCCGGGTTACATTTGCATACTTGCATACACTTTCATTGTGACTGTTTACATAATTTTTGTGCTGTATTAGTTTAAGCAGACTGTGTTTGTCTAGTGATGTGACTTAGATGAAGATCAGAACATACTTTCTGACCAATTTAAGCAGAAATCCAAGTAATCCCAAAGGGTTCACATACTTTTTCATGCAACTGTATCGTGTCATTGTTCAAAGAATAGATATCGTATGACATATCATGAAACTGGTGATTTACACCCCTACTGGTGGACACTCCCAGTCACCTGCACTGACTGTCCTGTGCCTCTCTGATTGGCACTGATGGCAGTGATTACCGACGCCAGCTGCCTTGCCCACTTCCCTGGAGAAAACGCACCTAAAGACGTGGGAAATGAGCCAGTGCCCTTGTCTGACTCAAGGCCTGCCTAACAGCCTCTTCTTCAACCAAAGCATGAATCTGCTCCTCCTGTGTAAACTGCCCGTGGATCCACTCCATCTTCCCGCTGCTGTCACCAGTGATCGGACCCCCAGTCCCGGCTGTGCTGTCATCTTCATACCAGGGTCTTCACAGCGACACTCTCCATTGCAAACCTCTGACAGCTGTGATGTGCTAGACCATCAGCCTGCTTAGCAACCTCGGCATGACGCTGCTCAATCCCAGATCAGTAGCAAACAAACTTTTCTTATGAATGACTTGTTTGCCATCTGAGTGTGATGGACACATGGATCCATGCTGGTGACATTCTCCAAACTCTTTCCTCCAGGTTATTTGTTCTTTAGCTTACCCCCGCACAAGCAGCATCAGGGCCACTGTTTTTAAATCCAAACTTCAATGCCAATGAAGAGCTACTCCAGCTTCAGAACTGCCATCCACCGTCCTACAAAATGGCCTACTTCTCTACCCTGGTGGCAAACAACAGCCTTAAGCCTCAAGTCTATTCACTGCTTTGAACTCTCTTATCAATCCCAGTGATATCTGTCCTCGTGTGCCAACGCCCACAGTGTGTAATGACTTTTTACATTTTTTAATCAGAAAATTTGCTGCCCTCAGACCAGCTCTCACAAGCGCCAGCCCTCCTTAGACACGGCTCCTATTCTGTGCTCTCCTACTTCGACCAGTTTGAGCCTCTGTCCTTCTCCTTACTCTCTGATTTAGTTCAGCATCTGTAGGGATGGGAATCGAAAAAAACAATTCCTTTTGAGAATCGTTAACAGCTGCATCAAAGAATCGTTATCATTAATGTTTTTGCTAATCGAATCCCTTACCAATTCCATCCACAGACAGGGTTCAGAAGAGTCAGAATTGTGACTTAATTTTAATTGCACCTACTGCACAACCTTAAGTGAGTGGACACACCAGCAATTTGCAGAAGCAGTTATCTATACTGTAATGTATGTTTGGCATTGTTGACACTGAAAATCTGGCCATTTGCCCACATGCAAAATTTGCTGGAATCAATAAAGGGAATGGTTAAAGAATTGGATCGAATAGCAGGATCGCAAACAGCATTGGTGTTGATAAAATCTTACCAATTCCCATCTTTAGTTGGAAGTATTGCTCTGTTGCTGATCAACTCCAGTCTTAGCTCTGGCCGTGTCCCCACAGGCCTTAAACGTGCTATCATCAAATCTGTGATTAAAAGAAAAATCATGATCCCTCCAACTTCTCAAATGTCAGGCCTGTATCACAGGTTCCTTTTTAATCAAAGATTTACAGTAAGCAGTGTATCTGCAGCTGTTCTTAACCCAGCAGAACATCGAGAAAAAAGTTTGTCTCTCTAAGCCCTCAATGGTCGATTATTTTTGGTCGACAAATTCTGTGTTTCAGTCAACCAACAATTTCTTTGATTGATTACAGCCCTACTCAAAACTCAACGTTCTTCATCAGTCCAGTCCAGCTCTGACCTTCTGTTTCACTCACTCGCTGTTTTCTGAATGATAAATTCATCCTGAGGTGTCCTGCATCATGTATTATCCATGATATAAGAACAATCTTTGCTCTGAATACAATCTACTACTGCAGCAGTTCTCAGATGAAATTCTGCTTAGGGCCCCAATTCAGCCAGGGGCCAAAAGTGTGGCTGTTACTGTGTATTTAATTTTTCCCAAAGATCCACATCTTCTCTCTGGTGTTTAATACTAGGGCTGGGTATTTATTCATATTTTCTGGATCGATTCGATTCGATATTACAAGGTCTCAAATCGATTCAATTCAATCTGATATTTATTCAGTCTGGGATATCTTAGTTAAAGTAGTGCTGTAAATTTAAAAAGTGACCTTTTGACCTGGTACATCATTAAAAATTGTTTTAACATGAAGAACTAAACCCAAAGCAGTTACATTAATCATATTTTAATGATATGCATTAATGCATATTCTGCATATTACTTGTTTTCTGTCCAACTCGTATTTTCCTTTGTACTTGTTAAATCTAAAATACTGTACATCCAAACATCAGCTTTTAAACTCTCCAGTGGTGCCCATATAATGCTTCCACCATGTTTGTTTGCAGTGACATCTCATGAGATCTTGTTCAGTAGAAAGCAACGCTAAACGCTGATCACACCAGACTAGCAGGGTTGATACCACAGGCTGCTTCTCTGCACATCCAAAGAAGAAAAAACTACCCAAGTTAAAAGATCCATCTTTGGATTTTATGGATCCATTATGAACCAGTTAAAGGAAAATCAATTTAAATAGATCAAACTGATTTTTTTTCACCCGGCCCTATTTCATATATTGTCCCATGCTTTTCAAACTTTCCAGCACACAGTAATTTACCTTTTCTAACATTAATAGGAGTAGACCTTGCAAAAGTTTTTGATTTGTAGCAGCTTCAGAATGGACCTTGCCTTTTGAGGGGTTATTGCAGTTATTCAATAGTAGATAACTTTAGGTTTATCTGTAAAAAAAGCCTTCATGGTTAAAAAACAGATCCAAACAGAATAAAAACTGAGTGTGGAAGAGCACGATATGCTAACAGCATCAACACAGACACAGCCGTCTTTGTGGTCCATGATGACATAAAACCAGAGTTTTTTATTACACATTTTTTCTTTACTGTTGTGACTATTATAATCCAGACAAGAAGTAGAGTTTTGGAATTCAGAGTTTTAATGGGTTTTGGAAAGAAATGCAAGGTAAGAGAGGTCTGAAGGATAAATGAGGGTCTACTTTCTGGTTTAAACCAGATAATTGTTTTGCATTCTCCACTGGTGAGATCCACCATCCAGGCTGAGCTCTCCTTGTCACCTCAAAGCTTTTGTTGTCAAGTGCTGGGCTGAAGAGGGAAAGTGGAGCCTGCTTTGGCTTCACAGAGCATTTTTGATTTTCCAAAGGAGTGGCAGGTTAAAGCGGCTCAAGCTAGCTTGTTAATCGGTGACAAGCGGTTCCAAGTCTGAGCCTGAACCTGCCATTAAATACTTAAAAGTGGAAAAGAGAGTTGCTGTCAGCTTGCTCAAAGTTTCTCCCAGGTTTGCTCAAATGCTCTACTTTCCCTCCTGATTTTCTGGGGGTACTGATGAACTGCTTATTGTCAATCAGTCAAACCATTATATCCTACCACATCCTATGAAAATCTTACCCAAACTAGGGCTGCATAAATTAACCTTGATTGTACTCTTATCTGGTTGTGAGCCTTTAAATAAGCACTATGAACCAATCTGGACTTTAACTGAAATCCAAAAGTATTTTTTTTTTGTATTCAGAAATAAAAATGTGTTAGAACAGTTTAAACAGCCTGATTGGCAATCCCAACGATATATAACATCAAATATTCTCTGTATGTGAAATGTATCCATTTACTGATTAATATCTACAACATTTTTAATCTTGTAAACAAAAAAGGATGAAATTACTATTCCAAAAATGTACTTAAAATTTCATGCTTTAAAAAAATGATTAAAATGTAGACAACAAACAGCAATGCATCATGGGAGATACAAAGCAATTAGAAAATACATCTCATGTATTGAAAAAAAACATTAATTTGTGTTTTCTCAGCCTGGATGCACTAGAAAATAGCAATTGATTAACTTTCCATTTAAAACCATGTTTCTCCAACATCGAGCTGGCTGTCACTGCGCTCAAACGGCTATGCTATGGACCAGTACCAGGCTAAACAGAAACGAAAACTACATAATTTCATTATTGTTTTATGATCTACAAAGTTGGCAGGGTGTTTAATTTTGAAAAATGGCTGCATCCTTAAAGATTGGTTTATGTGGCTTAACTGCAGACTTCAAACCAAAGTACCCTGTCTTTGTTTTTTACACTGTGATGGAAACGGAGACAGGACAAACATAAGATATCGCTTCCTGGTGTATCATGGTTATTTAGGGCAGATTAACAGAGATGTCAAGCTCAACAAAATAACCCCCAGAATGCAATAGGCATCTTAAGGAGACACATTTAAGTCCAACAAGGAACATTTGTAATTTTACGAGCTGGACAAAGTCAGTGTTTTACCCTGATGGTTGACTTTGGGGCTCTGTATATTCACAAAATAATAAATATCTGACTGTCAGAGAGATTATCTGTTTGTACATCTCATTCAAAATGCTAAGGATCAACTTTTATTTACATCTTTTTAAAGCAGTTTCTCTTCAAAGGTTTTCATATCGAAATCTTTCTTTTTGCCACACAATTTCATCTATAACCTCGTCAGCAAATTTCAATAAAATGTACTACAATCAACATTTAAGAGGTTATGGCATATTTCACATTAGCTCCTCAAATAAAAGTTCAGGATTATTATTTGGTCCATTAATTTTCCCCTTAAATTATACCTTCTGGTATTGTTTTACACATCACTAAAAAGCTTAATTGGTCACATTTACAACAAGGTACAACTTGTAAGGAGCATACATTTGTATAATGAGCAACAAACTTAAACCTGTTGGTAGTGCCCAAAAAAAATGTTCCAAATCCCCTTCAGTATTTCATACTCATTATTGTTGAGCTTTAAGAGCCACCAGATGTGTACCTGTGACTGGCACCTAACTGATGTCTCTTCCACGTCTAAGATGAGATAAGATAAGATAATCCTTTATTGATCCCCCAGAGGGGAAATTCAGGTATTGCAGCAGTACAGGGCAAAGAACAAGGGTAGTAGCATGCATTGGGTTCAAAGATAATTTACACATATTTTAGGACAAAGCACGGGTGACATATAATAAACAAAACAAAATGAGAAACAATGACCATCCAGTAGCAGCAACAGTATGAGCTATTTACAGTGTCGAGTAATGTCATTCGGTAACTTTGTTATGCAGTGCAGTGCAGAGAAGGAAAGTGACAGTGATATTAATATTAAAGTGACAGTGAATTAATATTAAAGTGACAGTGTTAAGGGTAAAAGGGTAACGGAGTTATATACAGTAATTACAGTGCAACAGAGACAGAGTAACAGAGTAACAACAGTATTGACAGTGCATTGACAGTGTAACAATGCAGTTGTAATATATATAGTAAATATTAAATATTAAAGTGCAGAACAGTGTAATATTGTGATACTGCCATAAACATTAATTAGTCCCTAGGAACTTTGTTGAGTTGGGTCCAAGCATCAACATGCAATGTCTGTCCCTCCGGGATAACACTCAAGCCATAGGGCAGCTGGGAGCTGCTGTTCCAGTGCACAGAGTGTCTGCATTATTTGGTATCAGCCCTGGTACGTTATCCAAATTTAGGGACAAGTTCTAAGAAACTGGTGAAGTCATAGACAGACTGCAGAGTTGCATCCGAGGAAGACAACAGCCCAAAAAGACCAGTTTATCAACCTTGGCACCTTGACTGTCTTCCATAGATTTACAGGCCAGTATTGCACCACAGTCTTACAGACAGATGTTGAGGAAAAGACTAAACATGGCCAGTTTTTGTGCTTATCAGGCTGCCATGAGGCCTACAATGACTGCCCTTCACCATCAGGCCCATTTACACTGGTGTCAACAGCATAGACAGTGGACCCCAAGAATGAGGGACAATAAAGATAAATCTTTATCGTATCGACATCGAGATGTGAACATTCAAGATATTAATATTGAAAAAGCAACAATATAAACAACATAGATTTCCCCTGCTCTCATCCCTGCATGTTCAGCTCTGGCAGTCACAACAGATTTCTTTTTTATGATTGCCCTTGAATGTACCGCCTGGTTTTTACTGAACCCACAGTCATATCGTATCGATATCGATATCGAGATATCTGGTATGAATATCAAGATATTAAATTTCGTCTGTAATCGTTTAGCCCTGTTGAACAATGTCATGTTCAGTAATGAATCAGGTTCTGTCTGTTGAAGCTGGATGGCAGGATGGAAGTATGGAGATGGGATGGAGGAAGCTATGCAGATTTCTGCACAGCTCATATGACACCCTTCAGTGAAGGCAGTATCACGGTATGTGGTGTTATCTCTTTACAGACGTAACAGAACTCATCATCATTGTAGTCAGTCTCAATGCAGTGGGACATTGGAATGAGACTCCCATTTCTCCAGAATCTGGGACCTCAGTCCATCCTCCAGGGTGACAACACTCACCCCATGGAGCCAGGGTCATCACAGAGCACCTCCAACATTTGGGAGTGGAGAGGGTTCCAGACCCCAACCCAATTGAACACATGCTGCACATGCTAGAGTGACCAACACAACCATGCTGGTTGACCGACAACAACTCCAGAGGCCTATATCAAGAACCGTGGTCAACTTATCTCCCTGTAACTCACATCTATCCAGGATTGAGTAACCGTAACAATGGCAACCAGGATAATCGATAGCACGACGCAGATTATCAACACGGTAACTCAACCCAAGATTGTCTCATCAAGAGCCGTGAACGCTGAGAAGCGCCGGGAACACACTGACAGAGCTTTATATTTCACATGTGAAGAGCAGCGTCTGATAATGTTAAAATATGAGGACAGAAAGCCAGTATAATGGAGAAAGGAAACACCGTAGCAGCTGTCAATCTGGCGGACTGTGAAAATGCGCAAATTACTCATCATTGGCTACATCTGACACTCCTGAATCTCATGAAGCAATATACTGTGAACATGTGTTGCATGTCTGACAATTATCACCCCATTCCCTCAGATGTAATCCCTCTGTCATGAGGAGGTCGTGGGAGCAAATAAAAAATAAATACAAAAATATAACTGTGTCTGGTAGGTTGGTCTGTTTCATGTCATATCAGCTTCATTTAAGATTTAAGTCGTCGCCACAATGAAATCATAAAAACATACTGATCTGAAGTCTGACCCAAATTAACAATTTAAAAATCAGCAAGAAAAAAAAAGCCTCAAACACATGAATAAAGAGCAGGAATGACATGATGGACATGATGGAATAACGTGCTGTTTCGCAAAAGAATTACATCCCTTTTATTTGTCAAGCACTTTATGATGCATTTGAATGTATGAAAGGGTCTATAGAAGTTACTTTTATGTAGCAGGGCGATGCACAATAACAGTGTGACTGTTAGTGCACCACTCCTGCGGGTCACACGGGGAATAAACGGCTCCAATATATCACCCAGGTAGATGATTCGCGGCCGCGAGAGCCGGTACGTCTCATAGCGCGTCGTCAGATTGATCTCGTGGGTCAAATCGGTATTGTGACACTCCTCATCTTCATGCTCGTCTCAAGACTTGTGCACCTCCTTCTACCGGGTTCAGGAGAAGAGGGCAGGCCATTGATTTGGAGAAGCTGATTGGCTAGTGCGCGGGTCATCTCGCAGGATCAGATTCAACCTCCAACTTATCCTGCTCCAGAGCAGGTTAGCCGTTCAGAGTAAGTCACAATGGTGATCTACTCCGATAAGAAATGATCCAGCTTTGTGCTACTGATAAACCAGGGTTAACCCTGAAGTTACCTCGCTAAGACATCCATCCTGCTTCGTGCTATAGGCCTCTGGCTGAGGATTATTCCACAGCAAAATGTGTCCAGGTTTGACCAGCATGAGGAGGAGGTGCCAGGCTGTTTTGGCTGTGTACGGATCTTCCACACCCTGGTTAGGTCACTGAAAGTGTAAAACTAATCAAGTGTAAAAAAGGCCAATATGTGTTGCTTGGTTATTAGGGTAGAAGTCATCCAATCTAATGCTAACAGGAGAAACTAGCAGGGGACTTTGGCAATTTTTGAGGCGCCATTACCCACACTTTTAGTTGTGTTGTTCATTCTAAAAAAGCACGGTCATTACAAGTTATACCTCTACAAAGGTGACTACTTAGGCTTTCCAAATGCTACATAAAATAAAGCCAATTAGTAACGGGAAGAAATAATTGACCAAAATAAACAAGCAAACTCCCTCAGGGATGGGTGCATTGATAAGAGCTGGACTTTGCTCATTCACATGTATCTGTCCTGCATACAGCAGTGCACAGTCAGAGCTCACATGGACAGATTTTCAGAACGAGGGAGTCAGGCAGGGGATGGAGAGATGCATTTTGGTAAGAGACCGGTGCCAACACTCAACATCTACCAAACATCTAGTCTGGAATGTATACAATTAAATTTTTCTGTCGCTCCAAAGAGAAACCTTTGATTTGTGTTGATTTTAGCAGTCTCGGTAGAGTCAATAGTACATCTTATCTCAGGTGATTTCCACAGAGGTGAAAGGGATTGTTTTCTTACCAAAATGATTTATTTTTTGTCTACTAACCTTCAGAAGTATCAGACATTGACAGTCTTCTAAAGGAAGAGTTGTTTTGTTAGCAAACAGCCTCCCTTGCGGCACAGGTTTTAGATATTTAAAGACATTTTGAATCTCATCATCAATGATTTTGTTTGGTTAAGTGGGGCATGTATAGACTTTGCTTTCTTCCTGTTTCAAAACCAATTTAAAATTTATCACTGGAGCTTTTAGAGTTGTTCTATTGGCAAAAAAATAATTATGAAACATGATTTTACATTTTAAAAATGTCCATGGTCCATACATCACATGAGAAAAACCTCTCCATCACCTTTGCTAACATCCAGATAAAATTATTATCCATGCAGCTGCAGTAAACATTAGAGCACAGAGTGGAAAGCTAAAGAAACATCTACTTCCTGAAAGAGGAGCAGGCAGGCAAGCATGGCTGATAAAAAGCTCTCGAAAGTATGGCTCCTTTGTGACGTCAAGTGTAAGGCCAGCAGCGGAAATACTTCAAATCTGAGGAAGCACCTGGTGACGCACAAAATTTTCCTTAAAGCTGAAGAGTGCACAATTTTTGATAGCCTCAGATCTACGAGCACAAAGGATTCATTCAGCACTGTTAGCACGCCTGTGTCCAATGGAGACTAGTCGTCTGCAGCCAGAAACACAGGAAAAGAAATGGCTTTAACATTTGGTGATGGCAGCAAATGGGACAAGGAGGATACCTGGTCCAGGTAAATAAGCCTCATGTTTAAGATGGTATTAGCTTGGCATTTTAATGTGCGTCAGTTATCATTATCAGGTCGGTTCCTCGTACTTTGTAACGTTAATGTAAATGCTTTTTTATTTACAGCTCTGTCGGACCCATTGTTAAACTGCCCTAAAGTTAAAGTGAGGGCTGCAGTTAATTTATTAAGTTGTGGTTCATTTTAGTTACTGGTTTTCATGTTGAAGACATTTTTGGAACAACTACAATGTTACAATACAAACAGTTGAATGTTGTTTTGATATATATCTGTCAAATTTTATATATTGAGAAATGAATTTACATTGAAAAATTTGAGATCTTAATATTAAACAAATTAATATTTATTACCCCATAAACACACGTGAAAATACCGAAAGTTGGTACCACTGAGTACCGATACCGATTCCCAGGTTCAAATGTGAAAGGTACCCATCCCTAGCTATATAGTGCATGTATGTGTGTGAGCGTGCCCATAGGGATGCAGCGTCAAACTTGACTGACTCGTGTAGCTGTGTGAGTCTACCTGCTGACAGGAAAATGTAAAAAGCAAAAGCTGATATAGGCTTCAGGTGGCTTCACTGTCGTTTATATAATGGGCTCTGCTGTGCGCACACACACACACACCTACACACATATGCTACACCAAAGCATACACAGAACAACCTCATTTATATGATGCTCGGTTTGATTTCAGCACACCGCATCAAACACATCCCTTCTTGTCTGTTCAGCAGGTTTTTTTGCACTTTTGTTCACACATGACTCCACTTGTTCTTAAAGGCATTCACAGTTCAGGAGTGGGAGAAAAAGACAACTGCATTTAATATCAAAAGCACTAAAACATTTGTGTGATGTAGCCAAACATGTCTGTATGCTCCTGAAAGAAGCACAGTTCACATTAAATCCTTTTAAATATGAAACTCTGCATGCAGCTGGAGTCTGATGATATTCACTTTCCCTCTATTCGTCACATCCCCACTACAGCTCCTGCACCTATTCTCCTCGCAGCTGGAACTCGGGGGGCCAAATCTGAATGCTTCCAGAGTCAGGTTTCCCGCAGCTTAAACAGGAGGCATGCGAGCAAATTCAGCCGTGAATGTGTGAGCGCATGCATCCACCCCACAGGTGCAGACTCCCACAACCCCGGAAGGAAAAGAATGGAGGCAGCAAAATAGGAATCCCTGGTAGCATATGAATGAGCAGAGCGGGCCTGAATGAGGGAGCGGGGGTGGAAATAGTGGAAAGCAGTGCGCATGTGTGTGTGTGAGTACCAGCAACAGGGATAACATTTGACCCAGTGGGACCGCAGCCTGCAGAAGGACCCAGGTGCTAAATACTACAGATGAATCAAACACCGGCAGCACTTTCAGAGACAGATGTTGGAGAAATGGTGGCTAAGACAAAGAGGCTAAATGACCGAACTACAACCCAACTTAAAATCAGCAGAGTGGGAAACACCGACTGTTACTAGCCACTAAAAAGCTGTTAAGCTAATAGAACAGTGACAAAGAAATGAAGCAGCTTGAAACAAAATTTGATTTATCATCATTCGTGTTGCACAGCACTCATGAACCAATTTAATTAGGAGTAATTGTGCCCCTGCAGTGTAATAATTAGAAGAACTATTTAGATTATTTCACTTCCTTGAATGAATTCTTAATTGTGAGGATTTACTTCAATATTTGACAAATACAGATATTACCAGAGTCACAATGGTCTAATGACTATGTCCATTATCCTTATATGCAGAGGCTGTTGTCCACACACTCCTATATTTTTCTGGACTGCCTTTAGCTTTGATTACAGCATGAATTCGCTGTGGTATTGTTTCAATAAGCTTCTGCAATGTCACAGTTTATAGCACTGCCCTCAGGCTTGGACAGTAGGCACTAGGCATGATGGGTGCATCACTTCACCTGCCTCTCGTCTTACCCTGATGCTCCCATCACTCTGGAACAGGGTCAATCTGGACTCATCAGACCACATGACCTTCTTCCAGTCCACAAGAGTCCAATCTATATGTTCCCTAGCAAACTGAAGCCTTTTTTCTGCCTCACTGATTTATAGTTTTCTTAAGGATACACAGCTGTTCAGTCCCAATCACTTGAGTTTCCTTCACATTGCTCTTACTTTCACTATTATGTGATCACTGATCATAATTATTCAGGATTTCAATTCCTCTAATACGATGGTTCCCTACTATCCTTTAGGGGTGGAAGAAAAAATCTATTCACGTAAGTATCAGGATTTTTTTGTTTGACAATTTTCAAATCGATTTTTTTTCCAAAAATCTTTTTTTTTTCCTAATTTAAATGCTTCATTTTAGTCTGTGTTAATAAGCCACTTTCAAATGCAGTCCAGGCTTTTGAAGAGAGAGTATAAACAGCTGGTTAAAATATACTGCTGAATAAATCCTAAAAACAGACTCATATGTGATGTGTGTTTTTCCTAAAATAGTCTGTAGGCATCATCATTGTTCATCTTTTTCACTGGTGTTAAAAAAGATAACTAAAGATCGGAAAAATCAACAAAATCGTAGAATCGCAATTTAAATCGAATCAGCACCTAAAAAATCGTAAAAAATTGAATCAGGAGAAAAGCGTATCATCCCAGGCCGACTATCCTTCCAGTTTTTAATATAGCGTTGGACAGTTCTTTAACCAATTTTGATAGTTTCTGCAATCTCCTGAGATGTTTTCTCTGCTTGATGCAAATGATTTGACCCTTCTTAAACAGACTAACATCTTTTTCATGACCACAGGATTTGTCTTTCTGCATGGCTGTTTAAGAAATGAGAAGCTTCTCATTGCATCATCTGGGGTTAAATAGCTTGTTGCCAACTGAAATATAATTGCAAATGCAGTAATTATCCAACAGGAGGCTTGTACCTGTTTGCTTAGTTAAATCCAAGTGGCAATTTTTGGGGGGACCAGGCAGTGTATATATATATATATATATATATATATATATATATATATATATATCTATATATATATATAGATATATATATATAGATAGATAGATAGATAGATAGATAGATAGATAGATAGATAGATAGATAGATAGATAGATAGATAGATAGATAGATAGAAATATATATATATAGACATTAGGCCTGTGCTCAAAATATCGATACAGCAAAACATCGTCATGCACTCCTTGGTGAATCATGTATCGATGCGGATGCAACAGAATCGATACAGCCTCAATGTTTGGACAGTTGTTGTAAATACTCTTTGGGTAATGTTAACAATGGCACAGTTCAAAGTAGAAGCCAAACTACATCATGAAGCACATGCTCCAAATTTAAACTTAGGTGTCTACCATCTTTGGAGACCTGAATTAAAGTTCTTAAGTAGTAGAGTCATTTAAAACTCATCCTTGTTCTTTTTCTTCTTGTAATATAAAACAAAAGTTGCTGGGAATTCTGTAAAAAGTGCAGTCAATATTCATAATTTACGTGTATCGGGATACGTATTGTATCGTGGGGTTGGTGGAAATACCCAGCCCTAATATTAGAGATAGACCGATATGGTTTTTTTGGGGCCGATACCGATTATCGGTAGTCAAGGAGGCCGATAACCGATATTTGAAGCCAATATTCATTTGTAGTAAAAGTGAAAATATTGGCGTCAAATTTTGGATAATACAAAGTCTAACACTTAACTTTGTTTCAATGCCTTTAAGCATATGTGTATTTCAGGCTAAGCAGCATGCCTTATAAAATTTAAATAAACTCTTCAATAAATTAGCTGTCCAAAGTTTTATCCAGTAAACATAAATATCCAAAATTTCAAAATAAATGAAATGTTTTATCTTTAACTCTTCTTTGTTGCAAGTTCAAATAACAAAACAATGTGTAGGGAGTTCCCAGGGTTAGCAGCATCTCTTTTAAACTTCACTGAAAATTTAAATAAATAAATATTATCCTGAAGTTTTGTATAGGAAATAAAACAAAATAAAATACAATTTGCTTCAAAATGTGAGCCTCAAATCAATTAGTAGTCCTAATTGAGCAGTACCAGATTGTTATTGAAGCTCTGAAAATACTAAATGGCCTAAAGCATCCTCGCTTTAATAACCAGTGTTTATCATAGGAACAGACAGCTGCCGCTAACGTATTGGACCTCACAATAACATTAGTGGTCGTGAGATGTAAAGCTTCTCATGTGGCTGCCTCACAAACACACACTACTCTCTACCACAACAGATACTCTCCTAGACATTAAGATAGTCACGATGCTAACTGCACTAGCCCGTCAATGGGATTTTCAATTGACGTTAGCATTAAGCTAGCGGACTTTCGGTTTAGGACTTAAGGTTTTTACTCCCTCCCTCTCTCTCTTTCTTTCTCTCTGTCTCTCACACACACACAGACACAAACACACTTCTACTATCACGGACAATTTCCATTTCTATGTAATCAGCACCTTTTTATCAAGTGATGAGCAGATACGTATGGAAGGGCTGCGGGCGAGCAGAGCTGCCGCTTATAACGTTATTGGGCTCACAGTAACGTTACTGGTAGTTGTGAGCTGTAGAGGACTGGGATGTTTATTACATTTCAGGAGAGTTTGCAGCCTTTACTTACCTTGGAAACATATGCTCTCCAGTCCTTCTCTACTCTGCAAAACTTTCTCCTCTTCTCCTTCATGCACGAAGGAGAGGACCTGTGTACCTGCAGGCACACAGCTGTGAAAGCTGATTGGCTGTCACCCAAGCCATGGCTCTGCATGTAACCAATCAGATCGTGCTGTGGGTTGGACAATGCTGGACACAGAGTAGTGACTGCAGACAGAGAGAAGCGGCTGCAGCAGAGCCAAAATAACCCCGTTTTAAATAAATTCATTATCAGCCGTCGGATTTTAAAAAAGGCCGATGCCGACATGCCTCAAAATGACGAATATCGGCGCTGATAATCGGCCCGGCCGATAATCGGTCTATCCCTACCTAATATACATATATGCATGGAGAGTGGTCGCCGAGGTCACCAAAGTTGTGTTTGGTGTGAACGCATCTTTACAATATTATCAGAACTTGGTGTACATTAACAAGACATGATTCTACATACAAAAGAAACTCAAGCAACAGCATCATAGTCCATCCAACCAAAAGCACCAAAAGGACTTCAAGTGTGTAGCTTTTCACTATAAACAATGCTGTGGTAAATATTTCTGCCTCAGCTTCCATTAAACACAGCCTGCTTAGCTGCACAGTGAATGAGTGTGTCTTACTCTGATCGAGGTAATAAGCACAATCCACTTCAGCCTGAGATGACTTCATTTGTAGCAGCAGTGCTCAGCCTTTAAAGTGGACTTTTTTGTTGATTGGATCATTTTTTTTATTATTCAGAGCACCGGCGAGCATTACGGGCACTCAAAGAAAAACAAATTACTTTTCTGCATCCTTCTAACCCTGTACTTCAGAGCCTGTGTTTGAGTGTGTGCGTTTTGTCCTACAAACGTGTGGGCTAAAAGCAGATTAGTATGAAGAGGCAATATAATCAGAGGCCCCACTGAAATGAGAATGAGATAGTGACTAGAAGATAGCTCTGCTGTGCGTTATCACAGCGCGCTGACCCTGTTTGCACACAGGCCAGAGCACACTATCACTTCCTCCATCACTAACTTCAGCTTTAAGTAAGAAGATAGAAACACTGCTGTAAACAAAAACTTATCTCTTGTCCTCCTTCATTTATCCTCAAACACACACACATACACCTACACACATCTGCAAAACTGCGACATTTTTAACACAACACAGATCTCTTCAGTATGCTGGGGATCTAAAAAGAAGCTCTTACTGCAGATGTTACTGATGCTGCATTTGTAAGAGATGTTTTGACACGTTTTGAATCCCAAAAATACAGTGCAGCAGTACTTTTAATAAGATAAAACTCAGATAAAACCATTTGTGCATCCGTGACAAGCTGCTCTAACAATGAGCCTGTACTTGGCAAGCAGAAATGATGAAATTTAACAATGTAATGGCTAATTAACTCGGCTTTTAAATCATGAAAAATAAGTGAGGAACACAGGCCCGCTTTATCATCTCCATGATTAGGCTTGATTTTATCTAATTGAAAACAACATAGAGGTATTGAGACAGCAGTGGTACAGACCTGATGTCGCAAATGAAGCTGTAAAACCATTTAATCTGTAAAGAGGAGTGACAGCTTAAATGAATCGCTGCAGTATAGTTTCATAAAAGAGTATTAAACAGTCAACTTTTCCTTCAGAAAACACAAAGGTATTAGAGAGAGAAAACCTGCTGCACAGTGCATATTCAGAGCTGGTTTTACTTAATAAAATTCTTTTAAAATCAAGATTCTGCCCAGCGCCTTAATGAAGCTTCCCTGTCACTATGCCTCTGTACTTCTCCGCTGAACCACACAATGGTGTGACACTGGAGTCCAAATACAGAATTTAACTTGAGTTTAACTGTTGTGGAACCAAAATATGTTCAAACAAACCGTACAAACAAATGGTGGTGATTTCATACTCTGCTGCCTCTGCTATTAACAAGGGCTGACACTGTGAGGGTTGTAAGTACTGAGCAAGATGGACCAAAATCATGTCTTGATATTTCTAACTAACTAACTGAGTACCTCACATAACCTTATATTTCATACAGTGAAGCATTCAGGACTTTCATTACAATCTGCACACATGTATATCGTTCAGCTCTGGCCCTCAACCTGACCAGTGCCCTGAGATGGTGCTGATGTATCGTTACAAATCACAATGAGGCAGTAGCTGGATTCTATTGAACATAGTTGCTTCTTGCTGCAACAGTATAGACATGGACACTGCTACACCTTAGACTGCCTTACGTCAAGTAGTAAAAAATAAAAAGACTCAGACATCTTAGTTGTCATGTCAAACCTTATGATATCAAATATTTAATTTTAACTACAGATGCACCGAAGTGAAAATTTGTGGCTGAAGCCGAATAAAATATAAAGGCTTGGCCGAATACTGCATATCCAATGCGAAGGCAAAGTAGTTCACTATATTTTTTAATAGTGTATTAATAGCTTCGAGTACATTTTAGACATGTTTTTAAAAGAAAGTAAATTATTGAATATTATGACATTTTTAAATATTCCAGTAGCCTTTGCTTTTCAAAAAAAGCCCTACAAAGTTTTTTCATTCATATGAAGCCTTCAAACAAAACAAAAAACATTCATTAAAAAAATAATAAAGTGCATTGAAGTGAATATAAATCAATAAACCAATAATACCAACAAATAAATAATTGTCTTTTTGACAAAAGTCTGCTTTAAGGCTGTCACTTTATATTCGATATTTGAATAACCGATCGAATATGGGAATAAATATCTGTAACCGAATAGTAAATAAATATTCAAATGTAAAATATTGAGTGTGGCAGCACATCAGGTCTGGAGCAGTGGACCATTCCGTCCAACAGAGGGCGCTGTGAGCGCAGCTTGACCGTCAGTAAACCTCAGTAAACAAAGAGTTTCCACTCCGAGCGGACATTAAAAGCTCTGAATGTTGTCTGTCATGTCTGTCAGTATGCTAAATGATGTATTTTTCGATGTGTAAGCTGCACCTGACTATAAGCTGCAGGATCAGCCAAACTATGAAAAAAACTGTGACTTGTGGTCTGGAAAATCAAGTACTTTTTCTCCTATTACAAGTTATATGTCTATGAGGTGTCACTGTACCAGCAGTTCCTTATTTTCTCCTACAGATAAGAGCAGGTTTTAACATTTCAAGAAGAAATTTAGCCTCAGATTAAGCAAGGGCAAATTACAAAGTAAAAGCACAAAAAGGCAAAAGTTCATGAAAATATTTTACATTAATTGTACTAACATATTTTAAGGTGCTATGAGGAGAATCTATTACCGAAGACATAAAGACTCTGCTACCCATGAGCATGCGCGGCCACTGTCGTAATGCTGCGTTCCAGTAACCTCAGAACTGGGAGTGACATCATCTCCGACTTATCGGCGTTCCAGTTGAAGTCTGAAAAAAACATGCTGATCTACCAGGCTATTGTTAGCTGTTGTTAGCACGCCCTGTGTTGTTGTTCACAAATATCACATGAAGAATGTGATTATCACTATGGCAGCATTTTTGTAAATATAAGTCTAACAATACTATGTATACAGCTGATCTAGAGCAACACACCCCAGTCAGAAGTGCAAATAAATGGATTATTACAGGAGCTAAATAACTGTTCACACTGGGGGCATCCATCTTCCATTGTCAACTCGGGGGTGGCGAGGTTTCACCGAGTTCCCAGTAGGAAACTACGACTTTGGGGGGGCATTCCAGTTGCAGTTTCCTACTCAGAACCCGGAAATTCCTACTTCTGACTACAACTGGAACGCACCAAAAGACGTGACCCAAGCCAAAGCGTGTGTTTGTTGTGATGCTAATGAATGCAGCTCAGACCTTCCTCAGAACTCTGCATTGCTTTACAACTTCTTTTTTCAACAACTTACAGGATGCAAAGCCACGAGGTAATGTATCTCTTTCTAGTTACGTAGTGGTAGTTTTTGATGTGTGACAACACGCAACTTTAGGAAAACTTAGTATTGTAGTTTGTAGCTGGCTATATATGGCTACTTACAGCCCGGTGCTCTAAGACGTGTCTGAATAATATAAATTTGCTCTAGTTTTAATTGTCTTGTTCCTGAAGTTGAGTATCCAGGCCAGTCCAGCCCTGTCCGACCCGAGCACGAAGCTAAGGAATAGCATTTATAGATAACCTATTTTGATGCCATAAAACTCATCTTAAAGTGTGTATTTCTATCTAAAAGTGAGACTTTTTTGTAATTACTTAGAAACTCCTCATAGCATCTTTAACTAACATATTAATTTGACTCAGTAAAAACTGTTAAGGCAACAGGGAATAATATGACATCAGAGAGTCATTTTGTACCAGCACCCTTGTATTTATCTTATGTAGCCTTTCTCACACTTACACCACAGCCTATGTGGCAACACGACTTTAAATGATCTATAATCTACTCTTGAAAGATTCATTTCCTGCAGTGTTTTCTTACCATTCCCTCAGTTTGACAGGCCTCTTGACACTGTATGACATGTCTTTAAAACAACATGAGATGCAAATTAAAGGTTCTATTTATACACAACCTCTGGTGGGCCCTGGTGCAGGGGCCCTTAGTCTGGAAGCATAATCTAAAACCCCATTCACACTTGTAGGAAAACCCTGACATTATCCTGACCTCATGATTTTTGTGTTTCTGAGGTTTTCACCTCTATGCCGTGGCTTCAGACCACACTTTGTTATTCTGCTGCACCATTTTAAATGATTATTCTGAAAGTTCACAACATTAAAAGCTTTCTTTGCATTCATTTGGTTCCTGAATCATTAAATTAGTAAGACTTACTGCTACCACAAGTTAATGTTTAAAATTATAAATCAATTTTAGTGAACAGTGTTTAAAAAAAAATGACAAACCTGGATAAGAAATTACAAACTGTCACTGTCAGATTAAGACCCATCAATGAAAAAAATACAACTTTTGAGAAAATGAAAAAAAAATCTTTTTTTACTGAGGGTACTACGGTGGCGTATTGCATTCACTTGAAAATAAATAAAATCTGCCTGTTTTTACAAGATACTATCTCGTAAAAACAGGAATTTATTTATTTTTGAATTTCCTGTTTTTATGAGATACTAAGGAATCTTCCAAGTAACAAACATGTCGTGCATGTTAGACCTTATTCAGTTTTGTTTCTCGCTCGGTTTGAAACATTGGGAGATACTTGTGTCTTTGAGCGGAGTAGATGGTATTGTATTAGTTTGTCCACATTGCGCAGACACCTGAGGAATTTAGGGTTGTTCCTTCCGACGCAAAGCCCACTCGGATCTGCTTGACATTGTGGTTTTTGTACAGGATCAGTTGGACCAGCACGACGGGCCTACCTTACCTTTGTTGACCACGTACCTGGTTGATAAATGCAGCAGCCAGTCTCCAAGCAAAGCGTCAGGAGGAATCCTGTTTTTACGAGATAGTATCTCGTAAAAACAGGAAAATCAAAAATAAATAAATTCCTGTTTTTACGACATAGTATCTCATAAAAAGAGGCAGATTTTTTTTTTTCAACTGAATGCAATACGCCACCGTAGGGTACAAATATATTCCAAGAAATTATTTTAAAATGTTTAACGGGTTTAAAAGTTATAAAGCTTAGTGACACATCATATTTGATTGTTTGCTGACATCCTGTACGCTGATATCTCTGAACTCTTTGTGGACACAGACATTTTTCATGAGCAAAAAAGTCTCTAGATCACAAAAAAATGACTTGTAGCTTCAGACGTGACAGTTTGACTTGCCAATCTTCACACAGCTCTTTGTTTGAGTAAGTCTGCACAATCATTTCCCATTTACCAGTCCCACCCTTAATGCTGCACATATCATATTTTCCTCTCATAAATCGTTCAATATATGCAAGTGCAGGACTATTACCTTCCTATTATTAGCACTATGAAACATGATCTGGCGGTCAGGAGAAATGCTAGCACAATGTATTAGGCGTATCGGCTCATTGCCAACACCAATATCCGTCCTTCCATGCAAAAACATCTCATTTCCACCTCCAGCAGCATGTTTAAGAGCGAGATAATAAGAGCTGAATCGTCTTGCTCTGCTGAGGCAGGGGAATCTCCATGTCAAATGCAGCTTGGGAAAAAACCTGCAGGAGAGAAAGTAACAAACGAGAGGAAGGCAAAGGACGAGAAGATTTTGCAGAACTTCAGCAAAGAGCAGGCAGCAGGAAGGAGTTCAAAGATAAGAGGGCGAGGGCGGAGGAGGAGTTCGAAGAAAGTGCGGTGACATTAAATGTACAATGGCCTCTCTGTCAGTCCAGAATGTTTCTTCTGTGCCGTCATGTTAATTCAGCAATGCAGTAAGAAGCTCTTGTCTGCGTCTCGACCACATCACATCAAGAGCCAGAGCTGGTGCAAGTCTATATTTTTGTAAGGCAATATTTTTTAAAAGAATTATAAAATGGTTGCAATAACCCACCATAAAGTTGTTTTTCATTTCACTGACCTAGACAGAACTTGTTGTTCTATTCTTGTCATTATTGTGGCAAGTACTCATGCTTTAAAACCCAGAAATAACAATTATAACACAACAGAGGAGGTAACTGTGGATTTAACTAGGGCTGCAGCTATCGATTCTTTTTGTAATCGATTACTCTTTCAAATTTTTGTCGATTAAGCCAGTAATCGGATAACAGTTGTATTGTGCTCACTGCTATTTTTTTTTTTACATTAAATCACTACACATTATTATTATTAGTAACACACAAAACAGAAAAGCCAGGTCACTTAAGTTAACAACTTATTTTTCTTATTTTGAACATTCTGAGCATAAATGGGATCTCAAAATCAAAATCTACACTTTTATTTTTACTCTGGGCCATATCTTGCTTTTTTCACTATTTTTTTTTAAGTTTGGTTATTTTTATTTTATTTGTATTCATGCTTGTCTCTTTTTGTTAAATTATTGCCTTTACTACTGTACCATATTGATGATCTTATTTTGCTTACTTTATTTCTAGGACCAAATGATATCATACTTAGATACTAAGATCATTTAACTAGCTAATGTACATTTCTATAACATATGAAAGCATTCCCTACACCTGCTTCCTCTACTCACTGTCAGTGTTTCCTCTTCTACTCTCTGCAATCAAATTAAATGTAAAGTTATTGGATGTGAAAAGTATGTGAACAAAATACACATGATTCTGGGCAAGTAGCCTCCGCATTGATTTACGTTCTGAACCAGCCTTTACACGGAGCCATAATCAAAGTAGGTTATTTACTAGCCCATATCTCAGTTATTGGAATCAAAGGTGTCCAGGGTTGACTCAATGCTTCTAGATGAGCATGTTGTTGGTGCAATAGTAAATAGGAAAGACAAAAGTTGAAACATTATAATTGACACCCAACAGCAGTACATACATTTAACTTAAACGTGATCTTTATAACTTTGTACAGTCCACCTCAGTTAATCAGATCATGATGTATCATCTGAGGATTTCATGTTATTTCAGTTTCACTGTTAATGATTGTCTTTCTGGGCCATGTTTCAGGTATTATTTAATGAGTTGTTCTGTGATTCCCATCCCTTGTTGGATTTTTATGATTGAGACACCCTAAGAATTCGCAAGACGTTGTGTTTGGCGAGGGAATACTCAAACAGAGCCTTCATAGCACTGAATGAAAGGGAATAAAAATAATGAGAGACATTAAGATTCAGAGCATGCTGGTGACAAGCTCTCAATGCAAGTATGCACAGTTGTACAAACAAACAAAAAAGAGAGCAAGCAAACCAGAAACTTCCCTATCCTCTTGGATAATTTTCCTCATGACCTGTCACAGCAGAGAAAAAAAGCAGGAGCCGTGTTTTACAGGCCTCGCAGAGCGACGATGCACTCCTCCACAAAGCAGCTCTCATGGCAAATCAAGCTGGCGAGGAGGCCTTTGAGACACGAAACAAAAGAATGACAAAGTGCGGCCCTTGTCCTCCGTTGCCTCCTACACTTTGCAGGGAAAATAACAGACAGCCAGATGTAAGAGAATCCATGGAAGATAGGTGGAACGGGAGGAGATGGTGTGTACGATGGGATAAAGAAAGATAAAAGAGCCAAGAATAGAAAGTATACTATTCAGCTCCACTGAGAAAATGTAAACACTCAGCAGGAGTTTCATATCTGCAGACCTGCTGTGGAGCAGTGAGGAGCACATCACCCCAACTATCACATTCTTGGTGTGTCTATCCTTTTTGAAACAAGGATTTTTTTCATATCTAAAGGGCAGAAGCATGTAAGTGACAGCTTGAATGTCAAAAAAAGGGACTTTTTGATCTCCCTGTTTGGCAACAACTGGCAAGCTTTTGTAAATGGAAATGATTTCCTGCCACACAAATGTGTAAATATTCATGAGTGTGCACTGGAAAGTTAGAAAACAAACAAAAGATCTTTTTAAAGGAACAGGAGAGAAATATTCACCCAGGGACAGTCGCTGCAGTTTTGTGCTTCAGTGAACTAAATGAAGGATGTTCATTGAATTCTGTGTGGAAACATGAGTGTAGTTCACTCTGGGGGCAGAGTGCAATTTTCATATTTCAACTACACCTGTAGTTTCAAACAAGTTTTGAGTTGGATTTGCACAGTTAGCCTGTGAGTGGGATCTGCTGCGTCTGTCCAGGTGTAGAGGGGATAGCGCAGGCAATAGCACAGCAGTGATGCAGCAAGCACAGGCGCAGTGACAGTAAAGGGTTAAAGATGCTATGAGGAGTTTCTAAACAATCACAAAAAGTCTCACTTTTAGATATATGCCTGATGGAAAGACACACTTTAAGAGGAGTTTTATAGCATCAAAATAGGTTATCTATAAATGATATTCCTTAGCTTCACGGTCGGGTCGGACAGGGCTGGACTGGCCTGGATACTCAACTTCAGTAACAAGACAATTAAAGCTAGAGCAAATTTATATTATTCAGACACGTCTTAGAGCACTGGGCTGTAAGTAGCCATATATAGCCGGCTACAAAACTACAATACTAAGTTTTCCAAAAATTGCTTGTTGTCACACATCAAAAACTACCGCTACGTAACTAGAAAGAGATACATTACCTCGTGGCTTTGCATCCTGTAAGTTGTTGAAAAAAGAAGTTGTAAAGCAATGCAGAGTTCTGAGGAAGGTCTGAGCTGCATTCATTAGCATCACAACAAACACACGCTTTGGCTTGGTGACGTCTTTACGACAGTCGCCGCTCGTGCTCATGGGTAGCAGAGTCTTTATGTCGTCAGAAATAGATTCTCCTCATAGCACGTTTAAGTTATTCATACTGCAGTCACACCATTGTTACACTGAGAATGTTGTTAAAGTGTTTCCAATGCAGTTATTTCATTAATGAATTGAGGTGTGATTTCCCTTTGGACAGTCTCTCTGAATGAGCGTGCTTGTGATGGACAAAAGAGGCTATTATTTTCAAAAGCACACATCATAACTCAAACCACAGTCTGTAAAACAAAGAGGATTTTGTTCAGCCTGTAGTTGTCTTCAGTAAGAGGGAACATGTTATGCATGTCTGATTGGCCACAGCAGACACTAGAGCACAGCACTAGTGTTGCTCTAGAGCCAATGCCACAGCAAGGGGGCTAGTGAGACAGGTACAGTGTGTAGAATTTGGCAGCATTTCGCCAAACAGAAACGGTGAATATAGGGATATAATGTTTCTATTTGTATGTAAAGTCCATCAAAATAGGTGTACAATCATCCCCATTAAATGTTTGTTTTAATTTTATTTAATTCGAAAAAGCTTTAAAAAATTCACATTACCAAGAGCCGGGTTCATGTAGGCCGACATAACGACCCGCCATGTTGTCTAAGGGTGACTTTTAAGGACAAAAAGAGTGAAACAATATTTTTGAATTCAAGTTTGGCTGCTGATTCTGAAATTTACCTGGATGGCATGTGGCATCTTAACTGACCTATAATCCATTAGAATAACTGCTACAAATATCAATAAAAAACCCTTGCCTGGTAACTGCTGTAAATGATGCCCTGCTAACGAGCCTTTTTGGTCTTCACCGGCTCTCATTGTTTGGTGATGTAACGGACTGCCTCCTTCCAAAATCTGAACACTAGATGTCGCTAAAATGCCAATTTCTACGCACTGCACCTTTAAAGGTGTAGTCAGCGATCTTCTAATCTTCTAATCTAATGCACTATTTGTCAAAATCACCGTATTTCTCCTCTCCATCCACAAGATGTCCCCACTGACAGCATGTTGAAAAAAAAGTCCGGGTTCAATACACAGCCTTGGCTCTGAATTTCAGCAGGTAAATACTGTGGCTCCAGCTGAGCCACCAAAACAAAGTACACCCCCCCACATCCAGGGGGCAATCATACTCATGTGCAGATCAGACAGAGGGGGGAGGGGGAGTCGTAGGTTGCGTAGCGTGTGCAGTTAGCGTAAGAGAGAGATACAATAGGTGCAGTAGCAATGGCTGAAAAACAGCCCAAAAGAAAAAGGTCAGAGGAGTGAAAAGTGAAAAAGAAGGGCTATGACCATGAAAGAGTGAAGACCCGGGTCAATTTTGGTGTTGCTTTCCGACGGTGGAGGGAACTCCGCCAATTGAAAGACCTGAAAACAGACACAGTCGCCGTCTTTCTGCTGGATAGGTTAGCAACATTAGCTTTGTGGTGCTTCACATAACAGTAACAGCCGTCAGGCATTCATCTTATTGTCTAATCTGACAGAATGTACTGTTGTTGTGATGTTATCAATAATGGCAGTCGAGTTGTCTGACGAGTCGGGGTTACCTTAGCTATGTTGGTCAGCTACGCAGTTTCTACGGCCGTTTCCATGACGATGCACGTCCATCAGCTTTTGGGGGTGGAGCCAGGGGTGAGGTATGAAGGGAGAGGCGAGTCTAAATTTGTTTATAAACAACCTCTCCACTCGTTTTCTCCCAAATTGCTGACTACACCTTTAAATGAATTTTGAGAAAAACATCATATTCTGATAATGTGTCTGATAAATCTGATTAACTTGTTAAGAAGGAGTGAGACGTGATACCTTTAAGAGTGAACTTGAACAGGAGCAACTGTGTGTAAGATTTTTCCCCAAACATAATTTTATCAATACTTTTAAAGACAGAATTATTTGAAAAAAAGCCAAAGCTTATTAGAATTCATCCGACATCCCTGTCTCTGAGGTTTACCTGTCCCATTCCTCTGATCCTTTACTCCGTCTTTGTTGTGAGCCGGCACAGCTTGAAGGAGAGGTGACCTTTTCCATTAACCGCCACTACAGAAGGCTCATTCTGAGCAGTGGGGAGCACACAGACACACACTCTTTGATGATTGATTGAAATCCTGCGGAGTCTGGATCACTTACAGTAAGGCGACACCAGAGCTGATACAGGCCCAGCGCTGCAACACAGACCCTATGAAAGAAAATCTGTCTGCAGAGGTGGGAAGTAAAGAGCAGAACTGAAGCCTGGGCGTAGGGACACTGACAAATCCCATCATGACAGGGATCGCCTGCAGTCAATGCCACACCTGACATCTGTCTCTCTCCTGCCTTTCCTATTTCCTATTTTACCTCAATCTCAGGGTGTTTCTCTTTACTTAAAAGCTCAACACTTTCAAATTACCAACCTCCTTCTCTGTTTTCAAACAGTTCCTTTGAAAATATTTCTAAATGAGTGTTTTTATGTCATTCTGCTACTGAAATTGGCCTTTAAATCTTCAGGGCAATACTCAACAATGCCATTTCTGCATTGATAAATGCTGAATAAGGTGGCTACAAAGGCATTGATTTCCTCTGTGAACATCATTAGGAGTCTTATTCATAAGGGTGAATAATCCATACCACTAAAACTACCAAACGGATATCTTCTGCATCTGCAATATATAAACCGCCAGGCACCGTGAGTTCAGCAGTAGGTCAAGAGCTGGGTAGTTTTTGTGGTGGAGCGAATCAAAGAAATATAACAGGAAAAACAATGGACAACTATCAAGTCCGTCTAGGCCTATCATGATAACAAATTCTGCTGGACGATAATTATCCAAAAATTATTGCCGATAAACGATATTATTGTCAATATTGTTTCGAAACATCATTTTTTCATTTAATGAAATCAAGAGCTTTTTATTAAAATGAATTAAACAAACAATATAATAAATTTAACACAAAAAAAGAGAGAAAAGAAACCCAATGAAAATGAAATGGACTCTCTTTTAGGAAAAATTGCATGTAAATAAAAAACATTAAACTAGTCAAAAACAATAAAAAACAGATCCTGTCTCTATAAAGGAAAAAAAACCTCCAATAAAAACACACCCGACAATAAAAAACAATAAATAAAATTGTTTGTGACATGTACTCTCTCCCTGTCAATTAATACCATCTGTCACATGTTCATAACATTTCTGGCTTTTCAAACGTATTGAAGGACTGCATTTCTTTTGCAATGTAGCGAACGACACTGTCTGTGAGTGCACCATTTTGCTGTGTTTTATTTATTTTTACTTTGCTGACCAAACACCTCAGTAAGCGCTGACTGTCAGTACGAAGGCTCTGTTGCACCTCCCCTTCTTCGTCACCACTACTTTCAAACAAAAAAGATATCAGCTCGTCGGTGTTCATGAGCTCACAACTTGTTCATTCTGTTTAAAACCAAAATATTTCCACACTTGGGCTGTGGCAGTCAGCTTAGGAACCGTAGCTTTCGTGCCATCATTAATATTAGCGTTTGTTTCTTTGTTACTCCTCATGATGCTCACTTCAGCTCTCTGTGTGTGTACGCGCGAGTGGCCCCGCCTTCCCCACAAAGATTGAATGACTGACAGATGCTCACTCCCCTATAAATCCGCTAAATCCACTATAGAACCAACGCACCCAGGTGTTGAGAAAGTTGCACAGAGTGACCCATCTTCTCATCCAACCTGTTTGGTAGAAAGAGAGGAGGAAAACAAACATGCATGCATGTGTGAACTTATCGAGGCCGGCAGACTTACCTACCGAGGACGTTTCTATTTATTATTATATTATTAATATTAAATATTAAAATAAAATATTATTATTATTATTATTTCTATTTGTTATTTGATTTATTGATTATTGCGACAGGCCTAAGTCCATCAAAGAGTTTCTACAAATGAAAACTCAGAAAGCATGATGCCTTTAGGCTTAACTGTCATTGAAAAATGAGGACAAATGTGTACACGTAACAATGTCTGGAAACTGCATTCGCTAATAAACCCTTCATTTGTAACACAATGTGCAAACACCCAAGTATGAAGCATTTATATGAGCAAATACAAATCATGTGTGTAGATTTTTTTCTTCTCTGAATTAAGGGCACCATTATTTTGGAATTAAAAGATACAATTCTGAATAAACAATGTTTTCTTATAATGATACTAGCATCCAAGAATTCATGGATTTTTGTAAGAGCAAAGATCAATTTGTTCTCAAGATAAAAAACAGATAGATAGATAGATAGATAGATAGATAGATAGATAGATAGATAGATAGATAGATAGATAGATAGATAGATAGACAGACAGACAGACAGACAGACAGACAGACAGACAGACAGACAGACAGACAGACAGACAGACAGACAGACAGATAGATAGATAGATAGATAGATAGATAGATAGATAGATAGATAGATAGATAGATTATCTATATATCTAATAGTATGCAGTGACAAGAAAAAGTAAATAATATCAATGTTCCAAACTACTTGGAAATGATTCTTGGTCAGAGCCTGTTCCTGATTCCCATCACTATTCTGAACTCTTAACTCAGAGCAGAGTAAACTGTACATATGAAAGTGAATGCAACACGTCCACATCTATCAGCACACAGTGTTCCCTTTTTAAATCACACCAGGAACCGAGTACACATACATGAGCCTCCTGATCCTCCCTCTGCACGCCCACGTTCAATCATACATGTTCGATGCAGAACACTTCATGAATGAAAATGTATAAAATGAGCCACAGATTAGCAGTTTCAAGCTGTGAACCACGCAGTAAATGGAGGGAAGTAAATGGAAAATCAACCGACAACAAAAGAAGAAGCACTTGTGAATGAAAGACTGCTTTGAATAATATGATATTGTTTGTTTGCTACAACAGGAAGGATCATAAAAAAATGAAAAATCAGAGAGACATCATGTTGCTGTTAGAACCATGTGCTTCTGCTGCAGTGTCGAAACAATTACCACTGTTTACAGCGTACATGCTATCCAGCAGATTTTATTTGTTTACGAACAATGACCTGATTTCTGCACATATTAGCAGAGTGCATATGTCAGTCAGCAATCCCTACCTGCTGGAATAATCCTCAAGAAAATTTGATGAGTCAACATACAGGCCAACATGTTATAACTGATCGTCGAAGGGCTTTCCACAAGTGCCAGCTGCCAGCCAATAACCAACTTCTCTAGAAAAACCAACAACTATTTTCCTAATGTTGACCTACATATTGATATGTTGCTCAATTAATTCATCCATATATAATGCAGGGATGTCCCAATTTATTTCATCCAGAGCCATATAAAGGATAAAATTAAGTAAGACTTCACACCTCAGTATTATTTTCCTACAAGTGGATGAAATTGAGGTTGAGTTATGCTTAATAAGTGAGTTATTCTTCACAGAAAAATGAACAGTCTACATCAAGTCTTTCCAGTAAAGGCCTTCCGGAGCTAACAGCCATTCTTTGTTAAGGATTTTGGGGTAACCAATCAGATTTCAAGGCCTATGTTGGCCTTGGCTCCCTCTGGATTTTCCCCTGGACAGGATAACAAAGATGTTTTGTGCAGCGGGGAGTAGAGTTGCTGAAAGCTTATCTTCACATTCAGAAACAAACAAGGACAAACTGCACAAAGCTGGCATACTGCCAAAGATTGTTGATATCTGAAGATGACTAATGTGGGACCTAAGGATAGAGCAGATAACATGAGCATGCTTGTTGTGGTGATGTGCTGCTGTGGTCCATTTTTTCATATTTAGGCATTATGTAAAAGCGTTATGTTCAAATGTGAGCCTCATTTCTGTTTTCAGCATTAGGTGTTGGCCAGATAAAAATGAACAATGTGGCGCAGTTGGCCCCCAGGCCTCAGTTTGGACACCCCACATATAATGCATGTTATGCATCCAAGCTGAGAAAAAACAATTAAATTAGTGATGCACAGTATTATACATGTATTTGCTTTTGTTTCTTACACTGAGACAGAGTTTTGCGTCCAAGGTTTAAAAGGTGAAACAACTTAACAGTGGTTAACTATGCTGTGAACACAATAAAAAATATAAATATTTGAACAATAAACAATATTCACCTATTTAAACCTGAAAGCATAAATTCCTGTTGTCAGTGTTTTCATCCCTGAGGGTAACCTGAATTCTTTTGCTAACATTTTGACTTTGCAAACTCACAATCTACATCTCCAAATAACAGTTTAATAGTGAGGCTTTTGACATCTTAAACAAGAAATTAAAATGTGCTTTAGTATTTTTTCCGGAGTTTAGTGTAAAATAGTACATTTTAAAATCCATGGCTAAAAATGTTAATTACATTTTAGCATTAAAAATATCATATCAGCTAAATAGCTTTGAGATTATGGCGTATTAACCATCACAGAAACATATTAAGCTGTGGCATAAACCTTCCATTGGGTGGTGGCATAATAGATTTGTTAAACACAGTCCAATGGTGAATTTTCCAGAGGCTTCAGACTCACATCTGCTCCACTTTCCTTTATTTATACAGTTAATAGATTAGCTTAAGACAGGGTTTCAACAATGAATTGGCTTCTAAAGCCCCTATAAATGAACAAACCACATAAATCCACCATGGACAAATGGTCTGTACATTGTCAGGATGATTTCAAATCCAGATTTGACACCACTTTCTTTTCAGGTCATGGCCTCTAAGGCCGAACAATGTAAAACAGTTTGTGGAGTGGACTGTGGCTAATGCTAATGTTAGCAATGCAAGTCCCTCAATTCTTCAAATTTCAGGTTGCCATCCACATTCTGTGATGAATGTGGTTGTTTGCTGCTTCTGTTGGGGGAATGTACATACAGAAAAATAATAGAAGTGTTCATAAAGCACAGTCCTACACCAAGGTATTTTTGACATTGTTAGCTAAGAGATTAAGAAACGTGGAAAACTACTCAGTGTCAACAAATGTTAACAAATCCGTAAATAAAAATCCTGGACCTGCATCCACATCACCACCAAAATATTATCACTTCTTCCTTGTGCAGACCTCACTGTGCTTATGAGATGCTACTGACACTGACTTTTTGTTTTGCAGTTCTTTGTTTCCATCCAGGTTTAAGGGCCTTTTGGCAACAAGCAGCTGGTGGGCAGACCGCAGAACCCCCAAATGGAATTTAGGTTGAATACACTACTTTAATTAAATACACATCATTTCTCGTATTTTTACTTGGCAGACAGATTTTGGTCAGCAGATACTCTGTGTGTTGCATGTGGTCATTAGTAAATATTAGTGATAAAAATCTCAAGCAGATTGATAAAAAACACTGAACTTTATCCATGCTGCAGAATAACCACACACATCCCTAATCCAGAGTTAGAAGAAGGTTCTATAGCCCTTGCGTCATGCTGATTACCAAGCATATCTGTGTAGAGGGTATTAATTAATTCCACAAACACATTATTTTAGTGTGTGCAATGTTCACATAAGGCATGTAGTAAACCCCAGGTGAATTAAAGTCCATCTAAAATGCACAGCTCCATGTCAAAACAGATTACAATGCTCGTGCACCATGAAGGGCCTGGTTTATTAGCAGGCGCAGCCATGTCCTCCCTCCCTTGATGCATCCTGCTACATGTCCCACCTGTTGCGTGAGAAGGCTGTCCTTCTTCCGCCCTGCGATCAACCCCCTCCATTCCCCAAATACTCGTCTCCCCCCATTCGCAGGACTGATGCCAGCAGGCGGACAGTGCCATCATTCAGCTGCCTCCTCTTCTGCTCGGCTAAACACCGGGGCTAAAGTGCAGACAGCAGGGAGTGTGGTAGGAAATGCACACACGGTTACTTGCAATAACACACTGGTTAAAAAACAACAACATCACACATTGACTTTTCCTGTTTTTTTTCACACTAAATCTTGCTGCCACGTTAACTCTCACACACAAATACAGACAAATCTCCTGCAACACCAGGATGGCAGAGGGCCAGGACCGTCATCTGCACGGGGCAGAGCTGGTACCTTGATGGTGGCTCGTTAGGCAGGCCAACACAAATTTCATTAACCCGGAGGTTAACACACTCCGGACGTGTGTTTTCCAGCTTGTCCAACTTGAGCAGCACTTCATCTCCCCATCATATTTCCACAGCTGGTAATCCTACGTGCTACACTGAAGCAATCAGAAACCATTCAACAAAAAATGACCAAAGATCAAATCATTAAGGTTCAGACCAAAAGCAGATTATAATATCAAACTGTCAAATTAAAAAACATATGTGTCTTTAATTTCAGGGATGGTAATGGTACCATAAAGGGTGAATATTCATGTCCCAGCAGCAAGCACTCAGGAGCAACAATGGAACAAATAAACTGTATAAACTGTCATGTCAGCTCTCATCTTCCCTCTTAACTGTTCCTCACAGTCCCACACAAGCTGTTTTATGACCCTGAAGTCTAAAACTCATTACTTCTTGATATTAAAATGAAAAGCTCTCTGAAAGTTTTAAATTGCTCTTTTTTAATATTTTATTATTAGTATTTTTGTTGTGAAAAAAGTGAAACAAGTGCAATACTTGAACACTGGACAATTTCCACATGCAGAAACCCGGAGAGGGGCTCGGGGGCGGGGCAAGGTCATGTCCAAGTCCAGGGTTTAGCTAGCCTTGCAGAGCAGATGGACCTGCCTGATTCTGAAATCAAGAATCTCCGTCTTGCCAGCCTCCATTGTCAAACGGTTTCACTCGGCTAAATGCTTAACGGCCCAATCAGGGAAGAGAGGAGGGAGCAGCGGGTGTGATGACAATAAAGTCGGCGTCTTTTCTGACAGCAGCAGCATCGAGTCACTGTCGGCCTCCAAACCCTTTATTGTGATTTTCGTAACCTTTGCAATTGTTAGTTTTAGGTTTTTTTTTTGTATTAGCTTGTTCATTGTTTTGGGTAAATCCTTGTTTTGCGTGGCAGCGTTTGCTGCCTTTTGTTTTTGTACCCGTTTTCTTTTTGTTAATATCTCAGCTTTTTAGTTTGTTAATTGTACATACCTTTTGCCTTTGGCTTCATTTTTTTTGTTTGTAAATAAATTGTGAAATTTTGATAATTGTCTTGTTTATATTTTGGAGACCAAGACTGATTTTTCCCGTTTCTTCCCTGTAAATTTGTTACGTACCTTCCCCCTAGACGGGTGCATAACAACAGTCTTAAGGCAGTTAAGCTATCGGCTTACTAGGGCAAACAACAGTCAGCTGTTGTTAGCCATTAGCCATAGCGGCTAACAACAGCTAGCCACTAACAACAGTTAGCCACTACCGCTAACAGCCATTAACTGTTGTTTGCTCTTGTAAGCTGTTAGCCGCTACGTTTAGCCGAGAGATGGAGACTCGAGTTAAAGGCTGCATCCATATCTCCACCCTCTGGACTTGCAGACTGAGCCCTCACGGACTTCAGTCATACGTAATGTGACGTCTTTACCGTCATCACGTAAAGTCTGCAAGAGCGGGAGTCTACTGCATTATGAATGGAGCTAATAGACAGACTTGGAGTCCGTTTCAGTTGTTTCCGCGAAACTGTATGAAAAACTATCGTGCAAATAAGATATAAATCCCAATCATAGGCTTTTTTTGAGAGTGAACAAATCAACACTTATACACATAGGCTATACACATCCAAAAACAGAATTTTTTATTTACAGAACCAGACTAATATTAATTAATTGGGTATTACTTACATTGGAAGACTTGCTTTCGTCCTTTTTCTGCCATTATTTTTCTCAGCTCAAATAAATAAATATAAATGATTTCGGCTTCAGACTGCAAAAAATTGAAAAATTAAAACGTCACGTCCGTATTGCAATGAACTGTGGGTAATCAAACTAGTGAAGTCTGCAGAAGTCTGCACCCCAAGCAGACTCTCTGGAAGTCTGCAGAAAGTCCGCTTGAGGCCCCTTGTGGACTGGATGAATGGTGGATTTGGACAGCCCTCAGCACTCCCGTACTTCCCGTGAACGCGCCCGCAAAGTCCGCGAGTTCGCAAGTGCGGTGAAGTCCAGAGATTTGGATTCAGCCAAAGACTCGTACTCGAGTCGCATTTTCTTCAGACTTGACTCGGACTCGACCCTGAAAGACTCAACAATTGACTCGACTCGAGATCAAAGACTTGTTGGCAATCTTTATTTTATGGTGGATTTTTTGAGTGTGTAGGGAATGTTTGCTCCACTCCCCTCCCGTCCCTCCCTCTTCATGGCCGCTTCCAAACCCCGTAAATTCACTGTCGTTAAGAAAGCACCAGACAGGAAGTCACCGTGTGGAGTATCCAGAAGTTTCAAAATAAAACATGATGTATGGACTCTTGCACGTAAATGTGTGACTCGACAAGTCTTGCCCCTCAAAGACTCAAGAATTGACTCGACTTGAGGTCAAAGACTGGTGACTCGACTCAGACTCTAAATCAGAGACTCGTGGGCATCTCTGGTTTAGCAGCTACATATGCTACGTCATAGCAGTGCCGCTTGATATGACTGGTCTGTGATGAGTGTGATGTGCCAAACGATCGTCCAATCACAAGCTGCTGTTGTTTTTGAAGGTTCTGCCCCTGAAAACATTTTTGCAGGGCTCCTCCCAGATGGATTAGTGAAATATTTCCAATATGGAACTGTCCACCTGGCATGTCAGGTTAGGGTGAAGCAGCATGAAGCTGAACAATGACACAGTGCAATGGCAGAGATAACAGTAGAGATGACAGGAGACTTTTTTATGTGTTTTAGTCATGTGTGCCCTGTATGGCACCTGAGCTTCAATCACTTTAATCAGTTTGATAGCAGTTACTGGAACATGCCGCTAAGACGCTTGTGCAGATTCACACATGTATGTAACTTCTGCTTATGGATTCTCAAATCGAGTCCTTTTATTGAATTTTATACTGACATGCAGCTCTTGTCCAGGTTCTGATGAGATCAGGGGTAGGATGGATGAGTCTCATCATTTCCATCTCCAAACAAACAAAATAAAACAAAACAAGAACCAGCAGGGGGGGGGGGGGATGTGGCGATCACTCAGGAATCGAAGATGGAGTGTGAAATAAGCAGTGTGTCTGTATATGTGTCAATCTAAGTGTGTGTTATGCATGTATGTGTGCTCAGTGGATATTGTGGATTTCGGCTGAGATGAAAGATGAGGGGATAGTGGCTGTGAAAATTGGATTTAGACTGAAATTTGGCTGCTGCAGTTGAAGAGGTGGAGAAGTGAGAAGTGGATTGGGTTTTGTTTTAATGGCTTGGCCCAACAGCAGCAGTCTGGTTGTTTTTAAAGTAACACCCACCTTTCCAAAATGGCTTATAATTTGGTTTGATTTAACAGCAGCAGCATCAGTATAATTTCAGTTTTAATTCAAGGTTCAGCTTTCCTTTAAATTAGTTTTTTTTAGTGCTTTATCATAACTATGCTGTCTTTATTTTTATTTTTTGCCTTTATAATTGTGGAGGATTTAACCCAGTTACCCTTTATCTTACTGTATTTTAGCCAGTTTCATAAGTCATTCTCCTCCTTAGCTATATTTTTTAAAGTACTTTTATTCATTTTTCTTTCTTTTCCCTAATGCCTGTTTTAGTCTACAGCAGTTTTTTATCTGTTTTTTATTTTCTGTCTGTCGTCTATTTGTAAAACACTTTGTATTTTTACGTCTAAAAACTGCTATATAAATAAATCTGTGTTTGACTTTGCATAGGGCTGCTCAATTAAAGAAAATCATTTTGAAATATCTACTACTCACTGATAGAAAAATATCACTACACGCAACTGAAAGATCAACAACATTCTCAACACTTTACTTCCTTACTTAAAAAAAAGACAAGCAAAACATATGTTGTTGCTGTAGGGCTAACACCTCTTATCTCCAGTTTTTATGACATTTTATTTTATTTCTATTAAAGATGCTATGAGGAGAATCTATTGAGTCAGTCAGAAGTAGGAATTTCCGAATTCCGAGTGGGAAACTGCAACTGGATGCACCAAAAGACGTGACCCAAGCCAAAGCGTGTGTTTGTTGTGATGCTAATGAATGCAGCTCTGACCTTCCTCAGAACTCTGCATTGCTTTACAACTTCTTTAATCAACAACTACAGGATGCAAAGCCACGAGGTAATGTATCTCTTTATAGTTACGTAGCGGTAGTTTTTGATGTGTGACAACAAGCAATTTTTGGTAAACTTAGTATCATAGTTTTGTAGTTGGCTATATATGGCTACTTACAGCCCGGTGCTCTAAGACGTGTCTGAATAATATAAATTTGCTCTAGTTTTAATTGTCTTGTTCCCGAAGTTGAGTATCCAGGCCAGTCCAGCCCTGTCCGACCCGACCGTGAAGCTAAGGAATAGCATTTATAGATAACCTATTTAGATGCTATAAAACTCATCTTAAAGTGTGTATTTCCATCAGGCATATATCTAAAAGGGAGACTTTTTTGCAATTACTTAGGAACTCCTCATAGCATCTTTAAATAGATCAGCACTTTTTTATTTCCTCATTTGTAGCAATTTTGGAGATAAGCACTTTGTGCCAGCTAAAATATATATTCAAATAATCTTTCTAAAAATAATAATGTATAGAAAAAGACAAACAAGCGCAAGACATCCTGTGGCAAAGCAATTTCTTCATCTTGTACTTTGTATTCATAGTTGTTGGATGTATACATTATATCTGAAAACAGCTCGAATTAAATGCATTTCATCAAACAATCCTGGATGTATGATATAGTATGTTATTACATTATAAGGCCAAAATATATATCCAAGTCTGTATGTGGTGCTCAAATGATAAAAAAATATTTTAAGAAGTCCACAAAAATCTACTCAATTACAGCTGCATGAATAAATATTTCTAGTTTCCATGCATGTTTAGATGTTAACTGAAACTGCAGAAGTATTGTGAAAACAACAGAGGAGCCTGAGAAGCCTTTATCCATCTGTTGTCTCCTCCTCCACACAGCAGGTTCTCCATCCATGAAGGATGCAGTGTGAGCTGTTGCAGGGATATCATTCATCCCCACTGTGGAATTACCCCGACAGACAGCGAGAAGGAGATTTACTGGGTTGGTCAGATAAGCTGTTGGGTGGATTCATGGTGGAGCTTCTGACAGTCCTGCTCCCAGCTCCCCTGACGCAAGCTAACATCAAGACGCCTCCCACATGTGTACACTTTTATGACCCACCCCTTTAAATGTAATAAGACACCAACACACGGCCTCCTCACATGAAAAGACTGCTTTATGTGTAGCACAGTTTGCTGGTTCTGTTGCATGAAAATATTTCTCAAGGCTAATGAAGGCAGATGCACTGATTAAATAATTTATTTTTGTGATCACAGTGGTAAAAACACAGAGGTTTCTGTGGCAATGACTTCAGTCTTCAAACTAAATTAAGAGCTTGTAGAGTTTTAGAAATAATTCTGAGGCGAGCCCACCATACTGTCTCAGTTGAATATAAATCACCACATTATTGAGGCTACATTTCATTTATCACTCCTTACAGATTTTCCCCTGATGAGAGCTTTTTTTATTCTCCATTTTCATCTGATTAACAGGGCTCTTCCACACTCATATGAAGGCCCAGGAGCTTTAAATTGAAGCAAAATCTAAAAGCCTCACCACCCAGCTCAGCTAGCTAAACATACCCAAACTACTTTGTTGATTTAGCTTGTAGTCTGCACCCATACTGTGCTCAGCGTTCCAATAAAAGCTGCTGAATTCAACTCCATCAGAAATAAACCTCGGATATTCATCATGACTGCTTCGGAAATTGCTTTTTTATTCAGCATGTAGGTTGTTTGTGTTTTTTTGTTTGTTTGTTTGTTTCTTCCTTTCCTTCTCCAGGATGTCAGGAGTGTGTCTCCAGTTGCTTTATTCACAAACCTTAAACAGGTACTTGCCAATGTTCAATGCTGCATTAATAAAAGATGGCATGAGAAAAAGGTGCTGTGTTTGTTTTACATACGCTCCGGTGGTGTCTGTTACCGTTTTTCCAGCAGGGTGGATCCCTCCGAGGAAAAAAGTTGACCAACCGTGAGACCACAAGAGCTAAAATTAGGTAAAGTGACATCGCGGGGCATGGTTACCATGACAGCAAGCCAGCCTGAGGGGGTTATAGCTGGGATACAACAAGCGGAATCCAACTTGATACTCAACTACGACTACATGCAAGTGTCTGAGTGGGAGTGTGTGGTTTTACATCTCAGCTGAAGAGATATTAATGCAGCATGACAATGTCCGTTTTATTTTTAGTCTTTTAGATGCTATCCATTTAGGCCTGCAAAAAATCAACAGTGAGCGCATCACTCATGGTGAGATCAGCATCGTAACATCCTACCAGCATGGCACGTTCCTCGCCCATATGTCGTCTCCATAGGCAAGCAAGCAGCCAATCTGTCGCGGCCCCAGAGACTTCCCCTCCTCGACTTCCTCCTTCTCCTGTGATGGCACAAGGTGAGTTTGTGCGTGTATTATGTGCCGCTCTACAAACACAGGCAGCATGTTTGTGTGTTTGTGAGAGTGTGTGTGCCTTCCACATTGCAATCATGGTTAATCAATAGAAGCCTGTATACAGCGGCCCAGCCTCCTCAGTGGACCTGTTGATGCAGGAAAACAGGGGGGCTGTTGTACGACTGGGTGGCCGCATAAATGTGGCACTCATCAAATATGCACTGCAGTGCTGCCTGCCAACACACTTTCTCATTGGAATTCTGATTAAACAACAAGGCCGGGTTGGCTAGTGCGTAATCAGAGAACTATTTAATAACATCTTTGGCTTTCCGTCATCATCAAAGTTACTGCAGTTACTTTTGTTTTTCAGGAAATGGCTCAAAAAACCTCCACACGTTCACACAACTCCCTTAGGTACTACTCAATGTAATTATTTGTTTGATCAGCCTTTTTATAGAGACATGCAGGATCAATTTATGATGCAAAAACCTCAGTCTGTGGCAGAGGGATGATTGCTTTAAACGTATGGGTGTTTGGGGAATTTATAAAGTGTCTTTTTGACCAGTTTGCAGTTTTAATAGTAGTAAAAGCAGTGTTGTGATCAAATAATGCAAATTTAAAAACATCACAGCTTAAGTGCTTGTTCGGCTTCTATCTAACCCAATTAATAAAACAGCCAAATTTCTCAAACCTGATACCATACAACTGAAACATTGAAATCCACAGACTGCAAATCTGTGTGTAAAGATAAGGTGTGTTAACACTGAAAACCCATGCATGATGCAGATCCACAAATAAATATAAAATAAATAAGATAATTGGCAAGGAGTAGGCCTGTCACGATAATCAATAAATCAATTAACCGAATGATAAATAAAAATGTCCTCGGTAAGTTTGCCGGCCTCTATAAACTGACAAGTGCACGCATGTTTGTTTTCTGATTCTCTTTCTACCAAAGAGTCTAAATGAGAAGATGGCTCGCTCTGTCCATCTTTCTTAACACCTGGGTGCATTGGTTCTATAGCGAATTTATAGTGGAGTGAGCATCTGTCAGACATTCAATCTTTGTGGGGGAGGCGGAGTCGCTCGCGCGTACACACACACACAGAGAGCTGAAGTAAGCATCCTGAGGAGTAACGAGGAAACAAACAATAATACGAATGATGGCACGAAAGCTACAGTTCTTAAGCTGACTGCCCAAGTGTGGGAATATTTTGGTTTTAAACAGAATGAACAAGGTGTGAGCTCATGAACACAGACGAGCTGATCTGTCGAATTTGTTTGAAAGTAGTGACGATGAAGAAGAGGAGGTGCAGCGGAGCCTTCGTCCTGACAGTCAGCACTTACTGAGGCGTTTGGTTGGCAAAGTAAAAATAAATAAAACAGCGCAAAATGGTGCACTTACAGACAGTGTTGTTCGCTACATTGCAAAAGAAATGCAGCCCTTCAATACAGTTGAAAAAACAGCAATGTTACAAACGTTTGACAGACAGTACAGATTGACTGGGAGAAAGTACATGTCACAAACAATTCAGGATAAACTGTTTAAATTCCATTTTATTTATTGTTTTTATTGGAGTTTAGTTTTTTCTTTACAGAGACAGGGTCTATTTTTTCATTGTTTTTGATGAGTATAATTATTTTTATTTACATGCAATTTTCCTAAAAGATAGTCCATTTCATTTTCATTTTTTTCTCTTTTCTTGTTTGTTAAATTTATTACATTGTTTGTTTAATTTATTTAATTTAAAAGATCTTGACCTTCCAATTACAGTTAAATACTCTTAAGAACTTAAAGTTTCTTCCTTTGATATGGCGTACTTATATTATAATTACATTAATGAAAAAATGAAAAAAAAATCAAAATAATATTGACAATAATATTGTTTATTATCAATAATTTTTTTTGGACAATAATCATCCAGCAAAATTTGTTATCGTGATAGGCCTAGCAAGGAGCCCTTTTTATTCATACCAGAGTCCAAGCAAGACTAAGCACTGGGATTTTCCATGACTGCGAGCTCACACCACAGCAGGAATAAAGTCCTGCAGCAGCACGGGCAGTTCCTGCACACTGTGATTGACCTGTGGTGCTAACAGCTCCTAAACCTGCTGTTGGTGCACGGAGGGAGTGACACAGCCAGCAGCTTTGTGTGTCAGCAGAGTGACTCTGCCCACTGGCTATGAAGGAGATCTTTTTTACATTGTTTAATGGACATCCTCCAGGATGGACGAATTCAGCAAAACAGAGAGAGTTTGTGTGTTAGTGGATCAGTCCTCATCTTCAGTCTGTCATAATGACTGACAGACTCCAAATCTTCTTGTCGTTCATCAAAGAATGCACATTTTTTGGTCAATGCAACCCCTGGACCTGCAGTGATTCACTCACAGACTGCAAACAAGTATGTGTTCTTTGAGAGACGGCAAGAGTTTCAAGCTGTGTATCGTGGTTAACTTGCCTGTCAATACATCGTGGCCTTCCATATAATGTTGATAGTGTAAATTCTTCTTTCACTTTTACTTTTATTTTCCTTTATAATGAATTTGTTGTAGCTGAAAGACTCTACATGTTGTAACCTGCTTAATATCTCATCGATTTTAATGTCTTTATTTAAAGGATAAGTTTGATTTCTACAGCTTTCACATTGTTTATAGAATGAAGTAGAACAATATACTCACCCAGAAGGCTTTCCTGATCCAAACAGTGCTTCAGGAGATATTTAGATCCAAAATCGAGCGGCAGACATCCGTATAATGGTAGCACACGGGGCATGTATAGCGCCGCTCCTAAAACTGCATTAATCGTCCAAAAACTCATTAGTTTCACCAATATTTCATCATGGTCCACTCACGCTACTCCTCCATTACAGTCTGTGTCGCTCCACCCATGTTTTTGTGACTGTGCTGACCTCTGAACTGAAGACTGCTCTCTGGAGAGCTGTTCTTCTCTTTGCCTCCACGTCCTCCTTTCGATGAGCTCCTCATCTGTAAACTCTGGCTCAAACTGTAAGGACACCCATCATATTCAAAGTTCTCCTCCACAACATCTTCATCCGATAGATATTTGTCCATTTTGCACAAAACTGGAAGAAGAAAGTCGTTGTGTAGCCGGCAGTCGCCCCTGAAACAATGAGCCGTACTGCACATGTGCAGAGGCAAACATTCTTCTTCTTTAGTTCAGAGGTCAGCACAGTCACAAAAACATGTCTGGAGCGACACAGACTGTCTCGGAGGAGTAGCCCGAGCGGACCATGATGAAATATTGATGAAACTAATGAGATTTTGGACGATTAATGCAGTTTTAGGAGCGGCGCTATACATGCCCCGTGTGCTACCATTATACGGATGTCCGCCACTTGATTTTGGATCTAAATATCTCCTGAAGCACTGTTTGGATCAGGAAAGCCTTCTGGGTGAGTATATTGTTCTACTTCATTCTATAAACAATATGAAAGCTGTAGAAACTGAACTTATCCTTTAACTATACGTATTCCATTCTGAAATAATTCATCTTTGAACATCACTGCAGAGTAAATGTTGATCATCTGTGTGAGGCCTTCAGTGTTCCTTCAGCAACTTTTGTGAAAGCACCACTAAAGACGGCTCAGCTCAAAATTCTAGGCCTGTCTCCCTCATTATGTGGAGTCAGTGGACCAACACATGGGCGCGCTGAGGTGAGTAAACTGAAGTCTGAAACCCTCGACGAGTGACTATAAACTCACCTGCTGCTCTCTGCCTCTCTGTCACGCTCCTCAGATCATTATTCACAATTAAATAGACGAGGCCTCAGCAGGGCATTTGACTCAAAGATGTTTACATTTCTCATAAGTCTCCTGGTTAGACGCCAAGGAGACATTATCTAGCGGCAGAAGGACCCGCAGCAATCTGTCTGATCCAAGTGCTCGCTCAAGGAGACGCTCTACAAGAGGCAAATCCAATTTTCTCCCAAATTGGGACAAGCGGAATGGAAATTTGACAAATTGTCATTTCATATTTAAATAAGGGAGAACTCAAGCCAAAAATGAAATGACATTATTTCTACCTGCCCCTGCACCTCAGCGCTAAGAATCAATGAGAGCATGTGCGCAGAAAGAATAGCCACAGCCTGATATGAATATTTACACACTTCACGGAGCCCCAGTTCCAGTAATGGCTGCGTCTCACTTAGGAAGCCTTGGTGTGGGAGCGGACGTGTTATTCAGAAGAGGTTAAGTGAGCTGACCTGCTCAGATGCCTGCTAAATGGAAGACAGTCAATTAGGCACACAGACCGGCAGAACAGCCTCCTGCCTCATCAGACCAGTCACACAGGGTTACATGACCATTAGTGGGACTCTTAAGACAGGACAGCAGAGACAGAAAAAAAACTGAAATGGGTCTGACGTTGTGATTTCAGAGAATGACAGGGTCATCTTACTCTGAAGGTGACTGAACTAAGCAGCAACACAGCAGATACTGATGCGCTGTGGAGTCACAAAGCCTCAACAACTACAATTACAAACATAGCACATATTTGGCCATTTCATTAGGAACATTCCATTATCATTATCATTATAGCTGTGAATGTAGATATAATGCTATGAAAGACATGCATTGAGATTTCATACAAAGTCAATGCAAAGACGCTGCTTGATGCACGCCCGGGCGGAGCGTTGGACGGGTTTGGTGCGGCGCTTATGGAGCGCTTCGGTAGCGTTTAGGGGCGTCAAACGCCTCGACGCTCGAGTTGAAAATATTGAACTTTCAACGCAAATTTGTGTTGAAAGATGACATCAGCAACTGCCGGCGACTGATTGGTCAGACAATGTCGTCATCGATGAGTCAGGAGCACGACGACCTAGCATGCTAGCGGTAGCTACCATTAGCTTACCCTCATACGTCTTTTCTTTGCAGCTGGATTGCTCTCGTCCTCGGCTTCATTCTGTTGTATAGCTTCCAAAACTCTCCTGTGCTTCTCAAGGGGTATTTCTTCTTACCACCTGCAGCCTTCTTCTGCTTTCCTTTTTTACTCAATTTGTGACAAAAAGCCACAGATTGTTGTGTCGCGCTCAAAATGACGTCACCCCAGTGCCGCTCAGCTGTTTACAGCGACACTGCACCCTGTTGGGCAGGCGACTGGGGCTAATGGAAAAGCAGCACAAGGCGAGTAGAGTAGAGCTGGGTAGAGTCGAGTAGAGTAGGGCTAGTGGAAAAGGGCCATTATTTGGCTCGTGTCAATGCAATATTAAAGCATGTCGCTGATTTTCAAAAGTAGAAAACTATCCTTTATAAATGAGGATTATCCTGCAGAAACAACTGAAGTGTTTCAACAAAAATCTGATGAAGGCCAATCTATTCAGTAGTTCCCAAAAAATCCGTCAGTGTGACTAACTGTCATCATCAGGAAACTCAGAGTGGTTGACGCCGGGAAAACCCCATGGCTGAGATCAGAGACAATGACCCGATCCTTGTGTGTAACTAAATAATGTGTGTGTGTGTGTGTGTGCGTGAGGGTCCTCTCTTCAAGGACAATCCTGATCATAGGGTATCACTTCACACAGACAGCTGCAGCAGAGTACAGCATATCCCCGTGTTTAAGCCGTAATGGTCCATTACATAATCCAGCATGTTCCATACACCAGCACTGATTAACTGGAGTACTCACTAAGCATCACACACAGCGGATACATTTGATCAAGTGTCACAACAACAGGTGAAAATCTGTCCCCGCCTGCACTGGAGCAGTTCCATTTTTCAGAGTGGGCCGCCTGTGGTGCTGACCTCCGAGGTCACCTTCATGAACAGCCCTTTGATTATTGATGTTGAAAGCGGAGGTCTGGCTTTTTGACCCGGCTCTGGCTCATGGTGCTCTTTACTGAGCACGGAGAAGGAAACTGCTGTTAAATTATAAGACACACCGCCTCTCTGTGACACTGAACATCTGACGGGACGCATCAGGCTGAGTCATTCTGCACCAGGGACACATTTGTATGCAACTTTGTATTCAGACTAAATATCTGTTGCATGGGTTTTTCAAACTTGTTGCTTGATTTAGATGCAACAACTAAAAAAATCTGTATTGAAAGACATCGTCAAGCAGTTGATATCATGCTGGAGATATTTGCTGTTAAAAGGACATGGTCTATGCTTCTCATAGACGGATTTGCTGGGTTTGCATCATCTTTAAACATGTAGGTGGAGCAGTGGCCACTGCTGGTCAGTCAATTCTACCCTCCGTTCCTTTTCAAGAAAATGATCTGTGACCCTGTCGTACCAACTAGGTGTCTTTTCCAGGGATTTTACCAGTGTTCTCTCAATGGCCAGCAGAGCTAGACTGCTTAAACGGCCTTGGCCCATTGTGTTGTGGGTGTAAGACTTGAGCCACTTTAAACAGGAGAAGCTCCTCTCCAGAACAACTGAATGTAAAACTTAGAAGATGCTCCGGTGGAGGGTTATACTTCAAGATCTCTGATTGGCTCATTTCACTGTCAATCAAAAAGGGATTCGGCCTCAGACTGATCATCCAATCATCATGCAGAAGCCGAGCGTCCAGGCCAGCCCACTGCCTCATAGACCCCCAGAGACGCTGAGCGTCCGATGGGCGGGACAAAGCCCAGCGTCTATCCAATGACCGTCCAGTTTCCACAGTGGAACAACCCACTCTACGCTTCCCCATCGAAGTCAGAAGACGCTCAGCGTCCGACTGTGTTAAAGCGCTGAGACGCTGCGGGGATGAATGAGAAGGAAGTCGCTCCAGTTACCTGTGATAAGTAGCTGATTCTGAACAAAAGATGAAGGTATTCTAGAGCATGTTTAGTCAATGAAATGAAGACACAGCAGGACATATCAACACGGACTATGTCAGAGAGCAAGAACGCGATAGAGAAGAGGTACAGAAAGCAAGGATATTACCTGCAATCTGAAGTTTCCAAAAGATGAAACCATGTTAATAAGGACAGACTTTCAATATGGTTCTGTGACATGAAATTGTAGTGAATATTCGAATACCTGCCTGGATGCAATACTCTGAAAATAAAAAAAAGGAAAAGTGCTGAACGGCACATCACCACTTAGAAACATTAAGTCCTGTCAGTAAAGCCGCAGCATCCTCATAAACTTTCATAAGAAACCAGACATTGCAATATTAACATTTCAAGCAGCGCGTAAAGAAACATGGGAGAATTTAGTCTGTGTGCCAAACAAATGAATTAAGTATGATTAAGCTTATATACAGGGAACTAATTGAACCCTAACTAATTGAAAAAGAATCATGTCTTAAACATTTCACAACAAAATCTATTTTATCTCAGGCCTGTCCTCGAGAAGACAAATGAAAAATGTGAGGCCTCACATCGCTGTTAAGTTTAAGAACAAGAATAAGAGTCTGCTGGCTTGAAACTCATGGCTCTGCATCATGACAGCGTCAGAGTATGGATGTGATAATTAGGTCTTAATTAAACAGGTAAAATGTGCACACACTGAGTAAAACAAATGCTGGCTTGATTTCACATTATTAACTTTTTACACTATACATTCAGACGTTCTATTCTGTTATGAATAAATACATAAATGAATAAATTAAAGCTTTCTTTCAATACAAAGGCCAAAGAATCTTCAATACTATATCCTTACAACACATTTCCGTTGTGCTTGCTTTCTAGTGGATGATTTATCAATAACTGCTACAATTAATGAGAATATTTATGAAGTCAATAAGAAATCTGCCACAGTACAACTCCTATTATACGTCTTTATTATGTTAGACAGCTAAAGTGTACAGGAGATTTATCACAGCTTGTGTGGTGTTATTTCCAAATGTCTCACGTTAGTGTTCTTACAATAACCCTGCTAGTCAAACTGTACTCAGCGGTGACTTTATAGAGATGTAAAAATAGCTCATGTTAATATTACAGTAGTCTAGAATAACCTTGTGATGTGTGACTACAGTATTTATAGAAAGGCTGCCCGAGGTCCAAGGGGTTCGACTTAAGAAATCTGATTATGGACGGGCAATGAACTGGGGGATGAGATCGAGGATTATCTGAGGGATGTACAGTCCTGCTCAGTATTATTGGCACCGCTTCATTATTTTCATTACTTTAACAATATCTTCAGAAATAAATTGAAATGTACAAAATTTATGTCATCAGGACCTTTTAATTAAAGGTCCGAAATACTTGAACAAAAAAAGACAAACATTTTTACCAGTTGCATATTGTAATTTCAAAGAGGGAACTGAATAAAGCATGTGCAGCAATAATGGCACCCCTCTTCAGTATTTTGTTGCACACCCTTTGGCACTGATGACAGCCTCCAAATGTTTCTTGTAGCCATCTATAAGCTTCTTGCACTTCTCAGCTGGTATTTTCTCCCACTCTTCCTATGCAAACTGTTCAAGCTCTTGAAAATTTGCAGGTTTCTTTTCCCCAATGGCAGATTTCAGCCATACCAAAGATTTTCAATCAGATTGAGATCAGGACTCATTGCTGGCCATTTTAAAACAGGCCATTTTTCCTTTTCAACCATTCCTGTGTGCTTTTGGATGTGTGCTTTGGGTCTTTGTCTTACTGGAGGGCCCACGATCTTCAACTCAAACCAAGTGTTCTTACACTTATTGATTTGATATAGGACTCTGATATTTACCATATCAACCATTGGTCTTTAGGAGTTTATGTAAATCTTAGTTTTGGTTGATGTGGAGGACAGCAGGTTTAATATGAAGGGTTATCATTTGTTTTTTCCTGCTGCATTAACTCTTTTAAAAATAGCACCTACGTGATTTCTGAATTTATATTTTCAAGAGGACATAATGCATTATTTGCACACATTATTTGGTATCTAACATACCAGATGCATAGTTTCACATGTCCATGTCCAGAGTCAGCCACTAGGGCTTCAAGAAAACTTTACGGTGACTGCATGAATGTTTTGTCTGTCGCATTCATTTTGAACGACTCAGGCCCCATCCACACGAAGACAAAACGCTTAAAAGTTTCCAAAACGATCGTCATAAAGACAAAGGCATCTCAGAGAATATGTGCATCTATATGAATGCACTCAATACACATCAAAACGCTGTAAAACACATGCCAGACCTCTAGGGGCGCTGTAACAATATGACAGAAACAAGCGGAAGCAGATGAAAAAACAGCGGGCATGTGCACTTGCAGCGAAAGTTGTAAACAGAGATTGTGATAAAGTGATCATAAAGTGCTGTAATGTGTCCTCGATAATTGTTTGTTCAACTCGGTGGTGATTGAGAGGAAGGAGATTGTGCTGCAACAGGGATAGTAGGATCACTAGCTTCATCAGCACATGTGCTTCACGTACGCCGCCATTGTTGTTGTTGTTGTTGTCGCGTGTGGCACATGCGTGTCAATGAAGATATGAAACTATGAAGTAAGCGTATCTGAAAAGTTACAGAGAGCCAGTAATCACAGAGCTGTGTATACGGCATTTCAAAATCTTTCCACTCTGGAACCTGGTTTCAAAACTGATTGTTTACAGACCCCCAAAACGCCGTCTTTGTATGGATGATACGCAGAAAATGTATGCGTTTAGACCTCGGTTTGGCTTCGTGTGGATGGGGCCTTAGATGCGTGAGGTTACTTCTCACTCTTAGCACATCTAAACCATGATCGCTCTACTTCCTCTTGTCCCTAAAATGATGCTGAAAAGCCGGTCATTTTGTGACGGGGTCCAGACTTTTCCTCTTAAAGCTTTGCCAGATGGACCTGCCTGATGACAGAGATGGAGTCTGACTAAAACAGCTGCTTTTCCAGGTTAGTGGTGCATGCATGCATCTGTTATCCATAGAGGGAGAAACAGATAAAGTTCAGCATCTTTGGCTCTGACACTGGGTGAATGGGACTGAAATCAAGCTTTTCAATCCGGGTTGTGACTAGGGCTGAACGATTTGAGAAAATAATCTAATTGTGATGTTTTTCCCCAATATTGCGATTTACTCTGCGATTGTTTTAATGTTCCTCATCTTATGTATTCTTAAACAAACATAAGCAGTAGATCTTTTTATAGGAAAACCAATATGACATTAAATTAATCTAAGGACAAAAGATTTGAGAAAAAGTGGAGAAGTGAAGAACAGAAGCAAAATAGGTATGCAATTGCAAAAAAAATGGCAAAGTGACAAAGGAAAATTGATTATAGCAGCAAAATTGGGATTAAATTTAAAAAAGCATGTAAAAATTCCAAACATGGTCTGACAGTGGCCAAAAAAAAAAAAGATGAATGGGAGCAAGATAGGCATAAAGTTGTAAAAACTGGGTAAAAAAAAATTTAAACAGGCATTAAATTGCAAGAAACTACATCACAATGCCAAAATGTTCAACACATTTTGGGTTAAAAATATTGAACTGTCTGCTATTTGAAAATTGTAACAAGCCATATTGACATTTAATCTAATTTGCTTTATTAGTGTTCAAGTCTTTCAAAGCACCCATTTACAATAATATGGGGTATTGAGTTTGCCCCATAACAGATAGCCTATTGTTATGTTTCTGTCCACTAAATAATCTAACTGTTCCAGGTATTTTCATTATTAAATCGTGTCAGTATATTATTTTGTAAGAATTTCAGTATAACAGATTCAATATTAAAGGTCACACTCCATCCTCACCTGTTATAAGTGCTCATTCAAATCTCAAACAGAACTAAAAAAGTTCAGTACAAAAGTTAAACAGTTAAACAGAAATGTGAACATTAATTTATCACAAGTAATTATCAGTATACTGTTTTGATAACTTTTAATGTTAAATGTAAACTTGTGCTTTAGCCTCTAATTTACTACAACTGTGTTTATTTATTCATTATTATTGATTATATTCACTGTATTACTGTATTTGCATAATTACCTCCACCAAGGAGGTTATGTTTTCGGGAGAGTTTGTCTGTCTGTGAACAAAATAACTCAAAAAGTTATGGATGGATTTGGATGAAATTTTCAGGAAATGTTCAGCATGGGAAAAGGAAGAACTGATTCGATTTTGGTGTTGATCCGGATCAGCGTCTGGATCCACCATGACGAAAAATGTGATTTTCATGAATAACTACTGAACTAAAATAGATATCATTATGAATCCAGTTGCTAATGGTATGTTTTCATGGTCAAGGAATCTAAATATTTACATGAAATAAAGGTAGGACTAATATTATGGTAAAAATAACAATATGGGAGAGGACTGTGGTGCTGGCGGAGGTCTGCGCTCTCCAAGTGCTTTTCTAGTTGTATTTGTATTATGTATATTTTATTGTACTCTAAATCCTGACCAGGGACAAAGACTGCAGATCAGCTGAAGCTACACGTCTTATATACATTCACATTTCCCATTTTCCCATTTTGTGTGGCAATGTTGTATCATCCCTGTTAAATAAACATTGAATAAAAAAATTAAATTTGAAAGAACAAGTCCTTTTCTCTTTTTTTAAGTCGATAACCACTGCAACCTGGAGAATCCCATACTTTGCTTGCTAAAATATCAAACTAGAGCTTTGTCATTTGTTTTTTATTCATTTGGAGAAATTGTTATAATAATTTTAGGTGGGTTAAGATGGCATTTAAGCAGGGGCGTAGAATTAGGTAGGGACACCAGGGACACGTCCCTATCAATATTATGCCAGTACTGCATGGTCCCTAACATAAATAACAAGCACAGTATATAACTTTATAAGTAAAAAATGCTTATATTTAATGCAAAAGAGATACATGTTTTGGTTATTTTATTTATCATCCAATGTATATTTTGTGTTATTTAAATGCAGTAGCCATTTAAGACCAACAATACAAGTTGGAGAAAAAATACAATAAAACCTTGGATTAATAACATGACTTTATACTATCATATTGTTGGGGAATAAACTTTTGGGTAGTCCTTTTTTGGTTTTGGTTATATACTTGTCAGACTATAGCCATACCATCAAAATTCTGATTGATCCCAAATTGTCCCACTGTTTCTATGTCATGCATCAATATATTTTTGTCAAGAAGAGCCTGGAGGTAAAGTATATACCAGTAAAATAGTTTTTATAAAAAGATAGTTTGCTTGTTTGTTTTGATTAGCTCTACATGACATTAAAAAAACAGTCATAAATGCAAAACACATCAACTTTCAGGGGTGCCGTCTTGGTGTACTTTTACGTCCCCACCAATGTCAAAATCAAATCTACGCCCTTGCATTTAAGGGTTATTTGACCCCTACTACAAAGAGTCTAAAATTACTTGAGCATATATCCGTTTAAATAGAATATTAGAAGGAACAGAAAATCATCCCCCTATGGAAAAACTGAGCCTGCACAGCCTGACAGCAGAGGAGAAGTTTGGAAACAGGACGTCAGTCTGCGTCGTGCGTAAACTGTTTCCCCGCGTTAAGCCTACCTTTCCCGTAGTTGAAGTGCAGTTTGATGGTCTTGCCCTGGTTGATGTGCAGGTAGGTGAACCACACGGCAGAGGTGAGCAGAACCAGCAGCAGCAGGAGCTTGAACTGCTTCCGGATCTTCTTCACGGGGAAGCGCAGCATCCTGGCACGAACATCCTCCGGTAGCTGCCCGGTACAGAGTCGAAACGGATCCGGATGGAAAGTGTGCGCCCTCGGGCTGCTGCTCGAGCTGTCTGAGTCCTCTCAGCTGCTCTGGACTACTTGTTCTCCCCCCCACCCCGGTCACAACCACGGCATGTGACCGGCGGCCACTTTAAACAGGGAGTGTTAACTACACGCAGCTCAGAGCGCGTCTCATGCCCCCCGATCCACGCGTCCCGTCCTCAGATGTGGGTCCAAACAGCAGGTCTGCGGCGGTCATTGCTTGTGAATGCAGTCCTGCTTCTTTGCACCCCCCGCTCTCTCCTTCTATGAATAGCGGGGCTTGTGAACAGGCAGTCCCTGCTGGAGGCTGGGCTGGGGCAGCAGGGAAAAGGCTGCGGATCAAAAGCCGCTAAGTTCACTTAAGACTGTGACCAAGGGAGCAAAATAGCAGTCCGGCGATAATCTACTCAAATCCCCGGCGGCTCAAGCCTCTGCTGACACCGAGGCGCTGATTCATTTATCGGCTACTCCACTATCATCCCTGGGCATGGGCAGAGAGCCTCAAACAGGAGACAGCAGCCTGTCCGAGCATCTCCAGCACTTCATCCGGACTAAAGGAGCATTCCGGATATTCTCCGACAGGTGTCCAGGTAGAGATGAAGGTGTCACTTTCCTCCGCGCTCTCCGGATGAAAGTGACACCTGAGCGCGCTGCCGGCGGAGGGACTCAGATGGAGCGCGTTTTTATCCAAGTCCTGAGAGAGGAGGGGCGATCAGCTGTCATCCTCACGCGCAGGCTGCTTTGGAGCAAACACGAACCCAATGCAGATCGAAGCAGCCTTCAGGAGGAGAGTTGTCCGACAGATATTTGAGCACCCATGGGTCCATGTGCTCCCCCCTCGGTTTGTGTTCCACCTCGCGGCAGGTGCGTTTCAGCCAATTCTCCCAAAGTACCTGCAACGAGAGAGTCCTCCGCGCGCACAGCAAAGGCAGAAACCCAAAAACCACATCCGAAGAGTTCAAGTCCTAAACAGTGAGGCAGTACAAAGAAGCTAGCTGCTGTGCTGTGCTCCGTGCTGTTATTCTTGCCCGAGCTTTTCTCCCTTCAAAACGCCGCAATAGCATCGTCCTGCCCGCCTGTCACCGCGCGCGAGGATGAAAACCAGCCGAGCTCGAGCGAAGATGTCGAGGAGAGACCTGCACCCAGCAGCGGGAAGCCCAGGAGGGACCATGGCTCTTTTTGTTTTGTTTGGCTACAATGGAGCACGTAAGGGTATCTCCTTTCACCGCACACAGCTCAGTACGCCCATCAATTGAGCATCTTAACGGTGCAGAGCAACCTACCTTGGGAGCGCGCGGAGTGACGAGACCGGCAGCCAATTAGAGTCCAGCAAAAGGTTCAGAGTGGGCGGGACGACGAGGCCCCCGCTCCGCCGCGGCTCGGTACCACCGTGATCCATCATCCAATGGCTGAGCGCACACCCGAAAACCTGATCAGGTCTCCGTGTGTGCAGCTTGGAGCTGAATTAAAGGCCCCGTGTTAATTAGATAAACAATGACATTACTGTGCAGCATGTGCAGGTAAAGAGGAGTTAAGTGGATTTTATACTGTATTTATATAGTATAAATTATAGTATAGTATTATGTAGGCCTTTACTGACGGACATTATTCTTGGAAAAAATATCACGCTTTAAGGATAAATAAAGTAAAGGGAATTTCTCAATAAAAAAGCTTTAGATGACATTAAAAGAGTTTAATGTGGTGTTAGACAAGAAGAAACAGGAGCCACTTCCAATGCTAAGTAAGATATGGGTCCATTTTCATCAAAAAAAAAAAAAAAAAGAAATACATAATCACAATAAGGATTTTGTGTAAGTAATATTTGTGAATTAAATTTAACCAAAAAATAAAACAAAAAACCTAAAATACAAAATATGGAGTCAAAATGGTGCCAATAAATATCATATTTATGAGATAATGTGATGACATAAGAGCATAAAAGGATATAAAGATAAAAATAATGAAATTAGATTGCAGAGGAAAAACCTTGAAAATGATGATACAAACTATCCAAAATAAGAGATGAGAGGTCATAGTTGTAAACTAAGCTGTCAAGAATATTAAATAAAAAGCAACAAATGGGTCAAAGAGAATGATGATGAAAATAACTTTTTATAATCAATATAGAAAAGCTCAAAACTGAGACAAACGGTTGAACTTACATCACAAAATTACAAAAATACAGAAATTTGAAAGAAATAATCAAGTTGTAGGATATTTAGTGTTTTTTTTTGTTTAGAATTTAGTTTAGTGTTTATATTTTTACTATTCTAAATTAATTAATTTGAATTAATTATGATTACATTTTTGTTAGTATTCCAGTAGTTTATCATTTCTTTAGTTTGGGTGTTTTATTATTTGTTTAATTTGGGCACGGTGGCACTATAGGTTATATAGGTAGGCGCACGGTAGGGACCAGCATGCACCTGGGTGGGCAAATGGTTTTTTACCGGGAGAGGCACAGGGATTTTCCTTTTTTCTGTGTTTGCTTGATTTCTGGTTAAATAAACCACGTTTTTGTTCAAATTGGACATTCATTTGGACCTTAAGTTTTTCCCATCCGTGTACACCACAACCCACGGTGCAAGAGTGGCCTTTTGAGCTTTTTATGAAAGAGATTGTTTGAAACTTTTTCGTTTTTTTTTGTGGACAAACGGCCACTACACAACTCAAGTATTGGAAGATATTAAAATTCAATATTGCAAAAACAAAGGTCCAAATTTTAAGATCAAAATCATTATAATGGGGTAAAAAGTTTGAGGTATGACAAGACATAAGCTCTGCATTAAAGTCAAGAAATAAATAATGTAGACATAGCTATCAAGTGAAAACATTTAAAAGTACAAAGTAAAGTCAAATGTTACAATTAAAAGAGATCTCAAAGTTAAAGATCACAATGAAAAAATGAATGATAAATAGAAAAATATGATAAAATAGGTTTAGAAAGTACAAAAAGTTTTTAAAAGTCGATAGAATTTCAATGTTACAAGCAAGAAGACTCACCTGGTAAAGATCAAAAAAAGAAAATGTGGATGTTTGTAATATTTTCTGGGATATTTTATTTAATCATTTGACTTTTATTTTATAGTAATGAAGAACTGTTTTAAACTTCTGACCTAACTGTATTATTTTACTTTTTGTTCTACATTTTTTGTTCTTTCGTTGTCTTTCGATTCCACAATGATGACTTCAGAACACAACTGAGATTTTTTTTTTTTTTAATTTTACCGGTACTTTACTTTCATCCCTTTTTCTTAAGATGATAAAAATGTGCCTCTATAGTAAATAAACATGTTTATAGTAGTAATTAGCATCTTAATGGGTCTTTCTCCTAAAATAATTAGTTTTCCTCGAGTGTTTGGTCCCACTGGGTAATAACAGTTTTTTAATTTCATTTTTTTCAAATTATTTTTTTGTTTTTTGATTTGAAATAAGAGCCTCTCTTTTATCTGGTGTCATTTCAGTGCTCATATTGTCACACAGTAGAATAAAGTAAATGGGCCTTTGGTGTTTGACTCTTGTTTATTCTTATTCAGCTAAAAAGTGTGTAGATGACTTCTGGTCTATTTTGTCCAGCTGGAATGATCTGGATTTTGCTCTTACAAACTCAATGAAACAAGTCACTATTTATTTTCAGCAGAAACACAACCTGATTTTTTATTTGAGAAATGGCCCTTAACCCTTTAAGGACCAAGACCATAGATTATAGCCAGAAAATTATTATTTTTTTAGCTGAAATGTTTGTTTCACTTTCTGCTAAAATCCAGAAAAATCAAAATGTCCTTAAAACTCAACATATAGATTTTTCATATCTCAATTGATACATTAGGTGTTTTTGGCAACCGATAATCCATTTTTGGACATTTTTATCATTTATCTGATTGTATTCAGATGTTTTTTTTTTTGTAATTTGTTGATCATATTGAGTAGCAAGAGGTATTATAAAAGTATGTATCAAATATGATACAATTGGCTTTATAGCCACCTTTACAAACCCCAAATGTTGACAGATTTTTTTTTAAAGATGATTCATTGTAAGAATAACATCCATTTTTTCTTTATTTGTGCTCAGTCTGTGTAGCTGAAATAACATTTCCTAAACTGACGTTGCAGTTCATTATAGAGCTCGTTAGCAGGTTATGCACAAAATGTAGTCTTTGTTTTGAGTGAATGTGCGTGGGAGTGTGTGTTTGGCCGGCCTGCTGATGCACAATGCTGCCACTCTGTGGTAAAACTCTGAGGAACAACAGGAGGATGAGGGAAGTCCACAAATGTTCTGGACAGCACTTGATTTAAAAAGACTCTCAGAGCAAGTACAGAGAGAAATATTATCTCACCAATAACAGAACATCATATTAATTCATGGGAAATACCTCAGAAGTCATTTCCCTAATGTTATTATAATGGAATATTTCAAAACCTTAAAACAGTGAAGTTGGCACGTTGTGTTAATTGTGAATAAAAACAGAATACAATGATTTGCAAATCCATTTCAACTTTTATTCAATTGAATACACAGCAAAGACAAGATACTTAAAGGAGACATATCATGCTGATGCATGATTTAATACTCACATATAATATAATAAATTTGAAAACAAGACCTTACACCCCCTTAATTTTCAAAAAATGGGGTATTGTATTTTTGCTGATATCCTAGAACGAGATTTGATGCGTCTGAAAATAGGTCATTGTGAGATGTCCGTGAGATTTCAAACGTCATGACGACACGAGGTACCTTTCTTTTTATTGGAGTAATCTGATAAAACACTTCCTCCTCTGTGATGTCCGTTAGCCACAAAACCGTCACCGAGGAACACATCCACCAGCAGCAGTGTATAGTTCCCTAGCTCACATTCACTCATTACCTGCTCTGGCCTGTAGGGGGACTCAATACGCGGTCGCTGCATTGAGCCTGCTGGAAAATACAGTAGAAGAAGAAGGACAGGCTGGCTCTACCCCCGATAGAACTGACCAATCAGAGCACAAAGGGCTGTGACGTTGTGAGGTAACTTTAGGTCATCCTCAGATCCGAGTGTTTCAACGAGAGCTTGATAATGGCCTAAAATGAGGATTTTGAGAACGCTATTGTGGGGCAATGAAGGAACTAAATGACTTGTACTGAGGACAGAAATGCTTTACAGGCATCCTAGCCTGGCATAGTGAAAAGGAGAAACAAGCATGATATGTCTCCTTTAAAGTGATATTCCGGGATTGAACAAGTTGGGTCCTATCACAAGGGTTAGGGCAGAAATTACCTCTACAGCAGTGTTTATGTGGAGAAGAAACCCAGGGCACTTTCCTTTTTTTTGATCACACCCCAAGTGAAACGGCTCATGGAGGAGCCAGAGCTGCAGCTCTGGCTCTGCAGCCACAGCTGAGTCTCTTCCGCGTTGGCCGTTTCACGGCGCTATGAGAAATAGAGCCTTATTTAGCGGTGTTTTTGTGTGAAAGTAACGCGCTGAAAATTCTCTAAATAAAGCGTGAATGCAGACCGATATCAGACTTTTTCAGTGGGAGTCCGTTTATTTGTGTTTTTGATCAAGGAAAATATGGCCCCGTGTGAGTCCAGCCAAATCAGCAGAGGAGCAGAACGGGAGGACGAAGGGGGTGTGTGCTCGCAGTGACATGGGCTTCTGTGACACAGAAACACTGCTGTAGGGGTAATTTCTGCTCTTAAACTTGTGATAGGACCCAATTTGTTCCATCCCAGAATATCACTTTAATGTTCAAACTGGTAAACTTAGTTTTTTTGCAAATATTAGCTCATTTGGAATTTGATGCCTGCAACATGTTTCAGAAAAGCTGGCACAAGTGTCAAAAAAGACTGAGAAAGTTGAGGAATGCTCATCAAAGAACAACATTTCTCAACCAGCTATTGCAAGGAATTTAGGGATTTTATCATCTACGGTCCGTAATATCATCAAAAGGTTCAGAGAATCTGGAGAAATTACTGCACGTAAGCAGCAAGGCCCAAAACCAACATTGAATGCCCATGACCTTCGACCCCTCAGGTGGTACTGTATCAAAAACCGGCATCACTGTGTAAAGGATATCACCACATGGGCTCAGGAACACTTCAGAAAACCACTGTCAGTAACTACAGTTCGTCTACATCTGTAAGTGCAAGTTAAAACTCTACTATGCAAAGCCAAAGCCATTTATCAACAACACCCAGAAACACCACCGGCTTCACTGGGCCCGAGCTCATCTAAGATGGACTGATGCAAAGTGGAAAAGTGTTCTGTGGTCTGACCAGTCCACATTTACAATTGTTTTTGGAAACTGTGGTCGTCGTGTCCTCCGGACCAAATAGGAAAAGAACCATCCGGACTGTTATAGGCGCAAAGTTCAAAAGCCAGCATCTGTGATGGTATGGGGGTGTATTAGTGCCCAAGGCATGGGTAACTTACACATCTGTGAAGGCACCATTAATGCTGAAAGGTACATACAGGTTTTGGAGCAACATATGAAATCCAATCGGATTCACCCGGATCTGATTGTATTTCGGATCGGATTGTAAGAGGTAGTCTACGCCAATTGATAATCCACTCCATGCTTCATGTAAACGGCTGAGTGGAGCAGATTGGGTTGATAGAGAGGATCGTTCGGTCTGTAGGCGCTCCGTAGTACGTAAGAGGCACGTAGTGACGTACGCAGAGCGTGTCCAAACAAACATGGCAAACAAACAGAAGAACTGGACGGTGGAGGAAACAAACTTTTTAATAGAAACCCCGACAAAACACAACGTGGATCCATCTTTCTCGAGGTAAACAGGAAGCAGGAAGGGCACCTCTTCTTCTCTTACACATTTGCAGGTAGTGGCAGAGTGACCTTCTGCGCATGTCAAAAAAAACAATGCAACCGGATTCAGCTGGGGCCATGCAAACTAGGATTGAACGTGGATCTCTTTACTCAAAGTTCATGTAAACAGATCAAATCAGATTCACCTAATCCAATCAATTTCAATCAGATTGAGGAAAACTACCCATGTAAACGGGGCCAATGATCCAAAACATAGTGAAGAATCCCGCAGGCTGATAGAAGGTTTGGAGATTAAGTAACTCAGCGTTGGCCTACAAAAATACAGCATCCCTGCACCACTCTATACTGTTTTTCCCTTTGCAGACAGAACCCATGCAGACAAGGGGAGAGCATGCAAACTGCACACAGTCGGAACAGCAGTCTTCTTGGCACACACACTTTCCTTCTTACCTTATGCTAGATGGCATAGAAGTAAACCCAATCAGAAAACTCATCCTTGCAGGTCAACCCCCCTTTGTCCTTGTAAATTATTAGCAGGGACCTTTTGAGACTGAAATGTCTAATACAAGGACACAAATGTCAAACTTTGACACTTTTTTGACACTAAAAGTCAAAAGCAACTGAAACCAATTTAAATGCCACAGTCACTGGAATCTCTGATTTAGACATCCAGTATTTGTTTATCTTTTGATATCACTTTCTATTCCTCAAGCCTAGTCCACACCATTGCATCACACACCACATAAAGTTCACAAGCAATGTTTCTAACCCGTAAACACACTGCAAGGCCTTTGTTAATATTTTACTGTAAAATCCAAACTGAGTAATGCTCCCGTGCTTTCTGGTGAGTAGAAACTGAATGAGATGTCAGTCATTTCAACACACCCACTCAGAGCAGAATGAGAAAATATCATTTGGGCAAACAAAAACCTCAGAAATTGAAAAGTGTGGATGTAGGTGTTTTCCCAGGGGGTGAGAGAAAAGTCCAGAATGTGTGAAGGGAGAATTTTTTAATATTGCTTCTGCAGATACTTTTTTATAATGTGGCATTCATCAAATCTTACTAGAAGTACTGGATTTATGTCCAGTTTTATATAAGTCCAGTTATACAGATGTGGCTATTGATGCCATTAGGAATCTAGATCAGGATCAAATGGCACAAAACCTGCTCTCTATAAGTATATGACCTCAATTTAGTTTGTCCCAGCTGTGCCTTCTGAATCAGATGGACCACAAACCGTAATCCCTATCTCTGTGGATTATTAATGTAATCTTCAGAGCAAACACTAAGCATTAATGAAACGCTTAGGTATTCATCTTAGGCGCGCTGAAATGAGTGCTTATTGAGTGACCTTCGCCAAACACCATTAGCACTGAAACAATAAACTTCACCTCACTTTGGCTGTTGCAGGTAAAACTGCAGGTATTTCATCACACACACTGGTTTGAAAGTCACCTAGAGTGTGTAATCCAGCGTTTTATGTGCTGTTTTTTTTCTGTATTCTCCCAGGAAATTATCATGGGCCTGTTGAGGTTCCACTCTGTTCCTTTTTATGTTTGATTGTCTGGCTTGTTTTTGTCAAAGTGAAGCCAACAACAAGCCTATTTTCTGCTCCATCAGTACTCTCTCTAACTTCACTATCATTTTCATCCACTAGAAGGCAAACATCCAATGAGGGCGACCTCCTCGCTTTTAAATTTACATTAAACGTAGACAAAAAGTTTCACTGTGCATATGGCTCCAAATTTCTGTTGGCATACATCTGAGGCACTCTCACATACAGGATGGTGGTCTTTATGTATAAAATTTAACTCTGATGTCCTGGCTGTAAAATCTAACAGCTGCCTTGACTTGCAAACATGAGTTAACTTTTACTATGTTAACAAAAATATGTCTTTATGACTGGTATTTATTAAGTAAGAATCACTTGCATGTGTAAAAATGCAAAATAAGTGCAAAATACTTAGTTTTTAATGTGATGATTTCTTTTTAATAGTTAAAGAGACTGTGAGCAGTTTCTAAGTAATTACAAAAAAGTCTCCCTTTTAGATATATGCCTGATGGAAATACACACTTTAAGATGAGTTTTATAGCATCTAAATAGGTTATCTATAAATGCTATTCCTTAGCCTTCCGGTCGGGTCGGACAGGTCTGGACTGGCCTGGATACTCAACTTCAGGAACAAGACAATTAAAACTAGAGCAAATTTATATTATTCAGACATGTATATATATATATATATATATATATATATATGTATATATATATATATATATATATATATATATATATATATATATATATATATATATATATATATATATATATATATATACATATATATATATATATATATATATATATATATATATTCAGCTTGAATTTAAGTAAGACATTTTTAAAATGAAAAAGGGTTGGGACTAGATAAGTTTGTTACTTCTTCCTACACCCTTTTCGAACTGAATCTGTTATAATTTCTTGCAAACATTAATGATAGTAGAAAAAATACTGTAATTGCTATCTGCCTTTGCTTACCTTTTATATTTTATTTATTTTAGTTGGATTTGTATAGAGATATACATATGTAGGTTTTTCATTTTAAGTTCGAAATAAAACATTCATTCAGTCATTCATATAGCCGGCTACAAAACTACCATACTAAGTTTTCCAAAAATTGCTTGTTGTCACACATCAAAAACTACCGCTACGTAACTAGAAAGAGATACATTACCTCGTGGCTTTGCATCCTGTAAGTTGTTGAAAAAAGAAGTTGTAAAGCAATGCAGAGTTCTGAGGAAGGTCCGAGCTGCATTCATTAGCATCACAACAAACACACGCTTTGGCTTGGGTCACGTCTTTTGGTGCGTTCCAGTTGTAGCCAGAAGTAGGAACTTCCAAGTTCCGAGTAGGAAACTGCAACTGGAACGTCCCCCAAAGTCGGAATTTCCTACTGGGAACTTGGTGAAACCTCGCCACTCCCTAGCTAACAACAGCTAACAATAGCCTGGTAGATCAGCATGTTTTTTTCCGACTTCAACTGGAACGCCGATAAGTCGGAGATGATGTCACTCCCATTTCCGAGGTTACTGGAACGCAGCATTACGACAGTTGCCGCGCGTGCTCATGGGTAGCAGAGTCTTTATTTCGCCAGTAATAGATTCTCCTCATAGCACCTTTAAGTGGTTTGCATGCTTTTTTAAAGTAATGATAACTGATTGGATTTTACAGTGTAGGGCTACACCCTCAGCATTCTCTTTCCATGATGAGTCAAGGAGGAGGCTGGATAATATGAGCAGTGAGGGTATTCTAGGTAAAGGGGAGCAGCTGTTTCTCCTGGTGTTTCCTGGGACAAAGTGCAGAAGGAGGAGTGAATGCCCAGGTGGCTCTTACAGGTGTCAAAGTGTGGTACTGAAGGCATAAAATCCTGATCAGCTCTGAAGTGGGGGAATGTAGTTTTAGTTCTCGTCTGAGGGAGAGAACCATCATTGTTTTTCTAATGAGCAAGAGTCTAACTGCCTTAAAACTCTCAGGTTATGTCCTAAATATCAGCAGTGAAGTAAAATATCTTTGTCATGTGATCACATACCAACTGACAGATTTTATTTATTCGTTTATTTGGCAGGGACATTGCAATTGTACATAGTCACAAAAACTATTTGCAGCTGATGCCATGCAAGTGGAGTTTATAGCCAAGGCTGATTCTCAACTCCTGGTTGGGCCTTTCTACATTACATAAAACAAGAAATAACAGTGAAACATTAATAAGAATCTTTAAAAAAAAAAAAAACTAAAACTATCAAAAATTAATACTATCAAAAAATAGTACTCTAATAAATAAATAGATAAATCCTTCTTCACATGCACACAGTATTCTTCAAAAATGGGTACAGGATTTTTTAGCCATGACTTAAGCCTGGCAGTGATGACACTGAACCAGGTGATGGTCTTGAGTTCAGATGGTAGCAAGTTACACATCTTTGCACCTTTATAAGAAAAGGAGGACTGACCAAATGAAGTTCTGCAGCGGGGAAGTACACAGTTCTTATGTAAGGAACCCCGTGTGGCTCTGCTGCTGTTTTGTTTCTGGACAAATGAACAAAGTGGCTCTGGTGCTAGATCATTGATGATGACATGTATCGTCAGTGTCGTACGCAAGCTAATACATTGTCTAGTAAATTCGGTCATTGCACTGGTGATGTGAAGCTGACTTTGTTTAAAGCGTATTGTTCACCTTTGTACTCTGCACATCTGTGTCTGAACTATAAAAACGCTAGACTTCAGACATTGCAAGTGGCATACAATGATGCTCTGAGGATACTTTTAAAAGAGCCCAGATGGACTAGTGCGAGTGCACTGTTTGTGAGTGTGAGAGTGAACACACTGCAGGAAAATCGGAGAAACTAATGTTAAATGATTCTGAGAATCAAATTGTTAGGGTACTGGTATGAGTGCCTTTAAAATGAATTGTTAGTCGATGTTTTTCATTGTTTTCTTGTTGTTATGTGTTATTTTGATCCTTTTTTACATATAGACGTTGAGTCTGAAATAAAGCCTATCTATCTATCTATCTACAGTACAGGCCAAAAGTTTAGATACGCCTTCTCATTCAATGTGTTTTCTTTATTTTCATCACTAATTCCATTGTAGATTCTTACTGACGTAATGATGACCACTTGTTTCTCTTAAAGGTGCTATGAGGAGAATCTATTTGCGGCGACATTAAGACTCTGCTACCCATGAACACGTGCGGCGACTGTCATAATGCTGCGTTCCAGTAACCTCGGAACTGGGAGTGACATCATCTCCGACTTATCGGCGTTCCAGTTGAAGGCGGAATAAAACCTGCCGATATACCAGGCTATTGTTAGCTGTTGTTAGCACACCCTGCACTGTTGTATGAAGAATGTAGGAAATTTCAACTTTGGGGGACGTTCCAGTTCCATTTTCCTACTCGAACTCGGAAATTCCTACTTCTGACTACAACTGGAGCGCACCAAAAGACGTGACCCAAGCCAAAGCGTGTGTTTGTTGTGGTGCTAATGAATGCAGCTTGGACCTTCCTCAGAACTCTGCATTGCTTTACAATTTCTTTATCAACAACTTACAGGATGCAAAGCCACGACGTAATGTATCTCTTTCTAGTTACGTTGCGGTAGTTTTTGATGTGTGACAACAAGCAATTTTTTGGAAAACTTAGTATTGTAGTTTTGTAGCCGGCTATATATGGCTACTTACAGCCCGGTGCTCTAAGACGTGTCTGAATAATATAAATTTGCTCTAGTTTTAATTGTCTTGTTCCTGAAGTTGAGTATCCAGGCCAGTCCAGCCCTGTCCACGAAGCTAAGGAATAGCATTTATAGCTAACCTATTTTGATGCTATAAAACTCATCTTAAAGTGTGTATTTCAACCTGGCACATATATAAAAGAGAGACTTTTTTGTAATTACTTAGAAACTCCTCACAGTCCTGTTAACTAAGCTGATTGGTTCTTGCCATAATTTTAATTGTAACAGTTGTCTAATAGGGCTGTGGGCTGTGCTTCAGCCTGACTTCTGAACAACACAAATGATGGTCCAACCCCATTAAAAAGTCTAGAAATTCCATTAATTAACCCTATCTATCTATCTATCTATCTATCTATCTATCTATCTATCTATCTATCTATCTAAAGTCAGGGATTTGCAGGTAGCTGTGGAGGAAAACTTAAACACAAGAGATTTTAGCACGAGGCTGGAGCTTTAGAGGTGCAGACTGTGAATAGTTTATTTTATTTCTAATAGCTTTTACTTGACATCATGCACTCATGAGTTGCCCCCTGGCAAGCATGAAACTCCTCTCTGTCTTACGCTATGGAGGAGCTGGCAGTCTTAGCTAGCAGCTACATGATTTAACCAGATGAATGTTTATTTATCTTGAAGAGAGACTATTCTTTTTCATTCGGATGGACTAGCTGGTGAGGAGACAGCCGGGTTTATACTTCTTCAGAGCCCCATCTCAGGCAGAAAATACATTAAAAAAACAAATAGTGGATTCGTGCTGTCAGACAAACTAATGTTTCAGTAAGTTATAAAGACAGTGGAAAAACAAACTTCTCCTAATCCTGGCATTATTCACGGTGGTTCAGAATATTCCTGCCTTTAATAAGATTTCTGCCACAAAAGTTTGTTTGATAGTGACATTTAATAATGATCCTGAAACCATCAATATATAACAATCTGCAGTTAATGGTTTTACTCACTTACTGGTTTGATGATGAAGAATTTGTTTGTCCTCAATTCAGAAAAATAAACAGAGTTGGTGATTCAGACAAATTGAAATAGAGATCAAAACAGCTCCAGCAACACGTGTAGTTCAGGAAACAACTTTATTAGGCTGACGCGTTTCGGCTTGTGGCCTCCATCAGGGTCATCAGAAAGGCATTAAAAATATTAAAAGTAACACTTATAAAGGGTAGAGTTGAAATAGAAAAAAGTTTGGAATGAACAAACATTTCCAAGAATTGGCCAGTCAGGTGAAGCTACATCTGAGACAGCCTGTGGATTGGCTGTAGGGGTGTGTCAGCTGATGTGATTTTTGACCAGTGAGGTGCTGGCAAGGGGTGAGTGTCCAAAGGGAGGTATCATCGGCACCATTTTGGTAAAAGGCCTGAAAGACAGTTTCCATTAGATGGTGCTGGCACTGGCAGCCATTTAAAGATGGTAGTTGAGCGGAGGATCAGTGTGACATCATATATATCTATATACAAAAAGAACCACAAAGGATAACACAGGGATATACAAAATTTGTGATAAAACAAATTCTTTACAAAGTTTCAAAATGAATTAACATAAGAACATGCTCATATACATAAATACATATATACATATATATATATATATAAAGGTCTTTAAAACATAAAGGAACTCATAAGATGATATGATAAAAAAATAATCCATGTATCATTCGTTCACTTGATTTTCAAAATAAAACCAAAAATGAAACAATGAGAAACGTCTCTAAGATGGAAATGAATACACATATAACAACTCAATTTTCGATTTCCGTTGTTGTACTCAAATACAAAAATTGAGAATGGATAAAGAGATATCTGTCTGATTTTGACATTTTTCTTTCTGGCGGAAGCTGCGTGACCTAGAAGTGAACTTTATCCCGCTGCTGCTCTCGCTGGTCTCACGCAGTTGTGGAGGCAATGGACGTGTTTTTAATAATCAGGGGCAATAAAAGAATCCCTCTAAGGCCAGAGGACATGACCACGGAGAAGATTTTGCTTAAATACCCATGCTTCGTACTCTGTTGACTTTTCCCTGCGCTGTCAGCTAAAAGCAGCCAGTAAATGGTTGCTATGTGGGTTGCCATGGACGCCTTGACATGATTTCTGTTTCCATCCCAGGACTCTACTGTGACTGTACTCTAAATAGCTTAACTTCCTTTTGTGCACTATGTAAAAAACAACAGTGTAGATCTACGTGTTTTTCATTGTTTAAATGGGAACACATGAAATTACCTTGTCTATTGCAGATACAATGGCAACCCCAAGCTGTGCATCAGATACGTGTCCTTTTCTACTCACACAGGAGCTTCTGACTGACATTTCAGAGCACCTTGGTACTCCTACCTTTTGCAGTGCAGTTGCAATCTCTGCATGAGTTTTTCCCTCCTGAAAAAGGTGCTCTACGAGCTCCGAATAATTCTCTCGTCCTGCCATGACGCTAAAGCCCCTTTCTTGTTCCCTTTAGGTCTGAGGAAAGTTCACTTCTGGGTCATGCAACTTTCACCAGACGAAAAGTCTAACTTAGATAAAACTGTTGTTATCCATTTATCCAATTTTGCACTTAAGCAACAAAAACATAAAACGGAAAAGGAGTAGTTATCCGTGTTTTCATTTTCCTCTCAGAGACGAATATTGAGAAAACAATTTGTTTTCTCATTGTTTCATTTTGGGTTTAATTTTGAAAATTGAGTGAACGAATGATACACAGATTAAAAATCATTGTTAAGTAGTGTAGTAGTGTAAGATATTTTTTTTTACAAATATTAAAACCAAATTTAAATAATTGGCTACAAAAAAGCAAATTGAAACATACAAATTACCTTCAGTTGTACATATTAACCCTAGCAGTGGTGTAAAGAGAAGATTTCTCAAACATTACAGTATGTAAACATACCTGAAGGGAGATTCTTCTAGTTTGACTTTGCAGTCTGAGATAATATAAATCATGTCCTGACTGCTGTTACAGGGTTAGAAGTAGATCAATGTACGGTTTAGACTGTCTTAGTTTTATATCCACCTGTGTTGTTTTGTGGAGATAAATTTAAAAACCCTGCGCTGCAGCTATACACAGTGGACAATAGCTGACACTCTTTTTTGCCCATTAGCCCTCCATAGTGGTCACATGACATAAAGCAGTCAGTTCTTTAGGGCTGTGTGGAGGAAGTGAAACTACTGTCATTAGGAGCAAAAGCTAAGTAATCATGATTTAAAGTTAGGGTTTATCTCATGGAAGTGGAATCAAGAGTAATGGCCCTTTTCCACTAGCACACCTTGGCCGTACTCGATTAGCAGCGTGTTATAAGTGTATTGTGGATTTGTATAAGGATGAATTTGACTATGTGTGAATGCTCACATTGAATATAACCAATTTATATATTCTTGCTAATGCATAGGCAGTATTTAGGTTCTCAATAAACTAAACCAGTCTGACAAATCTAAGTATTCAATGACTTGAACACAGAAAATTGTATAATTGTACAGGCCATGTGCTTGTGGGTTTGTATGCCTTGAACTTTCTTTCTCTGGAAATAAAAACACAACAGTCCTTATTTCAATGGCCTAGCATTAAGTGTATGGCTAACAGCAGTTAGTTGGTCAATATTTTCAATATTTTGCTATTTGAGGACAATGTGCTTAGAACAAATGGTGTTATATATGTGTGTTTTGGGTGTAACTTAGCTCAATCTTATCAGTGTAAGCTCTCATGGTGTTATTTCTTTGTAAATCAGTTCACTTTACGGCTGCCTTCTTACTATCAGTTCACTTTACGTTTGGTTAGAATTTCAAATACATAATTTAAGTTGTTTCCTTTCCACAAGCACATAATTTAATTCTTCTCCTCTAATTCTCAGTGTGTTAATTCTCAGAATAAAGTGTTTATTTTTCCCATTGAAGCATCCAAGGTAGAAAAAAGCCCAAAGGATGAGTCAGACTTCTGCATTAAGAAAACTCATTAAATATTTAAATCTCCATTTAAAAACCAAGGTCAAACTTCAATATGTTTATCATAGACCTAATTTTCAGACAAACACACCCCTGGTTGCAAACAGGAGTGCATAATAATTTAGTATTAATCAGTGTAAGCGCACAGCATATAAATGACACCTGCATCAGCCGGAAATTAGAGAGGACACCTGCGCCTCACGCCAAAACACTTCACACTGGGCAAACGAGGGCTCTGGTGTCTCCAGAGGAAGAAATTAAGAAGTACTGCACACCCACAAAGTACTGCACACCAGCTGACTCAGCACATTTTATATAATATTATGCAATATGTGCAAAATAATAACTATTCTTACTGAAGAATATTTTATTCACTTCCTTTCCTGTAGCTGACTCCATCCACCCATTAGATGGAGCTCAATCCAACTGCCAGCTGCCAAGAGGCGAGAGACAAGTTACACCCTAAATAAATTGAAATGTACAAAATTTATGTCATCATTTTAACCAAAAGGTCCAAAATATGAACAAAAAAAACAAACTATTTTTACAAGTTGCATATTGTAATTTCAAAGAGGGAACTGAAAAAAAGCATGTGCAGCAATAATGGCACCCCTCTTCAGTATTTTGTTGCACACCCTTTGGCACTGATGACAGCCTCCAAATGTTTCTTGTAGCCATCTATAAGCTTCTTGCACTTCTCAGCTGGTATTTTCTTCCTCTTCCTGTGCAAACTGTTCAAGCTCTTGAACATTTGCAGGTTTCTAGATTTCAGCCAAACCAAAGATTTTCAGGCCATTTTTTCCATTTCAACCATTCTTGTGTGCTTTGAGTCTTTGTCTTGCTGGAGTGCCCACAGTCTTGACTCAAACCAAGTGCTCTTACACTGGGTCGACATTTGGCTCTAAAATTTCTTGATAATTTTCTCTGATTTCACGATTCCTGTAATACTGTCAAAGCCTCCAGTACCCAATGCAGCAAAGCAGCCCCAAACCATTATGGAACCTCCGCCATGCTTAATTGTTGGTAGGGGAGAAGAGGTTGGTAGGGGAAGATGGCTTCACGAAAGGCATCCATTGTCTGGAACTGATGTTCACTTTTGAAAACTTAACTTGCCATCCATTTCGGTGACATGTGGTGATGTAAGCGTTTCACCCTAAAAGCAGCTCTGATCTTGAGGTTTACACGGAGCTGCATGGAGAAGCGGATTCAAACCTTTCCACTCTGGAGTACATTTTCAAAAGTTTCCGTTTTTCAGTAAAAAGGCGCATAATGTGCTCCATCTGAACGCAAGGCCAAAACGCAGTGAAAACTTATCGGATTTGAGCGTTTTCGGCGCCATGTAAATGGCCCCTAAGACAGGAGTACAAGATATCTAAAACAACTTGTCAACAGCTTACGAATTAGGTAGGTGATCAGAATCTGATAGGCCTACCTTTGTTGACATAGAAAACTTTGCTGCTTTGAACATTCCTACATTAGGAAAGTAAAATTCACTGTCCCATTTTTCAAGATATTTACAGGACTTCTTTGTTTTGTTGGCAGGAATGTCTTCTCCCTCCTCACATCCATTCATCTCTCTCCTCTGTTGTCCCGGGTTTGTTCCCGCTGTCGGCACTAACCTTGCGACAACTGCAGGTGGCATTTCTCATGAGGCTAGTGATGGTGTTCAGTTAGGAGCAGAGGCAGAGGAATGTTTTTTGTTTTTTTTAATACGGGAGAATTACGGGAAAATAGTAATACAGGAGGACAGCGGGATAGAGGGGTAAAATATGGTAGTTTCCCGGCCAAAACGGGAGACTTGACAGCTATGGTTGCTGGGAATTCTGTTAAAAGCATAGTCAGTGTTCACAATTTATGTGTATCGGGATGCGTATCGTATCATGGCCTCAGTATCAGGGTACGTATCGTATCGTGTGGTTGCTGGAAATACCCAGCCCTAATTTGAAGTCCTATGGTGGCACTGTCCTGTAGAAATAACTGTCATTACCACACAGACAAGGGCCCCCGGTCATGAGGGATGCCTCTTACAGGTATGGTGTCAAATGTCTTTTTATTCCATATCATATCTCTGCATATATTCATCCATCATGTAGCTTTTGGGGCCATATTGGAGTTAGTGTCCATCCCAGCTGTTATTGCATAAGAGGTGGGTAGTTTCATATAAAAATGCTCCTCTAAAATCCTCTGCCTCTCTGTCTTTACCTTCACTCATGCAGCACAGCGTCTCTAAGGCTGTGATGAAAGGTCTGAGCTTATATGTCACAGGGATTAAAGGGGGCTTTGCTTCATGCATCCCTGTGGATCAGTCCTGCTGCCCTCTGCTGCGCTACAAACAGGTGTGGAGGGGCACGTCTTCCGGCTCAGCTGTGCCCTTTTGAATTTTCTTCTGGGGAAATAACATTTCTTCATGTTTACAGATGAGTAAACGGTGAAATGGGAAAACAGAGCGAGCAGGAGAGGAGCAATGAGGAGAAAATAAGAGGAGAGGTGAAGATATAAACTGAGGGGGATGTGTATATGGAGGATAAGATGATACTTAAGGACAGAGGGAGACACTTACTGTTGTAACTTTGAGTTAGAGTAAGTATGTCCTTTTGAATCCGCTTGGTTTAACATACCACAGTTACAGTCGGGTTGGGTAACTGGCAGCCCACATGCAGCCTAGGGATGGGATGAAATATCGTTTAGCAATGTATCGCGATACAGTACGTGATGAAAGCATCGCGTTTGAAAAAAATGGATCCTGAAATAAAGGCGTCACGTCCGCTAACAGCACATGTGACCAGAAGTGACGACAACAAACATTAGCACCAACTACCTTGCCTCCAAAATGCCGAATGATGGAGTCAAATGAAGTTGAAATTGAGGACGCTCCGCCTGGATACAAGTCATCTGTCTGGCAGTATTTTGGCTTTCTCATTAAAAAAGATGAAGATGGCTAAAACGAGCCTACCGCTCGTTAGCATACACTCTCTCTAACCTCTCTAGGGTTAGAGAGAGTGTTATTGTTTGTGTTTGGCCTGTTAGGCCTTGTGTTTTCCTGTGTGCAACTCAAACAAAAACAAATAAGTTGTAATTACACAGTAATATTTTTCTTTTTGACTTTTTTTGATATTGTGTCGTGACGTATCGTATCGTGACCCGGGCATATCGAGGGTATATCCTGAGTTTAAATGTATCGTCCCATCCCTAATGCAGGCCTCCTATAAACATGTCACAAAACATGGATGAGGGGGTGCAAATAAATGCTTTATTAATTTATTAATCAAGGGAGAATTAGGTTGTTTCAGTTGCTCTTATACACTGTACGACAGGAAGAATATTACAGGATAAGTTTGGTTTCTACAGCTTTCACATTGTTTATAGAATGAAGTAGAACAATATACTCACCCAGAAGGCTTTCCTGATCCAAACAGTGCTTCAGGAGATATTTAGATCCAAAATCGAGCGGCGGACATCCTTATAATGGTAGCACACGGGGCATGTATAGCGCTGCTCCTAAAACTGCATTAATCGTCCAAAAACTCATTAGTTTCACCAATATTTCATCATGGTCCGCTCGGGCTACTCCTCCATTACAGTCTGTGTCGCTCCACCCATGTTTTTGTGGCTGTGCTGACCTCTGAACTGGAAACTTTCTTTACGGCTGCCGCGCATGCGCAGTACAGCTTCCTCCTTTCGATGAGCTCCTCATCTCCTCCAGCAGCCAGTTGTTGAGTCCCAGCCGGTCCAGTTTGTAGATGAGCTGCTGGGGGATGATTGTGTTGAATGCTGAGCTGAAGTCGACAGAGAGTTAGGCCCCATCCACGCAAAGACAAAACGCTAAACAGTTTCCAAAACGATCGTCATAAAGACGAAGGCGTCTCAGAAAATGTGTGCGTCTACATGAATGCACTCGATACGCATCAAAACGCTGTAAAACACATGCCAGACCTCTAGGGGCGCTGTAACGATATGACGGAAACAAGCGGAAACAGACGAAAAAACAGTGGGCATGTGCACTTGCAGCAAAAGTTGTAAACAGAGATTGTGATAAAGTGATCATAAAGTGCTGTAATGTGTCCTCGATAATTGTTTGTTCAACTCGGTGGTGATTGAGAAGAAGGAGATTTTGCTGCAACAGGGATAGTAGGGTCACTAGCTTCATCAGCACATGTGCTTCACTTACGCCGCCATTGTTGTTGTCCCGTGTGGTGCATGCGTGTCAATGAAGATATGAAACTATGACGTAAGCGTATCTGAAAAGTTGCGGAGAGCCAGTAATCACAGAGCTGCGTATACGGCATTTCAAAATCTTTAAACTCTGGAACCTGGTTTCAAAAATGATCGTTTACAGACCCCCAAAACGCCGTCTTCGTATGGATGATACGCAGATTCAGCAAAAAACGTATGCGTTTAGACCTCGGTTTGTCTTTGTGTGGACGGGGCCTTAGATTGAGATGTAGCATGTTTGATGCTGTCATGAGAGCGAAAGATTTATGATCAATACGTCTTCCTTTGACTGTTTTATCTCCTTCCTAAAAGAGACTGTTGTTCTTGTGACTCCACTCAGAATAATCAAACGTCTGAGACTGAACTGCAGGGCGACAGTCTATGTACCAAATCTCTTTTAGATTGAAAGCTGACAAGAAAACCATAAAGCATCACTATTCAACAGACTCAGTTATTATGTTACGTATTTGAAGATTGAATGTGCAAAGAGGGAAATCTGGGTCATTTCTCCTTCATTAGCATGCTTGCCAGGTGTAGTGAAAAGAGGATTAGAGGAGAGTAATGCCAATGGGGGCTCTCTGTGTCTATCTCACCTTTCTCGGTACCCGTCTCCCTCTCTCAAACCAAACAAGCACACTTTTAGTGCTCCCTGCTGTCACCTCAAACAGCACGCCTATGACAAGTAGACTGGAGTTGTAATAAAACTTTCATGCATTACCCAGCGCTGATGATAAGCTTGTTTCAAGCCCATTAAACAGGGAGTGTTTCCGACTTTTCATTGGGACATTTTATGTGATCGTAAAAGCCAAGAGCAGCACTTTAAGTCAACAGGTACAATACATGAGATACTCCTGAGCACTGACTCTGATGGGTGGTAGTAGATTGAAACTAGCATAATGTGCAATAAGTCGGAGGTAAAGGTAAGGCTGACTGTGAAATATCAGCCATTTTTTCCCGATGCCTCTCTGCAGTTTGTTTTCAGTTGTTTTTCCAGGCATTATCTGGCAATAATTTTGATTTAATATCCATCAGCTATGGGTATGAACCATGACCAACTGAAAAATAACACATACTGAATACAAGTAATACTTAGAGTGATGTCTATGTATTACCTACCCAGGTGTTCAGAGTGAGGTGATTGTGTATTCTGTAAAACAAAAGTGATTAAACTGGATTTTTAGCCAGAGAAGGACTGTTTTATGTAGCAACTTTTGCCACATTGATTAAGGACTAAAAACTAGTAAAGCACTCGAAGAGCGCAGACCTCCGCCAGCACCACAGTCCTCACCCATATTGTGATTTTCACCATAAACATTAGTTCCACCTTTATTTCATCAAAATATTTAGATTACTTGACCATGAAAACATACCATTAGCAATTGGATTCATAAAGATATCTGTTTTAGTTCAGTAGTTATTCACAGAAATCACATTTTTACCTCCACCAAGGAGGTTAAGTTTTTGGGAGAGTTTGTCTGTCTGTGAACAAAATAACTCAAAAAGTTATGGATGGATTCTGATGAAATTTTCAGGAAATGTTTAGCATGGGAAAAGGAAGAACTGATTCGATTTTGGTGTTGATCCGGATCAGCGTCTGGACGCCATGGCGTAAAATGTGATTTCTGTGAATAACTACTGAACTAAAACAGATATCATTATGAATCCAGTTGCTAATGGTATGTTTTCATGGTCAAGGAATCTAAATATTCAGATGAAATGAAGGTAGGACTAATATTTATGGTCAAAATCACAATATGAATAAGGACTGTGGTGCTGGCGGAGGTCTGCACTCTCTGAGTGCTTTTCTGTTTTAGTTCAGTTGGTTTTCTGTTAATAACCTTCTAACAACTGCTTACAGATTATCAACACTTAAATTGGAACAGAATGCTGTGATTGGTATCATAATAATAGACTGCTTACCGCTAAGAAAATTAGGAGAAATTAAAGGTGCTATGAGGAGAATCTATTTCCGGTGACATAAAGACTCTGCTACCCATGAGCACGCGCGGCGACTGTCGTAAAGACGTGACCCAAGCCAAAGCGTGTGTTTGTTGTGATGCTAATGAATGCAGCTCAGACCTTCCTCAGAACTCTGCATTGCCCTTCAACTTCTTTTTTCAACAACTTACAGGATGCAAAGCCACGAGGTAATGTATCTCTTTCTAGTTACGTAGTGGTAGTTTTTGATGTGTGACAACAAGCAATTTTTGGAAAACTTAGTATTGTAGTTTTGTAGCCGGCTATATATGGCTACTTACAGCCCGGTGCTCTAAGACGTGTCTGAATGCTAAGGAATAGCATTTATAGATAACCTATTTTGATGCTATAAAACTCATCTTAAAGTGTGTATTTCCATCAGGCATATATCTAAAAGTGAGACTCTTTTCTAATTACTTAGAAACTCCTCATAGCATATTTAAGGAAAAATAACTATTCTTGTGATACTACTACTTTATAAAGGCCTTACTGGGAAAAGCTAACTACGATCAAGAGCCACATACATCGGGGAAAGCTCTTAGTTATTAGCAAACTAGCTGTATGTTATGGTCATGCAGAATTAATTGCCATTTAAGGAGCCTGCAAACAACTAATTAGTATGATTAGGAGCTGCAAATTAGAGTTGAAGATCCTAATATTTATTGTTACCAGAACTTTTAAACCCCCAGTATTCCCAGCCATGTTTTATTTCCGTCGATGAAAACTTCCCTGCAGTACCTATAGGCCTCTGATGAGTCTCTTACATGACATGGACAGAAGTGCTGTCTTGTCACACAAACAAACAAACAGTCTAAAAAAGGACTTGTTTGCAATCAATACGCCACATTTGGGGAGTATTTTGTGGTATAGTATGCCATAGAAAATTTTGATTTCGTAAGGAAACTAAAGGTTTTCTGAAAAATCTGAAGGCGTGTACTCATTTATGAGCACCGTAGATATGTGGAGCCTTTCAACAAAGCCTGCACCTTTAGTTAGATAGAGGAAAACTCATTGTACTGACTCTTTGTTTATTGATTTTTAGGTTTATATTGCAGGTTTGGAATTTTAGTTTTGAAAGCCATACAGTTTTTGAATGTTTCCTATTTTGCCCTTTTTCAACCTAGTTTTGTTAAACTTACTTTCCTTTCATAAGAAATAATTTAAACCTTTTAAACCTGGCCTATTTATGTTGCTCTCTTTTCCCCTAGACTGAGCCAGGTCATTACATGCACATAGAAAGTGAAGTGGCGGTGATGTAAAGTGAGACTGTGGACAGCAGATATGTTGACAGTACATCGTAAAGTGCAAATTATTTGTATCTTGAAGTATTGTGCAGTTGTAGACCAGGAAAATAGATATGTAGGATAAGGTGCAATACATTTAAATAGCCTATTTACTCTATGGATAAAACAGACAAAGAGGATATTATAAATAGGGAAGTGCAGTGCAGTGTTAGTATAGTAGTGTTTGAGGTTGAAAGATTTTGCATTAAAGTTCTGAACAAATAAAGTCTGACTGATTGATTGATTTATACAGACTAGTACAAATTACCCTAAAAAAAAAAACATGCAAAAAAATTATGTTGATTTTTTTTTCATCTGAATCTTGGGCCCCATGATTTGGAGATAAAAAGAATACAAAACAATATTTCAATTTCTCCCTGACTAAGATTGACATCATTCTTGAAATTTGAGCCTTGTTTAGAAAGCTCTTTAAAAACTATTTTGAAGATATTGCACTGTTTTAGGCTTACACTCCTTTAAAACTAAAATTATATCTCCATTCAAAGTTGTGAGTTAAAGTGTGTTGATCCAGCCCATGAAACTTCAGAGCTGAAAAAAAGCCCCCCTCATAAACTAATGAAGCAGAAAGCTGAAGAAAAAGGAGAGATGTCCTGTTTCTTTTGGTGAAACAATAATCTGTTCTGCTCTGTAGCTTTTCGTCATCTGCTTCTACCATACACTAAAGACTTCAAAGAGTTTGCTATAGCTGCTTAGAAACTATTTCCTGCAGTACTGTAGGTAACGAAGCCTGCAAAACTAATTAGTCGACTAAACCTAACATGAAATGTGTTTGCTGCTGGCACCAAAGTGTACATTTTCCATTTAGTCTAATCCTGTGGTTCAGTTGTTCCTTGAGCTTGTAAAGTGGGGTTCCAGGGCCATAAACATTTGGCTGTTGCTCAAATTAAATCCATATTTTAACAGGAGCATGTGCTCTGAGATTTAGATGACTATGATGAGCTTTGAAACTGGAAAAATAGGTATGGTGAGTGACATTTTTAATTAGAGAGAGAATAAATGAGGCTTAAATCTTGGTTTCCTTCCTGCCATCAAACAGATGTAATGACTTTTTCTGCCTTCAGAGGAACATTACAAGTGGTACATGCTAATACAGACACTGATGCACATGCCCTCTTCAGCCCAGCCCAGGAGGTGAGAGGCTCCTACAACAAGATGAACTTCAAACTATTCACACAAAGAGCATTTAAAGGTGCTATGAGGATAATCTATTACCAGCGACATAAAGACTCTGCTACCCATGAGCACGCGCAGCGACTGTCATAATGCTGCATTCCAGTAACCTCGGAACTGGGAGTGACATCATCTCCGACTTATCGGCGTTCCAGTTGAAGTCGGAAAAAAACATGCTGATCTACCAGGCTATTGTTAGCTGTTGTTAGCATGCCCTGCGTTGCTGTATGAAGAATGTGATTATCACTATGGCAGCATTTTTGTAAATATAAGTCTAACAATACTATGTATACAGCTGATCTAGAGCGACACACCCCAGTCAGAAGTGCAAATAAATGGATTATTACAGGAGCTAAATAACTGTTCACACTGGGGGCATCCATCTTCCATTGTCAACTCAGGGGTGGTGAGGTTTCACCGAGTTCTCAGTAGGAAATTCTGACTTTGGGGGACGTTCTAGTTGCAGTTTCCTACTCGGTACCCCCAAATTCCAACTTCCGACTACAACTGGAACGCACCACAAGCCAAAGTGTGTGTTTGTTGTGATGCTAATGAATGCAGCTCAGACCTTCCGCAGAACTCTACATCGCTTTAAAACTTCTTTTTTTTAACAACTTACAGGATGCAAAGCCACGAGGTAATGTATCTCTTTCTAGTTACGTAGCGGTAGTTTTTGATGTGTGACAACAAGCAATTTTTGGAAAACTTAGTATTGTTTTTTTGTAGCCAGCTATATATCTCTACTTACAGCCCGGTGCTCTAAGACGTGTCTGAATAATATAAATTTGCTCTAGTTTTAATTGTCTTGTTCCTGAAGTTGAGTATCCAGGCCAGTCCAGCCCTGTCCGACCCGACTGTGAAGCTAAGGAATAGCATTTATAGATAACCTATTTTGATGCTATGAAACTCATCTTAAAGTGTGTATTTCCATTAGGCAGATATCTAAAAGTGAGACTTTTTTGTAATTATTTAGTCCCTTTAACACCCCTTCTAATGCTGTTAACAATATCTCCAACCAGTAGTGAACATTTATGACTGCAGTGAATATACAAATAATTGACACTGAAAATTATTACAGTTATCAAAACGAACCAAATTTACAGAAAATCAGAAAATCTACAATCTTCAGCTCTGTGTGTGTGTGTGTGTGTGTAGGTGGGGGGGTTGTGGATGTGTGGATCTCAGTGATGTTTTCCATCTAATGGATGAACATAATCTAGCATTACCCATTAATTTTCTATGCCGGTCACTTTTGAGCGGGAACACCACAGGTGTTCCAAAGTTGATTAGACCAGTCAAAATTTAATGAAAGTGGTGACCAGCAATTTTAGTTGTTCAAATGTCTGGTGTGGAGGATATCATAAGGCCTTGAGGCAATCAGAGGAAAAATATATATTTTTTTATGTATGTATGAAGTTGTAAATCGGTCTGATTTGACCCAAACATCATAGAAGGGTTAAAAGGGCTCAAAATCTTTGAATTTGATTTTCAAAAGTGTTTAGGGACCACAAGATGTCATGTCTGTCTTAACTTTAAGTCTACGGTAGGGCTAATTACTTATTACTTAAACTAAACTTCTGCTGAAATACTGTTTCTTTAAATGCAACACTTCAAACAGATCACTTTTGACAGGTAAAAACAAGCACATATTAAGGTGATGAACATAAAAAAGTGTAGATTAAAAACACCATCTTTTGATCACATTCGAAAGTGCATTAAAAGTAACTTGATCAACAGCAACCTTTTAGAATGTGCTGCATTCATTGTCTGTAATAATGTTGGAATTTTTGTAAGACCTTGACAGTGTTTGTAAAAATTTTTCCTGTTTTTCTCACCGGACCCAATCATGTTGATTTCGGGCCACTTGAGGGTTGCTTTTGGGCCGCATGTGGCCCTCAGGCTGCTAATTGAATAGGGCATGTCTATGGGGTTTTTCACTGGTCTTGGATCATTGCCTATAAGCTCTATGGCAAGCAAAAATTTATGAAACTTACATGTTTTGTTGATCACAACAATCTTCATGAATGAACCAAAACTTCACAATTTCGTAAATATTAAACAGAATTGGCTAAAGTAAAAAACCCTTATTGAATTATTGTGGCCCAAGAGCATGGCAGTTGGAGTTCAAATCAACTTTCACACTTTTAGAGCATTCTGCCATGTTGTAGCCTCGTGTTTGAAAGCTTCCTCTTACTTAAATAAAATGATCAAAGTTGGTGCCTTTGCCTGTGGTGATAATGTATTATTATTTATGAAGAAAGGTCAGTAATGATTGCATTAGGTTCCTCGGCCTTTTTTGTAATCTTTGTTCGCAGTTTTATTTATTTATTCATTTCAGAGAGGACAGAGCAAGTTGATGTATCAGCTCATGAAGTAAACAAGCCAGACACAATAGACCAATCCAGAGAAACACCGGAAGTCGAGCCGCCATTACTGCGGTGGTAAGTCGGGCAGCTGGCATACATATGACTGAGAGTGATCAGGAGAGTGCACTGAACAAAAATCTTATTTATTTATTTTTATTGCCGCTAAAACATGCCAGGACGATCTGGGAGAGTGTGCGCTGTTTCCGGCTGCCTCAACAGTAGTGTCTAACATCATCAATCCAACTATTCATCCTGCTCTCACAGCCAGCCAGGACTGTACTTTACTGCACTACAGCACTACTGTACTTTACTGCACTACAGCTCTACTGCACTTTACTGCACTACAGCTCTACTGTACTTTTGATAGTAGTGACGCCGTCCACCACAAGATGGTCGCGCCCACAAAACACTTGCACATGTAAATGAATTATATTTCTCAATTACATACCATATTGTTCTTACATTATTATACATTCATTATTTGTATTTGATACGACCAACTCTCTTTGTGTAACTATCAGGTAGTGATACTCCCTCCTGTTCAGTGACAAACGCGTAAGCAGCACATGGCTAACTGAATATGCACAATAGGAGCTGGTTAGCTTAAGGCTATCCAGGCTAACAGCAGTGAGGACGTAAAGCCGATGGAGGAGTAAACAGCAAAATGACAGCTCTAAACTAACAAACAGAGGACCACACTCAACTGTAGCTGAACCACAGACCCCATTCCCTATGGCTGGATGTTAAAGTTTAAGGGGAACGAAGATCGAAACCTAAAATGAGTGAGCAACATAGTTCATGTAAAATGTAGATGTTATTTTTGAAATAGATGTGTAAAATCATTTATCTGTGATATACAGAATATCAAAAGTGTTAGCCCTTAGTTTACAGTACTCTTGTGGTTCTGTAACGTTTTGATTACAAACGTCCACGCCGCTGTCTCTGACAGTAGGTGGTAGTAGACGCCCTGTTCCACCACTGCAGTAATGGCAGCTGCTGATAATGGCGGCGCCCACAGATCAGCCGCAGGATTGGTCTATGAGTCTTCAAAATGTATACATTCGGCAATGTCAGATATATTTTATGTTGTAAAATGAAATGTTCAGATCTTGTTTGCATGTGTTCATTCTTTAGGATATTACTCCAAATGGCTGCTGTATTGCTACAGTGTATAGACTTCAGCCCTTGGTAAACAGAGGTGCTTAATGCTACCTCAGTTCTGTTTTTGGGTGAGATCCTCACAGTGCCCCCCCCCCTCAACTGGCCCCTCCGACCGGGCTTGTCCGGGTGCTGTTCGTAGAACTGCCTAAGGAGGTCGCTGTCCAATATCAGGCCGCGGGGAATCCAGGACCTCTCCTCCGGTCCGTACCCCTTCCAGTCGACGAGGAACTGGAACCCATGACCCCGCGGCCTGACAATGGAGGGCAGAGCTCGCTGGTGGCGACTGGCTTCAGTAAAGAAGCGTGGAATGTGGGGTGTACCTTGAGGGAAGCCGGTAGTCTCAGCCTCACAGCAGAGTCGTTAATAATCTTTTCAACAGGGAACGGATCAATGAATCATGGAGCGAGTTTACTTGCCTCCACTTGTAAGGGCAGGTCCCGTGAAGACAGCCAAACCATCTGACCAGGGCGATAAGCTGGAGCAGGGAGACAGTGAAGATCCGCACTCTGTTTAGTCCTCTTCACCGAGTTTGTAAGGGCCAGCCGAGCCCTCCTCCACACCTCTTTAATCTGCCTCAAGTGGGCGCCAACGGAGGGGACAGCGACCTCTCTCTCCTGCTCAGAGAAAAGGGGGGGTTGGTAACCAAAACACACTTGGAACGGAGACATACTGTGGAAGAGCAGGAGAGGGCATTGTGGGCATATTCCACCCGAGGCAGATGATCACTCCAAGATACTGGATGGTGAGCTGTTACACAGCGCAAAGCGCTCTCCAGATTTTGGTTGGCCCGTGTGGCCGTTTGTCTGGGGATGGAAGCCAGAGGAAAGGTTGGCTGCTGCGCCCAGAGCTTGACAGAATTCTCTCCACACCCTGGATGAGAACTGAGGACCATGATCAGACACAATATCCAGGGGGATGCCATGTAGCTTGAACACATGTAAAATGAGCAGTCTCCAGTGCGGTAAGCAGTTTGGGAAGAGGAATGTAGTGCACCATATTAGAAAAACGGTCTGTAACAGTGAGAATGACTGTGTTACCTTGAGATGGAGGTAGACCAGTAACAAAGTCCACTGCTATATGTGACTGTTAATAAGTATTTGCAGCCATCTGTTATCAGCTGCTCTCCCGTGCTCTAGATCGTGAGATGTTTCAATGGAGGATTCTTGATACCAGACTGTGATCAACATTGTTTATTGCATGGTCGTTACAGGTAGACCAGTAACGTGCGGTGAGGTCCATGACGAGGGAGGCAGGCAGCCAGCTAAAGTTGAAATTTCTATATGTGTGTGTTATATATACGGTGCACTGCTCACATTTGCAAATACAAACTGTTACTGGCCAGCCCTGCCCCTTTAACGCGGTGACAGTCTGTGCTGTGTATGTGTTGTTAGCAAGTGGAGATGGGAGAAATACACTAGCAGCGCTTGGCAACTAACGGCCCGCAGGCCAAAATTGGCCCGTCTCCAATACTATCTGGCCCGCCAGATGAAATTGAAAAACTGATATAAAAGGGGCAGAGGCGTGCTGGCAATCAGAGAAAAACCGGGAAAGCTCAAAAACAGTCGGCACACCTAGACGGCCAGTGGTCACAGCGCGCACCACTGAAAATATCAGTCAGCAGCCGCCTCCAGCCAGACAAACACAAGCCACCTCGATCACGAACATCACGGCCGCGCAGCTGACAAAATTAGACGGCTGGCGGCCGCAGCGCGGTGGCTTGTGTTCGTCCGTCTGGAAGTGCGGGTGTGTGCCTCCTAAAATCAGTCATTATGCTCCTCTGCCTCTGCTCCAAGCGCGCTCTGCAGCACTCGGCTGCGCGCTGATCAACGGCGCGCTCCGTAACTGCCCGCTATAGCAACGTCTGCACTAACAAAGTATCGCGAGACCTCAAAGAGGGTGCGGTATTACAACCTCCGGAGGCAGAGAAGCGCTGTGCCTCATCGATGCCCACGTTAATCAGCGTGAGACCTTAGTACGCATGCGCGAACCTGCAAAACGTTGTGATTTCAAGTAAACGGTCAAAGAGGCAGACCTGGGCTCTGCCTCCGACGCACATTACACGCATGAAGCCAGCGCGAAACGCTGTCCGTCCCCTCTGTTAGCCTCCCTCTTATTGACAAATCAGCAATTTCCTTTTTTCATTCTTTAATTATGACAAATTGTATACGAACAACTGAAAAAAAATATTTTTATAAAAACATATATATATATTTTTTTTCTTGTTAGCCTAGGGGAAGCACTGCCTCCCCTGCCTCCCCTGACCGCACACCACTGAGGTAGACATAGATACATTTGGATGCTGTGTTAGTGAATGAGTGAGGGTATCGGTTGAGTGAGTGTCTTGGTCTCCATGCTGTCTCACACTCAGTCACACTCACTGGAGGTCACTTAGCATTTGAGGGATACCTATATAGTGTTTGACATTCTCTACATGGTTGTGTTTGTGTGTCTATTCTCTATACTTGGTCAAGCTATTTCTGGTTACCAGACTTCTCTGTGGATTTCTTCTATTCTCAGCATAGTTAGTTCATACACACATACATGGACAAAGTAATCCTAGATGTTACATGAATTGGTCCATGACTAAACTGATTGATACATGAGTAAAATGATGCATGATTTGAAATGATACATGACTTAAAATTCATGCTATCAGTGACCATGGCGACTAGGTACCGGTAGGGGGTGCAGCAGACCAGTAGGTGACTTGTGGGAGGATTTTCCCCGAGCACAGACTGAGCAGGCAGCCACAAACTCCCAGGTGTCTCTGGCCATATTAGGCCACCAAAATCAATGCTGGAGGAGAGATAGTGTTCGGTTAGCACCAGGGTGACAGGAGACTTGAGGAGTGTCCCCACTGTAGCTCCCTAGATCTTGCTAAGGCAGGGAAGAACAGCCATACTCTTGCTCAGCTGTGACAAAGGGTTTTGATATGCAGAGGAAATGCCGCAGTCAGAAGTGTACTTTCTCAGTGTGTTAGATGCCGGAAAAGACAAGCTGCTGTGAGTAACCAAAAGATGTCAAATCTACCGTCTGACCTACTGTTAAAGGGATAGTTCAGTATTTTTGAAGTGGGGTTGTATGAGCTCCATATGGTCACTAAGGACAGTAGATACAGTAGAAACTTCTCTCCTCTCCACCAGAGAGCCACTGTCTGTAAGAGTCGGTGACGAAGAAAAGATGCTAATGGAAAAGTACCGTACCGGGTTAAAGGCTATTTTCGCCGCCTAGAAGAACTCAAATCAAAAAGTAATACCACAGTTTAAGAGTACGCTACATATGATTTTTTTTAAGTGCATTAATCTTTCGGAAATATAAAGTTTATCCAGACCTAAGCCGACTCACGCCATGTGTCCCTCCGCTAAATCACTCCGCCGTAGTTAGCTAGCTGCTTTGAATGGCTGTTTTAGACTAATTAAAAGCACATTATAAGACAAATATTGCTAAGATGGGTTTTTGTGATGCTTCCCATAATTCAGAAACAGATGTGCATCATGGAGAACTCAGCTTTCACCATATTAGCATTCACTAATGCTAATAATAATATCCTTAAAAGTTACACGAAGCTACAGCCTGCATCAGAAGCCGCTAGCATGAATGTTTTGATCAGCTGAGAGGGGGGGCAGACTGTGTCCCTCACCTAAATCACTCCCCTCTTCTCAGCTGATCAAAACATACATGCTAGCGGCTTCTGATGCCGGCTGTAGCTCTCGTTACATTTACCTGACAGATCGTTATGATTTCCTCCTCTACTCTACTTATTTGTCTCTGACAGATCATTATTACTTACTTTGAGCAGAAACTGTCATTAGGTTCTTCAGGTTTGGGACGTTTTTCCAGTTTATCTTCGGGAAATTGAAGAGTGCCCACAAAACTCTCTGGCCTATCGGAAGAGTGATTCAGATACATCCTGGACCAGATGGTCGAGTCAGGACAGCTGAAGTCAAAGTCAAAGCCCAAACCTACCTCAGACCGGTTGCCCGACTGGTTCCATTGCCAGAGCTAAACGATGAGGAGACGACCCAGACATAAAGTTTGATGCAAAACTAATCAGTTTTGGGGGCGGCAATGTTAAAATCCTTCATGCCTGCTGTGACTCCACTGAGGATCAGCATGCACACATGTGAAGGCTGCAGCAATCAGCCACAGGTGCAGCCACTGAGGCCTGATCAGGAGCTTAGAAAGGACTCCTGAGCCCATTGTTCAGTTTGATCTGCTGCTGACATGATGTGTTTCACCTTGGCTGTCAAGTGCGTCAAAAAAACAACACTTGACAGCTTGAGAATAAACCCTTTAAATTGGAACCTCGTCTTTGCTTGAGTGATTCCTCATCTTCAAACTGATGTTGATTAACTCCAGCCCTAAAGCCTGTCACACATTTAAACAAGTACACTTCAATAAACTAAAAGACCAGGTGAATAAAAGATTAAGGCTCAAATCTCAAGACGGACTGAGAAGGATTTAAAAATTGCTATTTAAAAATTGAGAAATTGCTGTCTGTTCAAACTGAGAGGATATGACCAATACAGCTAACAAGAGAGAGGCCAGTCTACGTGTGCAATTGCGGACTGTCATAACTGAGTTACAAAAAAAGACAGAAGCGAAAAAAGAAATGGGAGTATCCTTTGAAAAGTTCATATCCAAGAAGAGCGTGTTTAAAAGTCAGTGCAAGTCGGAGAGAGGTCCGAACTGAGCTAGAAACAACTGTAGAGACAGAACTGGTGGAAGTATCGCAACAACTGCAAACCAACCATACTGAGCTAAAGACAATGACCGAGGAGACAGAAAAATCAGAGTGTTCCATTAGGATGCTCACAGACTGTCCAAGCCTACTTATACTCAGCCATGCCTCATCGCTCAGTCTGTCTGTGACTCTTCAACCCACCCTCCCACCCTTCAATCTCACGCTGAGACGGAACCTCCACACTGAATCCTAAACTGCCACTGTCTCAGTCTCAGCCTCAGTCTTCACCTTCAGTCTGTCACATTCCTGCTGCAGCCTAATCAGCTCAACTCACTTCACCTGCGCTCCTGCTCACACCTGTGTAATGGTGGCAAATTAGATTAAAATTAAATTATTTTAAAAACTGAACTGGTCCTTTAAAATCAAGTGGTGAGCATAAGTTAAAACCAAAGAGACAACGATAAGAATGCCGTTAAAACCAGATCATTTTTTAATTAAAAGTTGTTTTTTAAAACACAAGCAGGTGGAGCAGGCAACTATCCTCTAAGGATGCAAAGTCTGTTAAAAAGGATTGAAACGCCGACAGGCCGTTAGGGTCCTTCCTCTCTCCTTGTTCCTCCCGTGGCGGACAGGACTTCATCAAAAGACCCCTGCAAATAAGAAGAAACACAGTTGCAGTGGGGGTGCACAACACTATATACGCCGAATGACCTCTTCCTCATAAGCCAGAGTGCTACTACAATGAAAGGGTACTTACGCGGCAGGCAGAGTTCCTCACTCTGCCGCTGCTGTAAGGATGCGTCGTAACACTCTGGACTTTCCTCCTGACTGCTCTGCGGTGTTCGGCAGCTGTCTGCCCGGCGCTGCGTTCGGCGGTTGTCTGCTCTGCGGTGCTCGGCTGGTCCGCGATGCTCGGCGGCTGTCCGCTCCTCTGTGCTTGTCGGCTGTCTGCTCCGTGGTGCTCGGTGGCTGCCTGCTCCGCTGTGCTCGTCGGCTGTCTGCTCCGCCGTGCTCGTCGGCTGTCTGCTCCGCCGTGCTGAGTGCTGTCGAAACGTGCCACCTCGTTCTGCTCCTTCCGGCGTTCTGTCTACTTCCAGGTGTGCCACAGGTTAAATGGTCCCCTCTCTTGTCTGACTGGCCACAGACCCACTCCGTTCTCTCGCCCCATTGGGAGTCTCTGGGGGTAATAAGGTGCTCCACAGGTGCAGGTTATCAACATAAAGAGTGTCCCGGCAGGAAGTAACTACAACATACTAAAAAACAAGCTATAAATAACTAAAAACAATAAAAACAAATCACACTAAATGTAAAACCATGCAGAATAAAAACACAAATTAAAATCAATACTTCTGCCGTGCGACACCTGCACCTCATCTGATGCAATCAGGCAACCTACTTAAACCCCTGCTCCACACACAGTCAGTGTCAGACTGTCTTCGCACTCATGCTGAGCACTCCAGACCTGTCTCTCGGATTGATCACCCGTTGCCGACAAGTTTCGTCCCTGATTCTGCCTCGGCTCGACTGCAAGGTATCGACTAGCTTCTCTCCTTCACTCACCCGTCTGCCGGCTATTGACCCTGCTTCTGAGTCCTGATTCGTGATGGTCTGCTTGGTATCTGATCCTTCCGCCTGTCATCGACAACGAGAGTTTGCCTGAGTATCCTCTCCGAGTGTTCCTGAACGCCTCTGCTCGTCAGTGAGTGAGTCTAGCCTCAGCCGCTCTCCTCTAAAGACTGTGTTCACCCTTTGTCTGATCGTCTCCTGTGTGGCCGAGTGGTGAGAGCGCTCGCCTGCAGTTCCAGCCTCCTTTTGAAACACACCTGGGGGAAGAGCGGGTTCCCCTTTGAGAAGGAGAGGGTGATTTGGAGTCAATGGCTTGAGATCGTCAATATCATCAAACCATTTGGTAAGGGGTCTGCTGTTGATCACCGCCTCTACTTCGCACATCACAGTTAGCAAACATTCGTCATCAAGAGACTGGAGCCTCAGAAGGTTGGAGAGCATCTTCTGGACTGTTCTTATTTGTCACCCCCAGATTCCGCCATGGTGTGACCCGGAAGGCGGGTTGAAGATCCAGGTGACTCCCTTTTGAGGTAAAGCCTCAGAAATCTTGGATTGGTTCCATTCTGTCATTGCCTGGCGGATCTCACGTTCTGTTGCTACAAGGTTTGTTCCGTTATCTGATCATATGATCTCCACCTGACCTCTTCAAGCTATGAAGCGTCTCAATGCATTTATGCATGAGTCAGTATCCAGTGTGTGGATAGTGAGTGTGCAATTTCTATGTGGACCGCCCTTATAGCAAGGCAAGTAAACAAGACTCCATATTGTTTGACTAGCCCACTCCTCAAAAGGCCCGAAGTAGTCTACTCCGACTTTGGTGAACGCTGGCTTGTCAGTTAAAGGGATAGTTCAGTAGTTTTGAAGTGGGGTTGTATGAGCTCCATATGGTCACTAAGGACAGTAGATATAGTAGAAAGTTCTCTCCTCTCCATCAGAAAGCCATAGTCTGTAAGAGTCGGTGATGAAGAAAAGACGCTAACGGAAAAGTACCGTACCGGATTTAAAGGCTATTTTCTCTGCCTAGAAGAACTCAAATCAAAAAGTAATACCACAGTTTAAGAGTACGCTATATATATATATATATATATATATATATATATTTTTTTTTTTAAGTGCATTGATCTTTCGGAAATATAAAGTTTATCTGGACCTAAGCCGACTCACGCCATGTGTCCCTGGATGGTGGTAGATCAGCCATTTTTGGTATTTCTGGGGAAGCTCGCCATCTTTGACAATGTTGGCATGAGAACTGGTGCTTTCGAACAGCTGATCTACCTCTGGGCAACCGGTATTTCCTGCGGAGCTCACTGAAGACTCTTTCAGGTCCAGGGTGCAAAAGACACTCATCATATTCTTTGATAAGCAACTGAGATATGTGATGGTTGGGATCCAGGACAATGGGATTGATCATATCCTGGTCTAGGTCAGTAGCTCTCCGGAGCCGTCCCCCTACCTGGATGAGGCCAAGGGTTTGATCCAACTCAGGAGCTAAAGACAACAGTCGACTTTGTGAAGAGATATTCTTTTCAGATTGCAGAGCAGCAAGCTCAGATGGAAAATCATCTTCCTGGGCCTTTCTAAGAAGAATAATCTCAGCAGTCAAACTGGTGTTTGGTGATGGATTTGCAGCAAGATATTCATTTGCTGCAGTGAGAGAGTCCTTCCAGGTGTCACACTATGAGACATCCAGAGATGAAAGGTTGGAAGGGGTATGAATAGAGATATAATGGACGCTGGTTGATTTCCTCAACTCCTTAATATCCTCCTCCAATGATGTAACTGTGTTGAGATCAAGAGTTGGCCACTGGATGTCGGAAAGGAGCAAGAAAGGGGGGCCATGACTCCATCTTTGCGGTTGAGTCAGTTCTGACAGGAGCCTTCCACGGGTAAGGTCATCAGCAGGGTTAGAAGTAGGGATGGGAATTTCGACTAATTTCCCCGCCGACTAGTCCCAAATTTTATTTGCAACTAGTCGACTAGTCTATAAGCAAGAAAACTTGCAATTTAATACACATATTAAGTTAAAAGTTTAAAAGTTTAACATGCAAATTTGTATTTAGGAACTATTTTAGCCCAAACATTCAGGACAAACTGTTAATTTAAATTCTATTGATGTAACAACAACTGACTGAATAAAGTTGAACAATTTAAAGAGAAATACATTTCTGATACGTTTGCCAATGCAATGCATGGCATTTATTATAAATACTGCTTTGGTATGAAACTTGGATGCAGCAGCATGACAATTCCAAACGTACAACATAGTAGCCTAGAATAGAATTTCCCTGAAATCTCTGGCACTTAAGACTAGTGCACGATTCAAGAAACTTTCATTTCTTAAGAATATTTAACTGTAATTGGAAGGTCAGGATATTTTAAATAAAATAAATTGAACAAAAAATATTGTAAATTTAACAAACAAAAAAGAGGAAAAGAAGAACAAGATGCATGATGCTTAATGTAGCGTTTAACCGACTAGTAAAATACTAAACGATTAATAAATTAGTAGGCGGTTAAACGATTAAACGACTAGTCGCGCACATCCCTAGTTGGAAGCACTGTCAACATAACGCCAATCTTCAGCTATGGTTAGCTCTTGAATCTCAGCAATGCGAACGCCCGCAAACACCTTGTATCTGCATGAATCAGACTTAAGCCATCGCAACATGGTGGTAGAGTCACTCCAAAGAGTAGTGCGTCAGATAGGTAGGGGGATTTCTCTTTGGATCAGGTTGGCAAGCTGAGCACCTGAGAGAGCGGCACACAATTCGAGTCATGGCATCTAGATCTGTTTTCTTGGGGTAACCCTTGACTTGGCCATGATGAAGGATATGAAAACCTGCCCCTGTTCATCGCTAGAGCGAAAGTAGGCAACAGAGCCATAAGCCCTCTCAGATGCATCTCAAAAGACATGAAGCTCCCTGGTTGTTGTGGAGAGGTCAAGACATGCTGGCTCATAGCTTCGGGGGAATTGCGCATCTGGCAGAAAACATAGTTCACTCTCCCATACCTTCCATTGATCAATCAGGAATTGTGGCTCAATAGGGTCATCCCATCCTCTTCCTGTCTTCCACAGTTCCTGCACCAGGGTCTTGGCCCTTGTGGTAAAGGGAAGGATATACCCCAAGGGATCGTATTGGCTTGCAAGAACACGGTAGATGTAACGTAAGGTGGGGGATGTAGAGCTAAGTGAGTCTGAAACTCTGTGCTTATATCCCAACAGGTCAGGGCAGCAACTCCACTTAAGACCCAGGGTAGGCTCATGAGGGTCATCAGTGGAATGGGAAAGCCAGAGCTCACTGGATTCAGAACGGGCAGCAAGAGGCAAGTGCTCAATAACAGCAGGGACATTACAAGCCCATTGGCGAATCTCAAATCCACCACTTGAGAGAAAAGCTCGCAGATTATCTATGAGGGCTCTCGCTTTCTCTGGTGTTGAAACACTCTCTAGACAGTTATCCACATAAAAAGATTGCTCTATGCACTTGCAAATCTCCTCATTTGCCTCTGGATGGACTTTGGCATGCCTCTGTAGTGCATATATAGCACAACAAGGACTGCAGGTTGTGCCGAATGGCAAGACCTGCCATTTCTTCTTTGTACACACTGGTCATGCTTGGGTCCATTGAGAGCCTTTGCTCCATATGCAGGAGAAGGGGAACAACTGATCGACTTGTTGCATGGAAGGAAGGAAATATAGGATGTCTGAGCAAAGGAGTTGCATATCGGTGCAATCCATCAACCTCAACTTCTCTTGTCTCTGTACTAAGGAGCTGGAGAGCATAATTGTCAAGCTTTGACCTGGTCACTTCCTTTTCATTTCGATGAGGGAAGGATTCTAGTTGCCACAATTTCACAACGTTCCTCATTAATTCGTCTGTGTCAAATGAGGAAGGGGTAGCTGTGAAAAGGCATCGTTGGCTCCTGACTGAAGATGAGGACAGACCGGTTGGTCCTTGGATAGTCCATCCCATGGCAGTAAGGACAGCTATTGGAGCCCCTGCTGGAACACTGCAGATTGGCTGCATTGGTACAATCATCTGAGGATAATCAGAACCAATGAGGACAAGAGGCTGGACCTTGTGGAGCTTAGGTAAAGGTAAGTTGCGTAGATGAAGATACCGTTTTTGCAAGGCTTCAACTGGACAAGAATACTCTGCTAGACTCAAGTCTTTAGCAGTGAATGCATTCTGCACTAGGTAAGCTGAGGAGTCATCTCCTCTTGGGGAGATATGAAAGGTCACAGAGGATCCATTGACTTGCATAACTTCCTGTCTGGCGGTTTGCAGTCTGAGAATTTCGGGATGACCTTCCAGGCCAAGCTGTTTGACTGCTGAAGGTAGAATAATGGACCGCTCCGATCCATTATCCATGATGGCATATGTTTCCAGCTGCTTGTTGTTGGCATAGAGGATAACAGGAACAACCTTTAGGAGAACTCGAGGGGATCTGTTAGGATGATCGAGGAAGAGATTTGATGTTGGTGTACTGACCATCATGCAGGTGCTACTCCCTTCTGGTATGGTGTCATGCAAGACAGTTAAATGGAGATTTTGACAGACAGAGCAGGGTTTCTGAAGAGTGCAGTCCTCAGGCGTGTGCGTTCTGCAACATTTCCAACATCGCTTGTTGTCTTTTATCTAGTGTATTCTCTGGTTGGTGGATAGTTTGGTGAACTTTGGACAGCTGTTAAGGAAATGTTCTTTGTTATTGCAGAATGGAAAGAATTTAGGTTTCTTTGGCTTCTTGTTTTGATTGAGGTTAGCCTCTGACACTGAGGCAACATTCTTCTTTTGTGTATTGGTAAGGTACATTGCAACATGTTTTGTATTGCTATTGCAAGGATGTGATGTCGTCATTCGTTCCAAATCTCTTCTGTCCTTTTCAGGCATACTTAAAACAGCTGCACGATTGGCAATGCGCTTTGCGTGAGCCTTTATCTGAAGCCATGTTGAGAGATCTTGCAAGGTGTAGCCATGCTCCACACCATCTGGTGTGATGCCCCTTTGCAAACAGTGTTCCACAAAGGAATCCAGATAACTGACTGGTAATTTGCTGATAAGTCTATCAACATGTGACCCACACCTTATTTCGAACTCATTTTCTCCCTCCACAGATCTTAACAGGCCAATCAAAGCATGAACAGACAGTGAGAATTCCTCAAAGGCCTCAACATCTCCAATCTTTATGACAGGGGCATTCAAAATGCAGTTGATCTCACTTTGGATCAACTGTCTTGGCTGTCCATACTTGGCTTCAAGAGCTGTCATGGCTTGAGAGAATGGTTGGTTGTCATAGATATAAGCCCTGGCTAACGATAGTTACGTATTGTAACTCCAGATTCTATGAGTATAGGCGCAGCCCTTTAAGGCTATCGCTAGTGGGTTTACCCTCGCGCGCCAGCGCAGCACTGAAAAAACTTGGTCTACTCCCACCCACGTGATGGGCCCCTCCCGCGCCACCTGCCTATAAATGGCCCCGGGCTCATACAATCTGCTCCCGATAACAGCCTTTTCTTCAGCTGATAAAGGGAACCAGTGAGGCCCATAGCTTAAAGGGCTGCGCCTATACTCATAGAATCTGGAGTTACAATACGTAACTATCGTTCTATTTCGTATAGGCTTCGCCCTTTAAAGCAACAATATGTAACTTTAACACCTTATCTTAACTGTTTTCAATGCCCTCTAACTGTGGAGAGTCAGTAAATAATGCAAATAGTCCCTCCCTCTCTCCCTCTGCGCCCCGGTGAGAGCTTCTCTGGCACTCTGTAACTCTTCGGCGCGAGCCGGTTCAGCAACGACCTGCTTTACGGCACAAACCAGAGTTCGGCTTATGGCCGACAGAAACAGCGGATCACCGACGCTTGTGTCCGGTTTTATGAAAGCTGAGGCTATAATATGAAAGATACTGTGACGGACTCGGATAGGGAAAGACGGAGGCGGAAAAAAACGAGTAAAAAGCCGGACCAGAGAGAAGATTGGACGGACTTTTAGCGATGTTTTGAACTACGTGAATCAACAGGCTGAAGTCAGACTGTGAGCTCTTCTGCTGCTGCCAGAGGGTGAGTAAAAAAGTCTTTATATGTTTGTTACTTGATTTGAGCTGCTGGGGTTTTATTCTGTCACTTTACTGTTCAAAGAAATAAAGAAATACACTGTTACTGTTAGCATGTGTGTTAGCCTCACATGCTATTGTTATGAGTTATGATCGATTAGATTTAGAATCTGATAATATTATTATGATTAGTACAGCAGTGATGTTGAGTGTTGAACACTTCAGAGGCTGTCAACCAACAATCAGATGATCTGAAGTTAGCTCATGTCCTGTTATTCTGTAATATTGGAGATGATTACATAGAAAACGTATTGTCCAGGTGCATGAGATGACAATTATATATTCAGTCCAGTTCACTGCAGCACTGACCTCAGTATTTATTTCAGGTGATCAGTATCAGCTTCAGACAGGAGACACTAACACCACAGGAGTCAGAAAACAGGAGGTCTGTTTTCTGAAATGTCTGCAGGGCTCAAAGTTTCTGATAGTTTCACTATTTACTGTCATTAATAAATCTTTGTGTGCTTGCTCTATCCAAATAGTTAATAAATATTGTATGTTATTTCTGATCTATCTTCTATACCTGCTATATTTACAGCAACAATGTGCCCGATGTTTTTTTTTTTTGGGGTGAATTCATAATGATTTTATTCTTTCATGGTGAAATAACAAACAGGTTTAGTCATTACAATCCATCTAATCTTCATACACCACAAAATGTACTCCAAATACTTGGTATTTGACGACATTTTATGTGGAAAACTTACTCATTTAACTGAAGGAATCACTCAGAGCTGTTTTTCTTGGGTTAATATGGCCATAGTTCTCTTCTGCTCACTGTATATTAGAATTTACTTCATTATCTGTCCTTCAGTGAGACAGATTGTCACAACTACAAACTAAACAGATGTGAAATAAAAAACTGTAAAATAAATTTCTTTTCTCTTTCAAGGTATCAACAGAACTACAATCACAAATATCCAGAGCTGGAGTTTATAGGATTTTAAAGACACAGAAGAACACAGTTACATCAAGACCTTCAGAAAGCCGTGATTCTGATGAGGATTCAACATGGACCGAGCCTTCAATGATCCAGAAACCTGCTGCCAGTTCTTTCATTTCCACTTCAGCTCTTTCTCTGTATAATACAGAATAAGGGGGAGATTTGGGGCAGTTTTATTTTGGAAGTTAGTAAACACTGAAGTACACATGAGAATATTCTTCAATCATGTCTGATATCCTGCATATTTACTCTGAATAAAAACATTTCTACATGCTTCTATAAGTTGATATTCAGTGTCCCAGCATTTTTTCTCTTGCCTTCCAGGCATTTTATATTTGCCAATTCGATCTTCATCTTTGTTGTATTATTTTAGCCTGATACTCAGTTTTATTACCTCCTAAATTTTTATGTATTTGCTCTAATTGTACAATGGTAAGTAGTTTTATTTTGCACTACAGCAAACACGACATAAACCAGAAAATTTTGCTTTACATCATGTGAGTAGATATCCAGAATATTTGTACCAATTTAAACTATTTATCTGTGGTCAAATTAACAACTAGCACTGAATACTCAAGTGTCAAGTTTTCTACTTGCATTTCACTGTAGTTATCCTATTTCCTAATAACTCCATATTCAATGTCCTGAACCAACTTGCTCCCAAGATTTGAACTGCCTTTTGTGAACAAATAAAGTTTCTTGTTATGGAAATGAGTAGGTCTGCAGTTTATGTTACAAATACTTTAATAATGTTAAAAAAAAATGAGTTACACAGTATTACATCAGTGAGTTTTGCACATCATAACAGAAACACATCAGAAGGTCTCCTCTGGTCAGCTGGATCTCTCTGCTGCTCCTCCAGACCTCCACATCTCTGATTCTTCTTCTCCTCTCAGGGGTCGGAAGTGGCTCAGTCTTGTGTCTAACATACACATGGAAGCAGAAAATTACACAAATGAACAGACGTAATGTTACAGCGTAACCTTTTACCTAATGCCCACTGTCTAACTCGTACGTGTTCAAGTTTTTCACAGCTGATGGAGTTTATTCTTTACGTGTTTCATAAACTGTAGATGATGGTCTAGCTCAGCTGTGTCGTCACTCTGCTCCGTCATTATCAGCGTTTTCTTTGTCTCACATTTAGCAGCTTTGCAGAGAGCACAGAGTCATCCTACCGCAGTCATGTCTCAGAGGGCCTCAGCTTAGTTTTTAACACGTAAAGTTTTCTCTATTACCAGGTAACAAACGAGTCCCTCCTGGGTCGCCATTATCCATCAGCCACTCGCCCCAGGCTAAAAGCTACGGTCAAAGTTACAGAATACACATGCAAATGCTGAGCTAACTACAGACTGATAATGCTTGAAAAACGATATATTAGGAAAGAAACATGCTCAGACTGTACCTTATCAGTCCACATGGTTTATATGTCTCTCTGGAGGTCCTTTCAGCTCGCTGTGCCTTCCTCTTTATGTAAACAAATGCACGCTGTTGTGCGGCGCTCGGTTTTACGACAGTGCAGTTACACCAACGACCACAGAGGGAGCTAGAGAGCAGAATAAATGGAATCCTACATATTTGGCCTTTAAGGCTATCGCGAGTGGGTTAAAGGCGAAGCAGGATGTAGTCAATGCCTCACTGGGTCCTCATCCGAAGAATCCCAACATCAAGGCTAACAACAATAACCTCAGGCCCGCACATAAGACCATTCACAGAATTCTGTATAATGTGAACACCTGTGCCCTGTATGCGCATATGTGCGCAAACCAACAGCCTGATGATGTGTTTCCTTATCAGCCTCCAGATAATGAAGAACTCATAATCCATAAGGGCTGACTCTGCCAATCTGTTGCTGAAAAGCAGAGAAGACGGCCGTTACGCATTGTAACAGTCAAGCAATGAACAGAACAGACCCAATACAAAACACATCTGTCTCATCCAAGACCAGAATAAATCCATTCATGTCCTTAACTATCACTCTGGCAGGATTCCACAGAGTGAGACATGGAGAAGAGGGAGACATCCCTCAAATAAAACCGAACAAATGAACATGGGGAAGACCAAGATGCTGCAGCGCAAATATCTTCCACTGACATCCCACCGTGCAAAGCCACGGAGGAGGAAATTCCTCTCGTAGAGTGTGCTCTGATGCGCTCCGGGGGAACAGAGCCAGATGAGACATAAGCTTGTGAAATAGCCTCACACAGCCAATGTGACAGGCGCTGAGCAGAGAGAGGGCGCCCCTGCGAATGCCCTCTATGATGCACAAATAAGCGCTGAGAGTGACGCAGTGTGGCCGTGCGCTACACATAACATGACAGAGCGCGCACGGGGCAAAGGAGGTGTGATGTAGCCTCCTCCTCAGAGCCATGCGGAGGAGGGAAAAATCCCCCCAACTTAATAACTCTTGATCTAAAAGTGCTATTAATGTTCTTTGGCATGTAAGATGGATTAGGTCGTAAAACAGCCGAGCTGCCATCTCCCTGAATGCGCAGGCAAGATGGAGCGACAGAGAGGGCTGACAAATCCAGGGGCGGATCTAGTCATATGGGGGCCCAAGGCAAACCCAGTCATTGGGGCCCTTCCCTGTTCTGTGCTGATACATTTTTTAAATTATTTTTATTCATTTTTCCAACTTATGGAATGGGTGCAGAGAAAAAATAAACAAGGAACTTACAGATATCAAACAAGAAGAGGGGAAAAGGGCAGAAGAAGAAGAAATGGAGGGTAGTAAATAAAATAAAAAATAACTAAAATTAAATTAGATTAAATAATTATATGAAAAGTAAACAGGGTCAGTAACTCAGTATTTCACTGGTTTTCAGCATGCTGATACATTTTCATGATTATTTTAATCTTGTACCAGGTAACAAACTAAATGAATTTCCTTTAATTCTGTAATTTAGTTTAATTTTGACAGAAGGCCAGTGTGTTAATTGGTCCTGCTTTTAAAGTCTGATACAGTTATCTGACAGCTTAAGTTACATACCCATGTTTATATGTCCTCCACATCCAGGGAATAATATTTATGACCATAAAAAGATTATGAATCTAAATGTTTGTGATTACGGAGCCCCTGTAGGGACATCGGCAAAAATAAATGAGAAGTTTATCCAGTGCATGGGCCGTAAGCTTTTTATACTAAGTGTCATATAGTTTGAAAAGTTATGAATTAAATTATTTTAAAGGATATTATGATTGAAAATAAAGACAATGACATCAAATGTATGAGGTCTACTGTCAAAATGATCTTAAAATATGGATGTTGATCTCCTCTACTTCAGACTACAGTGTGTGAATTAACACTAAAATAATAATAACTGAATCAAAGAAAACTTTAATAATACATTCTTGTGAGATGTTTGGGGCCCCTGGACATCTTGGGGCCCCAGGCAATTGCCTGTGTTTGCCTAATGGTAAGTACGCCCCTGGACAAATCACTCACTCTCTTAGCTGACGTCAGAGCTAAAAGCAGAGCTGTTTTGAGTGATAAGAACTTAAGTGAGATTTGAGTCAATGGTTCAAACGGAGTCCTACTCAACGCCCGTAACACCAGAGATAAATCCCACTGAGGAGCAAAAGAACGAGAAATCGGTCTGTCTCTCCTCACGCCTTTGAGGAAGCGTTTCATCAGCGGGTGACTAAACACAGATCTGTCACAAAAACCTTCATGACAAGCTGAAATCGCAGCTGCATAAGTTTTAACCGTGCTAAAAGCCAAAACCTCTGTCCAGGAGGAGCTGGAGGAAAGACAGCACGCGAGGCAGGGGACAGGTCACTGGGTCCCAGCCTGACTCCATGCACCACCGCTGAAAAGGTGCCCATTTCGCCGAGTACGCTGCTCTCATGGATGCAGCTCTCGTGCCCTGGATAGTGCGCACGACCCCAGGCGAGAGTCCGAGCCTCTCTAAGCGCTCCCTTTCAGCGGCCAGGCCCGCAGACGCTGACCTATCACTGAGAAACTCCTGATTGTTCCCCCTGCTTGGGAGAGAGCATCCCCCCGCCACGGGATCATCCATGGCAGGCGCTGTAACCATGGAAACCATGACGCTCCCGTGCGCTCCAGAGCTATGAGAACAGCTGACAGCTGCTCTTCCTGAATCCTCCTCAGAAACCGAGGGATCAGAGGGACGGGCGTAAAGGCGTAAAGGAGCTTTTTGGGCCAGGGGTATCGTGAGAACGCATCCACCCCCAGAGGGGGGTTGTCTCGTGCGCTCAGAGAAAACCACAGAGCACACTGCGTGTTTTCTTGTGTTGCGAACACATCCACCTCTGCCTGCCCGAACATTGACCAAATCTGAGACACCAGCTCGGGGTGCAGACTCCAGTCTCTTGCCTGAGGACCTCCCCTCGACATGATATCCGCCCCCCTGTTTAGCACACCAGGGATGTACACCGCTCTGATAGAGAGGAGGTGTCTGTGCGCCCAGCATAACAGCTTTCTGGCTATGTCTAGCAGCTGCGCGGCGCACACCGCCCTGACGGTTGATATAAGCCGCTGTTACTTGGTTGTCCGTGTGAATCAGAACATGCTACCTCCGTAAAAACGGAAGCGAAATGCTGGACCACTTTCCACACTGTCAGAAGCTCCAACGCATTTATGTGGAGAGACATGTGAGCTGGCCACTGCCCCCCCACTACCTGAGTAAGGCACGTGCCCCCCCACCCCGAGAGAGAAGCATCCGTGAACACAGAGACGTGACACGATGCCTTCCCTAACGGGACCCCCGACTTCAGAACCTCGGGGTCTCTCCAGTGAGCCAAATCAGGCAACACTGAGGGGGGGACTAAAACCATGCGTCTTCGCTCAAGCTCCGGGTCTATGCGCAGACGGATGAACCACCTCTGCAGCCGTCTCATGTGAAGTAATCCCAACGGTACAACCACATGAGCCGCTGACATTGTGCCGAGCAACCGCATAATAGAGACTGCTGTCACCACCCTGCTGGGGACAACTCGTCTTACCCCCAATTTCCACCGGACGCGAAAGCGCTACGCCGTGCAGCGTCCTGCGGAGCACTTTGCTCCCATTGTAGTCTATCAGGCAATTTCCACTGCATGCGAAAGCGCTGCGCCGCGCAACAATCCTGAAGCGCCGGCGCGCGCCTAGGCGTGAGAGATACGCTTCAGGTCTATTTTCTGCGCGGCCGCTTCCAAACCTCGTAAATTCAGAGTCATTAAGAAAGCACCTGGCAGGAAGTCACCGTGTGGAGTAACCGGAAGTTTCAAAATAAAACACAATGCACGGACTCTTGCACGTAATTTTCCTCAATTAATTGTCATTACGTCGAAACCGGAAGCACGAGCTTCAGGTCAGCAGTCGGTCAGAGGGTCCCAGAGACAACACGACACCATGGCCGAAGAAAAGTGAATTGTAGAGGTACAGGAATATATAACACTGCATGCATGACACCATAGTCTTTCTACACGGATATAGGCAGACAGAAGTTGAATAATTCACGAAGCTGTGTGGTTGGGACCAGCAGAGAGACCTTAGAGAAGTGAAGTGAGGTGTTGTTTATTGCTTTTCTCAGTCTATAACATGTTTTATGAGCGTGTGACATCGCTATTCTCATGAGAGCCGTGGCTCTCCGGGGATCAGCCCTCCCCCTCCGGATTGAACTCCGCGGCACCCCGTGGCGCGCCGCTTCCAGTGGGTTTTGAGATTCGGAGCAAGATCGCAGCGCAGCGCGGCGCAGTGCTTTCGCGTGCGGTGGAAATTAGGGGTGAGGAGGGACGTCAGAGTCTGCGACCTCTCCTGAGATAGCCGCGCGCTCATTGTGGCTGAATTCAGCTCCACTCCCAGATAAATTATCTGCTGAGACGGAAAAAGCGAGCTCTTTTCCAAATTGATAGCGAAGCCCAGCTGTGACAGGTGAGACACCAACACCTAAGTCTGTGCTGCCGCCTCCTCCCTGGATCGAGCCAGCAAAAGCAGGTCGTCCAGGTAAAAGAGAACTCTCATCCCTCTCCTGTGTAGTGGCTGCAGAGCTGCCTCCACACACTTGGAGAACGTGCGGGGAGCAAGAGAATAGCCGAAGGGGAGACGATTGTACTGGTATTGGACCCCTTGAAACGAGAAACGAAGGAATTTCCTGTGTTTCTGAATAATAGAGACCTGGAAATATGCGTCCTTCAGGTCCACCGAAGTGAACCAGTCGTTTTTGTGGACGCATTCCAATACTTGTTTTATCGCCAGCATGTGAAACGGATGCTGCATTATCACTGTGTTGAACAGTGACAGGTCCAAAATGGGTCTCATCCCTCCTGTTTTCTTGGGAACCAGGAAATAGCGGGAGTAAAACCCCTGATTTTCCTCTCCCCGTGGGACTCTGGAGATTACGTTTTTTTGGGATGGAACAAGTTGGGTCCTATCACAAGGTTTAGGGCAGAAATTACCCCTACAGCAGTGTTTCTGTGCAGCAGAAGCCCAGGGCGCTAGGACCAAGCACCCCCTTCCTCCTCCGGTCCTGCTCGTCTGCCGATTCCTCTGCAGTCACACGGGGCCATATTTTACTTGACCAAAAGCACAAATAAACGGACTCCCACCGAGAAAATCTGATATCGGTCTGCATTCACGCTTTATTTAGAGAATTTTCAGCGCGTTACTTTCACACAAAAACACCGCTAAATAAGGCTCTATATCTCATAGCGCCGTGAAACAGTCTCCGCTGCAGAGCCGGAGGCTCTTCCGCGGAGGCCGTTAGAAAATTCTCTAAATAAAGCGTGAATGCAGGCTTATTAAGGACTGGATGGAGCCTTTACTCTGTAAAGAGGAGGAGGAGGAGGAGGAGCTGCGCTTTGAACTCCTCTCCATCGGTCGTTGTCCTTCTGTTTGTACATGGGTAGGCTTGTCTTGCTCTGCATGCTGCCAACTTGTTTGTACATGGGTAGGCTTGTCTTGCTCTGCATGCTGCCAACTTGTTGAATCTGTCACATAGTCCTTTATAGGAAGGAGCTCGTCTTGCTCTGCCTCTTCCACGTCCTAATTGTGTCGTCTTGGGTCTGGCCCCTTTCTCTATCTGGGAAGCTGAAACATCTTCAAATTGTGGGTGAAGGCCAGTAAGTTCAGACACATCATCACTAGGACCAACTGGGATTAGCTTATCCTACTAAGCCTACTCTCATAGGAACATTTCACATTATCTTTCACTGTTTTCATTTTCACCAGCTCTGTTTCTTGGATGCACAGAGCTCTTCTTCAGTGCCCTTGTTTTGCTTCTGAACGTCCTCCTTCAGTTTCTCCAAAGATTCACACTTACCTTTGAAGACACTAAGCTCAGCCAAAGCAGTTTTTAACTTCTCCTGAAGTTAATGTTTTTCTGTGCTGTTTCATGGGGTTTTGTAAGGTTATATTGAAGGTTTGATCTTTCCAGTTCCCTGTCAGCGATTTGCTTGCGCATTTCCTCATTAGCAATTTCAAGGTCATGCTTAATACAGCAGAGGCTTCTGATCTTTTGCAGCCTTTCTGATGACACTTTCTTGGATGCACAGAGCTCTTCGTTTTGAGCCTTATTCTTTCTGCTTAACTCCTCAATATCCTCCTTTTTAGCCTCAATTTCCAAAGCCAAAGCCTCATTCCTGCTGCTTAATACCTCAATTCTTGATAACTTCTCATCAAGAAGACTGATTTTTCTTCTCAGGGACGCATTCTGTTCACCTACATTAGACTGAGCCCTCCTAAGGATCTCAGTTTCCCTGACCAAAGCCTCATTCCTGCTGCCTAAATCTTGAATTTTCTTCTTTTGAGCCTCATTCCTGCTGCTTAAATCTTGAATTTCCTTCTTTTGAGCCTCAATTTCCTTCTTTTGATCCTCAATTTCCTCCTTTTGATCCTCAATTTCTTCCTTTTGATCCTCAATTTCCTCCTTTTGAGCCTCATTATTGAAGCTTAATACCTTAATTCTTGACAACTTCTCATCAAGAAGACTGTTTTCTCTTCTCAGGAACGCATTCTCTTCACGTACATTATACTGAGCTGTCATAAGGACCTCATTTTCCCTGACCAAAGCCTCATTCCTGCTGCTTAAATCTTGAATTTTCTTCTTTTTAGCCTCAATTTCTTCCTTTTTAGCCTCAATTTCCTCCTTTTGAGTCTCATTTCTGCAGCTTAATACCTCAATTCTTGATAACTTCTCATCAAGAAGACTGATTTTTCTTCTCAGGGACGCATTCTGTTCACCTACATTAGACTGAGCCGTCCTAAGGATCTCAGTTTCCCTGACCAAAGCCTCATTCCTGCTGCCTAAATCTTGAATTTTCTTCTTTTGAGCCTCATCCTTGCTGCTTAAATCTTGAATTTTCTTCTTTTGAGCCTCAATCACCTCCTTTTGAGCCTTATCCCTGCTGTTTAACTCCTCAATCACCTCCTTTTGAGCCTCAATTTCCTCCTTTTGAGTCTCATTTCTGCAGCTTAATACCTCAATTCTTGATAACTTCTTATCAAGAAGACTGTTTTCTCTTCTCAGGGACGCATTCTGTTCACCTACATTAGACTGAGCCGTCCTAAGGATCTCAGTTTCCCTGACCAAAGCCTCATTCCTGCTACCTAAATCTTGAATTTTCTTCTTTTGAGCCTCATCCTTGCTGCTTAAATCTTGAATTTTCTTCTTTTGAGCCTCAATTACCTCCTTTTGAGCCTTATCCCTGCTGTTTAACTCCTCAATCACCTCCTTTTGAGCCTTATCCCTGCTGTTTAACTCCTCAATCACCTCCTTTTGAGCCTTATCCCTGCTGTTTAACTCCTCAATTCTTGATAACTTCTTATCAAGAAGACTGTTTTCTCTTCTCAGGGACACATTCTCTTCACCTGCATTAGACTGAGCCGTCCTAAGGATCTCATTTTCCCTGACCAAAGCCTCATTCCTGCTGCTTAAATCTTTAATTTTCTTCTTTTTAGCCTCATACCTGCTGCTTAAATCCTGAATTTCCCTCTTTTGGGCCTCATTTTTGTAGAAAAGGATGTCGTTTAGTACTCGAAGGTCATTTGTTTTATTATTCCGAGTTTTTTCAAGTGCCTGTCGCAGATCCATTATGACTTTTTTCTGGGACCTGTTTTCTTCATAAAGATCTCTGTTCTCCTCCTCCTGCTTTTTTTTCCACCGAGAAGCCAACATGTTGTCCTGTTTGTTCAGATCAGATATCTGTTTCTTATCTGTTTCTTATCTAATCTGCTAGCAAAGATTATTATTATTAATAATTAAGCATGCCTTTGATCAAAGGCTTCTGCCTTTGATCAAAGGCAGCAGCCTTTGATGATGTCATCAGAATGCTGCCTTTGATGATGTCTGTCAGAACAGTATATAACCAAATACCTTTGGTTATATACTGTTCTGACAGACATCATTACTGTTCAAGACTGATACATTAGTTGAAAACAATGAGTTTTTACACAATGGAACAGAATCCGTCCAGATTCACCCTCTTAAAAAGAGTAGAGCGCTTGGAGAAAGAGAATGAATCTCAAAAGAAGGAAATTGAGTTTCAAAAGGAGATTATTGAGATAAAAAAAAACAATTGTCTGGCTCGAAAGGAGAAAATTAAGGATTTAAGCAGCAGGAATAAGGCTCAAAATGAAAGAATTAAGGAGTTGAAGAGCAGAGATAAGGCTCAACAGGAAGAAATTGAGGAGTTGAAGAGCAGAGATAAGGCTCAACAGGAAGAAATTGAGGAGTTGAAGAGCAGAGATAAGGCTCAACAGGAAGAAATTGAGGAGTTGAAGAGCAGAGATAAGGCTCAACAGGAAGAAATTGAGGAGTTGAACAGCAGAGATAAGGCTCAACAGGAAGAAATTGAGGAGTTGAACAGCAGAGATAAGGCTCAACAGGAAGAAATTGAGGAGTTGAAGAGCAGAGATAAGGCTCAACAGGAAGAAATTGAGGAGTTGAAGAGCAGAGATAAGGCTCAACAGGAAGAAATTGAGGAGTTGAAGAGCAGAGATAAGGCTCAACAGGAAGAAATTGAGGAGTTGAAGAGCAGAGATAAGGCTCAACAGGAAGAAATTGAGAAGTTGAACAGCAGAGATGAGGCTCAAAAGGAAGAAATTGAGGCTCAAAAGAAGACAATTCAGAATTTAAGCAGCAGGAATGATGCTAAACGGAAGACAATTCAAGATTTAAGCAGCAGGAATGAGGCTAAACGGAAGACAATTCAAGATTTAAGCAGCAGGAATGAGGCTTTGACTTTGAAAATTGAAGCTCAAAAGAGGGTAATTGAGGAGTTACGGGATAAGGCTCAAAAGGAAACAATTGAAGCTCAAAAGAAGGAAATTGAGGAATTAAGGTATAAGGCTCAAAAGGAAGAAATTGAAGCTCAAAAGAAGGTAATCGAGGAGTTAAGGGATAAGGCTCGAAAGGAAGAAATTGAGGCTCAAAAGAAGGAAATTCAGAATTTAAGCAGCAGGAATGAGGCTTTGACTTTGAAAATTGAAGCTCAAAAGAAGGTAATTGAGGAATTAAGGGATAAGGCTCAAAAGGAAATAATTGAGGCTCAAAAGAAGGAAATTGAGGAATTAAGGGATAAGGCTCGAAAGGAAGAAATTGAGGCACAAAAGAAGGAAATTCAGAATTTAAGCAGCAGGAATGATGTTAAACAGAAGACAATTCAATATTTTAGCAGCAGGAATGAGGCTTTGACTTTGAAAATTGGAGCTCAAAAGAAGGTAATTGAGGAGTTACGGGATAAGGCTCACAAGAAAGAATTTGAGGTTGACGGTTGACGACCACATAAAAAAAATCCAAGTTAGTCATTTTGAGGTGATTTTTTAAAAATTAAGTACACTTCAGTGAACTGAAATCCTTATAAATCCCTCAAAATGACTATGATTTTATCACCAGATGATCAGTCAAAGAAGAACTGGAAATAGATTTTTGTCGTTAGTTCAAAATAAAAAAAAAGAACCATGGCTTTCAAAACCGTAAACATATCAGACAGAAAAAGCCTACCTGACTCAAAATACTTTACATCAACAGTACATCAACAGAAATGACACCATCAAACAGAAAACCACACTGTTAGACCAAGTAAACCTGCTGCTTCATGCCTGCCGAAATGTGTTTGCTCTATTGCCATATGATCGCCAAACTCTCTTAAGAGCTTCATCAGAGATCCCAGTGCTATCGGTATGCTGATCATATGACTTGATAACATTTTCTCCTGTGTTGGGCGGACGTTCCCGATCACCTGCGCCGACAGCCCTGTGTGTCTCCCAGGAGGGAGCGCGGCCAAAAGCCTCAATCAGCCGGCTGTCATCACTGACGCTGGCTGCCTTGCCTACTACTTCCTCTCCACCGAAAAAGCGCACCAGAAGGCGTGAGAAACGAGCCGGTGTGCTTGTCCAATTTAAGGCTTACCTGAGAGCCTCTTCTTCGAATGATTCACGCTCTGGATCTGCTCGTCCTGTCCGGCTTTTAAACCACCGGTGGATCCGGACCATCTCCATCAGGGTATCATTCGTTCATTCCATATCCGTTTTAGAATCCAAAATCGGAAAACGGATAACGACTTGTTATTTCATTTCTCGTTTTCAAATCAAAAATCGGAAAACAAATAACGGCCTATTTTTCGCTGTTTTGACTTTGTTTCGAAATTAAAAATAGAATACGAGAGAATGGAATTATCATGGGATTTTTGTTCTATTCGTTTTTGGTTTATCATTTTCGATGTGTTGTGACCTGGAACTTGTTGACTTTTTTCTCAGGGAGGCCAGTCAGTCTCTACCGGGTGAGTCCATTGATGGGTGAATCGACACCCATCTCCTGCAACGTCTTGCAAATGCCTCTGTGGGTCTTACCAGCTTCGAACAACTGCTTATAACATCAGCGTATTGTTCTAGTGCGGCCATAGAAGTCTATTTATATGTCACTCACTGTATATCGCCTTCTCTATCTCTGTGAACAGCTTTCAAGATCCACGCGGTTTAAGACTGGCCTCCCTGAGGAAAAAGTCAACAACTTCCGGGTCACAACACAATGGAATCATAGACATTATATACGTATATAATGTCTATGTCGAAAATGATACAAACCAAAAACGAATAGAACAAAAATCCCATGATAATTCCATTCTCTCATATTCTATTTTTAATTTCAAAACAAAATCAAAACAGTGAAAGATAGGCCGTTATTTGTTTTCCGATTTTTGATTTGAAAATGAGAAATGAAATAACAAGTTGTTATCCGTTTCCCGATTTTTGGATTCTAAAACAGATATGGAATGAACAAATGATACCCTGATACATCTCCCCTGAGCCTTCTCTGCTGCTGTCAGCCTCATGCCGGTGTCCTCGCCGCGGCACTCACCTGGGCAACCTCCGCCAGCTGAGATGCGCTGTGTCACCAGCCGGCTCGTAACGAAACCTCTGCACGGCTCTGCTCAATGCCAGGTCAGTAATGAACAAAACTTTTCTCTTCAATGATTTCTTCACCACCCGCAAACTGGATATGTGTGTGACAGAAACGTGAATGAATGCTGGTGACTTTACTCCTTTCTCCCAACTCCTTCCTCTGAATTGCACAGAGTTAATGTAATAAGTGAAAAATGTTGTATAAAATATTGACTCAATGAAACTTTTGCTGATACCTGTAAATAAGTATTGTTAAATGTGCTGAACATGATAGTTGACTCAAAGAAAGCTAGAGATAATAATTTAACTGAATACAATTCTACAAAAAAAGAAATGTTGAAATAATGTACATTCAATAATACTGAATTGTCTGCAACCAATTTGGATCCAGCTTTTGTTAAATGAATAATCTGATTGTATTTTGGTTACGGCTGATAACAGAAAGTCTAAGTTAGAAAAATAAGAAAAGTAAAAGAAATGGATAAAAAAAATGTATAAAATGCTATATAAAGAAATAAAAAGCAGGATGAAAATAAAAGAAAAAAATAAAAAGTATAAAACAAAGAAAATTAAGTCGTGAGACTGTGAATAGACTAGGAAAGCGTGAAGTGATTTTGCCAAAATTGGTATAAATAAAACACTTATTTCCTAAAGCACATGGTATAATACCATGAGATTATCAAACTGTTACTGACTACATAAGCAGATTGTTTTGTTTATGATAAATCAACTGAATGAAATGTTGCATTTCTAATCAGAGGAAAGGAAAATGCATAAATAAGAATGTACTAATCTTATGAAGAATGATAAATTGAAGTACCTCAATGAAATGAACTGAGGGAGGAAGCATCGACACTCACATCTACTTTAAGCTGCATGCTGAAAGAAAAAACTTTACTTTGCATGTGCATGAAATTCTACAAGAAATGACCATTTTTTTGAAGAATTCAAAGTATCAACCAATAAAAGAATGACAAATGAATTAGCTATGAAGCAATCCTCTAAAACATGTCTGTTCTTTCTGTTTTCTATCTATCAACACTCCGTGTCTGCTGAAAAAATCCAATCCATATCTCCTCCAACTGAGTGTCCCCCTTCTGACATCTAACGCTGAGACTTAACCAAGGTCTGTGACGACAACCCGGGGTCCCGCAGAAACTTGAAGACGGTCAAAGTTGAAGTCAAGGTGGTGCCAGTCCACAGCAAACAACCATCTAAATTTTAAAGAGTGATGACAGCGTGAAGGAAGCGTCCACGCGTACAGAAACAAGATCCCTGAGAACAGGACTGTCCTGCAGGAGCTGACAGTGAAACATTTCAAACATCAACATGGATGAAGAATCCAACCTCACCTTTACACCGAGAGGAGTACAGACTGTGTTGCAAAAATTCAAGAATACATTATATTGTCCCATCTATTTTGTTTGTGTGATGATCAATCCAATTTATGTCTTTTCAGTCACGACAGAAGAGGACAGCTTCACCCAGGAACCCATAGAGAGGAGGACAGCTTCACCCAGGAACCCATAGAGAGGAGGACAGCTTCACCCAGGAACCCATAGAGAGGAGGACAGCTTCACCCAGGAACCCATAGAGAGGAGGACAGCTTCACCCAGGAACCCATAGAGAGGAGGACAGCTTCACCCAGGAACCCATAGAGAGGAGGACAGCTTCACCCAGGAACCCATAGAGAGGAGGAATATTAGATAATATTCAGTTTGCTTACTGGATGTGCTAATTATGTCTTCAATAAATCTGAACTATTTTACTTTATTAATTCTACTTTTGAAGAACAAACTACAACAAGACGGTTTGTGTTTTGACATAAGGATTTTATTTGAACACATTTCCTATGTTATTTTCAAAGTTCTCTTGGAATAAAACAAAAGTTTTGAAACACAGAGATAATTATTATTGTAATTACACAAGTTGCGAAGAGAAATGACTGTTTTATGTTTTATTAAGATTTATGCGTATGTATGTTATGGTTAAGGAATAGTTTTATTGAAGCAGAATCTATGAGAATATTTTAAAACACTGGATCATTTGAGAATAATACCATAGTTTATTTATTTACAGTAAGTAAAGTAAAATAATGATAATCATGTTTGATAATCAAACAGAGTTTAACATTTTTGCATGACAGAACTTATCAGGAAGTTATATAAACATATCCCAATCTAGTTTTGTCATCAGAAAAAGAATTTCAATATTCTATGTATAATAAGTGATAATGGATTCCATTAAGATGAACAAATATATCAACAATTGAGAACAATTTTGTCTTTTATAAAAGTAATTCAAACTTGTTTTACGACACAAATGGAGAGAAGTGTTTCTAAGAACCAAGGACCACTGAGAAGAACACTATCTTTCACTAACAGAATATTTATGTTTCTGCTCTTCTACGTTTTTTGGAAATAATAAACACGTCTATTGTTTTTGATGTTTGCATTGAAAAAGACAATCATCAAGATTTATGAATATCAAACCTGGGTCTCTGCATGTACATGATGTTCATGATGACTGTTCATATATCAACAGCCATGCACAACTTTCTGCTGTTGGAAATTCCTCACTTCTAAATTTGAAGATGTTGAGAAACTAAACTGGTCTAGTTTACCCACGATGAGAGAACATTGTGGAGAGTGTTTAAAAGATGTGACTTTTGATAGAACCTGTGGTTATCTGTCCATACGCACAAAGGTTTTAATTGATCACATCGAGACTTTACAACTGGATCCAAAAAAAGACGACACCTTATTAATGCCGGCCTTGAATGGAACGGTATTACGACTGGACTTACGACTATTTGCACAAAATCATGACTGTTCTTTGAGAAGGTATTCTGGACAGCTGAATTGTAATATCTGATCTCTATCTCAACGTTGGATACACGTGATATTGGTTGAGACGTCAACACGATAATCATGAGAATTCGAGCTTTGAGAAGCGACATTTTCTTTGATACATCGATCTATCAAAGACAACTGGAAACTCCTGAATACGCTGCTTGTGTTCCAGGGGCGTACTTACCATTAGGCAAACACAGGCAATTGCCTGGGGCCCCAAGATGTCCAGGGGCCCCAAACACCTCACAAAAATGTATTATTAAAGTTTTCTTTGATTCAGTTATTATTATTTTAGTCTTAATTCACACGCTGTAGTATGAAATAGAGAAGATCAACATCCATATTTTATCATCATTTTGTCAGTAGACCTCATACATTTGATTTCATTGGCATTATTTTCAATCATGATATCCTGTAAAACACTTTAATTCATAACTTTTCAAACTATATGAAACTTAGTATAAAAAGTGTAAGGCCCATGCACAGGATAATTTTGAGTTTACACAATAAACTTCTTATTTATTTTTGCTGATGTCCCTTCAGGGCCTCCGTAATCATAAACATTTAGATTCAAAATCTTTTTTGGTCATAAATATTATTGCCTGGATGAGGAGGACATATAAACATGGGTATGTAACTTGTAACTTAAGCTGTCAGATAACTGTAACAGATTTCAAAAGCAGGATTAATGAACACACTTGCCTTCTGTCAAAACTGAAGTCATTAAGTTTCGTTGTTACCTGGTAGAAGATTAAAATAATAAAAAAAAATGTATCAGCATTCTGACAACCAATGAAATACTGAGTTACTGACCCTGTTTACTTTTCATATTATTATTATTATTTTTTTAAAGTTATTTTTTTGGGCTTTTTATGGCCTTTATTTGACAGGACAGCTGAAGTAGACAGGAAAGCGGGTGAAGAGAGGGGGAATGACATGCAGCACAGGGCTGAGGCCGGGATTCGAACCTACAGCCGCTGCTGGGGGTTGGCAGCCCCCATACATGGGCGGACGCTCTACCAGCTGAGCTAATGTCCGCCCTACTTTTCAAATTATTATTTAATCTAATTTGATTTTAGCTATTTTTATTTTTATTTACTACCCTCCCTTTCTTTTTCTTCCCCCCCTTTTTCCCCTCTTCTTGACAACACTTCTGACAATTGCCTGTCCATCTATTCTGTCTCTTGTGGTGTGAATGAGTAAGACTGAATGAGTTATCTGAGTAGGGAATGGGAACTTTGTCTCTAATATACTGTTTTTGAAGGAGATATTATTTTTCACTGTTAAGGTTTATTACAGTCGGAAACAACCCTTGTTTGATATCTGTAGTTTCCTTGTTTATTTTTTCTCTGCACCCATCCCATAAGTTGGAAAAAATAATAAAAATAATTTTTAAAATGTATCAGCACAGTACAGGGATATGAAGGGCCCCAATGACTGGGTTTGCCTTGGACCCCCATATGACTAGATCCGCCCCTGTTGTGTTCACACAAACGTATATCTGCGATTAACCGGTAGAGACTGCAGAGATTATTCTCCAAGCTTTAACAGTATGCAAATTCAATACAGCTGCTATTGATATTCAAACTCTAGAAAAAAGAATGATATTAGTTAATCGTGAAACAACCAAAACAAGGGGTAAGGATATTTCTGAATATAAGAGATTAATTAGACTATTTCAAAGAAGTTAACTTAGGTAAACTGGTTCCTGAGTCTTGCTGTGCTTGTCCTGACTGATCATGATCATAATTAAAGTTTATTTATTTTGTTTTTCTTTTTGATTGATTCTGAGATCAACCTACTCAGATACTAATTTTACTCTGGTTCCTGCCAGGAATCATCTTCAATTGTCCGTTCCAAGGATCAAGAACATTCAGAACATTACGAATCAACATTCTTTAATTAATATATCACTGATCTACGACTTGGACTGATCGAGCCAACGATGAGCTGAACAAAGATGATCGACGAGAAAGAACATGTCAATGAATGATGACACCACATCTTAGTATTTCATTCATGATGTGAAGTTTTCTTCTGTTATTACTATTTTATTTATTTGATTATTTGGGGATTGATCGCTCATACAATCACTCATACATAATACATACTCAGTTTTCTATTTAATTCATATTTTATTTTGTTTGGGGACATAGGCAAAATTCTATTTGCAGTTTGATTGAATCTATTTTCTTGGACGTACAAGATCCATAAAATATTGTTGTGTCACCTGGAATATATACACAAACATATTACACAAACTTCCACACACATAATATAGAAAAGTGTGATGAATAGTGATAACTATAATTATTATAAGTATCTTGGTTAAGCTTACCATATACTAATTAGAAGCTAATTAAACTTGGATTCAATTCATGTATTTCACCCATGAGAATAGGTGAAGAAAAGATTTATATAAGAGAACAGAACAATGACTTCTGTTAAGATTAGAGTAGTTAGCACAAGAGGTCTTTGCTCCTTTCCTAAAGTCAATAAATTTAAAGAAAACATATACTGAAATAAAACAGGAGAGGTTTTTGGCCCTTGTCAGGTGTACTTGATCTGTGACATTTACCTTTCATTCTGAATGCATATTGTGTTCATATATGAATTGGAAATTCTAAATTTAATATGGCTTTACAATTTATGAGGTGAAACTCATAGATCAGATACTAGCAGGTGAAGGGTGATCACCTGACATAGTAACAGCTAATAAATACAAAAAACCACAGAGCTAAGAGAAAAAAGTGGGGACTGATAGCATGAATTTTAAGTCATGTATCACTTCAAATCATGTATCATTTTACTCATGTATCTATCAATTTAGTCATGGACCAATTCATGTAACATCTAGGATTACTTTGTCCATACATGAAGTTCTCTGTGTCTGCAACTATGTAAGCAAGGCAACTGTAAGTCTGGCACCTCGCCAGAAATAGAAAGCCTGAACTGAGATGTCTTACAGCTGACCATCTATGGAATGGAGTTACCATATATGTGACATGTATATAAGCGGTGGTTACCTATTGCTCTTTGTCAGACTATCTCTGAACCGGCCGAATAAACACTCAGATAAACCTCCAGTCTTGTAGCCTATCCTTTTGCCTTAGAACATCTGATAACACTTGGATGAGGGAGAATTTTCTCAAATTCAACGAATTCAAGACGGAGATCATCTTCTTTGGAGGATACACCCCCACAAAGGCCTGCTTTGCGGGAAATCTGGGCCCTTTGAGTTCAAACATTCAGTCTAATGTCAGGAACCTTGGTGTCATCTTTGATAACCAGTTTGACTTTGATAAGCGGATCAGTGCCGCTGTGAGAGCAAGCTTCTTGCAACTCCGTCTCTTAGCTAAGACCAAGGCCGACTTCTCATAGGCAGATCTTGAAAAGACTATTCATGCCTTTTTTACATGTAGATTGGAGTATTGTAACTCTTTATACATTGGCATGAATGAGTCATCAATTAACCACCTTCAGCTCATTCAGAACGCTGCTGCTCGACTCCTCTCTGGCAAAAAAAAAAGCGTGACCACGTTACACCAGTCTTGGCGTCCCTCCACTGGCTCCCAGTCCGCTTTCGCATCGATTTTAACCATTTTTTAATCGCTTTTTAAGCCCTCAATGGTCTTGCCCCTCTTTACCTGTCTGAAGTCCTACATCGCTACTCCCCAACCAGAGCCCTAAGGTCTTCTGACCAACTGCTATTGGAGGTTCCCCAAAACCAGACTTAAGTCGAGAGGTGACAGGGCCTGTACAGCGGCTGCCCCCAGACTGTGGAACAGTCTCCCCGTCCATATAAGAGCCTCCCAGACCATAGAGATTTTTAAATCTTCCTTAAAAGATAAGTTTGGTTTCTACTGCTTTCACATTGTTTTTTAGAATGAAGTAGAACAATATACTCACCCAGAAGGCTTTCCTGACCCAAACAGTGCTTCAGGAGATATTTAGATCCAAAATCGAGTGGCGGACATCGATATAATGGTAGCACATAGGGAATACAGCCCCGCTCCTAAAACTGCATTAATCGTCCAAAAACTCATTTGTTTCACCAATATTTCATCATGGTCTGCTTCGGTTACTCCTCCATTACGGTCTGTGTCACTCCAGACATGTTTTGAGCCTCTGCTGACCTCTGAACTTCTGACTACAACTGGAACGCACCAAAAGACGTGACCCAAGCCAAAGCGTGTGTTTGTTGTGATGCTAATGAATGCAGCTCGGACCTTCCTCAGAACTCTGCATTGCTTTACAACTTCTTTTTTCAACAACTTACAGGATGCAAGCAAGCAATTTTGGGAAAACGTAGTATCGTAGTTTTGTAGCCGGCTATATATGGCTACTTACAGCTTACAGCCCGGTGCTCTAAGACGTGTCTGAATAATATAAACACACGCTTTGGCTTGAGTCACGTCTTTTGGTGCGTTACAGTTGTACTCAGAAGTAGGAATTTCCAACTTCTGAATAGGAATCTGCAACTGGAACGTCCCCCAAAGTCGAAATTTCCTACTGGGAGCTCGGTGCAACCTCACCACCCCCGAGTTGACAATGGAAGATGGATGCCCCCAGTGTGAACAGTTATTTAGCTCCTGTAATAATCCATTTATTTGCACTTCTGACTGGGGTGTGTCGCTCTAGATCAGCTGTATACATAGTATTGTTAGACTTATATTTACAAAAATGCTGCCATAGTGATAATCACATTCTTCATGTGAGGGCGTGCTAACAACAGCTAACAATAGCCTGGTAGATCGGCATGTTTTTTTCCGACTTCAACTGGAACGCCGATAAGTCGGAGATGATGTCACTCCCAGTTCTGTGGTTACTGGAATGCAGCATTATGACAGTCGCTGCGCGTGCTCATGGGTAGCAGAGTCTTTATGTCGCTGGTAATAGATTATCCTCATAGCACCTTTAAATGCTCTTTGTGTGAATAGTTTGAAGTTCATCTTGTTGTAGGAGCCTCTCACCTCCTGGGCTGGGCTGAAGAGGGCATGTGCATCAGTGTCTGTATTAGCATGTACCACTTGTAATGTTCCTCTGAAGGCAGAAAAAGGGCTTTCACCGAAAGCGTTGAAAGCAAGTGTATTTGCGCGTCAAGTGAAATCGCGTCGCGCTAGACGCGCAAGTTTTGACGCTGGTACAAATATGCAGAAAAACGCTCACTGCTCATCGTTGCACGGAAAGTCCGCCATTATCATTTCATTTTATCATTTCATCGTCAAACATAGCTCTGATTACAACCATTGCTGCTCTGTACCTGCTTTGGAGAAGTCAGCTGTGGGCTAGGCGCCGATGTCGGTACTGGATACATGCTACCCTACGGAGACGGTGTGAGATCAGTGAGTACCGCCGTCTTTTGCAGGAGCTGCGTCTGGACCACGGCCGGTTTCAGCGGTACTTCAGGCTGACTGTTGCCCAGTTTGAAGACCTGCTAGCCAGGGTTGGTGCCAGGATCTCCCGCCTGGATACCAACTACAGGCAAGACAGTCCAACAGCAGCTGCGGAGCGCCTTTCCATCTGTCTCCGGTGAGTTTAGCAGTTTATCAAATTAGCAAGACTCCGACCCCCAGAATGCCCTGTGTCAGTGACGATCTCCACACTGATAGGCTGTCACAGCGCGTCAACAAGGTCGCTCGCTCGAAAAGTTCAATTATTTCAACTCGAGCTTCAAGTGTTGAGCGGCGGGCTCAACGCTTGACGCCGCTCTATGCTCGCCCCGATGCAGCGTCAATTCACGTCTTTACATTGACTTTGTATGTAGTATCAACGCACGAAAAATTTGCGACGCCTTCGGTGGGTACACGCTGTTGTATTGCTAATTAATAAAACAAGTACTTTTTTAATAGTGTAACATATCGCTACATGAAAAAGGTACTGCCCAGCAACTAGAGGTGGATATTTGGAAGGACCAAAATGCAAACACAATCTAGAAAACTTTGACAGAATTAGTTAAATTTAGAAGCTGTTAAGAATAAGGTGCATCTCACTGTTGGTTTTTCTTCTCCAGATGACGATTCCAGCGATACAGACTAACAGGAGCAGCAGTCCCACAACAAGTCCAGACACAAGAGCAACCGGAGGTCCAGAGGGAGGCTCTGGGATCACAGCAAAGTTTCGAGTTACATGAGAACATTGGAGAAGCTCTTTAACTGTGAATCAGCTTTAATGTCCAGGTATGTGAACACTGAGGATTTCACTTCAGTTAACTTTGCTGTCATTGAACAAATACTTAAGGATTATTATGAAAAAAAGAAAAAAAAAAAAAACAGTTCTATCAGGACTCACATAAAAACAAACACACAAAGTCAGTGTAGAAGGCAGAGCAGTGATTCAGAGTGTAAAGGATTAAATAGACATGATGGTGCACCAGTTGAAGATAACAGGTGTGATTAACATGAGGTAGGCAAGCAGCAGCTGAAGACATATTAGATAGAGTGGTCCATTAACATGTTAAAGTTAAAGATTCTTCTTCAAAGAGAGATTTTTTAAAATTTCATAATAAAATCAGAAAATTGCATTTTTTATTGACTTTATTTTTACACCATCTGATTGGTAACATCAGAAGGCCAATATTAAGTCACATTTTGAGCCAAGACAAATCCACCTTCACTGATAATACCAGAGCTGACCAGGTCCACCTCTGACATCAGTCTTACCGTAGTTACTTCTGATCACTGTTTTGTCCAGTTTGGTGATGATGTCCTCCTTCACACCGTGGAGCTGAAACACACACTTGTACCTCCCCCAGTCTTCAGGTTTTACTGATGAAATGTTCAGGTCAACGCTCATCTGGAATGTGTAGTTGTGGTTGGGAAGGATCTCTCCATGTTCCACGTCTTCATAGAGCTCCTCTCCATCTTTCCTCCAGAACATTGCAGCTCTGTTTGGGTAGAAACCTGTGGCAAAGCAGGTGACTGGAGAGGAGGGAGACTTCTGGAGTAGGGACACAGAGGGAAGCTCTGAGGAGGATAAGCAGATGGAAGGAAAATTCCTTCAGATTTTTTTTTTTTTTTTTCCATACAAGACTGCTTAATAAATATATTTGAGAAAATGTTTAAGACATAACAGGCTGCTATACGTGGTGTTGTGTCAGCCTACCTGGTCTTAGCAGAAAGCCGTTTCCATACAGCAAATACCTCTTTAACCAGATGGGGCACTGGTCAATGAAAAGGGCTCTCAGAATTTGATATCTAGTCAGGTCAGTTTCCCAAATGAGTTTGATTGCGAGTGCCTCAGGTTTTAGAGCAGTCAGTGTGACAGTCTGCAGGTCCATTTCAATGAAGTCTTCTCCATCATAACCAGTCTTCAAGAAACCAGAAGTCTCATTCGTCTCATCATCCCACTCACAGCCACCGGTCCACTGTAAGATGTGGGAACCTGAGAGAGACAGAAAGAACAGGTTAAGTTACATTCAAGCACAGTTTGCTATGAACAAATAATCAATCAATAAATCAATCTTTATTTGTATAGCGCCAATTCATAACAAGTGTTATCTCAAGACACTTTGCAATAGAGCATAAAGCTCTTCATTTTATGGATACACATATATGCATAGATACATATATACATATAAAATACACATATACATATACAGTCATGGAAAAAATTATTAGACCACCCTTGTTTTCTTCAATTTCTTGTTAATTTTAATGCCTGGCTCAACTAAAGGTACATTTGTTTGGACAATTATAATGATAACAACAAAAATAGCTCATGAGAGTTTAATTTAGGAACTAAGAACTATTCATTTTCCATGGTTTTCTTGATAATAACCAAAATTACTTAAATTCTTACATCAATAGCTATGGCATTGTACCGCCAAAAACACTACTTTTAAGCATTCCATGTTTTCTTTTCTGTTTGCTTTAAACACATGATACACACAAGAGCTAATACTTGATTGCATAACCATTGTTTTTGATGACTGCAGCCATGCGTCTTGGCATGCTCTCCACCAGCTTCTGACATTGTTCTGCTGTCACAGCAGCCCATTCCTGTTGGACAAATTCAAACAAATTTTCTTTGTTTTTGGGCTTGTGGTTCTCCATTTTGAGTTTGATGATTTTCCACAGGTTTTCAATTGGATTAAGATCTGGTGATTGAGCAGGCCAAGGCATGGTGCGAATGTTGTGGCTCTCCATCCAGGCTTTAACTGACCTTGCCGTGTGGCAAGGGGCATTGTCTTGTTGGAAACTCCAGTCATTCGAGGCAGGAAAGAGTTTTCCAGCTGATGGAAGAAGACTGTTTTCAAGGGTAGTCCTGTACATGACCTGGTTCATTCGGCCTTCACACAATTGCATTTGCCCTGTTCCACTCAGACTGAAACAACCCCAGATCATGACTGATCCACCCCCATGTTTTACTGTAGGGGCAAGACAGTCTGGGTTGTAAGCTTCTCCAGGCTTCCTCCTAACCAGTAAGTTGGCTGGAGTGGGCATCAATTCAAAATTGGATTCATCACTGAAGAGAACCTTAGCCCAATCATCAACAGTCCAATCCTTGTGGTCTCGAGCAAAGAGTAACCGGCCTTCCTCTGCCTTTCATTGATGAAGGGCTTTATGCTCTGTGTGACTTCAAACCAGCTTCAACAAGTCGGTTTCGAACTGTCCTTGCTGAACAAGTCACATTTCTCGACAGTGCCCACTCAGTTTTAAGGTCCCTGGAGGTCTGACGACGATTCCTGACACAGGAACGGATGAGTGCACGGTCATCTCGTGGGGTAGAAAGACGTTTCCTGCCACGGCCAGGTAGCAATTTGGTAGTGCCATGTTCAGCTTGTTTTTTGTTGTTGTAATGAACGGCTGTCTTGGAGATCTTCAGTTTTTTCGCTACCTGTCTCTCACTCATGCCAATTTCCAGCAGTGCCAAGATGGCTGCCTTTGTGGCTTCACATAATTCTTTTGGTTTAGGCATTATGTGAGAGCTGACAACTTCTGAGTTGTGCTACGGCTTGAATGTAAGCAGGAAACCACTCTAGGCCTTTGCATGTGCAGTGCTGCTTGTGACATGAAATGGCCTCTTATATACCCTGGGAATCAATTAAGCTTAAGAATGTCAAATAGGACATAAAGTATTATGTGACCAGCTGCATTTTTTGTTGTGTTCATTGTATTATACGTTTAGTGGTACCAGATATTAGAATGAACAATAAGTTGAAGAAAACAAGGGTGGTCTAATAATTGTTTCCATGACTGTATGTGGAAGTAGATTATATCTGATCAAGAAGAAAAAATTTGAGGAAATTAAAAGACACTGTCAGCAGGAAAATGTATTTTTAGTGTAAAAAAAGAGAAGACAGTTGTTACACAATAAAACAATTTCATCAGCGAGCAGCTCAGGACTCGACAGTGACCAAGATGAAACATAATCACTCACAAAATAAAATGTTTAGATTTTCTTCTTGTTTTTAATCAAAAATGCCTTTACACAATTCATTCAAATTGTCAAGGAGGAAAAACTGTTATCTATGGAGAAAAAAAAAATCACTTTTTAACATGTTGATTGATTGTAGCAGATTATATGGTTTATATTAACACATTAACTCAAAAGCTTACTGCTGTTAGCTGTCACTTTAGCTTATGACACATCCTAAAATAAATGTAATTTATGTTTTGGTCAATCATTTGTTAGATGGTCAGAAAAACAGATAGAGCATCTTCATAAAAACGGTCTCCTTGGTGCTAAAACACAAGGCAAGTTGTTTTACTTCCCCTACAGGCAAAAAGCTTTTATCTTTAATTTGGTTAGAATTTTATGAAGGTGACCATAAAACACTGTTTTCATGAAAATCACAACATATGGAGATAGGAGGTTTGTGCCCAACGGTGACTTTATGTTGTTGTTTCAGCATCTTCTTCTGGTGTTCCCTGTTGCCCTGTGAAGACAAGCAAGAAATAATAAATAACATTTTTGTAAAACAGGGTTGACATTTTGACTTTTTTTCTAACACAGTTTGACTTACCTGCAACAGGCTGGAACTCTGAAAGAAATGAGAAATCAGAAAATTAGAAACATCATCTTTTAATGCTCTCTGTTAGATTTCTTTTTGTCAACCACTTTTGTGACTGAATGCTAAGGATAAGAATGTGTATCTTACTGTTGTTTTTTCTTCTCCAGATGAAGATTCCAGTGATGCTGACTAACAGGAGCAGCAGTCCTGCAACAAATCCAGGAACCAGAGATCCAGAGGGAGACTCTGAAACTACAACAAAATGTTGAGCTACTTAAGAACATTGGAGAAACTCTTTTACTCTGAATCAGCTGCAATATTGTGTTATGTGAACACAGACAAGGATTTCACTTCAGTTCTCTTTGCTATCACTGTACGATTACTGGAGAATAAATATCTGAAAAATACAAAGAAAAGAAAAACTGGTCTGTCAGGACTCACATAAACACAAACACACAAAGTCAGTGTAGAAAGCAGAGCAGTGATTCAGAGTGTAAAGGATAAAATAGACATGATGGTTCACCATGTGTCAGATAACAGGTGTGATTTAGATGAGGTAGACGGTAGATGCAGACACTTCAAACAGTGGTCCAGGATAATACCAGAGCTGACCAGGTCCAACTCTAACAGCAGTCTTACCGTAGTTACTTCTGATCACTGCTTTGTCCAGTTTGGTGATGATGTCCTCCTTCACACCTTGGAGCTGAAACACACACTCGTACCTCCCCCAGTCTTCAGGTTTCACTGCTGAAATGTTCAGGTCAACACTCATCTGGAAGGTCTCATCGTGGTTGGGAAGGATCTCTCCATGTTCCACGTCTTCATAAAGCTCCTCTCCATCTTTCCTCCAGAACATCGCAGCTCTGTTTGGGTAGAAACCTGTGGCGAAGCATCTGACTGGAGAGGAGGGAGACTTCTGGAGGAGAGACACTGATGTATTCCCTAAAAAGTTAAACAGAGTTGAGGAATCTGCAGAGGAACACAACACATATTCTTGTATGTTGTTGTGTACTCCTCTGCATCATTTTGAAAAACATAAAAAGAGGAATATCCTGATACTGTGTCAATGTCCCGTTGAAAAAAATTGGATTAAGGCCATGTGAGTGTTTGTTCACTCACATGTGGGTTTACCTTACCCCAGTTGTTTTCTTCTGAAACAAACGTATGAAGGAGCTTGACTTTCCTGTCAGGCATCCCTTTGTGAGGCTCTAAGTGACAAAACTCCATCTGTTCAGCGGTTGACACTTTAATTCACTTTCTTTTATGGTCTTGATTAACTCTTGCTTACACCTTGACCATCGTGAATAAGCAAAAAGTACTAAGTTGGTGTAATGGTATTCTCCTTTTCCGCTTTGGAGCCAGGCTATACAAGTTAGAAATTGGATACGTCACTGGGAATTTCCCCTTAGATTGTGGTTTGTACTCAGGAAGTCGGACAATCTTCAGGTACCCTGACTTACGACACGTCCAATTTTACCTGCTAAAAACATGTTTAAGTGGGATGTGATGCAATTCTCAAGTCTGAGTTCAGAGATACATGGAGCACACAATCATCCCAGAATATAAAAAAAAATAAAGCTACAAAAACAAACAAGAGGACACATACTGGGGATGAATCATAATCCTACCTGTGAGGTGCATGAAGTAACTTCTGTACTTCATATACTTCTCAAGCCAAAAGGGGCAAGCGTGGGTGAAGAGCACTTTGTTTATTTGTAATTTAGTTTTGTCATTTTCCCATCTGTATTTAGTCATAAGTGCCTTGGGTGTTAGAGCAGTCCACGTCAGAGTCTGCAGATCCAATGATAAGAAGTCCTCTCCATCGTAACCATACCGGTCAAACCCAACAGTTTCTCCAGTCTCATCATCCCACTCACAACCACTTGTCTCCTGTAAGATGTGTATACCTTTAAGAGACAGAGGACAGGGAAGAGACGTGCGTTGAGAAAGACCACATTATTTTTGAGGATCTTTTAACATCGTACCATAACATCATGTATTAAGCCCACATCAATCAGGTTTGAGAAAAAAATCATAGTTCAGTTACTGCAATCACATCTGTCACAAATGACATAATTTCTCAGAATGACAAGGAGAATTAGCACAATTAAACAAAAGCCTTTGAAACTACTGACCATCCCCTGACTAAGAGAAACTAGTTTTCACTTGCTATCCTTTAAATTGCTCCAAGAGTATCTTTCACAGAGAGACTAGTGTGGGGTTCATGGTAACTGTTCTGTGTGATTGCCTCTGTCAAAAGGGGCAACACAATGTTCAATTCTTGATCCCCCCTCATTTACTGTATATACCAAACAATATCACATCATCTATAACATATTGTAATTCCCACTTTTATGCTGATGATACAGTTTTATACTTTTATGCCAATACTGCCCATTCAGCCGTTCAAACCCTTCAGCAACATTTTAGTCAACTACAAGCTCTGTTTGACTGTTTGACATTGTGACAATAGTTTTCACGTCAACACCCTAACAAAACACAGCATTGAGAGAGTATTTGGGTATAAGTACCTTAGAATTTGGTTAGATCAAAAAATCACCTTCAAATTTCATATTGACTCCCAAGACAGCAAATTAAGACATACATTATTTCTTCCACACAAGCAAAACTTAGCTTCCCATCGTGAATTAGAAAATGTGTTGATGTGTTTTCATCTGTTTTAGATAGGGATGGGTACAGAATTCGGTACTTTAAGAGGTACCGAGGTACCGACCAAATTCTGTAGGTACTACCGAGTACCAATTCACGTAAAATCAAATGGTGCCATGTTTAGGTACCTAAACACATCCTTGTGACTGTGAGGGAGTGGAAGAAGCAGGCATACTATTGGGTAGAATAGGTGAATTTCCATACCGGACTTGATCGCAGCAGAGCAATAGCGTAATGACGTCAGCAGCCACGGGCTCAGTCAACAAAGCAAGCATGGCTGAGAGAAATTGCTCTAAAGTATGGCTACATTTTATTAAATGTGATGGAGATTATGCTCGCTGCAATATTTGTGACGCCAAGTGTGAGGCAGCAGCGGAAATACTTCAAATCTGAGGAAGCACCTGGTGACGCACAAAATTTTCCTTAAAGCTGAAGAGTGCACAATTTTTGATAGCCTCAGATCTACAACCACAAAGGATTCACTCGTCACTGTTAGCATGCCTGTGTCCAATGGCGACTAGTCGTCTGCAGCCAGAAACACAGGAAAAGAAATGGCTTTAACATTTGGTGATGGCAGCAAGGACAAGGAGGACAACCCGGTCAAGGTAAATAAGCCTTGTGTTTAAGATGGTATTAGCTTGACATTTTAATGTGCGTCAGTTATCATTATCAGGTCGGTTTCTCGTACTTTGTAACGTTAATGTAAATGCTTTTTTTTATTCACCGCTCTGTCGGACCCATTGTTAAACTGCCCTAAAGTTAAAGTGAGGGCTGCAGTTAATTTATTAAGTTGTGGTTCATTTTAGTTACTGGTTTTCATGTTGAAGAAATTTTTGGAACAACTACAATGTTACAATACAAACAGTTGAATGTTGTTTTTATATATATCTGTCAAATTTTGTACATTGAGAAATAAATTTACACTGAAAAAATTTGAGATCTTAATATTAAACAAATTAATATTTATTACCCCATAAACACACGCAAAAGTACCGAAAATTGGTACCGTTGAGTACCAATACTGATTCCCAGGTACCGGGCATCGATATGGTATTGATTCAAATGTGAAAGGTACCCATCCCTAGTTTTAGATTATGGTTGTTATGTGCGGCCCTGCTTCTTCTGTGTCTCCCTGGTTCTCCTCCTTTCTTGCTCCTCTCTCTCTCCCTCTCCTTGGTCCTCCTCCTTCCTCTCGTCTGGTGCACACCTGAGAGCAATCTGTGCTCAGGGAGAGGGAGGGGTATTTAGAGGAGCTGAGAGAGGAGCCATGTTGGATTGGGGCACACACACAGACCTGAGGAGGAAGTTTCCAAGCACTCCTCCTTTGTTTTCTGTTTTCCTGGTTAAACAGGTGGTTTTGTTTCTCCTTTTTCCTCTTTATTTCCTCAGCAGCACTAGGTTGTTGGATTTTGTATTTTTAATTTGGGCTGGAGATTGTCGGTGGTCCAGTTTTCTCGGTTTTGATTATTCTTTGGTTGAGTTAGCTTCTGGTCAGGCGGTTTAGGGAGAGGTGAGAAGTGCGACGGCCCCTTATGGGTTGGCGTGCTCATTTTCTCCTGTTGTGTTCATTTTTGCCGACAACTCCAGCCCCTTTTGGTTTGTTGAGTTTGTTCCTCATTTGAACTTTTTACTTTAAAATAATAAAAAAACAATCAACATTGTCTTTTGTGTGGCGTCCTTTAATATGTTTGGTCTTCCTTTTTGGTCAAAATCGAGCCCAGGTATCTCAGTGGTAAGGAGACCGTAACAATGGTGATGATGTCAGGTACTTTTTCACTTGTGAAGCCTTACTTGGTAAAATGCCTTCTTACATCACCTTCTTACATCTCTGTTTAATCAGTCTTATAATCAATACCCAACAAGATCCAGTAACCTCCTTGTGTTTGAAGCTCCAAGGGTAAACAACTTATTTGGAAGAACTGCTTTCAGCTTTTATGCTGCGTTCACTGGGAACATTTTACAACATTTTAACTGCAAACACTTGTGACTGTTGGTCAGTTTAGAACAATGATCATGAATTACGCTGCTTTTGAATGTGAGATTTTATGATTTTAGACCAAAAATGAACTACAATGTGATGGAGGAGACATCACAGGGCTGTTAATGTTACGGCTTTCAAAAGCAGTGAGTCTTATGTAAGTCTTCAGTTAAAAAAATTAAATTAAATTAATAGATAAAGCTGAATAAAACACATGAAGGGCTAAAATGTTTGGTAATATTAAAAGCTCATTTGGAGCATATACATACTGTACCTCCAGTTTGGTTGAGGCGTTGCATGATGATGATCATGTTTTCCCTAAAGAATTGCTGATGGTCCAAACACTTTAGAAGGTACCACTGCAGGTGGTCTGAACCGTCTTTAAGCAGGTGTTTTCCCCAGTCAGTTCTCAGGTTTACTGTCTTCCTGCTGTCACAGTATCCAATGGGAACTCCATTCAGCATAGATAAGCCCACAAACTCTGGAAAATCCGGGATGCCGTAAGATGCTGTGACTAAAAATTCCAGGGTGTGTTTCACTGTAAAAAAAAAAAAAAAAGTTTTTTTTTCCTTAGAAAAAAAAATTGGGACCTTCTGGCTGGGAATTGGGCGTAGAGACTGGTCTTATTTCCATAGACCAGGAAAAGACTTTTGGTCTGGTTGAACACCAGTACCTGTGACAGACTTTGGACTTGGGTTCAGCCCTGGACCCATAACCAAGATCAGATTTCTCTACAGTGACATCGCTAGTGCTTTGAAGTTTACTGGAGGGCTAAGTTCATCTTTTAGTGGGGTGCTGGTTTGGCGGAGTGGTTAGTAACTAGGTACCCCATGTATTTGCCTCTGCTGGTCCAGGTTCAAATCCCACCTGTGACCACTTTGCAGAGTGTCTTCCCCTACTCTCTCACCCCCTTTCACAAGTCTATCCACTGTCTCTCTCCTATCAATAAAGGCACAAAATGCTGAAAAAATACATTTAAAAAAAAAAAAGTTAATCTTTTAGTATTGAGAGGGGGGTGAGGCAGGGCTGCCGTCTCTCAGGAATCTTGCACTCTGTTGCCATTGAACTTCTTCATCAGTCGAGGCAGAAGGTCACAGGTGTGTCTTTACCCAGCTGTCCCTTACATTTTAAGATTTCTGCATAAGCTGATCTTATTGTTTTAAACTTCAAAGAGAACCTTGGAGAACTAAAACTGTTTGGTTTTATCTCCTCTGCAAGGGCCAACAAAAGAGCGAGGCTGTGATGGTGGGGGAGGGGCTGGAGCATCAGCTCAGGCTGCCAGCTGAACTCACCTGAACCAGAGGTGTCCTTCAGCCCTCTCTTTTCTGAGTTAAATCTTTATTGGATTTTATTTGGGATATGCTCTAGGTCCCACACAGTGTCCTCTTCTTTCCCAAAAAGGAGGAAGGACAGAGCCTGGTTCATCTAGCCAGTAGGTGGACTACTTTTCACCTGTCTTTTATTCAGAGACAGTTGACTGGACCAGGAGACTCTGCACAGGACAGTCATGCTGCAATTTAAAGGGTTTTCAAAACCTGAGTTTTGATGTTAGCCTGTTTTTAATGGACAGCTGGGTTTTTTTGCACAGGTCCTTTTTTTAATGTGTGAGACCCTGTTAAAAATAGAGACCAAAACAGGCAGAGTCCCTCTACTGGTGGGTCCAGGATCTGCCTGAACTTCACGTTTTACAAGGTCTCAGTAGACATGGATACCCTTAGGAAGACATGGTGTTATCAAGCTGTCCTATATGACATTAGAGGAAATAGAGGTTCAGTGACCTGCTGATGATGTACTTTATTTATTTACTTATTTGTTCATTGATGAAAACATGAAGAGTTCAGCATCTTTGTGATATAAAGAGACCCATTGGCTGGTGCTCCAAAAGCAGATGCAGATCCAGGAAAAAAAACCTTTCATTTAAGCTTTTTTAATTCCTTTTTAATAAAGAGTAATGTTGGTAATGTATTTACTTCCAGCGTAATTTGTCTAATGCCTCTGATGTCTGTGTTTGGTCAGTAAATCTTTATTAAGAAATCATGTCCACAGACATGGGTGATAAAAAATCTTAACTTGGAACTTTATGTGACTTTTCAAGGGGTTCATGGCAAAAGATTTGATTTCCAAGGAGGACATGACAGACAAAAGTCAAGAACCACTGATTTAGACCAACATTTTTATGTTGGAAGTGCAAGTTGTGACTTAAAATGTGAAAGTAAAACTCAGAGTTACACGCAGCACAAATTAACATTTAAGCTCAGAGATTTTCAAGGCTACAGAATAAAATGAAAAACTGAAATGACAACTTACCTGCGAATGAAACATGACAACACATCAGCAACATGAGCAAAGTCCTCATGATTCTTTGTGGAGAGGTGATGAACCCAGGGAGGGTTTACATTCAGAAACTACAGTCACTCTCTGAACGGTGCACACTGAGGGGCGTCCAACTGCCTTCTGTGATGTTGAACAGGAAGTTCACACTGTACACAGCCTCTGCTGCTCCCCTGTGGTGTAAATTAAGTAGACCACCATAATATCTCCTGATATCTCATGTGTTGTCTTGTTTTACGTGACTAATGTGAGGTCACTTGGGTCTGTGGACAGAGGAAGTACCGGAGTGTTTAATAGACTTTAATGTATTTTAGCTGATTATTACTGTGAACGTGCATTTTTGAGCCACTGCAGTGATGGAGAGTAAATGTCACTGAATTTGTCAAATGATTTGGGTCACCTTAAAAAAACTCACAAACAGAAATACAAGCATAGACAGGGCTGAAACAGTTGTCTTTCTGTGCACAGGCAGTTTATGCTAAATATGATTCATTGGCTTTCACTGATTATTTGAAAAAAAGACAGCCACGTTTTGGTTGAAATAGTCTCACATGTAGTTAAGGGCATTAGCGTCAGCTCACAAAGTCTTTCAACTGCAAATTATGGTTTAATCTTCAGAACTTTTCAGATACTGTATATAAAACTGACATTAAAAGAATACTTTTTTTCGTGTCTTTCCTCAGTTCTGAGTCAATGACTCGCAAGTAGACCCCATTCTTTTGACTGTGTGTATGCAGTAACATGGAAGAGATGGGTAGGCCTCTGTCTACAGTCATCAGGCAAGCTCTTCAGCAACTCTGAATGGTCCTGTGTGCTTGTTGTGTCTTTTTTTTTTTACTGTGTTATGCAGTAACATGGAAGAGATGGGTAGGCCTCTGTCTACAGTCATCAGGCAAGCTCTTCAGCAACTCTGAATGGTCCTGTGGCTTCCTGCTTAGGCTGCTGCCCCCGCGACCCGACCACGGATAAGCGGGAGAAGACGTGAGACATTACATAATGAAAAATACATATGAAACTATTTGCAGGACACGTGCACAAACCACCGCAGATGAGCTTAAAAGTAGGTCAATTAAACAAAGCCTTTGTTTAGCTGGAGAAGAAGATACCAAGATAATAGTAGAAGATAACATAACACAATAAAAGAACAGGCACACATGACTGTTAAGAGTTATTGAAGAGTTTATATGATGACTGTAGGTAAAGACTGTGGTGGGTGAGCTTTGCCTGTCTCAGCCTTGTTACACACACAGTTGACAGAATGGTCTCTATCTGCTTGTCACTCAGGAGTGAGGCAAGACATGAAAACCTCCCAAAAAATTGGCATATCTTTTTAAAGAAAATTTTATGATAGTGCTTTTGGAGAATTATTTGAAGCCAGTATTTAATTGGGTGTCTGATAATGCACTTGGCTGTTAATCGGAAAAATCAAGCCATGCTCTGGCTGTCCTTAGAAAAGACATTTTACACCAAGTTGCTCCCACTGCTGCGTCAGTGGTGTGTAAATGAGTATGAAAAGACATGAATGTGTGACCTGATACCGATGGACATCCGATCCAACTCTCAGTGACTGAATATTAGAGGCCGTTTACAAGGGGCCTAACACGGCCAAATCCGATGAGTTTTCATTTCATTTTGGCCTCCTGTTTACATGGGCACAGTCCCTGGAGTGCTTAAATCTGCAAATTTTTGAAACTAGGGTGGAGAGTTTTCAAAACACTCTTCCATGCAGCTCTGTGTAAACCAGAGTCAGAGTGTTTCAGGGTGAAATGCTGACATCTCCGCATGTGCAGTAACTCTTTCACATGGAGGCTGCGCGCTCATACCAGGAACAACAACAGTTTTGGCTGTCTACTGAGTAGCATGTGTGCTGCTTACCGTGCTTGGTTTGTTTGCCATCCAGTCAGATTTGTTGTCCAGACAAGAAACTCCTGCGTCTCTGTGCGTCCACTCACCATTGTTGCTTGTGTAAAGTTTTACTTCTTGGTACATGTGTTGTAGCAACACTTTTTCTTGAATACACAAAGGAGTAGCCTTGGCGTTTTTAGGTGCGAGTGTCTCCATGTGAACAGGGCCTGAGAGTGAATTGGTGTGAATGTGGAGATGTGACTCTTGTGTGAAGCCACTTTGAGACTAAAGAGACTAGAAAGAACCATAAATGCTCAAATCCATTTACAATTTAATTGCAAAGAGGAGAGTCTTGTTACATATTGTACAAATATTTCAGCCTTTCAACACATCACTTTGTGAAGGGTTAAAGTTCTGCCCTCATGACCTGAACAACTAACAACTAAGCCAATGAAACTCTGTATGAGGATGTGTTGGTTACAGCATTTACAAAACTTTGTTTTATTGAGCCAAACAAACACACAGGATAAGCTTTGCTATGAGTCAAGGAAATTTATGTAAAACTTGTACTTAATTTTATTACATATGGAGAGGCGATAGGTGTTTGACTCTCTGGCCTTAACCTGTGTTCCTTTGCTGGCAGTGCAGCAGCATAGCTCCATAGTGATCTGTCTGCATTTTAAGTTTGCTCCACTTCCAACAGTGTAATATCTGACCTTTGTGTTGTACGCAAACTTCTTCTGTAAACAGCTTCTTGATATTTCTTCGTACAACATAAAACATGTGCCTCAACATTTGATTACAGATGTGAAACATCAAGTACAAATACAAACATTACGTAGCTTCACCTTTGTTAAAGCACCGCATTAAGCCCTCACTGTTGGCTCTAAAGTCGTGCTGACCACCAACACTTTGAAGAATACCACTCCAGGTGTTTTGGATCACCATTTATCATCTGTTTCATCCAGATATGTTTGGGTTATGCTGTCTTCTAGTTGCTGTCTCACCATCCAGTCTGAACCCCATCAATGGATCCCATAAAAACAAGCAGTCTCAGATTATTTGATCAGCCTGGAAACAACCTTAGAATTAGAGGTGAGGTCAGTTCTTATTGACAACATTTCCAGGTTGCTGAAAAAACTTGGAAATTTAAGTCCTGGAATTCACATTTTAATGGCACTGCTTGAGTTAAACGCTATTTTAATGCAGGGCTGATATTCATACAATCCTCTTCAGCCCTTCAGCACCAACATGTTTGTGCAACATAATGGAGTACAAGTTGTCAGTTCAAATGTGAAAGTAAAACAAGGATGAGTAATGGATCTCCCCTTGCACAAGTTTTTATCACAGGAATAACAGGCAGAAACTGAGAGCTCTTGTGGCTGTTAAGGCTGCGTGACTGAATGTGAGTGCGAAGTACAATGTCCTCCTGTTTTTACGAGTAAGCATAAGGGTTATGAACAATTGCTGTCTGCTAGATCTTGCTTGAGCTTAGAGGCATGTTTACTATGGAAGCTATATTTACTATTTGGGCCATTCTACCGAATTTGTCCAAACTGTGGTCCCACACTAAAAAAACTATGCAACAAAACTATTAAGAATTCAGACTTTACATATTTACTAAGATTCTGTTATGATCTATTTAACACACAAGACAGCAAATAGATAGTGATAAGCTAAATATATACAAAATCATCATTTATAGTGTACTTTCTATTGGGGAGTGGTTGTCCCAACCCCTAAGCCCTAAATTTCAACCCATGAAAATAATACTTAAAAGAATTTTGTATTTTTTTCAATGATGTTTTTTAAAATATCTTGTTGATTTCTTTTAAACAGCATTGAAAAGATTTGGATGTATTATGGGTTCATTTTTTTAATTTAAAAAGATCATCCAAAAAATGCTGTCCCACGTTTTCATGTCACGCCCGAAACACAGATAGTTTCACCACATAGGTTGAGCCTGTTTTTAGCCACACCCCTGCATTTTTGATCAGGCAGAGACTCAGCATCCCTCTACCTCATGGCATCATGGTGAGTAGTTACCTCTCATCATTTTGGAGTAAATGTGTTCCAAAATCTGAAAATCTGTCGGGAACATTTTTAATCGTCACTACCGAACACATATTCTCTGCAATTAGCTAAACTTTTAGAGGTTTAATGCAGCATATTATGTTTTTGTGGGTGTACACCTGTTCAAACATCCATTTGCTGGCCATGCGCTTAGTAGCATTTTTTAGTTATTAGCTAAAATTAGCTAAAATTGTCACAACCGAAACAGATGGTAGAGTTTCGGTTGTGACAACATGTAATGGTCCACTCACTTAAGTCAATGTTTGATCATTATTACTTCTTAAAACATGTAGATAATGCTGATTCATGTTTTATATTAGAAAGCATCAGGAGAAAGCAACAGGGAGAAATGAAAAAAACACCAATATGGCAAAACAAAATATTTGAAAAACTAGACTTTTAGCCCAAGGGTGTTGACCAAGTTATTCTTTAGAAGTTGTTTGTTTTGTTTTAAGTTCATTAAAGTTTTTTCATAACACTTTCTGGTGTGTGTATTTTTTAAAATAAGATGTTTTAAAGGGAGTGAGGAGTTTCTAAATAATTACAAAAAGTCTCCCTTTTAGATATATGCCTGATCGAAATACACACTTTAAGATGAGTTTGATAGCATCAAAATAGATTATCTATGAATGCTATTCCTTAGCCTTCCGGTCGGGTCGGACAGGGCTGGACTGGACTGGATACTCAATTCTGGGAACAAGACAATTAAAACTAGAGCAAAGGACCTCTTTCACAATACATGTAATTTTGCCCACAGTCCAATTTTTTGTTTATTGTGTGGTATTTGTAGTACACCCAGAGACTCCCAAGAATATACCTTTAGAAAATCCAAAAGTCATCCAGGGCCTGTACTATGACCTATTTTATGGTCATTGCCATAGGTGTGAGCCAGGGTGCACACTTTACCCCAAAACTTACTCAAACACAAATAATAAATCATCAAATTGGGTCAAATCACCTTCACTGAAGTCTGGTGCATCTTTTGAAATCAAATGTAAAGCTAAGTATTACAATTGAAAGAGGTTATTGAATTGTAACTGGAAAAAAATAGTTTTTTATGATTTTTTCAACAAATTCAATTCTTTAGAGATGTGTCTGACCAACTTACAGTTGCTGTACAACTACAATACTTACAAATTATTTGGCCACATATATATTCTCAAAGTGGGAAAAAAATGATCAAATTCTGAGACCGGTAAAGTTGTTCGATTAACAGGTTGGGTTACTGTGGAAGAATCAGGATACTGTTCCATGTCTTGTATATCAGGGAACCTTTAAAGATTTGTTCAGAATTCATCCTTTAAGTATGATTTCTTTTAGAATTTGAATGCTAGATTCAAAACAAACATTTCACATGAAATGCTATTCATTTTAATATTGAACTGCCACAAAGGGCCTGTGTATTATGCCTTTGTGATGAGATAATAATGAGCCATTGATACAAGTAAAAACCAATGCAGTTTTGGATTGTTGTAATCAGATTTTATATATCTACAATGTCAGCAATACATAAACATTACTTCTGTCAATTTCTGTTTCTAGTACTTATATATACATGTAATCTGTTTTATGGCCTTCGTGTCTTTTTGCATAGCAACGGCTTGGACAATTTTAATTTGTAGACTGGAACTATAGTGAGGGAAAGGGGGTCTGAGAAATCCATAAGATGTATGATTGGCTGGTTATTTCATAGAATGGAGTCTTTGAATTTGCTTGTGTATGGTTGGAGGGGTTTCTGATTTTGAAAATGTTTATAATATCCCAAATAATAGATTACAGATGCAACATGTGCACACATGCCAGAGGTTCTCTTTCCAGCAGGACAGAGACAATAATATGCCTTCACAGGATCATCTGATGCATTCTTGTCAAATTGAATCCAAACATTGTATTTTATTTGAGATCTGTGACGAGAATGAATCTGTCCCCTAATCTGTCCCCTATTTATTTATTTTCTGACACTACTGTAAAGCACTTTGGGGGCCTTTTGGGTTACTGTAAAGGGCTTTATAAATAAACTTTGATTGATTGATTGATTGATCAGCATCATGCTGGTAAACCCAAATCTCATAGTCACCATCATTTTTTTGATGCTCAGCAATGTAGCCAGGGGACTGTCTGATTTGGTATGTACCGCATGTTATGGTCTCAAGGTATTCCAGGTCCACATGAGGGAACGAGATATCAGATGCTTCAAGCTTCTGCCATTCACTACGAGCTCTACGTGACATATTTGGGTCTTCTGCAACTCGTTTTGCCAAAACATTGTCTTTTTTTAAAAGTGAAAGCATACGCTGAGCCATCTTAGTATCTGTTCCTCTCGATCTGGATCTGAAACATATATTGGTCCTCTGGTGGGATTGAGACATGCAGTTACTATGCGCACTAATTTGCCAATGACCTCCAAATAATTTGAGGTAAGTTGTTCCTTAAACAACATCCACTTCTTTAAACGCCCGTGGTAGGACTCTACTATCCATCTTGTTTTGGTACAGCAACGATCACTATTGGCTGTTGAGGAATCCAATTGGGATTTACCAGCTGGTAAAAATGATGGCATTCTAGCATCATACCCCAACTTAGCAAGAAGATCTAAGGCATCCCTGAAACCGCGATCTACAATCATATTGTCATTTGCTTCTAAACAAGATTTCAATATTTCATTTTTTTCCATGATGAGCTGAGTTATTGTTGCATCATTTACGTTACCATGGTAGGGGCCAATAGTGTCTAAAACATATCCATCAGGCAGCACAACTGACATGAATTTTAGGTAATTTCGTGTTTTTCTGTCCTCTGTAAGATGCCCTTTGAAACGGATGATCACTGCATTTGTTGAGGTAGATATATGTACCATCTAAGATAAGAGTGACCTGGTCACCATAAAAAGCTTTAGTAAAGACAGTGTTGTGAGTTATGGCATCGTGGCATGAAATATGATTTGTGCCAAGGTATTTGGGAACAACTATTGTGTTCAAAATATCTGCAATTGTATGAAAATATCTTGACAGTGTAGCTTGGGAAAGATTAGTAAGCATGGTCATTTTGACACCCCTGCATGGAACAGTATCCTGATTCTTCCACAGTAACCCAACCTGTCAATTGAACAACTTTACCGGTCTCAGAATTTGATGATTTTTTTCCCACTTTGAGAATATATATGTGGCCAAATAATTTGTAAGTATTGTAGTTGTACAGCAACTGTAAGTTGGTCAGACACATCTCTAAAGAATTGAATTTGTTGAAAAAATCATAAAAAACTATTTTTTTCCAGTTAAAATTCAATAACCTCTTTCAATTGTAATACTTAGCTTTACATTTGATTTCAAAAGATGCACCAGACTTCAGTGAAAGTGATTTGACCCAATTTGATGATTTATTATTTGTGTTTGAGTAAGTTTTGGGGTAAAGTGTGCACCCTGGCTCACACCTATGGCAATGATCATAAAATAGGTCATAGTACAGGCCCTGGATGACTTTTGGATTTTCTAAAGGTATATTCTTGGGAGTCTCTGGGTGTACTACAAATACCACACAATAAACAAAAAATTGGACTGTGGGCAAAATTACGTGTATGTGAAAGAGGTCCTTTATATTATTCAGACACGTCTTAGAGCACCAAGCTGTGAGTAGTGATATATGGCCAGCTACAAAACTACGATACTAAGTTTTCTAAAAATTGCTTGTTGTCACACGTCAAAAACTACCGCTACGTAACTAGAAAGAGATACATAACCTCATTGCTTTGCATCCTGAAAGTTGTTGAATAAAGAAGTTGTAAAGCAATGCAGAGTTCTGAGGAAGGTCCGATTTTCATTCATTTAGCATCACAACAAACACACGCTTTGGCTTGTGGTGCGAGTTGTAGTCAGAAGTTGGAATTTCTGAGTTCCAAGTAGGAGACTACAACTGAAACATCCCCCGAAGAGGGAATTTCCTGCTGGGAACTCGGTGAAACCTTGCCACAGCCGAGTTGACAATCGAAGATGCCCCCAGTGTGAACAATTATTTAGCTCCTGTAATAATCAATTTATTTGCTCTTCTGACTGGGGTGTGTCGCTCTAGATCAGCTGTATACATAGTATTGTTAGACTTATATTTACAAAATGCTGCCATAGTGATAATCACATTCCTCATGTGATATTTGTGAACAACAACACAGGGCGTGCTAACAACAGCTAACAATAGCCTGGTAGATCGGCATGTTTTTTCTGACTTCAACTGGAACACTGATAAGTCGGAGATGATGTCACTCCCAGTTCCCTCGTTACTGGAACACAGCATTGCGACAGTCGCCGCGCGTGCTAATGGGTAGCAGTCTTATTGTCGCTGGTAATAGATTCTCCTCATAGCACCTTTAAGTAATGTTAAAGTAGATGCGTTGTGATGTTTGAGTAGGCTAATGCTGGCCTTCAAAGTAAATGTCATTTGATTGATTATAAACATTTGTGTTTATAATATTCCCAATGTAAGACATGTTTGAAGTTAATATTAAGCAATAAGGTGGAGGAAATATGATACAACCTTGCAAACAATAGTAATACCAAAATAGTGCAGTCACAACTGAAACACTGGGTGTTTTGTAAAAAATAACAGATATTGAGTCATCAACTAACATTTTATGATGACTATTCGTTAAATGTATGTCCAGTTTCATAACTTATTAACTCTGAGATCTATATAATCAGTGGAATTCATTTTACAAGAAAAGATTGGATTTTGATTTTGATGAGTCTTAGAAATTGAACCTTGAGAAATGTTTAAAATATCATTTTTATTGATTTTGTTGTAAAACCCTTCAAGAAAAATTTGTAAAAATATTCTTTAGAGGGGGCATGGAAGTACAATAAGAACAGATTAATATAATACCTTTTATTGCAGTGTGTTGCTATGTTTCGGTTGTGACACATTTTGGGAGTAGAAAAAATATTTCAAGAACAGGCAGAAATTAAAATATGAATATTGACTGCACTATACAAGATATATGTACCTTAGATATGGTACAACATATGTATGGAAAAAGTAATGACACCTTTAAAAAGAAAACAAAAAGGACATTGCCATTTCGTTGTCATGATAAATGGTCCATAATTCAAATGAATTGGCAATCCCAAGCAGTTTTAATTTATGTTGTGTTTGTAACTTATTATTTTACTGTTGTTTAGTGCTTCTGTTTAGTACTTAGCCACCAGTGTTTTTAGTTGTTGAATTTGATACTTTGTGATGAATTTTGTTTTTATGTTTTGGATTTTTTGAAATAATTAGTTTTTTGGATCCTTTTTGAGTTTTTAAAGCCTTTTTGTGTAATCTATTTTTGGGTCCTTGACCTTGTTATTTGTTAGCATTTGGGTTTCAAACCATGGCACTTTAAAAAATAACGTCTACAAGTGCTATCTCAAAGACAAGTATTACTTTCATCTTTAGTCTTAAAAGCAGATAGTGCACAAAAAACAAAGCAAATGTGACTTCTAAATGGTGATGCCGAGGGACAAGCCTCAGTTTTAAGGTAGTTTATTTAAAAGTACCAAAAACAGACCAATATAAAAACCATGACAAATGTTGTAGCTCATTTTTCTTTGCAAGCATTTCAAAAGCTATGCACAAATTTAAGCCGCAAATTTTTTTAACACAATACAAATTGAATCATTAAAATTAAACATTTAATAGAATAGTGATAGGCGTTCAAACTGTATTTGAATTTGCCTGTTGGTACATCTGTTCAGTATGTTAATAAGAAATTGAATGTTACTAAACAAAAAAACAACAATAGATCCAATCTAGACATTTTCCAACCACCGGCCGTTTCTGCCTAGAACAGACCGGCTGTTCGGGAATCATCCCCAAGCCTCCCAGCCCACCCCTGCTTTTGATTGTGCATGCAGTAACAAGAAAGATAAATCTCACCTACTGCTAGGTAGCTTAGCTCAAACACTGGAACTCAACGCATAGCCTTAGTATGCCTCTGCCTACAGACATCACATAAACTGTTCAGAAACTCTAAACCAGGGGTTCTCAATTAGAAATGTAAAAGGTCCAGAAAATAAATTTTGAGGAAGTCAAGGGTCCACAGCCATGCGTGCCGTCAAAATTTTGGCCTTTTTTTTTTTAAACTATTTTTTATGTTTGCAGAGCCAGAGCTGCAGCGGAGGCTCCGCAGCCACAGCTGAGTCTCTTCCGCGGAGGCCGTTTCACGGCGCTACGAGAACTAGACCTTTATTCAGCGGTGTTTTTGTGTGAAAGTAACACGCTGAAAATTCTCTAAATAAAGCGTGAATGCAGACCGATATCAGAATTTTTCGGTGGGAGTCCGTTTATTTGTGTTTTTGATTAAGGAAAATATGGCCCCGTGTGAGTGCAGCCAAATCAGCAGAGGAGCAGAACGGGATGAGGAAGGGGGGTGTGTGCTCCCAGCGACATGGGCTTCTGTGACACAGAAACACTGCTGTAGGGGTAATTTCTGCTCTTAACCTTGTGATAGGACCCAACTTGTTCCATCCCGGAATATCACTTTAAGGTGAATCAAGTGTCTTGAGAACTCAAATAGTCATCACATCTCAAAAGTAAAACTAAGTCCCCCTTTCCTTTTAGCTGAAATAATAAAATTAAACCCTCATAATGTTCTCTGGTAAACAACTGTCAAAACCTCAGTCACTAAGGTGGAAAAAATGGCACATGCATTAAAGATTTCGGGGGGCAATCTAAATCGCGGTGGTGCTTCTCATAATGATGTTTAAATTTTCACTTTTTATTAGAGCAACAGTACTTTTGCACAAAAGACACATTGGCTTTGTGCTTGAAGGAGGTAAGATAAACATATATTTGTTGGTCCATTCATCATTAAATCGGCGATTTTCAGTATCCACCTTTCTCTGACTTGCCATTTTTAGGTCAGGTGCTGGTTGTGAGCAACCCTCCTGCTGCAAAGACGATACCGCTAAGAAAACACACTGAAGGAGAAGGGTATGTGACTGACGGCTTGCATAGTCATTAGCCAATCAGCGCATCGTTGTCATGGGAATGACAGCCCATAATGCAAGCCTGAGCGCGCACCCAGTCACACTCACTCGCTCGCGCTCCCTCTCCGTCTCCTCTCTCGGCCGGTCTAACCTCGCGTCAGTCAGTCAGAGAGAGTGGCGTGCTGTGGGTTTTTTTCTGTCCTGGGACCACAAAGAGGTGGTCCGCGGTCCGGATGCGGACCGGGGTCCGCCTATTGCGGACCCAGGCCCTGAACCATTCTGTGTGCGTGTTGTGACTTGCTGTTTAAATCTTTATTTTCTGTTAAATTCTACAATCTTCATATTATCTTTTTTTACTCCTTAACAGGAGTTTTGTTGACCTAATCCCTGGTGGTAGAGATCTTACATTCGCAAAGGAGTCAGGTCTTTTGAACAGCTCTTTTAAGAGATGGATGAGAACCAATTTCCTTTTGTGAGTGAGCTGTTCAAACATTAAAGGAGTCATATCATGCTGATGCCTGATTTAATACTTACATATAATAAATTTGAAAACAAGACCTTACACCCCCTTAATTTTCAAAAAATGAGATATTGTATTTTTTCTGATATCCTAGAACGAGATTTGATGCCTCTGAAAATAGGTCATTGCGAGATAATCGCGAGATTTAAATTGTCGTGATGACACAAGCTACATTTCTTTTATTGGAGTAATCTGATAAAACAGCTCCTCCTCTATGATGTCCGTTAGCCTCACAACCATCAGTGAGGAACACACCCACCAAGCAGCAGTATATAGCTCCCTAGCTCACACTCACTCATTACCAGCTCTGGCCTGTAGGGGGACTCAATATGGGGTCGCTGCTTTGAGCCTGCCGGAAAATACAGTAGAAGAAGAAGGACAGGCTGGCTCAACCCCCTCGGCAGCTCTGATAGAACTGACCAATCAGAGCACAAAGGGCTGTGACGTTGCGAGGTTACTGTAGGGCAGCCTGAAAACCGAGCGTTTCAACGAGAGCTTGATAATGGCCTAAAATGAGGATTTTGAGAACGCTATTGTGGGGCAATGAAGGAACTAAATGACTTGTACTGAGGGCAGAAATGCTTTACAGGCATCCTAGTCTGGCATAGTGAAAAGGAGAAACAAGCATGATATGTCTCCTTTAAATTTACAGGCAATTCGCATTTAGTAATGGCTGGAAAAGAACGGCTCACTGACCACTGCAAATCCGTTCTCATTGTTTGCTTCAAAAGAGCCGTCCAAAAGTCTTTACTTATTCGCAACCATATGATCTCTTACGAAAACCACTTGTGGAAATAGGTCAACAAAACGCAACCTCTGTTTAGGAGAAGAAGAACACTAAATAAAGATAGTGCAAAACCCACTGAGAGTGTGTGTCCAGCACACTTTGCAAGTTTCCTGCATGGCTCCGAGAGGTGCACCCACGCCTCCGTCCCTGTGCCCCATGCAAGTGCCAGAGAGGGTGGAGACAAGGCATGAGTGGATTTAATACAGCCAGGTGTAACCTTCACCAATCAAATGAAAGACTCTCCTTGCCTTTAAATCTGTTGCAGGCGAGGCACAGCGACTGATAGTCTGACTTATCCCCGCCACCATGGCTACAGTGTGCTGGAAAGACCCAGTGGTGGAGAGGCCACAATGATGATTAGATGATGAGGTAGTTTGTTGTTGGCTTGTGAGGTGTGCATCAAACTTCTAGCTGCCATCGGGTTAAGTTTCCATCATGACAAACGGCTTTAATCCTACATCAGCTGTGAGGGGACAGTTAATATATATACAACGGGTACATTAAATAGCGATTGATATGATTGTTTCGTTGAAATGTGCCTGACACTGTGGAAACCTGCCTCTGAGGCTTTGTTGACGTGTGTGCACGTGCGCCTGTCAACAAATTACAGCTGGTCTATCCTCGGCGTTTCCTGTGCCAAGAATAGGCCAGGTTGGAGCTGGTGAGCTTTCAGCACACCTTCCGCGCAGTTTATTGGAACGAAATTGTCACTGTGCCAACCTGAATCTGTCGGCACCTCCCCCTGGTGCTCCATCACATCCATCTCGCAGCCAATTTGGTAGAGTGGCTGCGCCTGGTGGTGCCACGAAATTAGGGCTCTGACTCTCTATGCCTTCATATCCACTCATGTCCTTACCTCTTCCTTAAAAGTGTTCTGAACTGTGACGGAGCATTCTGCTGCTGCTCTCCCTCTCTGATAAAGGAAACATGCATCTTGTTTGGATGCTGCTTGATGAATAAAACTATTAAGGAAGTGAAAGCTATTTAACTCAGAAAACAACGCAAACATAAAGCTACTGGAAATTGTAATCAAGATACTAATGGTACTTCTTACAGTGATGCTACTGCCCATAGCTGGCTGAAAACAAAATTTTTTCCTGGTAACAAGAAGTGTTTGCTCTGAGTTTCTCTTCACAAAAATGTCCAAGAAGTCCTGGAAGTTGTAGTGCTTGCTGCTCAGCGGACTTCAACTCTCTTCTCAGATAGTTCCAGTCCTCCTATGAAGACAGACAGCAAATTAAGAGACATTTTATATGTTTTAAGGGTAACTTATTGAAAAGTAATGATACCTTGATTTTTTTAAACAGCTATGTCAGAGAGGACAGCCTTTACTTTACAGAAACATCTTTATTATGTATGCTTTGGATGAAATGGAAAGGGCTGACATCAACATAGTTGTAAGAGCAATAGCTTTTGTTTTCTTTAAACAGCTTTGTCAGTGAAGGTCCCTCTCCAGTTTGCTGATATTGTGGTATCTTATCAAAAGGCTGCAAAGCTTATTGTCTGTTCTTCCTGTTATTAGGATAATTATGAGCTATAAATTAGGCAATGATTGCAGAATCCTACACTGAATTTCTTGGTACATAAAAAATGTTTCTAAAATTATTTTACTGCACTTTCCTCTGCATGTTAGTCATGCTGCTGGTGGCAGGGTTCTTCCCAGTCGGAAATATGGCATAGGAAGATATGTTTTTAGGGTGTTTAATCCACCAATCTCCCACCACAGTGAAAAAACTATAGATCAAGCAACAGACTATTTAAAAAAAAGGTATTCATGCAAGTAGTGGTTTCAAACTGAAATAGGTTCTTCAGTATCCAAAACCACAGCAACAACATTTGTCCCAGTCTCCTGTACCTACACTGAACTGCCGACTCTCCACCACCTGACATGGCCAAAATGGCTGCTTTTTAAATAATAAGCCCCTCCCAGTGGACGAGACACAAATATTAAAATTAATTATAGTTTAGGTGTTTCCTTCAAATAGAAACAACAAAAATTTGATTAAAAAAACATTCACATATAGAGAAATATCTGTTACATTTTCAACATTTTATATGATTACACACATTCTACAATACTGACAAATAAACCATAATTAAGGCAAACAAACCAGAGGACCATTTTCCTGCCAGGTGATCTTTAAACACCAGATAATAGATGCCCCTGTTTGGCTGACACTGTCCCTGACAGAGGGCAGCGGAGTGGACAGCTCAGCGTCTGTGGTAAGAGTCTATGTAAAATGTAACAGTGAGTATTTACCGTCACAGGAACTGAGGGAACTGTGGGGCGGTGAAAAATGGTAAATATTAGTGGACCAGAAATGGGGCCTGGAAAGTTTGGCATGTGAGTGTGTGGCATTTAGAGTGTAGCACTTGTATGTGTGACCTGCCCACATTCAGTGACCGGCCTGCTTCATAACTCTGCTATCAATACTATGCACTGCCTTTAGGCTGTATGTTTAACAAGTTTTTACTTACCGTTTGCTGACTGGAACCCTGGAGACAAATGAGAAATAACATCATTACAACTTGATCAACATCAGATAGAAAAACATTCTGTCACTGATGAAAGTAAACTGACTAATTGTAAAAAATTTAAATAAAAACTAATCTGGTAAACTATTCCTCACCGTTTTCTCCTCTTAGACATGAAGAGTCCAAGGATACAGACGGACAGCACAAACAGTCCTGCAGCAGTAACAGCACCAAAACAAAAACCAGGGGGAGATTCTGTAACCAAAACAGAACATTTTGTTTCCTCTGCCAAGGAGGTTGTGTTTTTGCTGGCATCTGTCTGTCTGTCCACCTGTAATTGAAACATCTTAAAGAAATTTGAATGGATTTTGATGAAATATCCAGGTGATGATGGTCATGGCAGAAGGAAGAAGACGTTAGAGTCTGGTGGCGATCCAAATCTAGATGTGGATCCAGAAATCTTTCGAAGGATTTGTTAAGGTGCCAGGACAGGGCAGGTTTTCACATTTCTGATACTAATATGCATTTTTAGACATCTAAAAAGAGAAGTTAAATTTTACTCCACACCAAACTCCATCAGTGCAGTCACTTTTGCTACAGCTCATTCACACCTCCCACCTTTTCCTGGCCCAAACGATGCTGGATTTGACTGTGCTGATTTGGACTGAGCATAATCATTGTAGATATGAACTTGGCAAAATGGATCTGCATTAAAAATCCTGAATTGATTTGTCATAGCTGTACCCCTTATTAATCCAGTATGACAACATGGACTCATGATTTACAAACCTGTATCAACAGGTTACAGTGGGTTTCTCATGTCTTTGAGAAGCCATAGCTGTTTCTCCAGCTTACATTCAGACCTGCTGACTCTCCATCCAAAGAAATGTTTTTGTGCATGTTTACTCCTGGACATGCAGGTATTTTAGAGTATCCAAAATAAACGGCTGTAACATTCACTGCAGCAATCATCCATTTGTGCTGTTTGATGGTGATTGTTTCCTCTGGTGAAACTCGCAGACTGTAGCTGGCCATGTGCTGAAGTGCGAAAATCAACGCAGCCTAGTATAGAGATGGGAATTGAACATTTTTCCTGATGCAGACCGCTGCACACACCAGAAAAGGATGAGAGCGCCAACTTTGTTAGGAGCCTAACAAGGTATCTCGTCCTCTGTCTGTGGTTCATCCTTGCTGCCGGACAAGCCTGTACTTCATTATCATGGATTACTGGCTCTGTTATTGTGTAGTGATACTGTTATTATCAACTGTAGGTGACGATCTTACTCGGCCTCTCTCTCTCTCTTTTCCCATCTATTTCCTGTGTATTCCCACACACCTCCCTCACACCACACAGATATCAAAGGTGCCGTCCAGTGCACGCCTAAAATTTTTCAAGGGTCGCCTCAGTACAACATGAGGCTGAAAGACCCCTTTCCCTCTTCTTTGTTCACATGGTGAGTGTCCATCTTGGCTCTAGAGAGGATAGGATTCTTTCCTCTGTTGCCATTTTGGTCCAGGACACGCCCTCATGTGATCTCTTCACCACTCCCTCTTTCCTCCCCTCACACCGCCTTTTACACACACACACACACACACACACACACACACATCATCTGTGATTTCAGTTTGTAGTTAGTTTTTAATTTTTTGCTAACTATTTAAATTATAATAGTTTATAACAAGTAATATTATTTTAAATAATTATTGCTTTAAATAAATCTTATATTAATTTAATCTGTCGTTTGTACTTATTGTGGTTGTATAACTGGGATACTTGCTGGAGTCACAACAGTCAGGGCTAGGACTACATGCTTAGATTTTTAACACCTGAGACTGAACTCTGATTTTATCAGTTTGGTTATCGGCCCCTGGAGACAGGGTGGTGCCCCTCAAAATATTGGTTTTATAATCATATTTATCAATTTTAATAATTATCTTTGATCATTTTTAATAATAATAATTAATTTAAAATAATTATTAATATCAATAGCCAAATTGCTCCCTTTTGGTGCACAACAAGATGAACAAATAACAATAATTGTAATAAATTGTAACTACAGAAATAAAAAAATAACCATGTGGCTAGCACAATAACTGTACATAAACTACACTTACACGATGCAATAACTGTACGTTAACATTTACATCACTGTGAGCCTTTCTATTTGAAAAGTTAATATAATTAACTAGTTTAATTTAATTATACTGAAATAATTTTTTAAAACAGATTTTACAATTTGATTTTGTTCATAATTTGCTTGATTCTGTGCTTTCTGTCGTTAATTAGCGTGTGACTTCATTTTTAAAGGATGTTTACCTGCTGTGTTTATCCTTATTCACTGAAGAAACACCAAATGACTCTTTGACTTTTATACTAACTAACATTGGATGTTCATTTTATATATATTCTATGGATAACTCTTATCTAATTATTTTAAAATCATGAAAAATCATAATTTTATCTAAAATCACTGCAATTAATGATCACAAATTTTCAAATAATGACAGTGGGTCTTGTTGAATGTGGTAATGATGCGTGGTGGGCAGTGGGATAAAAACTGGTTTCGTTTGTGAGAACTTCTTACAGAAAAGGGATATGATTAAATAAATCCTGGAATTTAGCCTAGAGCTACAGAATAAATCACCATCGTAACATATTTCAAAACATATCTCACTTCCCCCTATCCAACTTTTGTGCAACCACATGATGGATTAGTTGATCCAGGATAAACAAGATATCCCGGCTTAATCCCTTATCTTGGCTTTGTGCAACAGGCCCCTCATTGTGGCTAAACCTCAGGCTGAAACTCATACAACCCCCACTTTAAAAAAAAAATCCCAACTATCCCTTTAAACAGCTCAGGACCTACAGGTAAATCATGGGTGGTTGAGGGTTCAAGGCAAGGATACAGCACTGATGCAGGGCAGAGCTGGCAGAGCTAGAGATAGGAAGAGGGTGGACTCTTGCAACCTAAATAGCCAAACAATTGAGAGGATATTTGTCCTAAGAATATTAACATATCAATTGAGAAACATTTTCTGACTGGTCCATGTTAATATATCCACTGGGGTGTCCTTGATTTTTTTTTAACCAGATCCATGATGAAATGAGAAAACTTGCATTTTTTGGCCTTCATTAACTTCTTTGAAACACCAGCCATTCACTTGGTGAGATCAGAAACAAAACATGAAGTCCTGGTCCAACTCTGACAGCAGTCTTACCGTAGTTACTTCTGATCACTGCTTTGTCCAGTTTGGTGATGATGTCCTCCTTCATACCCTGGAGCTGAAACACACACTCGTACCTCCCCCAGTCTTCAGGTTTTACTGCTGAAATGTTCAGGTCAACGCTCATCTGGAAGGTCTCATCATGGTTGGAAAGGATCGCTCCATGTTCCACGTCTTCATGAAGCTCCTCTCCATCTTTCCTCCAGAACGTAGCAGCTCTGTCAGGGTAGAAACCTGTGGCGAAGCAGGTGACTGGAGAGGAGGGAGACTTCTGGAGGAGACACACTGATGTATTCCCTAAAAAGGTAAACAGAGCTGAGGAATCTGCAGAGGAACATGACACAATGTGTTCATACATGTTGATGCATACTCTTGAATCATTTTGAAAAAGCATAAAAACAGGATCAGGGCTAATGTCAGTGTTTTCTCATTGACTGGGCTTGAAATTGACACTGATCATCTCACTCCAATTGCTTTCCCCTGAAGCAGATGAGAGAAGGGGCTTGACTTCCCTGTTGGGCATCCCTCTTATGAGGCTCTATGTGACAAAACTCCATCTGTTCAGTGGATAACAGTAAGGCTGCAACAACTAATCGATTAAAATCGATAATTAAATTAGTTGGCAACTAAAGTAATTATCTATTTTCATCTGCAAATAATCATGGGTGTTTTGGTGCATGAAATTATTGCTTACAGTCGGTTAGTTAGGAGGAGGTGAGCCTGCTCGCTTGCCATAAACTACTGTGAGAGGTGCACATGTGCACTAGCGACCGTCACTGCACACAACAACATGCAGAAGGATTCACAATGGCGGCCTCCATGGCAGCATCACTTTGAGAATGACCAAAACCCTCCTAAAGCTGGGTGCATGTCATCAACAAAGCAAAGCAAACGATCACTTGCAAACATTGCAAGGCCGACTTCATCTGGCAATGGGAGCACGACCTCTATGAAAGAGTACTCGCTGAGAAAACACGTCGGCATGTTCGAGACAGAGACTCACCTCGGTATAAAGATTTTTTTTTTTTTATTACATGCGGCTGCACCTTATTTTATTGAATACTTCATAGACAAGACTGAAACTACTTTGCTTGCTTTGTTTCAAGAAAAATAAAGTAAGTTTGTAAGCATTTATTTAAACAACATGCAAACAAGTCTATTGTAACGTCCGTCAGACGCAACAATAAAGGGGACTCTGGCTTGTGAATATACCTGCTTTTATTAAACAGTCACTGTGGGCTGTGACCACGCCAACTACAGTTTCAATTCACGAACGAAACAGTGAGTAGTAATCTCTTGTCCTCCTGCTAGAGGCTCTCCCTCCTCACTCGAATTCACACACTATCTCTCTCCTGCTGAACTCTGACCCGCTCACCCCGCCTTCCTGGTCCCTTCACTGGCCATCTATTTTCAGGAAACATTAACATCCACATTGAACACATAAACAGTAGAACTGCTACACTTTTAATGTACTTACAGTGTTTCACAATGAGTCAAGAGAGAAAAAAGCTGTAACAAAATATTATTACTGACGGAAAAATGTTTTTAATTGCCTTTATTGTTTTTAAGAAAATATCTGAAACAACTTTTGGCTAAATTGTAAATGAAATTGCAGAAATGTGTCATTATCCAATTAAACATTAAAATAATCCCCCCGATTAATCAATTATGAAAATAATCGTTAATTGTAGCCCTAAAAGTACCATTAAGTCATTATCTTTTATGGTCCAAACTTACTCGTGTTTACTCGTGTTGGCTGAAGGGGTAAGAAAAAATTATGTCGTGCCAGATATAATAGTTTGTTTGATTTGAGCTCTGGAGTCAGACTGTTTCAGTTGAAAATTAGATTTATCACTGGGAATGCCCCATTTGATTGTAATTTATACTCAGGAAAATGGATAATCTTCAGGTACCTTGACTTAACTTGCACATAACTTTAACATGTTTTTTAAATGTATATTTTTGGGCATTTTGTGCCTTTATTGATAGGAGAGAGACAGTGGATAGGCTTGTGAAAGGGAGTGAGAGAGCAGGGGAAGACACTCTGCAAGCTGGTCACAGGCGGGATTCGAACCTGGACCGGCAGAAGCATGTACATAGGGTGCTAACCACTACGCCAAACCAGCACCCCAACTTTAACATGTTTAAGTGGGATGTGACATAATTCTGAATTATAGGCTCCAGACTAACTTTTTGCATTGGTTGAAACAGTGCACCTAAAAAAAAAAAAAAAGTATATTTTGGGCATATTGTGCCTTTATTGATAGGAGAGAGACAGTGGATAGGCCTGTGAAAGGAGGTGAGAAAGTAGGGGAAGACATTCTGTAAACTGGTCATAGGTGGAATTTGAACTTGGGGGTGGGGGGGTGGGGGGGGGTGCGTGAAGGATAGAACAAGCAGCGCTATGTTTAGTCTGTTTGGCGGATTTTCCGCAGCTGCAGTTACTTTTGCCAACTTTAATAGGCTATATTAAGCTGCTAGGTATATTGAAATGTGCTTTCTCAACTTCTGAACTTTTGATTTGAGAGAGAGAGATATGAGGGGCTTGCGATAGAAGTCTTTTTTTTTTTTTTTTTTTACCAGGGGAGCACCAGGTGCACCGATGCGACCAACAAAGAATGTTAGGCGCACTCTTACAAATTTTGGTCGCATGTGCCACCAAAATGGTTGCACTCTGGAGCCCTGGCACCATCATCCCAGAATGAAAAAAAGCTACAACAACAAACAAGAAGACCACATGCTGGGGATGCATCATAATCCTACCTGTTTGCTGTGTGAAGTTTCTTCTGTATTGCAAATACTTTTGAAGCCAGAGAGGACACGTGTGGGTGTAGAGTATTTTATCAGCTTCCAACCTAGCTTTGTCAGTATCCCATCTGTACTTAGTCATAAGTGCCTTGGGTGTCTGAGCAGTCCACGTCAAAGTCTGCAGATCCAATGTTAAGAAATCCTCTCCATCATAACCAAACTGGCTAAACCCAGTAATTTCTCCAGTCTCATCATCCAACTCACAACCATTTCTGTTCTGTAAAATGTGTATACCTGAAAGAGACAGAGGACAGGGAAGAGACATGCATTCAGAAAGACCCCCATATTATGTTTGGAGGATCTTTTAACATTTACCCTCACGTCAGCATGAATCTACCCTACAGACAAATATTTAATTCTAAATCAAAGCCACTTTTTGTACATATCATTTGTCAAGACATCTGATAAGTGAGCAGCTGAAAATATACACTGGCAGCATCCACTTCAGCACATGGAAACAGCAGTGAATATGTCACATGGCGTGACATCCCTCTGAAGAGATGTTGACACTGAGTGAGACATGGGCCCAGTTTCTTTCTGTCTGATACTACCTCTAGAAATGGAGCAAAAGGAATTAAATTGTTCCCCTGTTCTGTCTCTGCAACATTCAAATTAGACATCAATACATTTATTCATTTTGAAAAAAGGAACTTGTGGCATTGTGCATAGCCACAGTTTCTTATCCTTTCACCACTAAGAGGCACTCTGATTTATTCACAGGTGTTTCCAGGCCTGGGTCTGGTCTGGACCAGGTTTGGGACAGATATGATCAAGCACAAGGCCCCAAAAAATACACTTCCTGGCTTGCTGAAATAATTCCAATTTATCCTTTTTTCAGTAAATTAACATTTAAGATAAATCCAAATCCTGGATTTCCATGAGTATCAAGGTCTCAGCTAAATGTACAACAACTTTGAAGTTGACTGGACCAAAGTCCCCGGACCAGTGAGTCCCGTGAGAGGTGAGAAGACCTCTGTCCACTAAGTGGCTTTTTTCAAGTCTCAGAGTGCTGGGTATTTGCACCAAGTGTCTGATTTTTCATCTAGAGTCCCTGGAGGGACTATTACTGTCAATAGGAGCAGTAAGAATGTGGCTTATGTGAGTCTCAAGTAAAAAATCAAATCAAATTAATTTATAAAGCTGAATAAAACTAATGTAGGGTTAAAATGTTTGATAATTAACATCTAAAGCTCATTAGGAGCACAAACATACAGTACCTCCAGTTTGGTTGAGGTGTTGCATGATGATGCCAATGTTTTCCCTTAAGTAGTGCTCATTGTCCTTACACTCCAGAATGTACCACTGCTGGTGGTCTGGATTGTCTTTAAACAGTTTTTTCACCCAGTCATGTTTGGAGTTTACTGTTGTCTTGCTGTCACAGTATCCACTGGGAACTCCATCCAGCATGGGCAAGCCCACAAACTCTGGAAAATCCGGGATGCCATAACTTACAGTGATGAAATGTTCCAGGGAGTGTTTCACTGCAAGAAGAAAATTGTTTATTTCTTTGATTATCATATTCTGCCAAAGTCATCCATGTGAGCAGTGTGACAGGTGCAGGAAGTATATATTTTTATAAGCAACACTGGAAGAACACACTGATTCCTGCAGGATGATTTTCTGTTTTGGATCATTGCTGATACTAAGATCTGTAGAGAAGAAAAAAAGAAAAAACTAAACTTACATTTTTGACCAATATGAAAAACTATGCCTAGTTTTAAACCTACTTTTAAGCTTATATGTAATCGATGAGAGCATAAACCTATTAATAAGCTATTATAGAACTACAACATGGCAGTTTGACTATATAGTCAAAGTCTTGTTTGAGACTATACTTTTTTATCAAGTGACATGAATCGAGTTGGTCTTCATAGCTGTGACAATGATGTATGAATAACTGATTATTAATAAAACACTGTAACACTTCCTATCCATATTTGTAGTCCTTGTTAGCAGTTAGTTACTAACCCTTTGGTTTAAACAGACAACAGGGCATATTACATATGCATATTATTTCAAATTAAACATAAAAACCTCATTAACAAAGCTTCTGTGTTAAGAATTATTGTGTGTTGCAGTGTAGGAGTCTTGAATCCCTACACCATCATCTGATGAAGTAGCCAGAGAAATAAACAGTGTAATCTTATGTCATGCTCTTATCCAAAAACTGGTATTCTAAATCTCATTTTCTCTGGAGGGTTGGGAACCGGCAATGTGTTTTTGGACTCATTCCTGCATCACTCTACTATCATTACGTGAATTCTGCTTAACCAAATTTGAATCATTTTCAGCTATATGCTGCTTTGTTATTTCACGTCAATCCTCTCCACCTTATAATCATCAGAGTTCTTAATGTCAATATTAGAACCACCCTAACTACCTCTCCAATCATATAGACATGAGGACACTATTGAAAACAAGATGCCACATCTCAAGGGGCCAACCTCTAATAAATCTGTGTTCAGCAGAACCAAATATGATGAGGAGAGATTTATGAATGGCCTATGGATGTCACTACCCTCAATTCTTACTTAAGTCCTGTCGTCTCTGCCCACCTCTGTTCCTTCACCAACCCCTCCAACAAAGTTTCTGTAGATGGCTGTTCAACAGGTGACTGGCACCACTCCAAGATCTCCAACTGATAAACAAGGTTTTCTGAACACTGTGACTGTGAAACTCCTATAGATGCACTGCACTGTAGGTTGTCACAGTGCAGTACAGACGTGGCAAAAATTGTTGGTACCCTTCCGTTAAAGAAAGAAAAACTCAATGTTTTGTTGCACAGCCTTTTGAGGCAATCACTGCAACAAGGCAATTTCTGTAACTCTCAATGAGACTTATCTGTTGACAACTATTTTGGCCTGTTCCCTGTGAGCAAACTGCTCCAGCTGTTTCAGGTTTGAAGGGTGTCTTCTCCAGACAGCATGTTTCAGCTCCTTCAACAAATGTTTGATAGAATTTAGGTCAGGGTTCATAGAAGGCCACTTCAAAATGGTCCAATTTTTTGTTCTTAGCCATTCTGGGGTGTTTTTAGCTGTATTTTGGGTCATTATCCTGTTGGAGGACCCATGACTTGGGCCTGTCTGACACTGGGCAGCACATTTCACACCACAATGCTTTGATAGTCTTGAGATTTCATTGTATCCTGTACAGATTCCAGACACCCTGTGCCAGATGCAGCAAAGCAGCAATAGAATGTAACTGAGCATCTTCCATGTTTCGCTGTAGGTACAGTGTTCTTTTCTTTGTATGCTTCATTTTTGGGTCTGTGAACGCAGAGCTAATGTGACTTGCCAAAAAGCTTGTGTTTTTTTTCATCTGTCCATAGGACATTCCAACTGAAGCTTTGTAACTTGTCAATTTGGATTTTGGCAAATTCCAGTCTCGCTTTTTGATGATTTTCTTACAACAGTGATGTCCTCCATTAAGTCCACTTTGACTCAAACCCTGATGGATGGTGCGATCTGATTCTGATGTACATTGACCTTGGAGTTCACCTCTAATCTCTTTGGAAGTATTTCTGGACACTTTGGTAAACATTTATATTATCTGTATCTTCAGTTTGTTTCAATTTTTCACAAGGGGAGGGAGGTTGGACCTTGCACTTCTTAATGACATGCAGCTGTAGTCACAGGAACATCGTGCTGCTTGGAGATGGTCTTATAGCCTTTGACTTTATCATGCTTGTCTATAATTTTCTGTCAAATCTCTTGAGAGAACTCTCGCTTTAGCTGTCTGTTCATGTTCTGTGTGGGCAAAACTTACAAAACAAAAACATAACTTAAGTAACTGCATGTGAAATACTCATTACACATATTATTACACAACCTCTCTCTCTCTCTCTATAGATAGATAGATAGATAGATAGATAGATAGATAGATAGATAGATAGATAGATAGATAGATAGATAGATAGATATAGATAAGATAAGCATACCTAATCCTGCATAACTAATGTGTACAGGTCTGGTTAAGTTTTAGCCATTTCTTCAGATGGACTTAGAGTTGCAGTTGGGACAATCCGACTGTGAGTGTCATGCTGTTTTATTGAGCTGCACCCTTGACATATAAAACTCTATGATCAAGGTGGTTCCTATGGGGAATGTCACAGTCTCCTCTAGAGCTCTAATAGTTCTCATTCAGGTATGGTTATCTGAAACTCTGTTTATGAATTTGCTTAGGGTAGGTGGAGTTTGCTCATTCAGGACTTTGTATTAAACAAACTTGTTTAAAATTAATGACATGATTCAAGCTCAACAATTCATGTTTATCAACTATTTTACAATGGTGGAATTTTGACATCTTCTGTCAAATATTTTCAAAGCTTTGTTAAATATTAACAAGAGTACTGCTTAACTCGCTGGTTGTTTTCCAAAGCAGTTAAGCAGTATTTTTGTTGATATACTAAGTTAAAGCAGAGGTGAGGACCAAATATGTCTTCTCTAATGACAAAAATGTACAATTGGAGGCAGGGGAACTGAGGCAGAAGATAACTCCCCATCCCACTTGCCAAACATTCTGAGGTAACATAGAAAGATGTTTATTGTGGACCACTGGCCAAAGTCTGTGAACAGAGGAGATGGCTGTCTCTCACCATGTTCGTCCCCTTATATGTGCAGTTTTAAGCACTTTTGTCAAGTTATTCACAGTGTTTCTTTTTCTTTTTCCTTTACCAAAATAATTTTAAAGTCTCCGGGAATATGACATGATACTTTTACAATTTGAATAGAATACCAAGATTCGAGTATCCTTCAGTGTCCTTGGAAATCTTAGAGATTAAAACTTCTCTAAATATGAAAAATCTTGTTCTAAAACATCTATTTTATAATGCAGATATTTTCTCAGGACTGTGTGGACATGGTCACAATCTCTGTGATGTGAAGAGGCTCACCGGATGATGTTCTGATTTTGGTGGCTATCCAAAAACAGATGCAGATCCAGTAAAAAATCCTCTTATCCTTATAAATATTTAGAAGAGGGTAATGTTTGAAGTGTATGCTACTTCAAGTGTAATTTTCCCAGCGCCTCTAATGTTTGTTTTTGCACATTAAAACTTTATGGAGAAATAATTTTCCGATTCTTTGTTACATAAAAATCTTAACTCTGAACTTTATGTCAGTTCTTCAGGGGTGGGTGGACCATGTTTTGAACTCATAATGGGTGTATGACAGACAACAATCGAACATCACTGCCTTAGACCAACATTTTTACATCTAAAGTTTTACTGCAAGTTATGTGAAAGTAAAACTCACACACACAACACAAACTAACATTTCAGCCCATTGTTTTTAAAGGCAACACAATTAAATAAAAAAAAATGAAAATTATGTCTTACCTGCAGATGAAACATGACAACACATTAGCAACATGAACAAAGTCCTCATGATTATTTGTTGGGAGTTCTTGACCTTAGGGTTTACATTCAGAAACTACAGTCACTTACTTAATGGTGCTCAATCAGGGGTGTGTCCACAGGTTTACTGCCTTACCTGTGATGTTGAACAGGAAGTTTATACTTTATGCAGCCTCTGCTGCTCCCCAGTGGTGTAAATGAAGGAGGCCACCATAATACTGTATCTCATAAATTAACACGCTGAAAAGATCATATGATTGTTTTTTAACAGTACTTTTATTTACGTTCTGATAAGTCTTGAATGGCTTTTCTTTAAACTTTGAGCACATGTCCACTGAGATTTAAGGATGATCTGTTTTGATTTTGGAGGTCAAGGTCTTGGAGGTCACCCTTTGATCAGGATTTCTCAAGAACATTTAAAAGTATTTCCTTCATATATTTTTGTCCTGGTGGAGACAACCTGGTGCAGACCCTTGACAAAACATGGGTGGGGGTTGCTTCAGGCCTATGGCACTAGTATTGACCATTTGTAGACATGTGACCAACATGAAGTTACTCAGGTCTGTGGACAGAGGAACCACTGCAGCCGTCGATAAGCTTTACTATATTTTAGGTGATACTTTATGTGAATATGCATTTTGAGCCACTTAAGTGACGGAGAGTGAATTTCACTGAGTCTGCCGCGAGTTGGGCCACCTTAACAACACTCACAAACACAAGAACAAGAGTAGACTGAGCTGAAACAGTCGCATTTCTGTGCACAGTCAATATGACAGCATGATCCGCTCATTACTTGGCGCTTCAACATGAGGAAAAAAAACACTGCCCACTGCGATAAATTGGTGTTTCACTTTTCCAGGAATTATGGTGGCCATTTGTTTTGGATACATGAGGATACTTGTATGCACCTCAGTACACACAGCTTAACAGTCTGACTCATGGGGTTGGAATAATAGATGGCATGAACTACAATGGGAACTGCAGGACATGAGAAACCCAAGTTACCTGTAGATGCATGTGTAGTAACTGTGAGCTTATGTTGTTTAATATCTGTGAAATACCAGGGTGACTTGGTGAAAACACTTAATGATTTTTTATGGTCTGAGGACACCAGCCACGAATGAGTGTATACACGTAGCCTAGCACGTAGCATATTCTCCCCGCTGTAATGAATAGTTCGTCTTAAATGGACCCCAAATTAAGATTGTTCAAACACAAAGACAAATCAGAGGGGTAATTTTTCAGCTTTCACTGATTGTTTATTGGAAAAAGAAACAGCCAAGGTTGGTTGAAAAACTCCCACTGAGTGTTGAAGGCATTAGCCCACAAAGTCTCCCTGCTGCAAATAATAAACTCATGAATATAAAAAAAATGATATTCAAAGCTTTGTAAGAATATTCCACTACACAAAAGTACATAACTATATAGGCCAAAGTTCACAAGAGCTATTTATATATATTTAGCAAAGACGTCCATTAAATAACATGCTGGATGACATGGGTTTTCACATCACTCGGGTGAGAATGCAAAGCAAAGATGGTGCCACTGAAAGCCCTGTAATGACCCAATTTTTAGACTTAAACTACATTTCATTTTCCTCAACAAAACCTCTGTGTTTGAAACCAATGTATTGGCCATGTATCCTCCTTCCCTCCTTTTCATCAGCTGTTGAAGTCAATGCAGTCACTGGAGCACAAACTGATACAAATCCAACTCCTGGATATTAAGAAGATGGCTCAGACTGTATGTATCCCGAATATAAAAACAGGCAAAACAAGTGGTCACTATTATGATTTCACTGCATTCGGTCATGTGGCGTGGGTCCTTGCCCCTTTGGCTAGTTGTTTTTAATATGGACACCAAGATTCCCACCCTGCAACAACAGAACATCATTTTAAAAACTTGAAATAAAGATCATAAAGATATCATTTTGTACCATGACCTTTAGTTATGCCATATTAAATTCATTTTCAGTTTAGTTTCAGTGAAGTTAGTGTTTGTTGTTTCCCTGGCGACCTCATCAGATGATGGTGGGGAGAAACATGACTCCTACACTGCAACACACAATAGTTCTCGACACGGGCTTTGTTCAGGAAAAGTTTACACTGTAAAGAATCTTACTGTAGTGTACTGTTAACCTAAAAGCGTGTTAGCTCAAAAGCTTGCAAGCCGCTTCATTGGCCTCAAGCAACTTCAATTCAAAAAACGCGAACTACCCCTTTAAAATCCTGATTTCTCTTCAGAAGGCTTAGACCAGGTCGGCCTGTGGAGAATTTAAAGATGATGCACATTGGGTCAGTTACACCTTGTTAAAAAATAGTAGAATAAATTAATTTAAAACAAAAAATCACATTTTAACATAGCACAGTTTTCTGAAAAAAAGGAAAATCTTGAAGATGGAGACTGAAGGTTTGTCCCCAACAGCAATATTATGTTGTGGTCTCACTCTCCTCCTCTGATATTCTCTCTCCCCCTGTGAAGAAAAACAGGAAACAAAGATTTACATGTAAACAGTGATTTGTTGGTTTTTTTACTCGATTTGTCTTACCTGCAACAGGCAGGAACCCTGAAAGAAATGAGAAATCACAAAGTTAGAAACATCAGCATTACTTTTGGAGAGCACTATGTGTATTAAATTCGAAAACCTTGAAGCTCAATTTCTCAAAACTACTGTTCATTAAACATAATTATTTCAAGATGACGATTTAGGAAAAGAGGGAGAGAAAAGGTGAGTGTGGCTTCATAGCACTAACTCTGTTAATGTGAATTGCTTTTAATAATTACTCCTGTTAAAAGCAGATAATTAACTTTTTCAATGTATGATGTCAGGATTAATTTGTTTAATAATGTTTATTCAGTGGTGAAAACATGTACAACTTCAGTACTTGAGTAAAGATAGATCTTCCTGCTCAGTCTTTACTCCATAAGATGTTAAAGTCACTAAGTCAGTTCATTACTTGAGTAAAATATTGGAGAAGTGTTTTAAAAATGTCCTTAACGATGCATATCACTTTAAAAATATGTTTTTAAGTCCTATAAAACTCTGTTAAAGTGCAGCATCTTCTCATTGGAGTCTCTCTATTCTTCACTCTTGACTTATCCAACATTCTGTGATAATCTTTTCAGCTCATTACTATGTGTACATGTAATCATCCTGTGGACAGCAAGCAACCAAGTAACTCAGTGTTACTTTGATTTTTAGCTACAATATTTCTCCTCATGTTTATCACTCATTAATAAAGAAAAGCATACCTTCTTATTACGCACATATCACTACATCAACAAGATACTGCCCAACATGATGTATTGATGTTTTTGGAAGGACCAAAAATACGAACACTATCTAGAAAACTTTGACAGAAATAGTCAAAATTAAACTTTTAGAAGAAAATGTATCTTACTTTTGATGCGTTTCCTCCAGATACATATTCCAGCGATGCAGACCAACAGAAGCAGCAGTGCCGCCGCAACAAGTCCAGCAACCGGAGAGGGAGAGGGAGGCTTTGAACCTACAACAAAATTTAAAGTAACTTAAGAGCACTGAAGAAGCTATTTCACTCTTAATCAGCTTTAATTTTTTCTTTTAAACTTTTATCCATTTTCTTGTTTTAACTTATGTTGAAATGCTTTTTAACTATGTTTTGTACAGCGTCCTTGGGTGTCTTGAAAGGCGTCTTGAAATAAAAAGTATTATTATTATTATTATTATTATTATTATTATTATCATTATTAATGTCCAGGGGCTTAATTTATAAATCATTGCATAGGATCTATATTAAAAGTGAACATGTGCCCAAAGCTGAAAATGGCATGTGCCAAAAAAAATTCTGATTTATAAAACCGTGCAAAGGCAATTTTTTTTCATTTCATTCAGAACTCTTATAGCAACGTGAGTGCAGACTGTCATTTGAGCTGATTACATTTGGGAAACAGGACATTGTTGTACATTGCCTTATAATGTTGCCTATTCACCCACAGTGTAAGGAACAAAATTATTGACTGGTCATGTTTATAGTGCCATTCAAAACGGATGACATTACTATGCTGAGGGATGGCTGTGAATCCACAAACTTATGCACCAAGGATCTAGAGTAAAAGTTTTAAAAACGTTTTCCAATCTGTCACAATGTAAACGTTTTTTTTCCTGGAATCACTGGTGTGTGATTCACACACAAGGTTGTGTGTGCATCCCAGTAACAACAACAACAACTTCAGCCATAAGCTGAGCAATATCTGTGCTGCTTACTTGCTTGAAATGTTGTCAAGACACAAATATCCAGACCAATTTGTTGTCCAGACAAGAAACTTCTGTGTCTTTGTGCATCCACTCACCATTAGTTATTTACATAAACGGAACATGTACGGAAAGCGTACGTGTGTTGTAACACCACTGTTTCTAAATTACATCACCATCTACTGGCTTGGCATGTAAGTCAAACTACTAAACAGATAATTTAAGTCGTTTTAAGTCAGTCTCCTCTCTCCATTAGAACCGGCACGCTTTTGAAACCACAAAGGAAAAATCTTTCTGTTCCTTGTGTCAACCCTGCCGTGTTAGAGTTGCCTTAGCAACAAGCCCACGGCTTCCTCTAATCCAGCTGATGGCCCTGCAGCAGCATTTTGTAACCAAACAGACATAGTCAGGGTTTTATCTAAGTTTTATTTTGATCCACCACAGCTTTATTATGGTGAAAACAGAAAGAGCTTCATTAGAAATAAAGCTACATCAGAAATAAACTTAATTCTGGCTACAGGGACTTCTTTTATGTGGAAACATCATCCTTGCCCTTCTTTCTGGATTGGTCTTATTTTGATGGTAGATCAGATCCCTCCTGTGTTTGGGGACACAACAAGCCCAAATAAGCAACTGCTATTGGAATCCCATAAAAACGTAACCCACAAATTGATAATATATACAAGGAACTTGAAAAAAAAGTTGCTTATAATAAGCAGACCTGGAAACTCTGGTATCTAATACTTTTGTACAATGCAGCTCCTGCCCTGTTCCTGGCTGAGCAAGGCAGGTCAGATAACAGCTGCTAGACATCAGTGCATAATAACACATCACATTTCGCTGCCTGTAATAGTAATGGTGTTGTAATGTTGAAATGGTTATTAACCCTATAACGCCAAACGTATCATATTTGATACATGACTTTTTCAGCCCTCCACATAAGCAGTGTGGTATTCTTTATCCTGAAAAACCTGATGTATACAATCAAATACATGCAGTGCACAGATAAACCAACAGGGGGTAGTAAGTCACTCTTTGGCTGTGTTTCTAGTGGCTTCATTGGCTAGTGACACACTAAGACTGCCATGACTCAGGAATTGGACACAGGCGGTTTTTCAAGAAGAACTTTGCCAAGTTTGAAAAGTTTAAGGTAAGAAAAACATTACAATTTTTACTGAAACATCAATAGGAATAGTTACAGGGTTCATGCAAAGTGAAGATACAAAAAAAATCATAATATATTGTTTTAGTAAAACCGTGTTGAAAATGGCGTATCAAATTTGATACAGTGGGTATATAAGGTCATGTAACTCTAAAAAAGTCAATCGTCATTTAACTGTATTTCATGCAGTATATCTAACATCAAGCAACATACAGTCTTAATATTTTTAAATTACATAATTTGGTACATTTAGAGTAAAAAAATAGGTATGTAACTTGCTGTATTATCATGATTAATGACTAGTTTGTTGTTGCCATGATACGATTGCTTGTAACTTCCTTTTGTTTACTGCTTTTCACCAAAAACTGACCAATTCAAATAAAATCACAATCTGTTTTTGTGTGCATATGTGTTTTTAGATGGCAAAAAAAATACTGCGTTGAAGATGCTTTGAAAGTGATTATGGACGGGAATTCAAGTGACATAGAGCAGCTAGGGGAAGATGATGACGATGATGATGTGGAGGACAAGGAATGGACTCCTACAGCAAAGATTGGGGAAAGCACAGATAGCAGTGATGATGATGAAAGCCCAGATGTCCTGGAAGACACAACAAAACCAAAGCACAAAACACCAAAGCAGTCGGCAACGGGCAACGTGAAAAGGAAGATATATCAGTGGACAGGAAAACAGTTTGAGCCTCTATTAGTTGAGTTTGTGGAATGTGTTGAGGAAGACTCTGAAGAGAGGCTTGACTGGACACCATATTTGTATTTTAAAGATTTTGTGACTAACGTAATGGTACAGGAAACGGCAGAAGAAACAAACTTGTACAGTGTGCAGAAAAATGGAAAGTCAGTGAACACAAATGCCCAAGAAATTGAGCAAATTCTGGGTATGTACATGCACATGGGGTTAGTAAAGATGCCCAACATACGAGCCTACTGGTAGATGGAGACAAGGTACCCTGCTGTTTGTGATGTGATGTCACGGGGTCGATTCCTGAATTCGCTGACCCTGATTCACTTTCAGGACAACCTCAATGTGTCTGAGGATGCAAAAAAAGATAAACTGTGGAAACTGAGGCCATGGTTAGAGAAACTACACCAACGCTTTCTTTGCGTACCTCTTGAAGAATGTCACGCTGTTGACGAAATCATGGTGCCTTTCAAAGGAAAATCCAATCTACAGTGTTACATGCCAGGAAAACCTCACAAGTGGGGGTTCAAGATGTGGGGACGTGCTGGGCAGAGTGGCTTTCTCTATGACTTTGACGTGTACCAAGGGGGAGAAAATCCTGACAAAGAGAAATCTGATGTTGGTGCTACGGGAGATGTCGTCCTGAAAATGACCTCAAGCCTTCCAGCAGGAAAAACTCACCAAGTTTTTGCTGACAACTATTTTACATCAGTGCAGCTGGTGGAGCACTTGAAACAAAGAGGAATCTACTACATAGGCACAGTCCGAATGAACAGGGTGAATAACTGCCAACTGCTGGGTGAGAAAGAACTAAAGACAAAGGGAAGAGGCTCGCTGGATTTCAGAGTAAACCAGGAAGACAACATCGTTGTGAGATGGTATGACAACAAAGCTGTGAACCTGCTCTCTTCTTTTGTTGGTGTTGAACCACTGGGCCATGTGAGGCATTGGGATCGAAAAGCCAAAACCTACATAATGGTTCCCAGACCAGCCATTGTTGACACATACAACAGGTTCATTGGAGGCGTTGACCTTCTTGATATGCTATCTGCACTGTACAAGTTCAGCTGCAGATCTCGAAGATGGTGCATTCCATTTGGTGGCACACTGTTACAGTGGCAGTAATCAATGCATGGATCCGTTACAGAAGAGACCTGGAGAAACTTCAGCCCAGGCAGAAACCCCTGCCCCTGCGACGGTTTCAGGCTTCTGTTGGCACTGCCCTCACAAGCGCTGAAAAGGTCAGAAGGTGTGGCAGACCACTGTCCTCTCCAGAAGCAATGCCAACCCCTCCCCGAAAGAGGAAAACCACTGATTCAATTATTCAATGGTTTGGGCTTTACAGGGTTAACTAGATTACCCATTACTGGGTTAAAATAACAGAGATGCTGTTATTCCCAACACTGTTAGCAAGTTCTTTTTTAAGGATCTTTAAATTAATCGAAAGGTTTGACATGGGCCTATAGTTAGTTAATGTGCCTGAATTGAGGGTAGATTTGTTTTTTAGGAAGAGGTTTGATTACAGCTACTTCAAGAAGTGTTGCAAGTAGCTTGTTGATAAACAATATACTGATTGTCTCCAACAAGGATGGACAAACTAAGAGAATGACTTCCTTGAGGTATTATATATTTAATCAGGTTAAGACGTAGCTTCAGTTAAGGGAATAGCATATGTTGTTGTAAGGCAGGACTCTTTTATCATAAATAAGGCTAAGTGATAACTGTGATAAAGCAACTATGTATAAAGGATTTGTTGGAAAAAGATCTTACATTTAACAGGGCCAAAGTGCTGTGATTGGAGGAGGTACCTTTGGGAGAATTCAACCGTGGTATGGATCTGGGGTCGGACCTCCCCATCTGACCATCATGGTCTGCAGCAACAGAAGAATGTGCTGATGTATTCAGTCCAGTGGCACAAAGAGTGTCACCTTGTGCTGTGCCAAAAATGATATTGCCCACAAACTTCTCAGCTTCCTGGATCTGGTGGAGTGTGGATATCAGCTTCGCAATTTTATCAATGAGAATCAATGAGTTGCTGGACTGAGAGGTGAGTAATGATGATGAGCCCGGTTAGATCTGATGAAAAATATTCAGTATTTCATGTAATGGTAATTAGCCCCCAGTGCTAAAAAAAAAAAAAAAAAATAACTGGCAACAGTGCAGCTGACAGTAGTATATATATCTTTATAGGTAATAGCACAGTAGCCCAGGTCCAACTCTGACATCAGTCTTACCGTAGTTACTTCTGATCACTGCTTTGTCCAGTTTGGTGATGATGTCCTCCTTCACACCTTGGAGCTGAAACACACACTCGTATCTCCCCCAGTCTTCAGATTTCACTGCAGATATGTTCAGGACAACACTCATCTGGAAGGTGTGATCACGGTTGGGAAGGATCTCTCCATGTTCCACGTCTTCATTAAGCTCCTCTCCATTTTTCTGCCAGAAAATTGCAGCTCTGTCAGGGTAGAAACCTGTGGCGTAGCAGCTGACTGGAGAGGAGGGAGACTTCTGGAGTAGGGAAACTGAGGGACGCTCTGAGGAGGGTAAACAGAAAAAGAAGAGTCTACACAGAGACAGTATGATGTGTTTGATGATGTTTCATTTTCTCAGTCATGTTGATGGATGTATATGCATCATTTACTGACTGACCAGATATACATGGATTTAGACGTTGTCTCGTTTGACCCTAGGCTCTAATGCAGTTCTAATGTTACGATGGAGCTTATGCTCTACCAGAATCGAAGATGTTACACCAACTGACATGGTTTCATATAGTCTTAATATGATCCTGTACCTTAAAGAAAAAATTCTTGATTATTCCTTGTGATCACTATACTTGTGGAGCGCATGGATCTGCCTGATTCAGTGTCTGTAATCATGCAGATCTATGTCTCAGATCTCTAAAGTCCATTCAGTTTGGTTTGGGAGGACAGAAATTGTTGAAGCTTTGTAGGTAACATTTTTTTTCACTCTGACTTGTCGTATGACTTGAGATTCTCCATATTTGGGGGCTCCATTGTCTGTCTGGGGTCCCACATTTTCAATTCAAGACAGGGCTGGATTGCAGGCAGGTCAATCTAGTACCTGAACACTTCTACGAAGCAACGCTGTGGAAAAACGTACAGAATATGTCTTGACCTTATCTTGCTGAAATAAGCAGGTCATCCCTGCAAAATTCATCACTCAGATGGCAGCATGATGTTCTAAATTCAGTCACACCTTCCAGCATTGATGGTGCTGTCACAACTACCTGTGTCATTGCACTAACATACCACTTTACCATCACAGACACTGGCTTGAACTTTGCTTTGATAACAGTCTGGATGTTCCTTTTCATCTTTAGTCTGGAGGACAAGACACCCATGATTTCATAAAACAATTTGGAGGTGAGCTCGGTCTAAAGAAGCTGGCAGTGTTTCTGGTTGTTGATTCATTGCTTTGCATGGTAGAGTTTTAACTTGCACTTTTAGATGTAGTGACAAGTGTTCCTGAGCTGACCTGTTAATGTTCTTCACATAATGTTGCAGTTCCATCTGAAAGTTCAAAGATCACTGGCATCCAATGTTAGTTTTTGCCTCTACGCTTTATACAGGGATTGCTCTGGATTCATGTATTCTTTTGATTAATTTAAGGAATGTAAATTATGACATCTATAAATTCCTTGCAATTGTGCATCAAACGTTCTTAAAATGTTGTACTGTCTGCCCAGTTGTTCTTAAAGTTAATGAAGTTTTCTCTCATGTATGTTCTTGGTTTCTACTACAGGTTTTCCTGCTGTAAAGCACTGTGGCTCAAACTCTTAAAGTGCTCTATAAAAAGTGTCTAATAGCGCCCCATCCTTATTTGTGAGTCACTAAGCCATTCAGCGATGCTCCTGTTATAACATCATCACCTGTTCCCAGGTAACCTGTTCACCTGTGAAGTGTATCAAACATGTGTTTTTAAGCATTCTTCAACTTTCCCATTTTTCCTCCTGTCCCAGTTTTTTTGAACATGTCGCAGTTACAAAATTCAAAATGAGCGAATACTTAAAAAATCCCCAAACAAAGTAATGGTTTATCAGCCTGAACACTGAATATCTGATCTTTGTAGTGCATTTAAATAAAATAGGATTTGCAAATCACTGAATTTTGTTTATTTTACATAATAATCCAACTTCACTGGATTGGGTGGTTTGTAATGAAAAGATTTGGTTTCTAATTTTCTGAACATTTTTTTGCATGTCATATTTCTGATACATAAATCATGGCTACTGTACGGATGGTTGTTTCAGTTTACCTGGTCTCAGCAGAAAGTTACTGCCATATTGCAAATATTTTTGTAACCACTTGGGGCAGGAGTAGGTAAAGAGGCTGTTGAAGAACTTGAGATCAACTTGATCATTATCGTAGATGAGTTTATATTTGATAGCCTCAGGTTTGTGAGCAGTCCATGTCATGGTCTGCAGGTCCAATTCAATGAAGTCTTCTCCATCATAGCCGTACTTCAGGAAACCAACAGTCTCATTAGTCTCATCATCCAATTCACAGCCACTGAACAACTGTAAGGTGTGGAAACCTAAAAGAGACAGACAGAAAAGGTTAAGAGACATTCAGTGACATTCTGCAGATTGTCTTCTACGCAGAAGTCCACCAGCGTAATCAGAGAACAGGGCTGTTACTCTGATATTTTCTCTAATGACAGACCATGAAGTATTAATTAAGAATCAAGCCCCCATTCAGCTTGTATCCTCCTGGATTTACTTGAAAGTTAGGCCAAGAAATTTACAGGCCAGTTTTCTACAGTACGTGACTGTAGATAACTGATCATGTGAATCATCTCTTTTATGAATGTAGGTAATTTTCAAACATGTTAACAAGTGATCATTGATCAGAGGCCCATGGCTCCATCAGCGCCCCCACACCTTGCCATGCTACTCCTTCAGTAATTCACATTCAGAAAAAGTGAAGGGGAAACGTTGGGTTTGAGAGGTACCTTTAAACTAGTCAAGCCCCTGCGACTATTAGGTCACCAAAAGTAATAGAGTCTGCAACAGTTCTACTATGAATGACCGATGACCGCTGGATTCCTGTTTTGCAGGAATCTCCAAAGATCCCTCAATTAGAAGGACCTGCATGGCAGAGGGTATGTATGGATATTTAAGGTTTAATGTTGTCACAATACAAGTAGTTTAAGTTTAAAACATATGTTAATTTCATGATTGCACAAATCAATTCCAATATGGTACTCAACCAGACAAACTCCGATTGATAATCAGTGTTGGTAATAGGAAACCGGCATATTCAGGAGTTGATATCTATTAATATTACAGTGCTGTGAAAAATTATTTGCCCCTTCCTGGTTTCTTTCTTTACTTATTTGTAACACTTAAATGTTTCAGATCATCACACAAATTTTAATATTGGACAAAAATAACCTAAGTAAATACAAAATGCAGTTTTTAAATGATGATATTTGTTTCGGTAAGAAAGCTCTCCAAACCTTCATGACCCTATGTGAAAAAGTAATTGGCCCCTGAACCTAATAACTATTTGTGCCACCCTTAGCAACAAGCACTGCAATCATGCGTTTGCCATAACTGCTGATGAGTCTTTCACATTTCTGTGAAAGAATTTTGGCCCACTTTTCTGCACAGAACTGTTTTAACTCAGCCACATCAGAGGGTTGCTGAGCATGAACTGCCTGTTTAAGGTCACACCACAGCCTCTCAATAGGACTTATAGAAGCAGCAAAAATTGCTGGCACCCTTCGGTTAAAGATAGAAAAACTCACATGGCCACTGAAATGAATTGAAACTGACAAAAATAATAATATATAAAAAATAACTGAAAACCAACTAATGAAAATCAGACATTGCTTTTGAACTGTTGTTCAACAGAATTATTTAAAAAAGAAAATTAAGGAAACTGGCCAAGACAAAAATGATGGTACCCTCAGTGACATGGGGACATGTTAAATGAGGTGTGTCCTTTAATTAGATTAACAGGTCAATCTTCCTATGTAAAGGTTGAAAAGTAGTCAGTGTGATTTCAGAGATTTGTCTCAGGAGATTAAAAAAGAAAATTATAGACAAGCATGTTAAAGGTAAAGGCTGTAAGACCATCTCCAAGCAGTTTGATGTTCCTGTGACTACAGTTGCAATTATTTGGAAGTTTAAGGTCCACTGGACTGTAGCCAACCTCCTTGGATGTGGCCACAAGAGGAAACTTGATGACAAATTGAGGAGACGGATAATATGAATGGTAACCAAAGAGCCCAGGACAATTTCCAAAGAGATTAGAGGTGAAATCCAAGGAAAAGGTACATCAGAATGAGATTGCACCATCAGTCACAGTTTGAGCCAAAATGGACATAATGGAGGACATCACTGCTGAAAGCAAATCATAAAAAAGTGAGGCTGGACTCAAAAATGAAGCATACAAAGAAAAGAACACTGTACCTATATAAAAACAGGGAGGAGGCTCAGTTATGTTCTGGGGCTGCTTTGCTACATCTGACACAGGGTGTCTTGAATCTGTGCAGGATACAATGAAACTTGAGACAGCTGGGACAAAACACCTGTGGACAGGTCCATAAGTCTTGTTGAGAGTTATAGAATTTGCCTGATTTCAGTGATTGCCTCAAAAGGTTGTACAACAAACATTTATAATAACTGCCTATTTTCATGATTGTCTTGCTTGTGTTGTTTTTTGTATATGGACCTGTGTCTGCAATAAAGATTTATTATTATTATTATTATTATCATTGAGTTAAGGGTACCACCATTTCTGTTCAGGCCAGTTTCATTGTTTTGTTTGTTGAAATTATTCTGCCGAACCTCAATTCAAAAGCAGTGTCTTAGTTTCATCAGTTGACATTCACAATTTTTTTTATTTATTATAACTTTTGTCAGTTTCAAGTTATTTCAGCGGCCATGCAGGTTTTCTGTCTTTAGCGGAAGGGTACCAACAAGGTTTGCTGCCTCTGTGAGTACAGACTTTGACTCTGCCATGCCAAAACTTTTTTTAAGCCATTCCATGGTGGACTTGCTCGTGTGTTTCGGATCATTGTCCTGTTGCATAACCCAAGTGCGCATGTGCTTGAGGTCATAACCTGATGGCCAAAAGTTCTCCTTCAGGATCTTCTGGTTGGCAAAATTCATTTTTCCATCAATCACAGCAAGTCTTCCAGGTCCTGAAGCAACAAAGCAGCCCCAGACCATCATACTACCACCACCATGATTGACTATTGCTATGATGTACTTTTTTACTGTTTTCCTGGTTTGCCTTTTCCTTTTCTGCCCGGCAGAGTAGCGTTGAAACATGTCAAGGTAACCATACCTTTTGTCTTAATAGATGAACAGCAAAACGTTTGTTCTTGGTTCTTTTGTCACCTCCTGGATGAGTCGTTTCTGTGGATAATGGCTCTGGCTGTGGTTCACTGGAGTCCTAGACCATTAGAAATGGATTTGTAACCTTTTCCAAGCTGATAGATTTCCTTCACTTTGTTCCACTTTTGTTCTTGAATTTCTTTGGATCGTGGCATGATGTGTTCTTGTAGCCTACTTTCCTTTGTTGGACAGGTTCTATCACAGTAATTTCTAAATTCAACTGGCCTGGCAATAATCAGGTCTGTGCATAGTCAGTGAAATTGAACTCAGCTTTCAAAAAAATGTGGTTAATCACAGCTAACTCATGATTTAACATGGGGGTCACAATTATTACTTTTTCATATCGGATCATGAAGGTTTGGAGAGTTAATTAATAAAATCATCATTTAAAAACTACATTTTGTATTTAGGTAATCTTTGTCTAATATTAAAATTGGCGTGATGGTCTTAAACATTTAATTGTGACAACCATGCAAAAAAAAAAAGAAATCATGAAGGTGATAAATACTTTTTCACAGCACTGTATGTACAAGTGTGTGTATATAAACAACATTTATGTAAATATAATTATAATATATATTTGAAGGCAAAGCACATTCACAAAGGTTCCTTTTATAATCAGACGTCTGATGTGACATGGTTCTGTCAATTTTTTTACAGTTGAAGACTGCTGTATAGCATCATATCTGAGTGAAGTTGGTTGACATTCAAAGATTTCATAGATGTCCAGACAACAAGATGAGACCTCAAACTAACTTAAAGTCCAGCTGTCTGAGGTATGGCTGTTAAATAATGAAACTGACCGAGTGAAACCACATGGCTCACAGTCAACTGTGTTTTATATATTAAAGGCTTGGTATTTATGAACAACTGCTGTAGGTTTACAGTAAGTGACATCTTTAATTCACTGCGAGTCTCTCATTGAAGAGCTCAGGTTTTTGCTGAGGTGTTGTTAGTATTTACAAAAGTCTGTGTCAAAGTTGTCCAAGAAGCTCTCACTCCTAATTAAAAGGAGAGACACAAGAACATTTGTGGAGAAATCTTGGTACAAATTGAAGGGAAACCAACATTTTTAGAAGTTAGTGATTCCAAAGTGTTTTGGGATAACTGTGACAAACACTATAGCCATTTTTTTCATATTTCAATTTATCAGTGGAGACAATTCTGCTCTCATTCTTTAATTGAATCATCGATAATTTTAAACCATGTGTTAAATTTTCTATATTTTTTCAGGGGTTTTTGATGTTTATGAGTGCTCAGGACATTCAAGATCTCAAACCTCCTCTGTGTCTTCAGGAAACCTCTCATGCCATTTAAACACAAGAGCATGTGACATGCAGTGTCCCCACACACTTCAGCTAACGTAGAATAAGATTCAGCTGCTGCTTTGTTCAATTTCATCCAAAATTTCAAGTTGATGTGTTGATCAACTTTTAAACTAATCATATTCCTACACTTAAACATAAACATGAGCACTTCAGTCAGTAGTGAGCAGTAAACTAAGACGTCACTTGCTGTAAACTATCAGCATTTTTTCTGTAATAAAAATCTTTAATATATAACACTGTGACTGTAAGCTATGAGGTTTCGCTCATTATTCAGTGTCATTATAACCTTAGACAGGGCTCCAGACTAACTTTTTGCGTTGGTTGCAACAGTGTACCTAAAAATTTTTTTGGGGTGCACCAGCACAAAAATTGGGTGCACCAGAATTTTTCATAGAGCGACCTTTGACACCATAAGGTCACCATTTTATCACTCTCCATAACTTTTATATGATAAAAATGATTTTTCAACAAGAATAAGATGTTATATAAGAGTTACCACTCTGTGCTGATGGTGCATTCCAGTTGTAGTCGGAGGTCGGAATTTCCCACTTCCGAGTAGGAAATTTTATCTGGAACGCCCCCCGAGGTCGGAATATCCGACTAGGAACTCGGTGAAACCTCGCCACCCCCTAGTTGACAATCGAAGATGGCAGCCCCCAGTGTTAACAGTTATTTAGCTCCTGTAATAATCAATTTATTTGCACTTCTGACTAGTGTGTGTCGCTCAAAATCAGCTGTAAACATAGTATTGTTAGACTTATATTTACAAAAATGCTGCCATAGTGATAATCACATTCTTCATGTGATATTTGTGAACAACAACACAGGGCGTGCTAACAATAGCTAACAATAGCCTGGTCGATCGGCACGTTTTTTTCCGACTTCAACTGGAACGCAGATAAGTCGGAGATGACGTCACTCCCATTTCCCAGTTCCCAGTTCCGAGGTTAATGGAACGCAGCATGAAACTTGACACCACAGTCAGGCTCAGTCTGGGCTCATTTGCATACTAACAGCTGATTGGATGATTACTGAGGGCTGTGTGTGTGTGCATGTGTTTGGTTAGGAAACTTTACAGTGACAACCCCCGGTTCATCCATCGACTGGCCGGTTGAGTAGGTATGTCAAGGGCTTGCACGGGCCGGCGCGTATTGTCTATCCATGGTTCCTTGTCAATAACCTTATCCCTCTTTGAAAAATAGATAAGACAGGGGTGAGAGGGAGGGAGAGAAAGGAGTGTGGGTAGAAAGAGATGTGTGTGTGTGTGTGTGGGGGGGGGCATGAGTCCTTTGGTGTTCTGTCCTGGTGTGTCCATTTTCATGAATTCACTTATGACATCATCCTGAACTGGAATTGATACATACACAATATATATATGTGTGACTTTAGGCTATCGTTGTGAAGTTATTGATAGCATTAGAAGGGCGGTTTCAGTTTAGGCAATAGGCCGGTAGGTTAGGTTAAGGGCTTGTAAATGGGTGACTTTAGGATTATAGTTGTGAAGTTATTGGTAACATTGGAAGCGAGGCTTCGGTTTAGGCAATAAGCCGGTATGGTTAGGTTAAGGGCTAGTGAATGGGTGACTGTAGGATTATAGTTGTGAAGTTATTGGTAACACTGGAAGCGAGGCTTCGGTTTGGGCAATAAGCCGGTATGGTTAAGTTAAGGGCTAGTGAATGGGTGACTGTAGGATTATAGTTGTGAAGTTATTGGTAACATTGGAAACGAGGCTTCGGTTTAGGCAATAAGCCGGTATGGTTAGGTTAAGGGCTAGTGAATGGGTGACTTTAGGATTATAGTTGTGAAGTTATTGGTAACATTGGAAGCGAGGCTTCGGTTTAGGCAATAAGCCGGTATGGTTAGGTTTAGGGCTAGTGGATGGGTGACTTTAGGATTATAGTTGTGAAGTTATTGATAACATTGGAAGCGAGGCTTCGGTTTAGGCAGGGTTAGGGCCTGCAGCCTGTGAAGATGCAACATAGAGACAGAGAAAAGAGAGTAGCAGGTGCTGTATCTTGTCTGTTTTTGGCAGATATTTTCCGCTACCTCAGCTAATTTTGTCAACTTCAATTTTTAAGATTGCGCCTAACATTTTTTCTTGGTTCACCAGTGCGCCAAAGAAAAAATGTTAGGTGCACTCTCACAAATTTTGGGTGCATGTGCGCTCTAAATAGTTGCACTCTGGAGCCCTGTTAGATATTAACTACTAATAAAAAACAAATAAATAAAACTAATAAATATAATATGACTGCACATCCTGTACTGTCTAATGATGTTTTAGCATAATTACAACACCAAGACTTACACTGATTTAAAACTGGACCAAAAAGTTTGATTCTGCTAAATTTCAACATCAAAATGTATTACCTCCACTTTGGTTGGAGCTTTTCATGATACTCTCCATGAATGCATATAAAGAGTCCTTCATCCCCGAACACTGCCAAGAGTACCATGCAATGTGGTCTGGGTCATGTTTCTCGAGTTCTCTGATCCACTCTTGTAAGACTACTTTGTCTGTTTTGGGGTCACAGTATCCAGCATCCAACCCATCAACTGTTGCAGATGCCACATACACTGGGAAGTCTGGGAATCCATAAGATGCAGTTTGAAAATATTTCAGGGAGTGTTTCACTGTAGGAACAAGAAATCCCAAAATTAAATCAGGATCTGATTACAGTTATGTCCCATAGATGTTTTGAAGTCTTCCAGACCAAATCTACAAAGAAACATCAGAGGCTGTTTGGCAAAGATGAGAGAGACAGTTAAAACAAAAATAAAGAATTACAAAAAATATATACAATACATTCTTAGATGAACTACACATAACATAGTAGGACTTCATAATAGTTTTCTACTTGTCAATATTCTTCAATGTCAGCTTTATTGATATTGCACATTTAAGACAACCAGTGGCCTACTTGGGTGTGACAACTCTCTCTTTAGCTTTCTGTGGTTCATGTTCAGTTAGGGGAAAACTTGCATAACTAAAACATAATTTAAAGTATTGAAGACACCTGTGATTCTAATTACAGGACACACCTTTGTTTAAGATGTCCCTGTGGTCAAATCATTTTTTATCTTTTCTAGGGGAACCATCATTTTTGTCCATGCCAGTTTTACTCATGTTGTTTTTTAAAAGGTTTTTTCTGAACCAGAATTCAAAAACAATGTACGATTTCATTAGTTAATTTTCCGTAATTTTTAATTAATCATTGTTTTTGTCAGTTTCAAGTTATTTCAGTTGCCATTGTGGGTTTTTCTGTCTTTAACAGAAGAGTTCCAACATTGTTGTCCACGTCTGGATATGTACACACCTTAACACATACTACATGGATTCACCATCACGTGACTGGCAGGTTTCCTTTAAATAGATTTATAATGGGTCGACCTTTTTAAATGGTCCCTCGGGTGTTTTTCCTAAACAGTAGATGGTCATCTGAGCCTGAAAATGAATTTCACAAAAAGTTTGTCTTAACACCAGTTGACTCTCTCTGAAGGAAGTGAACAGATCCTGTGACTCATTGCTGTCGGTGTTAACAAAGATTAAAAGGTTCCAGATAAATTTTTCTCTAATTAGATCAGTGACTCATGAACAGTCCTGTAAGTTCACCTACGCTGTTGTTTCTCATACAAACACACAGAGAGAACTTTATGTTTTATGCTCACACACTATGAACTTCACTAACACTGGATGTTAAAAAAGGGATTTTTAAGGATTTTCCTCCAAAAACTTCGTCAAAGATCCTTCTTTTCAGTCAGATGCTTATCTCAGAGATTATTATAATTATTGTTAGTTATTTTTACTCTTTACTTCTATTTGCAAATGTTTTCTGAATATCCATTTTTGCCAGTGCAATGTGATTATTTTAGATCTCTATGATGGTCACACATTTTCAGTATGATCAGTGTGAAGAAGTAGTTTTAACTTGATTTCTCATACAAAATTGTTTGCAGCAGTTTGATCTCTTTAAATAATTGGTCGACTTTTCAACTTTCCTTTAAGTGTATTTTCTTTTGGAAATGTAGAGCAATTTAGGTCTGATCTATGAAATGGAGAGTAAAATAATAAATCCCAGAGTTTTGGTGAATAGTTATTTTCACTTTTACTTCAGTGAGCCTCATTGACATGAATGTAAAGGAAATGGCATCAAAGCGCTATCCCATACTAAAACAACACTAGAAAACAATAACATAAGTCCATTAATACATCAAGCAGTAAATTTACCATGAAGTACCAAAAGAGTTTGTAGTTTTACCTGTAGATGAAACATGGCAGAGCAGGAGCAAAACACACACAACCTTCATTTTGGTCTAATAATTCATCTGAGGCAACTGAACAGACTGGTTTTTTTGGTGAGCCTTTGAAGAAGTGTTCATGGATAACTGCCAACCTGGGCTTGTATTCACAAAGCATTTTATCTCACCATAAGGAGGACTCCTAAATGACACTAAAAGTTCCTAACTGAGAGTTTTCTCTTATAACCTATTCACAAAGCTGCTGAGACTAACTCTTACTAAAGAACTCAGAGAGCTCTTACGTTAAACGTAAGGGGTGGAGCTGAGCCTGTTGCTATGGATGATGTCATGTTTCTGAAACCACTTGACTTACGCCTACAGTGATTGGCTGACAGGAAATGTGTCTTTTTGTGAGTACTTCTACATAGAAATCACTCAATTTAGAGAAAGGTGTCATATTGGCATATTTAAATAAAAACCTTTAAATAAAAAAATGTAGACTACTGATTAAACATTAAATCAAGAGTAATATACTGACTAGTCAAGTATGTGTTCTGCTAATTTTAAGCAGCTGTATCTGGTCAAACGATTAGCAGATATACATATAAGCAGTCTCTTACAACTGGGACTGTGGGACAGAGAATCATCAGGTGAAAGAAAGCACAAACCAAACTGGGCACAAGAGCAGCTATTCCTCCTTGCCCAACTTATCTATAAAGGAAGTACATTATAAAAGGAAAATTTGGATCTAGGATAACCTCACAATTGAAAAAAGAAGCATGGGATCAAATTTGCTTCCAAATAAATGCAGCGTTCCCACTTTTAACCAGAACCACTGATGACTGTGAGAAACGTTGGTTCTCTTTACAGTCTCAAGGTTAGAGATTTCAGAACTCAAACGATAAACAACAGCAACAGGTAAGACCAATTATTGTCAAACAAAACCTAACAATCTGTTTCATGTGTTCAGTAATTAACAGAAATGTTACACATAAATTAACCTTGCTAAATGTGTCATCACAAATTTTATTAAGATGTGAACTTTTATATTTATATTTCAATTATTAGGTGGCTCTGCACCCAAGTCACTGTGTTGTTTCTATTTGTTGGTGAAGTGATTGCATCTTTGACTTATTTTATTATGATCATTATACCCTCCCAATTGAGGCCGTACCTTATCAGTAGCTCATTGTTATTGTATCTTTCCAAAAAGTTCACGTGATCATGAGGTGAATTGCCAGCAGCCATGCTGAGAATCTTTCTGAGTTGGTCTTAGTGACTTAGGAGTCCTCTTATTTCCATCTTCTCACAGGTTTAGGAGCTTGTTTTAGCTCTAAAATGCTTCGTGAAATACTTTTAGGAGAGACATTTAAGAGCCCTAAATTTAGGACTGGCACGCCCATTATTTTTTGAGAGTTTCGCCTAAATCGGCAAGTTAGGAGCTACTTTTAGCTTGAAGATGTTTTGTGAATACGGGCCCAGATTTGTACTTCCTTGACAACAACCTGCCTCAGAAATGACTGTTTCACAACAGCATTATTTGATGATTTACTGTGAAAAGAATACTTAGCTTTTGGAAATGGCTCTGACCCACAATGAACTGACAAAATCCCACCAGGCAGACAAGTCAACCAGGGCTGGTCCACACAGAAGAGGGAGCATGAAGGTGGCAGGAGCTTCAACAGAGCATCTCAGACAGAGTGAGAATAGAGGTGGATCAGGGCTTCTCAGCATTTGGAATCCAGTTTTTTATTGTAACAATGGTGACTGTGAACAAACCCCAGCAGTTACCAAAATCAAATACACAAACCAAATTAAAGAAAAGTATGAACACTTACTACATACTGTAGAATGTTGGTAGTTTAGCTGCCAGACAGCAGATATAGCTCAGGTCCAGCAGTGGTGGCTCTGACCCTTCTGTGGCAAACTAGATCTGACCCTGCACACCACACAGAATCACCTACACAGACAAACACCTATAATGTTTGGCTCAGGGAATGAGCGTTAGAGACAGTGAGGGTCCGTGCATGAGTGAGTGTGAGTGAGTGAGTAAGAAAGAGAAAGAGTGTGTGTGTGTGTGTGTGTGGGTGTGGGTGTGTGTGTGTGTGTGTGTGTGTATATAATAATAATGCTTTCACCATTAAAATAGCGGGTCAACGCGGGTTAAAACCATGGATGTATTATAAGAACTGGATAGCGTGGCTCCGCCTTCCACCATGTAACAGTTTTGAAGCCAGAGTATCCCCCGTCAGGGCGCCGCCATTGTGCAGCCAGTAGAGAATCTGGACCATAATCCGGACGCAGCTGTCGTAAACGATCGCAACACTCCGCAGCATACGCTGTACACAATCATTGTGAAGCTGCCGTAAACCGCGGTTATTTTTAAACTCTAATAACTGATGAAAAAGAAACTTTTCAGAAAAAAGAGGACTTGGAAAAAACGCAGCCCAATAATACTTTCATATCACCACAGCATACGGATGGGAGAAATATTTCTACGAGGTGTAATAATTTTTTGAAGTTTCGCCACAGCCCGTCCAGATGAATGGGGGAGACGGAGATTTGACCTATACTGCAGCCAGTCACCAGGGGGAGCAGTTTTCGTGGCTGCTTCAATTTAAGCCCAGCCATGTTTTTTACAGTCTATGGTTAAAACGCTAACAATTCTAAGTGACTCCTTTCCCACTGCCACTAGATCCAGGTCTAATCGGCAGCAGATGAGCTGCATAACTGTTATTTTTCCTTTGGTGCATCACGCTGATGTCATCACGTTGACGACATAAGTGTGACAAAACACGACCAGGTAGACAATGGACAGGAGCAGGAAAGCTGGGGACACAGTGGTCCTCTGTTTTCTGTAGTTTGTACTTTTGTACTGACCCTCTTAAAATGTACAAACAAGGTGCAGATGATACAAAGATGGATGGAATTTGAAACAGACAAAAAAAACAGGCATGATATAATGCCATGGGCATGTCACGCTAACGTCATTGTTACACTGTTGAAAATGATGAGCCAACTCATCTCCAGTGCAACATATTTATTTTTGCATACACTGCAAAAACAGAGAAGTACAGAGAAGTACAGGTTAACAGAAGCATAATCCATCTGCACACTGCCTCAGCACATACTGACTACGCTTCTGCGTAGTTTTATGACAACCAGAATGCAATGCACTTGTACTGCAAACACAATACCACTGTAATACTTAAATACAACTAATGACATGACTGTTCCAAAATTTACAATTTTATCCACATATATCACCTTTATGAATCGACAACATCGCATTCAATCATTTTACTCTATGAAATATACCTTTATGAACTCCAACTAACAGTTTGTAGTGTTTTAACATATGTTTGTGTGGAAAATACAGGCTTTCACCACGGCCTACTAACTGGATTAGCACTAGAATATGACCACACACGCGCTCTTTAGCTTAGCTTTCCAGTTAGCTTAACTCTACATGTAGCACAATATTCTGTTACATAGTCATCTCCTGACATGACACATTTACTCTGCTTAGCATGGGTTTTGGCCATAAACTCATGCTGTTCCAGCTGTTATGTGCATCTCTCTTAGCTTATATCATTTTAACTCACACAGACATGACACAGCTCCCCAGTCTATTATTGTGATCGGCGCGAACTACAAGTCCGCCACTTCAAGTACAGGATGTGGTGTGCCACTTTTTCAACACATAAACTTGTGAATTCGTCCTTAAGCTCAACACCTGTTACGCTCCCAGGCACTCATGATCTGTTACTACAGTTGTCCATTACCTATACAGCATTTGCAACCCAGCTTCTTCTTCCTGGGGTGTCAACTGATGCAGAAGATACCGAGCGCCCTCTCCACATCAAAACCTTTAGCCATAAAAATAAAATGGAGAGCAACTATTTTCATACACTTATCTACACCATAGTGCCATATTATCTGTAAATTAGCAGGTTAATTCAGGTGTGATGTTCCCACTGTAGCCAATTGGAGGCGATATAGACCTGTGTCATTTGCAGGGTCAGTCAACCCGAGTCAAAATGCAGATTGAACCCTTTCAAACTGCCGACAGGAGCTGATTGTTACCAGGTATTAAAGAGTTTTTTGGCCAGTATGAAAGGGGTATGAGAGTGTGTGTGTGTGTGTGTAAGCATGAGTCTGAGGGAGAATGCCACGACAGACAATAAGATGGCGGCTATGCAGAGCAGAAACCTATTTACTATATGACTTGTGTGTTTCCATGCATTGTCATAGCATGTAGCTCATAATTTCCAATGAGGTACTCAAGACATCAAGATGCTGCAAGACCAAACACTGCCATCTTGTGCTTGGGTACTACACAGAGAAAAGACAACTTTACTGTGGTAAGATGTCCGCTGTCATGGTCCGGTATAATTAACTATTTTCTTTCACATTTTAGATTTTTATGCTTTATATTTCAAGGTGTCATATACTTGCTGTAACCTATGCCAACTGTTTTGAACACTTGTTGCAAGTTATTAGCCTGTAAAACCCTGTTTAGAGACTTGTTCATGATGCTAAACTAGCTTAAATGTTTCCTCTTGTGACAGGTGTTCAGATTGTTCTGAGACTGTTATGCTAATTTTTTTCAAGTATCCTTGAAATTTACTTTTTAAATTCCGTTTTTTTACACTTAAGAATAGTACACTACAGTATACTTGGCTTATACTGAAAAATATAAAGAAAAGTCTAAGACTAAATACAATAACACAAGGACTTAGAATTATACTTTAACACTAAAACTTATACTTGTATTTTAGTTTACTTTTTACTTCTTTCTGGTGTTGAAGGAAACTGCTGTAATAAAACAGCCCATCATCCCCCTGGTCATTGTCTGTGGTCTGTAGACCGAGCAACAGCAGTGTGGAGCTGCATCTCACAGACAGCCTGTCACAAACATATTTACTTGACTAATTGCTGTCAATTTAAACTGAACATTATACCATTCACTCAAGATGTGTCATTGGTCAATTCTGAGCCAATGGTGGCAGTGGACCAATTAGTATCAAGCCAATTGTCATGCCCCTGAGAAGATTGTTGGCCTGGAAAATTCAAGAACTTTCTGGAATCTTACCTTGGAGCCTCAGCAACACGACCAAGTTTCGATAAAGGTAATTTTATTTATTGAAACTTTTTGAAACTCTAAATTCTTATTTGTAGATAAAGTCTTTACTATCAAGGTGTCCATGAGTGTAATGTTCTATATTAAAAGCTCAATGTAGTCCTGTAGGGTGAAGTTTAGCATGTTAACAATTGTTCGCTTGTTTTCTTTGCTAGCTTGGATGGGTTGCGTAGCTTGCACTTACCCTCACTTACAAATGGGGCTAAGTGTGTGTGTGTGCGTGTGGGTGTGTGTGAGTGTAAGGGAGAGCATGAGTGCATCCATTACATTACATCATGATTGCCATTCCACAGAGTAGAAACCTGTTTATTATGTAACTGTTGTGTTTCTCATGCACTTAGCTCATACTGTAGCAGCTATTTTTGATTTATTTTATACATTTATATGTGAATCAAATGTGAAACATAGTTATCTTTTTATCTTATCTTAACTCAGTGAAACATTAAGACAGCAAGAGACATGATAGCCTCCCCATATCAAGCATTGTTTGAGGTAACACCTTTTCAACTTTTAGTCTTCAAGTCCATATAGATATCGTTTCTTCCTCAAAATGTTTTGGTGTTAATATTTATTTTCTCCACCCTCTGTGCTCACATGGAGGATTCATAACTCCAGTGTGAGCAGGTGTGAGCAAACTTGTACATAAAGGTTTTCAGTGTTACCTGTACAACTAGAAAAGCACTCGGAGAGCGCAGACCTCCGCCAGCACCACAGTCCTCACCCATATTGTGATTTTCACCATAAATATTTGTCCTACTTTTATTTCATGTAAATATTTAGATTCCTTGACCATGAAAACATACCATTAGCAATTGGTGATATAATATTTATTTTAGTTCAGTAGTTATTCACAATAAATCACATTTTTCATCATGGCAGTCAGACGCTGGTCCGAATCAACACCAAAATTGAATCACTTCTTCCTTTTCCCATGCTGGACATTCCCTGAAAATTTCATCAAAATCCATCCATAACTTTTTGAGTTATTTTGTTCACAGACAGACAGTCAGACAAGCAAACTCTCCCGGAAACATAACCTCCTTGGTGGAGGTAATAATGCAGCCATCTAAAGTTTTTATGGCCACCTCACATGACCACAGAAGGTGCTTCAGTGTTCTTCTTTGGTTCTTGTGTCAAAGTAAGTTCTTGTAAATGTTCTTAATGAGGTATGTTATCACCCTGTGCTGTTTTTGTAACTTGTTTTTGCCTAAATTCTTTTAATAATGCAGGGTCTGCAGTCTAGCTTTGAGCCCACTGTTGTATGGATGCAAAACTGATTTAATTCACTGTAACTAATTTCTAGGCTAATGCCATGAACCTCAAACAGCCTCACTTCAAATGTCCTGATCAATTAAATTAAATTAAAATATTAAATTCAAATGGTCATGGATTAAAGGTCATAGTTTTCATGATCTTCCTGTGCGTGGGAAAGCCAATATGTGAAACCACAAAAATGATTTGAGGAAGTATCTCCAAACTGTCCAAATGGCCACCATGACAAGGATGAACTGGCAAGATTTGAAGGTCCATGTCAAGGTGATGGAGCTGTCTGGTTGTGGTTTGCCTGTGAGTGCAGTTTTGCGGAAAGCTTATATCTGTAAAACCCTGCATGCTTGTCTTCTTGCACTGAGAGATGATCTGATAGGACGTTAGATGTCATAGGTTATTCAGCCTCATGTTCACTATTTGCATGTATGTTGATCTCCAGCTATAAATTGAAATAAGTAGTAACATTAATTTGTAAACCACTACACAAAATATGCCAAAACTTACACTGAATACATGGATGCATTTGTTTAATCTATGAAAACAAAACATGTTTCCATTAAAATCACGATTTCTCTTGAGAAAGCTTTAACCAGGTCGGCCTGTGGAGTACAAAAAGATGATGCACCTTGAGTCAGGGATGCCATGTTGTATGGATTGCCTTTTTATTAATTACTGTTGTAGCCTAACATGTTTTCTTTGTCAGGGAAAATAAAAACACAAGGAAGTAAAAACTGACATCATCAGCAGGAAACCTGTATTTTAAGAGCAAAACAAAATGGAAGAGAGTTGTTACAAAAATGAAATAATTTCATGAGAGCGATGCTAAGGACTCGACAATGACCAAGATGAAATATCATCACTCACATAATAGGATGTTTAGATAGTCTTCACTTTCTTTAATCAAAATAATCAGTCACATTGTCAAAAACCTGTTATCTATAGTTAAAGAATAACCACTTTTTAACATGCTCATATATCATAGCAGATTATAGGCTATGGTATGCAAGATTGTGAACAAAATACATTTACTTTAGAAGTTAGTGCAGCTGGAAGTCCCCTTTGCTTATATCACTCACTAAAATCAATCCAGCTTCTGTTTTGATTAATGTTTGAATAGATGGTTTTTAGTGATTTCACAGATCCATAAGGCTTCCTTTTGCAGTAGTAGAAAATAAAGAAGTCTTCTTTAACATCACCTTGGTGCTAAAAGCATTGATCTCGAACAAATTCCCCCAAACTTATACACCAGGTTGTGTATGTTGTTTTTTTATCTTCCTCAGATATAACATGCCCCTGTGAAGACAAGCAGTAAACAATGAATAACATTTAAGTTAACAGGGATGACTTTTGGACTTTATTTACCTCAATTTTTCTTACCTGCAACACGCTGAAACCCTGAAAAAAATGAGAATTCACAAAGTTAGAAACATCAACATTATTTAAAGGCTTTTTTGAGTTTATGAAGTTTTGGACTTTTTGTCGACCATTTTCTTGTGTGACCAGAAGTACATCACTTAAGGAGGATTACCTTGTTACTGTCCACGATTGCCATTTCAGTGAATTTTTATTAACCCTATAAAGCCAATTGTATCATATTTGATACATACTTTTATAATACCTCTTTCTACTCAATAAGATCAACAAATTACAAAAAAACCCATCTGAATACAATCAGATAAATGATAAAAATGTCCTTGAATGGATTATCAGTTGCCAAAAACACCCAATGTATCAAATGGGATACGAAAAATCGATATGTAGAATTTTATGTACATTTTGATATTTTTAGGATTTTAGCAGAAAGTGAAACAAATATTTCAGCTCCAAAAAATTTGAATTCTTTGGCTATAATCTATGGTCTTGGGCCTTAAAGGGTTAAAAAATAATTAACAACAGGTTAAAAAAGGTTAAACAGATTACAGTGTCCTCTACATCCTTTACAGGGTCAAGTTTAAAGATAATTCTTGAGTTGTTAAAAGCACGGCTCACTCTTCCCTCCATCCAACATGCTGTGATGAACTGTTTAGCTTTTAGCTGTGTGTACAAGCAATCGTCCTGAGGACAACAAGCAATTAAGTAACTTTGATTTGTAGCCATAATATTTCTTCTCTTTTTGATCCCTTACATTGCTAATTAATAAAACAAGTACTTTTTTTAATCGTGTAACATATCACTGTATGGACAACAACTACAGGTGGATTTTTTGGAAGGACCAAAAATGCAAACACAATCTAGAAAACTTTGACAGAATTAGTTAAAATTAGAAGCTGTTTAGAATAAGGCAGGGGTGTCAAACTGATCCAGTAAAGGGCCACTGTGGCTGCAGGTTTTCTTTCCAACCAAGCAAAAACACACCTGACGCAAATTATTCAATCAACTGGATTGTCTTAACATGGTTGATTTGTTGGATCAGGTGTGTTCTTGCTTGGTTGGAATGAAAACCTGCAGCCACAGTGGCCCTTTGCTGGATCAGTTTGACACCTGTGGAATAAGGTGTATCTCACTGTTGGTTTTTCTTCTCCAGATGACGATTCCAGCGATGCTGACTAACAGGAGCAGCAGTCCCACAACAAGTCCAGACACAAGAGCAACTGGAGGTCCAGAGGGAGGCTCTGAAATCACAACAAAATGTTGAGTTACATAAGAACATTGGAGAAGGTCTTTAACTCTGAATCAACTTTAATGTCCAGGTATGTGAACACAGAGGATTTCACTTCAGTTCATTTTGCTATCATTGAACAAATACTTAAGGATTATTATGAAAAAAAAAAAAAACAGGTCTTTCAGGACTCACATAAAAACAAACACATAAAGTCAGTGTAAAAGGCAGAGCAATGATTCAGAGTGTAAAGGATTAAATAGACATGATGGTACACCATGTGACTGATAACAGGTGTGATTAACATGAGGCAGGCAGGCCATAGACAGACAATTATACTCAACAAAAATATAAACGCAACACTTTTGTTTTTGCTCCCATTTTTCATGAGATGGACTCAAAGATCTAAAATTCATTCCAGATACACAATATTACCATTTCTTTCAAATGTTGTTCACAAATCTGTCTAAATGTTTGATAGTGAGCACTTCTGCTTTGCTGAGATAATCCATCCCACCTCACAGGTGTGCCACATCAAGATGCTCATCAGACACCATGATTAGTGCACAGATGTACCTTATACTGCCCACAATAAAAGGCCACCCTGAAATGTGCAGTTTTGTCTCACAGCAAAATGCCACAGATGTCGCAAGCATTGAGGGAGTGTGCAATTGGCATGCTGACAGCAGGAATGTCAACCAGATCTGTTGCTCGTGCATTGAATGTTCATTTCTCCACCATAAGCCGTCTCCAAAGGCGTTTCAGAGAATATGGCAGTACATCCAACCGGCCTCACAACCGCAGACCATGTGTAACCACACCAGCCCAGGACCTCCACATCCAGCATTTTCACCTCCAAGATCGTCTGAGACCAGCCACTCAGACAGCTGCTGAAACAATTGGTTTGCATAACCAAAGAATTTCTGCACAAACTGTCAGAAACCGTCTCAGGGAAGCTCAACTGCATGCTCGTCATCCTCATCGGGATCTTAACCTGACTCCAGATCGCCGGGATGTGCTTGAGTGGGCATATGCTCACGACAGCGTGTACCAGTTCCCACTAATATCCATCAACTTCGCACAGCCATTGAAGAGGAGTGGACCAACATTCCACAGGCCACAATTGACAATCTGATAAACTCTATGCGAAGAAGATGTGTTGCACTGCATGAGGCAAATGGTGGTCACACCAACCAGTTCCACTAATATCCACATATGATTTAACAAACACACAAGAGGAGTGGTATATGTAACAAGACAAGTTGGAAGATGAAGAAAACTAAGTGATTGGGAGGCAAGCAGCGCTGAAATAATTAGGATACTTGGTCCATTAACATGGTTAAAGTTAAAGATTCTTCAAAGAGAGATTTTTTTTTAATTTCATGATGAAATCAGAAAATTGCATTTTTTATTGACTTCATTTTAACACCATCTGATTGGTGACATCAGAAGGCCAATATTAAGTCACATTTTGAGCCAAGACAAATCCACCTTCACTGATAATACCAGAGCTGACCAGGTCCAACTCTGACATCAGTCTTACCACAGTTACTTCTGATCACTGATTTGTCCAGTTTGGTGATGATGTCCTCCTTCACACCGTGGAGCTGAAACACACACTCGTACTTCCCCCAGTCTTCAGGTTTTACTGCAGAAATGTTCAGGTTAACACTCATCTGGAACGTGTAGTTGTGGTTGGGAAGGATCTCTCCATGTTCCACGTCTTCATAGAGCTCCTCTCCATCTTTCCTCCAGAACATTGCAGCTCTGTTTGGGTAGAAACCTGTGGCGAAGCAGGTGACTGGAGAGGAGGGAGACTTCTGGAGGAGAGACACTGAGGGGCGCTCTGAGGAGGATAGGCAGACAGAAGAAAAATTCCTTCAGAATTTTTTTTTTTTTTTGAATACAAGACTGTGTAATAAATATGTTTAAGACATAACAGGCTGCTATACGTGTTGTTGTGTCAGCCTACCTGGTCTTAGCAGAAAGCCGTTTCCATATAGCAAATACTTCTTTAACCAGTCGGGGCACTTGCCAATGAAAAGGGCTCTCAGAAATTGATATCTAGTCGGATCAGTTTCCCAAATGAGTTTGATTGCGAGTGCCTCAGGTTTTAGAGCAGTCAGCGTGACAGTCTGCAGGTCCACTTCAATGAAGTCTTCTCCATCATAACCAGTCTTCAAGAAACCAGCAGTCTCATTCGTCTCATCATCCCACTCACAGCCACCGGTCCACTGTAAGAAGTGGGAACCTGAGAGAGACAGAAAGAACATTTTAAGTGACATTCAAGCACAGTTTGTTATGAACAGATAATCAGATTGCCTTCTTGGCAGAAGCCCACCAGCATAATGAGAAAACAGGGCTTTACTCTGATATTTTATCTGATGGCAGACCATAACGCCTACATTTTACATGAACTATGTTGATCATCTATATTTACAATGTGTAATAAATATGTTTAGACATAACAGGCTGCTATCGTGTTGTTGTGTCAGCCTTCCTGGTCTTAGCAGAAAGCCGTTTGTCCTCCTGGCAAATACTTCTTTAACCAGTCTGATTTTTTTTTTTAAAGGCTCTCGAAATTGATATCTAGTTTGCATAACCAGCCAAATGAGTTTTGATTACATTCAGATGTGCCTCGAGTGTCTGGTCTTGGCACTCCTGCAGTCAGCAGGAGGACAGTCTGCAGTCACATAACTGTCTTAATGGATAGTGCTTCCATCACAAAGAGAGCTGTCTAATCAAGAGAAAAACACACACAGTCAACTCATTATTATTACAATCTCATCAATCCTCACATGCCACGGTCCAGCTGTAAGAAGTTAGAACCTGAGAGGAACCCGAAGAACATTTAAATGAGACAGTGATCAGTTCTGGTACATGTGCAATTGTTTGTTATGAACGGAACTATCAAAGTAAGTTGGATTTCAAGATGATTTGCCTTCTTGGAAAGTACTGTAGTGCCCACCAGACATAGATAATGAAAAACAGCTTTACAGTCCCCTGATCTGGTTGTGGAGATAAGAGGCAGACACATGTCATTGGAATGATGTTGATATCAGGGCTCTGTGGGGCCCATAATATCACTTCTCTCCCAGATAGTCCTGCGGGCATGTTTTTATAGAAAAAAAAAAAAAATTTGATTTTTGTTCAGTCCACTCTCCTGATCACTCTCAGTCATACTTATGGCAGCTGCCAGACTTACCACCACAGTAATGGCGGCTTGACAACTTCCGGTGTTTCTCAGGATTGGTCTATAAGCACTGAGGACACCCTTAACTTTGAGCAAAACATTGAAACTGCTTCACAGTTTCCTGCCGACACTCATCAATCTCCAGCCACTCAGTGAGCTAAGTTTCTTCTGCCTCACGCAGATTTTTCAAATCCTGTCAAGTCCAGAGCACCTGCTGCTTTGAGCATTGATGCTGTATATCTTTTGACTTGAATGGAAGTAAGCATGATGTGTCCTTCATCAGCTGCTTTAAATGTCCTTTCCCAGCCACCATGCACATGGACCTAAACTTTGCCCGTTTCTTTACGCCTCTTCAAAAGAGCTTGAAACCCCAGTCTGCTCAGAGAGCTTTCCTCAGGAGAGACCTCGCTGATGTAACATAACCACCTGTGTCTTGATACTGTGCTTAGTCTAATGTATTACATAGGAAGTGAAACTGTCTTCCACAACTTCACCTTGGTAGCAGAGTTTGGTTGTTCCTCACTCATTTTTGACCAACATATGAAAATGGTCATCATTGGCACCTGTTTGTATAAATGTTAAATCCAACACTGGGCATAAATCCCCCAACAATCCGAAAAAATCCCATAAATCTTGCTAGTGTACCTAAAAGAATTGATGCTGGTGTGAAGAGGATGATTTTTTTTTTTTTTTTAAGATTTTTCCTCTGGTGCTCACTTTGATTTTTTTTTTAAATTGATAAAAAATAAACTATTAAAATTTCTAATCTTAAAGAATTTTTTACTCTACAGTAGTTTTTACACCTGCTATAAAGTTTTGAACAGTGCTGTATTTCATGGTGAATTCTAATGTATACCTAAAATTTGGTGGAATTACTTAGTTTGGGTTAACTGATGTCAAATTTTTATTTTTATATTTTAAAATATATAGTACGTCAGCATTGCCCAGCTTACATCAACTTAATTATGTGTTGCATGACTGTACATCCTGACTGTACAAGTCTGACTGTACATCCAAGCCAGCCACATTTTAGATTAACAAAGTTACTCATATACACATTTTTGTGAAACTGGACCTTAAAGTTTGATATATTTCTGCATCAGTGTAAAAAATATGAAAATACATTACCTCCGCTTTGGTTCAAGTTCTTCATGATCACATCCATGGTTGCCTTTAAGTAGGGCAGATTCACTGAACACTGCATAGAGAACCACACAGTTTGCTCACGGTCATCTTTCTCGAGTTCACTGATCCACTCGTGTAAGACTCCTGTGCCTGTTCTATTGTCACAGTATCCAGCTCCAACCTCATCAATCATAGCAGATGCCAGAAACTCTGGAAAGTCTGCGACTCCATAAGATGTAGTTTGAAATACCTTCAGGGAGTGTTTCACTGTAGGAACAAGACATCAGAAACAAATCTGGATCAGAGTACTGTTTTGTCCCAAAGATGTTTTGAAGTCTTCCAGACCAAATCTACATTGAAAAGACCCAACAGGGGTGACTGGCAAAGATAAGAGAGATGGTGTTAAAACAAAAAAATAATGAATAAATGATATATAAGGTATACTAAGATGTAAACATGTCAACTGATTTTCTGAATTGTTTGACATGAATTGTACTCTCGTTAGCCAGTTTGCAGGGTTGAATCCCTTCTGCCCTAACTGTAGGGCTGGGATGATGCGTTTTTCTCCCGATGCCGATTCGATTTAAAATGTGATTCCACAATATTGCCAATTTTTGCAATCTTTAGTTAGCTTTTTTTACACCAGCGAAAAAGATGAATAATGATGATGCCTACAGACTACATCAGGAAAAATACACATCACATGTGAGTCCGTTTTTAGGATTTATTGAGCAATATATTTTAACTCCCTGTTTATACTCTTTCTTCAAAAGTCTGGATTGCATTTAAAAGTGGCTTATTAACACAGACTAAAATGAAGCATTTAAATTAGGAAAAAAGTTTTTTGAACAGAAAAATCAATTTAAAAACATAAAACAAAAAATCCCGATACTTATGTGAATCGATTTTTTTTCTCCCACCCTTACTTAACTGAGCACTCAGACTGCCTTGTTTAAGCTGCGTTAGTCTGCCAACTCTTTGCCGCTCCCCCAGCAAGCTGCTTTGCAACCCTCCTCCAGGGTTTTCAGTTGACATTGAAGCTTGCTCTGGGGGATTTAGCTGCTTCTCTCCCTGCCTTGCGCTTTCCTTGTTGGCTACAGGGAGGGCAGGAACATGTGCTACTCCTGCTGAGGGTTCTCACTATCAGCATGTGGAAAGGCGGGGAGAGCCCACATCAGAGCCATACTGCCAAATTCAAATTGCTGCTAATAAATAAAGCTAAACTACATTACTGCTCTGGTGTTTTTTCTTGATAAAGTGGTCCAGACTGAAACCAGTTTGAGATGATTTGATCTTTGTGACATAGCTCAATATCTTGGTATTATATTATATATACCAATAATCTTGGTCTGTCTTAATTATATGTAATTCTTTTGAACCTAAAACATGCTACTTGTACTTGCCCTACACTGCTGCAGTACCTGAATTTCTCCTCTGGGGATGAATAAAGGATTCTCTTATCTTACCATAGATGTTTATCTCAGAGATTATTAGAATTAACTATAAAAACTATTATTTCTATTTGCAAATGTTTTCTGAATATGAATTTATGCCTGTGCATTGTGATTATTGTAACTATTTAGAATATTCATTTTTGCCTGTTTATTGGGATTATTGAATATATTTCCATGATGGCTGCACAATTCAAATATGATCAATGTAAAACAATTTTAACTTTTCTTGATTTCTCATAGGAAATTCTTTGCAGCAGTATGATCTCTTAAATAATTGGTTAACTTTTCAAATTTCCTTTATGTGTACTTTTTAGAAAATTTAGAGCAGTCTAGGACTGTTCTATAAAGTGGAAATTAAATAATAAACCACAGAGTTTTGGTGAAAACAGTTATTTTTCACTTTTACTTCGTTGAGCCTCATTGGCATGAATGTAAAAGCGTTATCCATCAAAGCATTATAATAAACTTCTGCAGAGAAAACAATTATAATTCCATTAATACATGGAGCAGTAAATTACCATGAAGAACCAAAAGAATTTTTACCTGTAGATGAAACACGGCAGAGCAGGAGCAAAACACACAAGACCTTCATTCTGGTCGAATAGTTCATCTGAATCAGATGTTCAGGTTTTTGGAGTGTGGAGGGGAGGTGTTCACGAATCACTGCCCACCAGATTTTTACTTCCTTGACAACCTACGTTTGAAACGGCTGTTTCACAACAACATGAATTGATGATTAACTGTACAAAAAAAAAAAAAAAAAAAAAGAAAGAAAACAGAGCTAAAGGGAATGGCTCTGATCCTACAATGAACTGACAAAACCCCACCAGGCAGACAAGTCCACCAGGGCTGGTTCACACAGGAGCTCAAACAGAGTGTCTCAGTCAGACTGAAAATTAGAGTCTTAAAAGACTTGACATGTACATGTACAGAAATGCAGTTTTCTTAAGTTTTCAAGGCCAGCTCACAAGACCTCAGGGGGGCTTCGTGCTATTCTTTGGGAAACACTCATACTTGAGCACCTGATAAGGCATCACTTTGAAGTTTCACTTAAATTGTAAAAAACAAAAGTTTCTAAAGAGGTTCGAGTGGTGCGCCAGGTAGATGGAGGAGGGGGCTGTCATGGAGGATTGTTTCCCAGGAGGGGTGTGGGTCCCCGGGGCTCTTGGGTTCAGATTCAGCCGGGAGTGGATGGGTGAGAGGGAGTGAGAAGGAGAGAGATGATATTTTACACAAAATGCTCATCATTTGGCAAAATTGCATCACATTCATTATAATAGCAAAACAGAAATGTCATCCTTGCTTTTCATGCTTTATCTACAGTTAATTTTGGATTGATAAGATTTTAAATTTCTCAACTCTAAATTTTTTTTTAAATATATCTATATACCACTTCATGCATCTAATCTAATTTCCTTCTAAAATACAGGAAATGTTTATACTTTTCAAGTAGCCTATTGTTTTGAAATACCAGGGATAACGGGATTAAACCTAAAAAAAACACTTAAAATCTGCATACTTTTGTTTGCTTTTAAGATTTGTGAGGGAAAAGTTAAGATTTTTTAATATGTTTGTGTGGATACATTAATATTTTGGCAGGAGATACATGGAAACTACACTCATAGTTAGTGTTACATTCATGATTTTTTTAATCCTTACAATATTACAGCATATATCTTTTAATCAAAATAAAATAGTATAGCCTCATTCATCTGAGTCGAACAGCCCCAGCATGAGTCCTTTTGTCCCTGACTTAATGCATTGAGCCTCCAGTTTAAGATGCTCTTCTCTTTAGATTTGGCTCTTTTGATGGAGTCATTAAATTATCTTGTGAATATTTTTATCCTTTTTCATTCCTTATGCACTCATTTAGCTTCATGTACCATGCTCTTGTGTTTTTTTTTTTCCTGGCAATCTGTTTTCTTCATAATGTTATACTTTGGTGAAGCTCTTAGTACTTTAGGATCTAGGTTTTAATTTTACTAACATTTGTTTACAGAAGGGGTTTACCTATATTATAGTTTAGGATATGGATTTAAAATGATAATCAAAAATACTTCCTTTGTGTGATCATCAGGAAGTTGAACATATGTGTAGCCATTCAGTGTCATGAGAAGCCAGAAAACCTGATTAAGACTATGGGCTCTAATTTCGTAGACCAGGCGCAAGCGCAGGCGCACCTGCCTGCGCCGGCCTTCGCCGTGCGCACTGGGTGTGACCAGCGCACTTTGCAAGTTTCCTGCAGTGCCAAGACAGAAGCTCATGGCGCACATGGGCGCCAGAGCTTGCCCGTCCCACGCCCGTCTCTGCCTCTCCGCAAATGTCACAGTAGGAGGAGAATAGGCGTGAGTGGGATTATCACAACCCGTCGCCGTCTTCACCAATCAAATGAGCGCCTCTCCTGCGCCTTTAAATGCGCTAAGGCTTAAGGCGCAGCGTCTGATTGGTCTGAATGATCCCCGCTGCTGGAGGCGGTCAGAGCTGCTGTCATTCAGCAGCATGGACAGCGGCCAGTGCACCGTGTGGGCCAGCTCCCGGGACAGATGTAATCTGTTCCTTTGTCATTAATAGGAGTAAAAAAAATAAGAGACAGTTACACCACAGCTGGCTTATCCATTCATAATACTTGTGATCCACCTGCACTCCTGGTTTGTCATTGCCAAATAGCAGAGCCTTTAGTGATACTGTATACTCTCCTGGTGTCTCCTCCTCATCCTCCTTGCAATGATGTAGCCTACTCTATCTTTTTAGATCACGTTAAAAATAAAGACTAAAATAGAGGAATATGGGAAATCACGGGTAAATCCTGAGTGACAGACATTTATTTTCTCTCCTTTTTCTTCGTCTTTTTTTCTCCCTCTTTTCTTTGAATTTAATTAAATGAGAGAAGCCAGATTTATACTCAGTATCAGATGTTTAGGCTGTTTATTGTTGACTTGTAAAATGTGCATCAAACTTCCAGCTGCCAGGTGAAGTTTCTATTATGACAAACGGCTTTAATCCGACATCAGATGTGGCGGACAATTAATATAGATACAATTGTATATGCTGGTTCAGACGGTTACATTAAATAGTGATTGCTGTGATTGTTTATTGCATTAAAATGTGCCTTACACTCTGGAAACCAGCGTCTGAGGCGTGCGCACATGTGCGGTCGTCACCAAATTACAGCTGCGGAGTGCGCTCCGCCCTGCGCCGAGTTAGACCAGGTTGGAGCTGGCGTGCTTTCAAGCGCACTTTCTGCACTGTTTTTGGCACGAAATTGTCCACTCGCGCCACTCGAATCTGTCGGCACCTCCCCCCTGGTGCGCCGCCACACCCATCTCTCGCCCATGAGCGGTCTACCAAATTGTCAAATTGGCAGCGCGAGTGCGTCCGACAAATTAACACTGCGTGGGGTGCGCCAGGCTTGCGCCCCCTGCGCTGCGCCACGAAATTAGAGCCCAATGTGGTATGTTTCTGTGTTGTTATTTGATGACTGACCAGCTTCTCCTGCTGTGCTGTAAGAACTTGTCATTCTCTTTGCAACGCCTTTTCTTGGCTATATTTTTTAATCTGTTGCTTTTACGTTTTGGTTTATTTTCTCATTCTGTCATGTTGTTTTTCTTCTGAATAGCTCTACCTTATTTTGCACTTTTGACAGACTATAGAGCCAGCGAGACGAGTTGCAACACCATGTTTTGACACACTTGTTCCTTCTTTTATCAATCTACTTTGAAAAAAATCTTGAAAATAACACGTACACAGGCATTTGCATGTTAAATAAAATGCATACACACCAAGCATTTTTGTTCAGATAGTACACAAATGCAGTGAATACTCTCAGTTGCTTTGTAGAACTGAGTTTGGTCTATTAATTAAGCAAGGCGCCAGAAGAAAGGAAACTGTCCTTCATTAAAGCACAGAGCTGAACTTGTGTGAAACAAATGCATTCCTCAGAAGTGAAAAACACAAGTATTAGGGCTGAAAGATATATTGTTATCGTATCAATATTGAGATATGAACATTCAAGATATTAATATCGAAAAAGCAAAGATATAAACAAAATAGATTTCCCCAGCACTCGCCCTGCATAGACCAGGTTGAGCTGGCGTTTTCAGCACTTTCTGCACTGTTTTTTGGCACGAAATTGTCACTGCGCCACTCGAATCTTGGTTTTCACCGAATCAGTAGTCATATCACATCACATCGATATCGTGATATCTGTATATCGATATGAAATTTTGTCCATATCGTTCAGCCCTAATATGTATGGTTAGTTTACCAGCCAGATGCTTGCTCCCGTATTTAACAAGTTTAACAGACATCTGCACCTCACAAATGTGCAGGAAAGACTTTGAGTATCAGCTTTTTGACCAGCAGATTTAAAGTTATCAAAATCATTTAGAAATGAGGTGCTACTTGTTTGCTGCACAATTTTAATGTTTGTTTAATGTCAAACGACCAAACAACATCACCATTCTTCATGAAAGTTGGCTGTAAACTGGGGCTATGGTAACCTAAAATCCTACTTCTGATTCGTGTTCTCACTCTGCTAAAGAGCACAGACAAGGAGGCCAAAAATCAGGCCAGTAGAGTCCAATCTGTTGGCTTTGAAACTTTAAAAACACTCTACTAATGAGGTACCCAAAGGCATTTGAATGACACTGAAGACATGAAGGTGCTGCAAGGTCTGGATATTGAAGTTCTGTTAGGGCTGCAACTGACAATAATTTCTGTTGTCAACCCATAACTTGATAATTTTTTGATTTTTTTAAGAAGTTAGGTTGTGCCTCACCAAAGAGGCTTGGAAGTGATAAGTAAGTCCTGGTAAATGTTCTTAATATATTGTGTAATGTACGGTGGCCCTGAAGTGCAAATCACAACAGCAAAGAACTAAACACATTGGCAAAAAAATAAACACATTGGCAAATAACTAAACACAAAAGCAAATTGACAAAACACATTGGCAAAAAAACTAAACACAACAGCAAATTAAAAAAACACATTGGCAAATTCACTAAACACAACAGCAAATTAAAAAAACACATTGGCAAATTAACTAAACACATAGGCAAAAAAACTAAACACATTGGCAAATTAACTAAACACAACAGCAAATTAACTAAACACATTGGCATATTAACTAAACACATCGGCAAATTAACTAAACGCGTTGGCAAATTAACTAAACACGTTGGCAAATTAACTAAACACATTGGCATATTTACTATTTGCCAATGTGTTTAGTTAATTTGCTGGTGTGTTTAGTTTTTTTGCCAATGTGTTTAGTTAAATTGCTGTTGTGTTTAGTTTTTTTGCCAATGTGTTTAGTTAATTTGCCAATGTGTTTAGTTTTTTTTACCAATGTGTTTAGTTAATTTGCCAATTTGTTTAGTTTTTTTGCCAATGTGTTTAGTTATTTGCTGTTGTGATTTGCACTTCAGGGCCACCGTAGTAATCACCCTATACTGATTTTGTAACTTGTTTTTGCCTAAAATTTTTCTAATTATGTAGAGTCAGTGGCACCTTCTGCAGTCTAGCTTTGGGTCCACTGTTGCATGGATGCAAAACTGATTTCACTTCCTGTGTCTAATGTTCATGCTAATGCTATGAACCTCAAACAGACCCACTTCAAAAGTCCTGAACTATCACTTTAGAAACAGGAATAGTTTGGAATGGCATGGGAATGCCAATATGTGAGACCCTGTACATAAAGACTTATTTGAGAAAGTTCCTTCAAATGTTGCAGAAAGACCACCATGACATGAGGAACTGGCAAGATTTTCAAGGGCAAAGATCAAGGTTATGGAGCTGTCTGGTCATTGTTTGCCTGTGAGTGCAGTTTTTCTGGAAAAGAGGATATGGATTTCTGTAAAAACCTGCATGCTTGTCTTCTTGTTCTGGGAGATGACCTGATAAAATGTAAGATGCCCAAGAATCAAAGGTTGTCCAGCAAGATGTCCATTTGTTTTTGAACAAAATATTCAATGCAACTTTAATAACAATTAAACATAACTTGATCTCCATTGAATGTTTAATTCAACAAGTAGTAACCTGAATTTTTAAGGGAATTAAACAAAGTATGTCAAAACTATCATTGCTTCCATGGATGTATTTGCTTAATGCAAAAAAAATCTTTTCATTAACATCATGATTTTTCTTTAGAAAGCTTAAACCAGATCGTCCTGTGACGGATTTAAAGAAGATGCACATTGGGTCGCCATGTAAATGGTCTTTGGGTTATTTCCTATTGTAGCCTGGTGCCTTTTGTTTTTATGAAAAATATATGTGGCTTATAAATAATCAGGAAGAGAGTGAAACTCAAAACATGAGTAAAGAAAAATGGCCACTGTCAGCAGGTAAATTTATTTTTAGAGAGTTTTTGTTTCAAAATTATATAATTCCATCAGAGAGCAGCTCAGGTCTTGACAATGATCAAAATGAAATATCATCACTCACATAATAGGATGTTTAGGTTTTATTCTCTTGTCTTTAATCAAGACACGTATGATAAAGAAATATACATTTTAACATGCTGATTTATAATAGCACAAGACATAGCATACGAAGTTCATGTACAAAATACATTAGAAAAAAAGTCAGTCCATCCAGATGCCACTTCAGCATCTTTCACTGCCAGAAATCTCTGTGTTGGTTAACTGAGATAGATAGATAGATAGATAGATAGATAGATAGATAGATAGATAGATAGATAGATAGATAGATAGATAGATAGATAGATAGATAGATAGTTTACTATAAGATCTGTTTATTGTCACTGTCAGGCTAAAACCTCTTATTTCCAAAATTGGTTCTTTACAGAAAATGGAAAAAAAAACATTCTTCTCCTGAACGCATTAATACTGTATGGTCCTGATTCCAGAGCATTCTTTGAACTTTGATTCAGTTCAAGATTTATAAAACCACCATGAAAACAACACTGTTTCATGGAAAAAAAATCATGAAAGATGGAGATAGGTTTGTCCCCAACATTGAAGTTATGTTGTTGTGTCAGCATCCTCTTTAGATATTCCCTGTCCCCCTGTGATGACAAACAGCAAAATAAAAATAACATTTTAATTACACAGGGATGACATTTGGATTTTTTTTAAAGTCAATTTGACTTACCTGCAACAAGACGATACCCTGAAATAAAAGAGAAATCACAAAATTAGAAACATCAACAAAATTTAAAGACTATTGAAGGATGCAACGTTGCTATTGGTCAGACTGCCTTAAATCCTGCCTACAATCAGCCTTTCTGTCTGTGAGAAGATGGAGCATAGGTTTGGTTGAGATCGCATGTGCTGTATAGTAGTGTCCATCAGAGGACATCAACATTTTTCCAAATGCTCCTGTGACACGGCTTTGTCCAGTATTGTATGAACAGTCTACAACTTACCAAAACTCACCCATACAACAAATTCTTTGAAGGAATTTGATTTATGGCATCCTTTCTTTGCTTGTTTTTCATTTCTACTAAATATTCTGTAAACTACCTTAATACCTGTTTATGTGATTATTACACAGGCCTTGTTTACATTTTTGCACCACACTGAAACACCGCAGAGACCCAGTTTGTTGACTTTGGATTGATTATAAGAAAATAAGAGAAAATTCATCAGCTGATCTAAAGTAACAGGAACATTAATAAATATGTGAAACGAAAAGCAAAATATTTGTATCTATGTCACAAGGCAGAAGGATTATTTCAACCAGAAAAGAGGTCAATTGGGGACAAACAGACAGAAAGAGATGGACCACAACCGAGGTGGAAGAGACACTGCCGAGCTAATGAGGAAGGACGGAAGGCATCTGAACATGGAAAATCCAGAGTATTATGACGCAGCAGCGCAGAATGAGTAGCTCTGCCAGCTTGGTGAATATCCTTGGGATATACAGTAGTAACACTCTGGTAGTTTGAGCGTGGCTACTCATCTCATTGTAGTGTGTACACAGTACTGGTGGCCCCTTTGCCTTGTCTCATAGGTGGCATGGAGCAGGAGAGTGGATGGAGAAGAAGGTGGCATCATGGTAAAACCTTCCAGCCCAGAGACAGCATGCCACCTAGTGACTGACTCATTACCTCCCTAATATCCTTCCCCTTCTTGCTCTTTCGCCCCTTTTAAAGACTTTTGCCACTGGGTTTTATGGATGTTTTTGGAACAATTTTAATACCTTTCGTTGATTTTTATTGCCGGTTCTTTAAGATAAATTATTTCATTAAAATGCTGGGAACCACCAAATCATCTTTGTCCTCACCCGATAGTTTGTAAACTAGTCTCTAAAATTTAGTGATGTGAAAGTAAAAGGTTTCTCTTAAAGCTATGGTCTACGATTTGGAAGCTTTGTACATCTTAATAACACCGTTTATAAGGCTGTTTTGGTCCTATGGTCCTATCTACATAGTATAAAGACCAAAAAGAACAAAAAAAATCCATTCAGTATATCCGCTGAAAAGCTGCATACTAGCTGACCAATCAAACCTAGAAGCCTGTTAAGGTTCAATTGGTCCGTGAGTTGGTCCGTGAGTCCATCCAATCCCCTGTCTCCCTCACTACGCAGCGTCATGCCCATGGTCCCGCCTCCTCCCCTCTACCTCCGGTGAGCAGCTAGCAGCGTTATCTACTGAACTAGCCGGAAAAGCCTAGCGCCAAAACCGAGAAGCCGCTTCCCTCTCCCGCAGGGCCCAACAGAGCTCTGCCCGCGGGTTGAGGCCTGTTAGCGGGCTAACGGCTAACGAATGGCCTCAGTTGGCCGTCAGACCTTCAGCATTGGCCGTTTCCCCCCTGGTTGATCAGGTAATGGCTTTGTTTACTACAGTGGGAGATGTCTGCTGAATAACTCTGGTTAGTCTGTGCCTGTCCTGGCTAATGACTTGTAGCGGTGCGGGTTAGCCTGTTAGCCGCTAATCGTTAGCACTGTAAGCTGAGCTGGGGAGTACAACGGAGGATTAGGGCCACAATGAAAACTAAAAAAAAAGGAAGGTTACGAGAATAAAGTCATAAAGTTACGAGAATAATCTCATAAAATACGAGAGACCAGACCCCTCTTTTTGATCACTGTAATGAAGACTGTGGGCTAAACTCGTTTTCCTCCAAACGAGCTGTCAATACACTGCCGCTGATGGCTCGGCGGTTTAGGGACCATCGGCAAATTACCATATCGGAGGAATAGTGTGAAAGACGATTGAATAACTTCCCCATACTGAGAAGTAAAGTCTTCAAAATCACAGCAAATACAAAGGATCGTATGTTATTCATACTACGGGTCATATTCTCTTTTAGACTTATGAATTAAAATATTTTACAGGACTTTCCGATTGAAAATAAATCAAATGCCTTCAAAATAATGCAATCTACCAAGTCATAACAAAACATGAATGGTGATCTCCTCTTCTTTAAACTACAGCTCTTACTTCAGCAAGAATGTTTGACTTGATTTTAATGATGTTTTGTTTATTTAATTGTGTTAATTAATATGCAAGGATAATGATAACTGCAATGATTTTATTGTTGATAACTGTGGTGACACTAAAGCAACACTAATGGCCAAACATCTCTTCAATATTATACTACATCTCAGTTTTAAGAGAAATTGTTCTTCATGAAATTTATGACTTTTTAAATATTGATGGATACTCATTTACAGGTAATGATGATAAAAACTGTAATAACTTGACTGTTTTTGTTGCAGTGACACCAAACTCAGCCTGATGATCATGCATTCCCTTTGGCATGGACTACAGCTCTTTCTTTAAAGAAATAGTTTTTCATGTATTTTACATGTTTGTTTTTTTTATATTGGCATATATTAATTAATAGTTTATGGCTATAAAAACAGTAAAAACTTAAGTGTTCATGGCTGTGTTGACACCAAATTCAGCCCGATGATCACAAATCCCCTCTGCCTTGTTCTACAGCTCTTATTTTAAAGAAATAGTTTTTCTGAATTTTATATGATATTTCAAAATATTGGCACATATTAATTAATAGGTTATGAATATAATAACTGTAATACCTTAACTGTTTTTGGCTACAGTGACACCAAACTCAGTCTGAGGGAATGCATGATCATCAGGCTGAGTTTGGTGTCACTGCAACAAAAAACAGTTATTACAGTTTTTATCATCATTACCTGTAAATGAGTATCCATTAATTACCAACAACAAAGTCATTGCAGGATATTATTATCCATGCATATTAATTAACACAATTAAATATACAAAACATCATTAAAATCAAGTCAAACATTCTTGCTGAAGTAAGAGCTGTAGTTTAAAGAAGAGGAGATCATCATTCATGTTTTGTTATGACTTGGTTGGTAGATCTCGTTACTTTGATGTCATTTGATTTGTTTTCAACAGAAAGTCATGTAAAATATTTTAAATAATAAGTCTAAAAGAAAATATGACCCGTGGTATGAATAACATATGGTCCTTTGTATTTGCTGTGATTTTGAAGACTTTACTTCTCAGTATGGGGAAGTTATTCAATCGTCTTTCACACTATTCCTCCGATATGGTAATTTGCCGATGGTCCCTAAACCGCCGAGCCATCAGCGGCAGTGTATTGACAGCTCGTTTGGAGGAAAACGAGTTTATAGCCCTCAGTCTTCATTACAGTGATCAAAAAGAGGGGTCTGGTTCGGAACTACGTTCTTTTGTTGATGAGTCGCAAAGTCCGAATCTGTGAATATCTTTCTAAATAAAGCCAAGCATGTTTCCTAGTTTGAGATGACTTTATTCTCGTAACTTTTCGACTTTATTCTCGTAAATTTATGAGATTATTCTCGTAATTTTACGAATTTATTCTCGTATTTTATGAGATTATTCTCGTTACTTTACGACTTTATTCTCGTAACCTTCCTTTTTTTTTAGTTTTCAACGTGGCCCTAATTCTCCGTCGTAGGGGAGGACAGGCCAAGAAAGATAAATCCTCCCCCACAATCGGCTCCGCTCTGGCGGCGCCAGACCCGCATTGCCGCCGGTCCAATTGAAATGGCTACTGCTGTGTGTTACAAGGGGGATGTCTGTCGTGTTTGATACTTTCAGTTGAGCTGAACTGTTTTTGATTGAGTTTGCTGCTGATATATAATGCTAGTCGCTCGTAGCTCTGTCTGAGGGGGCTTGTTAAGAGGCGAGGCGACACGAGCTGGGGGCGGGATCTTGGAACACGGAGGGGAGAGGTGAGGGAAGGGGGGGCAGGCTGCGGTTTCAAATCGTAGACCACAGCTTTAAGACTAAAACTAAAGTAAAGTAGAGCTGATCATAAATTGCACAGAAGAACATCATTTAAGGAGTTCTACCTTGTTACTGTCCACTCATTTCAGCCATTTCAGTTAATCTTTATTTGAAAAAATAATACACAACAGAAACAAAGTTTCACAGATGATGGTGTCCTCTGCACCCTTTACACGGTCAAATTTAAAGATAATTATTTGAGATGTTAAAAGCACGGCTTACTCCTCCCTCTATCCAACTTTTCAGCTTGTTGCTAAATGTATGTGCTATTATCCTGAGGACAACAAGGGATCAAGTAACTGTTACTTTGATTGTAGCTATAACATTTCTTTTTTTAGATCCCTTTCATTGCTCGTTAATAATTAAAGTACTTTTTTTACATGAACAAGTTACTTCCCAACACTACAGATGGACGTTTTTGAGAAGAAGAAAAATACAAACACAATCTAGAAAACTTTGACAGAATTATTTTTAAATCAGAAGCTGTTTAGAACATGTATCTCACTGTTGTTTTTTCTTCTCCAGATGAAGATTCCAGTGATGCAGACTAACAGGAGCAGCAGTCCCACAACAAGTCCAGACACAAGAGATGCAGAGAGAGGCTCTGAAATCACAACAAAATGTTGAGCTACTTATAAACACTGGAGAAGCTATTGTACTCTGAATCAGCTTTAACATCCAGGTATTTGAACACAGGCAAGGTTTTCAGTTCAGTTAAATTTTCTATCATTAAACAATTACTTAACAATTAATATCTGAAAATATAAAGGAAAGAAAAACGGTTCCGTCAGAACTCAACAAAGAACAAACACATAAATTCAGTGTAGAAAGCAGAGCAGTGATTCAGAGTGTGAAGGATTAAACAGACATGATGGTGCACTGTGTGCAGGCAGTACTTTCTGAGGTCTAGAAACAAGTCCATGAACAAGCTTAAAGTTAAAAATTCTTTACATTTTTCATTTCATGATGAAATCAGAAAACTTGCATTTTTGTGCCTTCATTGACTACATTCATTCGGTGGCATCAGAAGGAAAATATTAAGTGCCCTAATTTCTTGGCATCAGTGTGGCAGAGCCTGGCGCACCTGAAACAGTGGTAATTTTGTCTGGCACACCGCTGTGTGCAGCCAATTCGGCAATTTGGTAGACCGACTGCACTAAGATGGAAGTGGCTGCAAACCAGGGAGAGATTCCAACAGATTCAAGTTGGCGCAGTGACAATATCAAGCCAATTAACTGCTTAAAAAGTGCGCTGAAAACTCACCTGCTCCAACCTAATCTATTCCCAGCGCAGGTGAAGGGTACCCTCCACAGTGGTTATTTAGCTGACAGGCGCACAATGTGCACATGTTACCAAAGCCTCAGAGGCAGGTATCCATAGTGTCAGTGCATTCTTTGTCACATATTGCATGCCACACAACATAGCTTCACCCCAGGGATGCCACGTTGACCTCACAGAGGAGACATTACATGACAATGTGGAGAGAGGTCAAACTGCATGTCCCGTATCAGGAGGGAGAGCAGCAGAGCGCATGGGGGGAGGAGAGATCACACAGCTCTGTCCTTAAACGTGCTAATATGCCTCCCATTTATACATGTTTTTTTTTTCCCCCAACAATTTATTCAGTCACATTAAAGATACACATAATCATTTATTCCTTCCTCTTCCTCCTCGCATGCTTTGGACTGCTGGTTGGAGAAGGAAGGAGGGAGCCTGAAGAGAGCCGTCCTCCCCTGGTCCAGGGATTCAGACCAGGGGTGGATGGCTGCATCCGCCAGCCTACCGAGATTGAAGTCAAAGGAGGAGAGATTGAAACTGTCTTTGTGCCTTGCCCAAAGCGCATATAAAGGCAAGGAGAGGTGTTTATTTGATTGGTGAACATGACACTCTGAGTTAAACCGCTGAGTCAAACCCATTCATGTCTTCTCTCCTCCCCTGTGCCAGTGGGAGGGACGGAAACTTGAGGTGGGTCTGGCTGTGACACACTGTGCCCTCCAAGAAAATTACAAACTGCCCTGGATGAAATTAGAGCTCCAGGTCATGGTTTGAGCCAAGACATATATACCTTCACGTACCGTAGTTACTTCTGATCACTGCTTTGTCCAGTTTGGTGATGATGTCCTCCTTCACACCGTGGAGCTGAAACACACACTCGTACCTCCACCAGTCTTCAGGTTTTACTGCTGAAATGTTCAGGTCAACGCTCATCTGGAAGGTCTCATCGTGGTTGGGAAGGATCTCTCCATGTTCCACATCTTCATGAAGCTCCTCTCCATCTTTCCTCCAGAACATTGCAGCTCTGTCAGTGTAGAAACCTGTGGCGAAGCAGGTGACTGGAGAGGAGGGAGACTTCTGGAGGAGAGACACTGAGGTATTCCCTAAAAGAGAAAAACAGACTTTAGGAATCTGCACAAGTACACAAAACGATATCCTCTTATATATTGTGTACTCCTTTGAATAATTTTGAAAAGCATAAAAATAGGAATGTCCTGATACTGTTGACAAACACTGGCTCAGGGTCAATGTCAGTATTTTTCTAATTGACTGGGGATTGAAATTTACGTTGACCATCTCAACGCAGTTTTTTCTTCTGAAGCAGATGAGAGAAGGGGCTTGACTTTCCTGTCAGGTATCCTTCTTATGGGCTTAGAGTGGCCAAAATCCATCTGTTCAGTGCTTGACAATATCTTTAAAAGTCACTTTCTACTATGGTCTCAACCTACTTGTGTTTATTCCTTGGCTGGTGGGAAAAAACAAAAACTAAGTAGATCCAACTATAATGGTGTGTTTGATTTGAGCTCTGAACTCTGGCTTTTTTTCAAGTTGAAAATTAGATATTTCACTGGGAATGCCTCCTTAGATTGTAATTTCTACTCAGGAAGCCGGACAATCTTTAGGTTCCCCAAATTTACCTGCTTGTAACTAAAACATGTTTAAGAGGGAGGTGATGTAATTCTCAAGTCTGAGTTCTGAGGTAAGATGCACCATCATCCCAGAATTAAAAAAAATAAAATAAAAGCTACAACAACAAACAACAAGACCACATGCTGGGGATGCATCATATTCCTACCTGTTTGTTGTGTGAAATTTCTTCTGTACTGCAAATACTTTTGAATCCAGAGAGGGCACATGTGGGTGTAGAATAGTTTATCGTCTTGTAATTTGACTTTGTCACTTTCCCATCTGTACTTAGTCATAAGTGCCATGGATGTTGGAGCAGTCCACGTCAGAGTCTGCAGATCCAATGATATGAAGTCCTCTCCATCGTAACCAAACTGGCTAAACCCAAAAGTTTCTCCAGTCTCATCATCCCACACACAGCCAGCTGTTCTCTGTAAAATATGTATACCTGAAAGAGACAGACGACAGAGAAGAGAAGTGCATTGAGTAGACCCCCACATTATGTATTGAGGATCTTTTAACATAATACTGCCTCACTGACAAATCTTTAATTTTAAATAGAAGGCCCTTTATGTAGATACCTTTTAAAAGACACTTGAAACATCTGAAACAGCCCAGTCGGCAAGAATTAAACCAGCCAAAGTTCAGCAGCATCCACTCTAGCACATGGAAACAGCAGTGAATATGTCACATGGTGTGACATCCCTCTGAGGAGAGGTTGACACTGTGTGAGATTTTTTTGACCCATGAAGCAGTTTTCCCTGTCAATTTGTGTTGACACAGCCTGATACTACCCCTAGAGATGTAGCAAACTGGGTTTAATTTGTTCCCCTATTCTGTCTCTGAAGCATTCAAATTAGACATCAATACATTAAGTACTCCTTAAAAAGAAACTTGTGGCATTGTGCATGTACACAGTTTTTTTAACCCTTTCACAACTAGGAGGCGCTATGATTTATGCAGGTTTATCTTCACAGGTGTCTCCAGGCCTGGTCTGGACAAAAAGTTTGGGACAGATATGATCAAGTTCTGCTAAGAAAAACATGCACCGTCTGTTTTTTTCAATTATTCAAATATGTCTTTTTATATAAATTAAGTTTTTTAAGTCCAAATCCTGGATGTCCAAATATTTTCAAAGTCTCAGCTGGATATACAACAAATTTGAAGTCGATTGGACCAAAGTCCTTGGATCAGTGAGTCCTAGAGGACCTCTGGAAATGTCACCATGATACTAAGTGTTTGTTTTCAAGTTTCAGAGCTCTGGACATGTTCATCAAGTTTCTGTGTTTTTGTCTAGAGTCCCTGGAGGGACTTTTCATACATATTCACTTTTTCAAATTTAGAAATGATCCTAGGCAAAAAAAAGAAATTACTGTATGGTTCAGGAGGGTCGTAAATTTAATGCCTTGAAAAAGCAGTGAGATGAGGCTTATGTAAGTGCCCTGCGCCAGCCTTTGCCGGCCTTCACCGCGCGGATAGAGTGTGACCAGCACACTTTGCAAGTTTCCTGCAGTGCCAAGAGAGGCGAACTCATGGCGCAGACCAGCGCAGACCATCACATCCACGCCTCCTCAGCACATTTCGTGAGAGGAGGAGACGGAGGCGTAAATTGGTTTGACACAGCCGAACACTGCTGTCTTCACCAATCAAATGACTGCCTCTCCTCGCTTTTAAATGCGCTGCGGCCGAGGTGCAGCCTCTGATTGGTCTGAATGATCCCCGCCACAGCAGGCACAGTGTGCTGGAAAGACCCAGCAGCAGAGACGGTCAGAGCCGCTGTCAGTTCAGCAGGAAGATGGACAGCGGGGCGTGCATCGGAGGCCAGGATGCACGTCACCGTGTGGGCCAGCTCCCGGGACAGATGTAATCTGTTCCTTTGTCATTAATAGTATAAAAAATAGGAGACAGTTTCACACCCGCTGTCTTATCCATTCATAATGCCTGTGATCCACCTGCACTCCTGGTTTGTCATCGCCAAATAGCAGAGCCTTTAGTGATAAACTGTATACTCTCCTGGTGTCTCCGCCTCATCCTCCTTGCAATAATGTTCTCCATCTTTTTAGATCACGTTAAAAAAAGACTAAAATAGAGGAATATGGGAAATAACAGGTAAATCCTGAGTAACATACATTTATTTTCTCTCTTTTTTCTCCATCTTTTTTCTCCTTTTTACTTTGAATTTAATGAAATGAGAGAAGCCAGATATATACTCAGTAGCAGATGTAAAGGATGTTTATTGTTGACTTGTCAGATGTGCATCAAACTTCCAGCTTCCATCAAGTTAAGTTTCCATAATGACAAACGGCTTTAATCCGACATCAGATGTGACGGGACAGTTAATATAGATACAAATGTATATGCTGGTTCAGACGGGTACATGAAAAAGTGATTGCTGTGATTGTTTATTAAAATGCATTAAAATGTGCCTGACACTTTGGAAACCTGTCTCTGAGGCATGCGCACATGTGCGCTTGTCACCAAATTACAGCTGCGCAGGGTGCGCTTCGCCCTGCACCGAGGTTAGACCAGCACACTTTCTGCACTGTTTTTGGCACGAAATTGTCACTGCGCCAACATGAATCTGCCGACACCTCCCCCTAGCGCGCCTCACCTCCCCTTGGTGCACCGTCACACCCATCTCTGCGCAGACGGTCTACCAAATTCTCAAATTGGCAGCGCATGGCGCTGCGCCAGACGTAATTAACACTGCGGGGGGTGTGCCAGGCTTGCGCCCCCTGCGCTGCACCACGAAATTAGGGCTCCATAAGCTCCTGATGAGCTCTGACATACAGTACCTCCAGTCTGGTTGAGGCGTTGCATGATGATGTCGATGTTCTCCCGAAAGAAGTGCCGAATGCCCAAACACTTCACAGTGTACCACTGCAGGTGATGGGGATCGTCTTTTAGCAGTTCTTTCGCCCAGGCAGTTTTAGAGTCTGCTGTCGTCTTGCTATCACAGTATCCATAGGGAATGCCATCCAGCATAGGCAAGCCCACAAACTCTGGAAAACCTGGGATGCCATAAGATGCTGTGACGAAATATTCCAGAGAGTGTTTCACTGTAGAGAAAAAAAGCTTTTTGTTTAGTATATTTAATCATTTACTCATGTACCCATTGATTTACCTTTACTCCACACTCTTAACACCTTGTTGAAATGGAACAGTGCAAGGATGACATATTTCTGTAAACCAACACTAAAATTAGCATCATACTGGTTCCTGTGGCATGTTTTCTTGTGTTTTGGGTCTTTGCTTATAGTTTAATAAGGTATGTGCAAAAATTGTTAAACTTACATGTTTGTGTCTTTGTCACAGTGTTTTAAGCTTAAACAAAATCATTGAGAGTGAAAAACTGTGAATGAGCTATGATCAAGTTACAACATGATGGTTTGACTCAAAAGCAACAGCAACGTTTCCAGTGTTTAGCATATTATTGTGACCTTTTGCATAAGAGTTTACTCTTAATCAGTTGACCTGAGCAAGTTGGTCCATTAAGCTTTGGGATTTGGCCATTGTGCAAGAATAAGTGATTATCAAAAGATAATCAGAAATACTTCCATGGTCCTGTCTTTAGGTCAACATAAAGCCCACTTTGACCTACCACTGAGGCCACCGAATTACCATTGTCAGGATGAGAACTTGAGTTGCGTTTATTTGTCGGGACTGTTTTGGGTATGACTGATTTATCTCCTTATTTAGTGAAGCACTCAGCATTTAGCCGATGACCATCAACCTCCTGAGACACAGCCACCAAGTGTATAAATGTCAAAGTATTAATTGTGCCCCTCAACAAAAAAAGCTTCAAATTATTTATTTTGAACACAAAGGGGTTCAAAGTGGTCAAAGGACCATATGTCCATAAGTGTCATTTTTTGTCGTCTTTTTTCTGTTGTTCATCCGGTTTGTTAGTTTTTTTTTTCTTTTAGCCTTTGTTATTGAAACAGCAATAACAAATGCAGAAAATACAACTCAAATGACCAAAACGTGGTAAAGGGGGTTATTAGGTTTTTTTTGAACAGACTGTATTTAGAAAAATTATTCATGTTTACTTAAAAAAGATGGAAAATTTGCAGAGACATCCTCAGTACGCTATATTATTGTCATCATTGATGTCATCAAGTAGTGCAAGGATCATGCGGCCTGGCAACTGCTATCTGCAAATGACTTCATTATCACATTAATCAAAAAGCGATACTCTCCAACGATAAATCCTTCTTTTGCGCACCTGCCATCTTGCATGTCATGGTGCCTTCTCTTGGCGACAATCATAGCTGCCATGATTACTGGAGAGTCCTGTAATGAAAGCCTTATAAAGGCTCTGCTTCACAGTTACCACCAACTCAGTGCAATTTCCAAACATTTTGAGCGAGCTTGAGAGAGGGAGACAGAGAAATTGTGCAGATTTAATACAAGGGTCTCACAGGTGGCAATTTGTGCAGCTAAACTACATTTGGCGATTAGCGCTGGTCTTTGCAACAAGGCTCATTTGCATCGGAAGGGGGTAATTTTATGCTGAATTTATGAACATTCCCTGATTTATATGCATGCAAATTGGAATGGCGCAGCTGGGAGCAGCAGTGCAGTCTGGGTTCAGTTTGCATGTATTTCACCCTTTGCATATGCTTTGAGGATCAAGTGCAATTTTTTTCCGTCATTTGCACAGGTTTAGCAGTTGCAAAGCAGTGCAATCCTTTTGAGGATCTGGCCCTTTATGTTGACACCAAAGGCATTGGCGTGAGTTTTGTGCTGTTGTTCAGGTGAGCCCCCCCACCCCCTGTTCTGTGCTGTCCACTGAGCCTAATAATGAACCGCTTTGATGTATGAGACTCGGAAGCTAAAGGCTAAGCTAAGTCTCATCTCTTGCTCCCGCTACAAACCTAAGCTGTATGTATATATTTTTTTTTTTTTGTGAGCAACATAACTAAAACAGTTATTTCAGTCAGTCAACTCACGTTCAATTGTTTTATTGTTGCTGCAAATACATGTTACAGGTTTGGCGTCCAGGCTCCAGTTTCATCACTCCTTGCAGAAATGTTTACATGAAGGCATGGAGGAGTGATGAGCAAAACATATGAACACCCCTGGAGCCTGCAGGTGGATGCTGGGGTGGAGGTGGGGGTGAAAGAACATGCAGCAATCAGCGTCTGGCAGCATAAATGTTTTCCGAGCAGAGGGAGGGATGGGTAAACTCCCAGTTTAAATACACCGCCAAATTGAGAGGTGGAGAGTGTGATTGGAGGATTGATGTAAGGAGTGTGACGTTTGATATGTGAATGTGACATGTGACATGTGAATAGCAGCGCCGCTCGAGTTGTCTGCCTGAACTAGCTCGCAGGCTTCGCTTCATGGACGAATTTTGACAACATTTTCAGGAAATAATTGGGACACAGAACAAATGATTAGATATTGGGAGTGATCTGGATTAAAGGAATATTTCACCCAAAGAATGATATGCCTTAATTTTCTACTCATCCTCATGCTGAGCAACACTCCGGAGCACTTCTTTGATGTCTCAAATGCAGCCGGAGGTCCGGGGGTATTTTCGCTGTCAACAAACATCCTTCTGACAGGGGATAATGGCGCCCGTAAGAAAAAGGTCCATAAAAGTCCACAAAAACGTGCCTATTTTCCTTCATACTGCTCGTCCGCTGTAATCCAAGTGTCCTGAGCGGGTACGTCTATGCGCGCTCCCTGCACTACGTAAGCCGTCTGGATTGGTCAGCCGCGGCAGACCAATCCAGACGGCTTACGTAGTGTAGGGAGCGCGCGTGGACGTGCACTGCGAAAGTACGATATAGCACTGTTTAGGCTCGAAAAATGTACTAAATGACCTCGTTTCGAATTAACCCATTTATGCCCAAATTTTTTTCTGAGTTGTAAGGCATATAATTTTATCAGTTGAGTCCCTCTGAATCATGGTATGTATTTCTTTTTTCCATTTTGTACTTTGTTTTAAAGAAAATATCATTTTTATGACTGGCAACAATTGTTGCCGGTAGTCACATAGCTTGTACCTAGGTCACAGTGTTAAAGTCCTGCAGCATGGCCAGGATCTATGTTACAGAGTACCCAAGGAAAGAACAACATACATGAGAAATTTGTATTTTTACCTGTTATTTCATGAAAATGTGTGTGTGTGTGTGTGTGTGTGTGTGTGTGTGTGTGTGTGTGTGTGTGTGTTGGGGGGGGTTGTAGGCGTAGCCATTGGCTATGATGAGTACTTTTGTGTCAAGAAAGGTGCACCTCCAACTGAACATCAACATTTTTATTTTAATAATAATAATAATGAGATAAAGTCCTAATTATGAGATAAAAAGTCAAAGTGATGAGATTAAAAGACATAATTATGAGATAAAGTCATAACTATGAAATAAAAAGTCATAATTCTGAGATAAAAAGAAGTAATAATGAGAAAGAAAAATCAAAATTTTGAGATAACTTCATTATTATGAGAAAAAGAGTCAAATCTTTAGATCACAAAGTCATAATTTTGAGATAAAAAGTCACATTAATGAGATAAAAGTCATAATTATAAAAGAAAGTCATAATTATTAGAAAAAGTCAAAATTATGGGATAAAAAGACATATTTATGAGATAAGACAGTCATAATTATGAGATAAAAACTCAATATTAAGAGAAAAAAGTCATAATTTTGAGATAAAAACTCAATATTATCAGAAAAAAGTCAAATTTATGAGATAAAGTCACAATTAAGAGATAAAGTCATAATTGTGAGAAAGGTGTGTTGCTACAGGATCGGCCATGGATGTGGGGTACTTGCACAAATGGTATCTCATAATGTCGACTTTTTATCACATTATTATGACTTAGTATGTATTTATTTATTTTTAGTTCCCTGATTTCCTTTTTTTAAAGTTGCAGAAACGGGTTCCCATACTGATGTTCGTTAACAGAGAAAGATTGTTTAGCAAATAGCAAGAAAATGTATGGTAATGTATCAAAATCCTACAGACACAGGTCTTGAATACCTGTGAATTTATTTAGTTTGGAAGAGTATTCTAAGAGGACTTAAATGCACCAGTGTTCATCATTCTACAATTTGAATTAAGTGATTTATGAGAAATCCTGCAGACAGTGTTTTCCTTTAGCTAGTTACAAGCTATGTGCCCACCGGCAACTTTTGTTGCCACTCACAGAAATAAGCCCATGAACAAATAAATATTTATCCCATGTAAAAAAAATTGGTGGAGGGTTACTTGAATGATTAAATAATCATAAATATGTTTTGGGGGAAATCATTAGAAATTTATGAAAATGACCTCTTTCCAGGACAATTTGCATCCTCCATGTCTTCCACCAGAAGGAGCAGGAAGCAGATGATGTCATGTGACAGGGACCACTTGAAAACTATATTTTATGAACCAAAACCTTTATCCAAGTTGTCTACTAACACATAAGTGCAAAAAGTTGCATTACTACCGCTGACATTTTTTGTTTTGGCTAGAAAATGACAGTGATATACTTCGGCAGCAATTGTTGCCGGTGGGGCAAAATGGGTTAATTATGGACGTTACCCGCTCAGGACACTTGGATTACAGCGGACGAGCAGTATGAAGGAAAATAGGCACGTTTTTTGTGGACTTTTATGGACCTTTTTCTTACGGGCGCCATTATCCCCTGTCAGATGGGCGTTTGTTGACAGCGAAAATACCCCCGGACCTCCGGCTGCATTTGAGACATCAAAGAAGTGCTCCAGAGTGCTGCTCAGCATGAGGGTGAAAAGAAAATTAAGGCATATCATTCTTAGGGTGAAATATTCCTTTAATGTAAAACCGCCATGATGAAAAATGTGATTGCCATGAATAACTACTGAACTAAAATAGATATCATCATGAAAGCAATTGCTAATGGTTTGTTTTCATGGTCAAGGGATCTAACTAGATAAAACAAAGGTAGGGCTGTTATTTATGTGAAAATCACAAAATAGGTGAGGACTATGGCAGTGGCGGAGGTCTGCGCTCTCTGAGTGCTTTACTAGGTCTTGATGTTAATATTAGAACCATCCTAACTACATTTACAACCATGTTGACTACATATGAGGACCCTCATAAAACAAGATGCCACATCTGAAGGGGCTAACCTCTAACAAATCAGCAGGGGCAAAAATGCTGAGGACAGATTTATGATAAGTCCATGAATCTGTCACCAGTGCTGCACTCATGGTGGACTCATGTTGGGTTTCTATTATCGACCCCTATATCTTTCTTCAGGTCTTCAGATAAGACTTGAGATGAATTAATGCAACACAAAAAAAGATTGATTGATATTTCAAGTGTATTCTTTATAGGAGGGACAGGATAAGTTCATGAAACATCACTATGCAATTTTCCATGCCAGATTCTAACCACTAGCATCTGTTATCCCTGAATAGATATTCCCTGAGGAAGAAGAGCTTAAAGACACATTTTTCAAAACTGCATCAGAAGGAAGAGAAAAAACTAATAACTATAACAAAAACTAAAACTAACCTAACTACATAACACACATATTATAATGACATATAACACAATCTCTAAAGCATATTGCATCAAATAAATATATCATCAAATTGCTGTTTTGAAATGAATAATAAAAAATGGATGATCAAGTAAAGTGCTGTTATGGTTGAAGAAATAAATACATCTAGTTTTGGCTATGCAGAAATAGATAAGGTATCTGTTCCTTTTTAGCTAATGTGTGAAGGGCTGTTTGGATTTTAGCCAGTTCCTCAGATGGACTTTGAAAACCTCTGTCTGTGAGTGCCATGACATTTTATGGTGCTGCACCCATGTTGTATCAAACTCTCTTGACCAAAGGTGGGTTGTCAATGAAAAATGTCACAGTCTTCTCTCAAGGAAGCCCTTGTGGTTCTGGTGGAGCTATTGCTATCTGAAAATCTGTTTATAAACTCGCTTAGGGGCGGGGAGGCCTGTCTGTTCAGGACTTTGTATTAAACAAGTTGATATTTCATGAGTATTCTTTGTAGGAGGGACAGGATAAGCATATTGGGAAAAACATATTGACATATTGAAAAACCTTTGTAATATTGTACATTTCTGCCTAATTGGTTTGGACCAATTAAGGCAGGAATGTACAAAATGACAAAGGGTGTACTTACTTTTTCCTCCCACTGTATATTCAGTTAGAGCAACAGTGGGGACAAAATGTGTCTTCTCTAATGACAGAAATTTAGAATTCGAGGAGTAGGATTTGAAGATTAAGATATCCCCCTATCTCACCTGTCAAATCCCCCCCCCAAGGTAACATGATTGACAAAAACCAAGAACCACTGATTTAGGCCAACAGTTTTATGTTACTAAGTGCATGTTGTGACCTCAGATGTGAAATCAAACAGAGTTCTACACAGGAGAAAATAAAAGGACAGAGATTTTAAAGGCTACAAATAAAGTGAAAAACTGAAAAAGCAATCTTACCTGCTAATGAACCATGACAACATGACAGCAACAGGAATAAAGTTCTCATGATTCTTCGTTGAGAGGTCTTGAACCAAGGTTTTACTTTCAGAGACTAGGCTCACTCCTCGGACAGTACACAATGAGGGTGTGTTCACAAGTTGACTGTCTTATCTGTAATTTTTAACAAGGTGTTCACACCTTAGACACCCTCTGCTGCCTCCTGTGGTGAAAATGAAGTAGGCCACTATAATATCTCATGAATAAACATGAGGAAAAAGGTCATATGAATATCATTTTAGTTGTACTTTATTTACTTTCTGTTAGCTTTGAAAGTCTTGAGGAAATTTTATTTAACCTTTGAGCACATATCCTCTGAGATTCAAGGATGATCTGGTTAGATTTTTGAGGTCAAGGTCATGCATGTCACCCTTTGCTTGCAATTAGGATTTTTTAAGAAAATTTTAAGGGATTTCCTTCAAACTCGCAGAATGTTTTTTGTTCCTGAGGGGGACAGCAAGGTGTGGACCTTTAGACAAAACATGAAATGGGGTTGCTCCAGGCCTATGGCACTAGTATTGACCATGTGCAGACACGTGACCAACATGAAGTCACTCAGGTATGTGGACAGAGGAAGTTCTGAAGTTTTCAACAACTTTAATACTTTTTAGCTTATAATTACTGTGATGATGAATTTTGAGCCACTTAAATGACAAAGAGGAAATGTCACTGAGTCTGTCACATGAGTTGGGTCACCTTTAAGACACTATGCATAATTTTCCTTAAAAATAAAATATAATTTTTTTTCAAGAAATAAACCTCCTCAATCATGTCCTATGGGTCTCTATTGATGTGTGATGGTGTCTTTGTTTACCTCAACCCCCTCCTCAGCCTGTATTTTGATGTTTTGGTTGTCTCAGGACATTTTTGGGTGGAGAGTAGGCAGGGATACCCTAGCCAATCACAGCACGCCCAATGCGCAAGTGACTCTGAGTGGTATAAAATGCACTAACAGAACGATACTCAGACCGACAAAGATAGCAAATGCTACAGTGAAGGAAAGAAGATACAGAATATACAAAATGCCAAGCAGACAAAGCTTGATCTAAAACTGGAGTGAACCTAGGGTTGGCTTTCACCCGCTTCCGAGCTCTGAAGGACCGTCCTGAGATAGAGTTATCCATCATGCTGTTGGACAAGTGGGTTATGGACATAGGCGGTTAGCTTGTGCTAACTTGCCAAATTATCAGTTTTTCATTACAACATATCTATTTAGATTGCGAACATTCTAAATATTGGGCACCCACATCAGGCCATGAGGAGTTCAGGGGGAGGAGCTTCATTTGAATGTTGCGTTTACAAACAGTGATGAAAAATCCTGCAGACCCTACCTTTAAAAATACTCACAAAAAGAAAAACAAGCCGATACAGGGTTAAAATAGTTGCCTTTCTGTGCACAGACAGTCTGACAGTGTGATCAGCTGATTACATGGAAGCTTAAAAAGAGACTTAAACAACTGCTGGCTAATGAGATAAATTGCTGTTTCATTTTTTTCCCCTTTAAATGATAATTTATCTTCGTGTCAAACCAGGCCAGCCTGTGGACAATGTAAAGATGTTGCATGGTGGGTCATAGATGCCATGTTGAATGGCCTTTGGATTGTTTACTATTGTTGCCTTGCATGTTTTTTTGTACTGGAAAACAGATATGGCTTATAAATGATCAAAAGAGAGTAAAACTAAAAACATGCGGGGAAAAAAAGGACACCGTCAGCAGGAAAATGCATTTTTAGTTCAAAAAGAGTTATTACAAAATGAAGTAATTTCATCAGAGTATTTCGGATCTAAAGAATGACCAACATGAAATTTCATTTATCACATCATAGGATGTTTATATTATCTTCACTTGTCTTTAATAAAAAAAAATGTCTTCCCAAAAATCACTCACATTGTAAAGGGGGTAAAACCTGTTAGCTATGTTAAAAGAAAAAAATGACACTTTAACATACTGATTGATATAGCTGATTATACAGTATATGAGACAAGTGTATAAAATACATTTGCTTAAGTCAATGCAACTAGATGCCACCTTAGCTCATTTCACTCCCTAAAATCAGTCTAGTTTCTGTTTTGGTTAACTGATTGACAGACAGAAAGACATATTTTTGTTATTGCACATCAAATATAACTAAAGTAGGAGTTAATAATAATAATAAAAATAATAATAATAATAATAATAATAATACATTTAATTTAAAAGCGCCTTTCAAGACACTCAATTACGACAGAGGATTAGGGCCACGTTGAAAACTAAAAAAAAGTAAGGTTACGAAAATAAAGTCGTAAAGTTACAGAAATAGTTTCATAAATTTACGAGATTAAAGTCGAAAAATTACGAGAATAAAGTCAGCTTTTAGATCAAACTAGGAAACATCAACTTGGCTTTATTTAGAAAGATATTCACAGATTTGGACTTTGCGGCTCAATAATTCATCAACAAAAGAACGTAGTTCCAAACCAGACACCTCTTTTTGATCACTGTAATGAAAACTGTGAGCTTTAAACTCGTTTTCATCCAAACTAGCCGTCAATACGCCACCGCTGATGGCCATTAGGGACCATCGGCAAATTACCATATCGGAGGAATAGTGAAAATTGAATAACTTCCCCAAACTGAGAAATAAAGTCTTCAAAATCACAGCAAATACAAAGGATCGTATGTTATTCATACTACGGGTCATATTTTCTTTAAGACTTCTGAATTAAACTATTTTATAGGACTTTCTGATTGAAAAAAAGCAAATGCCATTAAAGTAACGAGATCTACCAACCAAGTCATAACAAAACATGAATGATGATCTCCTCTTCTTTGAACTACAGCTCTTACTTCAGCAAGAATGTTTTTATTTGATTTAAATGATGTTTTGTATATTTAATTGTGTTAATTAATATGCATGGATAATAATAACTGCAATAATTTTATTGTTTGTCACTGTAGTGACACCAAAGCAACACTAATGACCAAACATCTCTTCAATATTACACTACATCTCCATTTTAAGAGAAATTGTTCTTAATGTAATTTATATGACTTTTAAAATATTGATGGATACTCATTTACAGGTAATGATGATAAAAACTGTAATAACTGTTTTTTGTTGCAGTGACACCAAACTCAGCCTGATGATCATGCATTCCCTCACACTGGGTTTGGTGTCACTGTAACCAAAACCATTAAGTTATTACAGTTTTTATAGTCATAATGTATTTATTAATATGTGCCAATATTTTGAAAAATCATATAAAATAAAGGAAAACTATTTCTTTAAAATAAGAGCTGTAGAACAAGGCAGAGGGGATTTGTGATCATTGGGCTGAATTTGGTGTCAACACAGCCATGAACACTTAAGTTTTTACAGTTTTTATAGCCATAAACTATTAATTAATAAATGCCAATATAAAAAAAAAAACATATAAAATACATGAAAAATTATTTCTTTAAAGAAAGAGCTGTAGTCCATGCCAAAGGGAATGCATGATCATCAGGCTGAGTTTGGTGTCACTGCAACAAAAAACAGTCAAGTTATTACAGTTTTTATCATCATTACCTGTAAATGAGTATCCATCAGTATTTAAAAAGTCATATAAATTGCACAAAGAACAATTTCTCTTAAAACGGAGATGTAGTATAATATTGAAGAGATGTTTGGCCATTAGTGTTGCTTTGGTGTCACTACAGTTACAAACAATAAAATCATTGCAGTTATTATTAAATAGTTATAGTTATTATTAAATATACAAAACATTATTTAAATCAAATCAAAACATTCTTGCTGAAGTAAGATCTGTAGTTCAAAGAAGAAGAGATCATCATTCATGTTTTGTTATGACTTGGTTGGTAGATCTCATTACTTTAATGGCATATGATTTATTTTCAATCAGAAAGTCCTGTAAAATAGTTTAATTTATAAGTCTAAAAGAAAATATGACCCGTAGTATGAATAACATACGATCCTTTGTATTTGCTGTGATTTTGAAAACTTTATTTCTCAGTTTGGGGAAGTTATTCAATTTTCACTATTCCTCCAATATGGTAATTTGCTGATGGTCCCTAAGCCGCCGAGCCATCAGCGGGAGCGAATTAACGGCTCGTTTGGAGGAAAACGAGCTTATAGCTCAGAGTCTTCATTACAGTGATCAAAAAGAGGGGTCTGGTTTGGAACTACGTTCTTTTGTTGATGAATTATTGAGCCGCAAAGTCCAAATCTGTGAATATCTTTCTAAATAAAGCCAAGTTGATGTTTCCTAGTTTGATCTAAAAGCTGACTTTATTCTCGTAACCTTACTTTTTTTTTTAGTTTTCATCGTGGCCCTAATCCTCTGTCGTACTCAAGGACGCTGAACAAGATTAAAAAAAACAACCACAGTAAAATTACCAATAAAATCACCAATAATGATAAAATCAATAATAGAAAAGCACAAACAGATAAGCGTCAGTGGGGAGAGGAGGTAATCTAATGTCCAGTGGGGTATGCAGTCCTGAACAGGTTTTGAGTCTGGACCAGAAAAGACTCACTCACATGTCCACAAAGTTTCCTTTTGTAATATTAGAGGTTAAATTAAACAGGTTGTCAATTTTCACTGTCAGGCAAACCTTTTTGAACTTTAATTGGTTAGGAGTTTATAAAACCCACTCACTAACATAGAAAATAACATGCAGCACTGTTTTATGAAAACAAAACAAACATCATAAAAGATGTAGATAGGAGGTTTGTGCCCAATGGTGACATCATGCTGTTGTTTCAGCCTCCTCTGGTATTTCCTGCCCCCCTGTGAAGACAAGCAGCAAAATATAAATACTATTTTGATTACACAGGGATGACATTTGGACTATTTTTTTTCTCATTTTGACTTACCTGCAACAGACTGGAACTCTGAAAGAAATGAGAAATCACAAAGTTTGAAACATAAATTTTACTATTTTGTTTTTTAGAGTCTATGATTTATTTAATTTTTTTACATTTTTGTTTACTGCTTTTTGTCTATTAAATTCCAAAACATTAAAGGTCAGTTCATCAAAACTACCCTAACTGCAGATTAAACATAATTTTAAGAGGGTGATTTACAAGAAAAGGAAGAAAAAGGGGAGTGTAGCTTATAGTATTCCCTGTGTTATTGTTAAGTTACTGTTAATCATTAATCTTTGAAAACAGTCCACCTCCTTTTGTTTTATGAGCGTGATATCAGGAGTCAGATTGTTTAATAACTTTTTATCACTGTACAACTTAGCAGCTTCAGTTCTTGAGTAAAGATAGAAGATCTTCCAGCTCAGTTTTTGCTCCTTTAGTTGTTAAAGTTATTGTGCCACTTTATTACTCAAGTAAAGTATTGAGGAACTATTCTATATAAAAGTCCTGAAGGGTTCATACCACTTTCAAAAATAGGAGGTTTGAGCCTTTTTTTTAGCTCTCTTCCACTGATCAGCACAGCATATAAGCTGTGTAACATACTAATAAAACACTATATATTGAGATATTTTGTGCAACAACACTTTATCAATTTTTTAGCACAGTGTTGTGATAATTTTCAAAATAATTCATAGCATTTCTGATCCTCTGTTTTTTTTAACCTCCCTCTCTTTTTCAGTTTTCAGTTTTTGACAACAGTTTATTCTTGCAAGCTACATCACAATGACTAGAAACCATATCTCTTATGAATACAAAATTGTGACATCTTAGACCTATATAGTTGGGAAAAAAAAGACATTTACTGAAAAAATAATGAATTACCGCCCTGTATCAAAATATATCATGTATTTTCAGTCATGTATCACATTATGGATTCTTGTAAGGAGGCAACCTCTGGGGCTGTAAATGGTTTTAATTAATCTCTGGTTTGCTTTCATTGCACTACCTTAATAAAAGGCCGTAAAAGTTATTTTGTCTATTCTTTCTGTTCCTAGAATGATTATGAGCCATATGATTGGCAATGGCTGTGAAATCTTACACTGAAATTCTTGGGATTCTTCACCCCACTTTACACTGTGTTTTAACCATGCTGCATTTCAATACAACGCACTGCCTTTGGGCTGTGTGTTTAACATTTTCTTTTTTACTATTTGCTGTCTGGAAAGCAAGAGACAAATGAGGAATAACAGTTTAAAACTTGATCAACATCATTTAATTTTTGAAACCTGAAAAACACTCACTGACACTAATGTAAGTGGACTGATTCATCATGAAATAGATATACAACTTATGTTTTCTGAATGTGCAAGTTTCTTTTAAAAAAAATATAAACTCATGTTCTGCCAAAACAAATATGTTACTTACCATTGTTTCTCCTCTTTAAGATGAAGATTCCAAGGATGCAGCAGACTAGCAGAAACAGTCCTGCAACAACTCCAATGACAGCAGCAATGGGAAATTCTGCAACCAAAACAGAACATTTTATTTCCTCTGCCAAGGAGGTTATGTTTTTGCTTTTTTCTATCTGTTTGTCCACCCGTGAGTGAGACATCTCAAAAAATGTAAATTGATTTTGATGAAACATCCAGGAGATGACATTCATGGCAGAAGGAAGAAGACATTAGAGTCTGATGTTGATCAAAATCTGGATGTAGATCCAAGAATTTTTAAAGGGTTTGTGGTGCCACGACAGGGCTGGTTTTCACATTTTGAAACTAACTCATCTAACAATGTCAGAAATATCTTGGGTAGGTTGACTGGACTTTAAGGCCTTAAAACCAGTACACTTTAATTTCACCCCAAACAACAACTCTATCAGTGCAGTCACTTCCTGCCTTCATTTGACTTGTATCTCCCACCTCTTCCTGATTGGGTAGTGCTGCTTTGGGCAGAGATCAATCACTGTAGACTAGAGCTTATCAAGATGGATCTGCATGAAAAATCCTTAATTGATTTCTCTGAGTCACACTTCTATTTTGTTTTGACAAGAAAGGCTCACAATTTACACACCAGTATCAACAGGTTATGGTGGGTTTCTCTTGTCATCTAGCTCCCATAGCAGTTTCTCCAGCTTACATTCAGACCTGCTGACTCCCCATCTAAAGTAGTTTTAGCATGTGTACAGTACATACAGGTATTCCAGAGTATCCAAAGTAAACAGCTGTTACATTCACTGCAACAATCAACCATTTATGCTGTTTGGTGGTTGTTTCCTCTAGTGAGGCATGCAGACTGTAGCTGGCCATGTACTGAAATACCAAAACAAAGCAGCCTGGTAGTGGAAGGTAGTGGAAGTATGTTGTTGTCAACATATCAGATACATTGTGCAATCATCCTGGAGGTACTGTATGTTTGTGCTATGCTGTTGTTGTAGCTTGTTGACACCTAAATTACACAGAATAGGTGGACTCATGCAAAGCAATATACATCTTCTGTATATGGAGATGTCAGGGATCAAGCTGAAGGTTTTCCGATTAGGTTTATCTCAATTAGGCCCATAGATGTCAAGTAGAGAGTGACTAGTATAGATTGAATCTTACCTGTGACCAAAACACATATCCCTTCTTCATCTGCAACTGTGGATCTGGGTATGTAGAAACGGGACATTTGTAGTTAGTTACTATGGTAACTTGTAACTATAGTTAGTTACAAGTTACTATAGCCACCCCTCTAACCTTAGCTGAGAACTTGTAGTATACTTGACTTATACATTTTGCTCTAATTTGTTTACGCACCTCATTTTTAAATGCGTTTCTTGTAAAATGATCACATGTGCTTTTAATTGTCCAAGATGGGACGGGAACTTTCCTCTTTACTGGCTCATTAATTCAATTAACAAAAAAGTTAAGTTTTCCCCTACTCCAAAGCCTTCCAAGTCCTTGTCAATTACTGAGGCCACAGTGACAGATCCTTCTTCTGTACTGCTCTGTTGCACTTCCCGAAGTAGTATCCCTTGAATTGTCATGTAGCGATCAAAGCAGCATCCCTTCCCTCTCTACCCTTCCCTCCATGATTAACCCCAAACAAAACAGTCTTTGTCTGACAAAATCATAATACAAAACTATCGTCTCACAAAAAGAAACTAAGGTAAAGCATGAAGAAACGAAGGCTTTTCTCTATCTCCCACATCTAACCTCCTTCCTGGAAAAAAAAAACATTCTTGATTCTTACAATCATGTCAATCAGTTGTGCAGTTCCATCAATATGAAAATACCTCCAAACCAAAACCTGTATTCTTATGCAAGCCAGCTCCATCAGGGAGAATATCTATATGTTTTTTTCTACATGAAATCTTTTGGTTATATTACTTGCGTGGCTTTAGTTGAAATGGAGTATAAACGTAAAGAATTATAGGAGCAATGGTGAGTACGTCCTATCCGCTCATCACTTGTCAGCACCCCACCTCCCACCCCCTTGATAATACTGACCAGGTCCAACTCTAACATCAGTCTGACGGTGGTTACCTCTGATCACTGCTTTGTGCTCAAGACCAAAAGGCAATGCCAAGTCTGTAATTAAATCATGATGAATATCTCTTTTTGGGTGAGACCACAGCTGACTAGAAACATGTCTCTTACCTATTTCAAGAGTTTTTACTGGGGACAGTTTGGTGATGATGTCCTCCTTCACACCTTGGAGCTGAAACACACACTCGTACCTCCACCAGTCTTCAGGTTTTACTGATGAAATATTCAGATCAACGCTCATCTGGAAGGTGTCATCATGGTTGGGAAGGATCTCTCCATGTTCCACATCTTCATGAAGCTCCTCTCCATCTTTCCTCCAGAACACAGCAGCTCTGTTTGGGTAGAAACCTGTGGCAAAGCATCTGACTGGAGAGGAGGGATACTTCTGGAGGAGAGACACTGACATGTTCCCTAAAAAAGACAGAGTTGAGGAACACAATGCACTATTTCAGTCAGGAAAGACCAAAATTAAATGAACAAGTACGAGAGAGAGCCATATACAGGAGAGAGAAGATGCGATGATGCGTATAGAGAACCCATGATGCAGGGTTTGCTGTATATGCTGAAAGACAACCATATACAGGAGAGATGCTGAAAGATGCAAAGGAAAAGAAAAATGCCAGACGCTGCGCGTTAGGCTGAATATGCTGCAGGGAACCAGCCATGAGCGGGAAGATTGAAAGCCTGGAAATTTAGAAAAGAATGAAAATGAGAGCCAGAGCATATTGAAACAACACCACCAGAGATATGCAGTTTGAATTTGAGCCTCCAGTATGAAGGCAGAGTCAGGATGAATAAAGGATTAGAATGCTGCATAAGACCAGCGACCCAATGCTGAAGAGAAGCTGGATAGCTGAAGTGCAGTTTCTCAAATCCAAGTATTAAGGTAATTGAACCCACCATCATCCGAGAATAAGAAAAAAAGAAAAGCAACTACAAGAGACAAGAAGATCACATGCTAGAGATGCATCATAATCCTACCTGTTTGATGTGTGTAGTTTTGTCTGTACTGCAAATACTTTTGAATCCAGAGAGGGCAGATGTGGGTGAAGAATCTTTTATTTTCTTCTAACCTAGCTTTGTCATTATCCCATCTGTATTTAGTCATAAGTGCCTTGGGTGTTGTAGCAGTCCATGTCAATGTTGGCAGATCAAATGCTAAGAAGTCTTCTCCATTGTAACCATACCGGTGAAACCCAACAGCTTCTCCAGTCTCATCATCCCACTCACAACCAGTTGTCATCTGTAAAATGTGTATACCTGAAAGAGACAGACGACAGAGAGGATCTTTTAACATTTACCCTCACATCAGCATGAATCTACCCTGCAGACAAATCTTTAATTTTAAATCTAAACCACTTGATGCATATTATTGTTTTTAATACATCTGATAATGGAGCAGCTAAAAGTTTGTGTTGGCATGTAAACAGTTCAGTCAGCAAGAATGAAACCAGCCAAATTTTAGCAGCATCCACTGCAGCATATTGAAACAGCAGTGAAAATGTTACATGGTGTGACAACCCTTCTGAAGAGGTTGACACTAAGTGAGACATTTTGGCCCAGGAAGCAGTTTTCCCTGTCCATTTGTGTGGACAAATAACAGTCTAGGGTCTATTAGTTTCAATCCAATCTCAAGAAAAGAAGAAAAGGCTGAGGAAGAGGCAAACAACCAGGGGGTCCTCACCATCCCATATTGTGGCTTACACCTGTGACATCTGTGGCCGAAACCTGCTACTCCTGAAATTGGCCTCTTTAGCCACAAAAGACGCTGTTTCAAAACCCAACTCCAAGGCACAAGAATTCTATAGTCTTACAAGACTGCAATGCCGATGATTAGTTTCAGCATTTCCAGGGGGCGCGACTGAGCCAATTCCTTAAAATCCTTCTGCAAACCTATATATTATCAAAAATTTCACCAGACTTGATCTACCTGCACATTTTCATCACTTTTCGTGCATATTCACATTCTTAAATTCAGAAATGATCTTAGGCCAAAAATGAATGTCAATTTGATGGAGGAGGCGTCACAGGGGTGTAAATATTGTGGTTTTAAAAAGCAGTGAGATTAGGCCTGTGTAAGTCTCCAGTAAACATATTATTTAATAAAGCTATATAAAACTACTTTAGGGTTAAAATGTTTGGTAATTAACTTTATAAGCTTAGTATGAGAACAAACATACCTCCAGTTTGGTTGAGGTGCTGCATGATCATGTCAATGTTTTCTCTAAAGAAGTGCTGACTGCCCAAACACTCCTGAATGTACCACTGGCGGTGCTCTGGATCGTCTTTAAACAGTTTTTTCACCCAGTCTTGTTTGGAGTCTGCCTCTGTCTTGCTGTCACAGTATCCACTGGGAACTCCATCCAGCACAGGCAAGCCAACAAACTCTGGAAAATCCGGGATGCCGTAAGTTGCAGTGGCGAGAAATTCCAGTGAGTGTTTCACTGTAACAAAAAAATGTTTCTTTGATCATTATATTTTACGAAAGTTATCCACATGGACAGTGTGAGCAGTGCAGGAATGATATAATTTTTAAGCCAACACTGAAACATCATACTGGTTCCTGTGGGATGTTTTTCTGTTTTGGATCATTATTATAAATTAACTCGAATACTGCTTAACTGGTTGGTGGTTCTGGCTCACGTGATTTATCTGAGTTTGGTGGTAATTCAAAAACACATGCAGGTCCAGAAAAAAAGTTAATTAAACCTTTTGTAGATTAGTTCTTCATAAAAGGGTAATTTTACTCATAAATTTACTTCTAGTGTAATTTGCCTAGAGCCTCTGCTGTTTGCTCAAGAAAACATTAAGGATACATATCACCTTCTTTTCTTTGCAAAAATCTTAGCTTGGAACTTTACATGACTTCTTAAGAGGTGGGAGGAAAAAGTTTTGACCTCATGTTGATCACATGACAGATGAAAATCAGGACCCACTGATTTAGGCCGACATTTTTGTTTTATGAAGTGCAAGTTGTGACTCAAAATGTGAAAGTAAAACTCACAGAGATCCACACAGCACAATATACATTTTTTGCCCAGAGATTTTAAAGGTCTCAAAATACAATTGGAAACCATAAATGCAATCTTACCTGCTGATGAAACATGACAACACATCAGCAACAGGAATAAAATCATCATGATTCTTCGAGAGATCTTGAACCCTGGATTTACATTTAGAAACCAAAGTCACTCTCTGAACAGTGCACAATGAGGGTGTGTTCATCAGTTTACTGTCTTACCTGTAATGTTTAACCAGGTGTTGGCAACTTCCACGGCCTCTGCTGCCTCTTGTGGTGTAAATGAAGAGGCCACCATAGTATCCCATAATATAAGCATGTCCATTGAGATTCAAGGTTGACCAGGTTAGATTTTGGAGGTCCAAATCATAAAGGATTTCTCAATAGCATTTTGAGGGATTTTCTTCAAACTTCAAGCAAACATGAGGTGGGGTTGCTCGTGCCCCAGAGCACTAGTATTGACCATTTGTATACACGTGAACAACACAAAGTCACTCAGGTCTGTGGACAGAGGAAGTACTGCAGCTGTTGGCAAACTTTAGTGCACCTAAGTGGACAATTACTGTGAACACGTTTGAGCCACTTCAGTAATAGAGAGTAATTCTCTCAGTCTAACACATGAGTTTGGTCACCTTAACAGCACTCACTAACAGAAAAACAAGCGTAGACGTCTGAAACTGCTTTTATGTGAGGAGGCAGTCTGACAGCATGATCACCTGATTACATGGAGGCTAGAAAAAGAGGAAACAAAAATGCTGCTTGATGAGATAAATTGGCATTTGACGTTTCTAGGGATTATAGCCATGATTTGTTTTGGACACACAGAGATACTTGAATGCACTGGAGTACACACAGCAAAACCATCTGCTGATGGAGAATCCGGGGGATTTGAATGATATATGGGAAATGTAAGACATGAGAAAGTCAATGTACCTGTTTATGCAGGTGTAATAGCTGAGCTTATGTTGTCTAATTGGCTGAAATACCAGTGTGACTTGGTGAAAACACTTCAGGATGTTTCAGGATCAGATGACACCAGCAACAGATGGGTCAACATACATAGCCTGCAGCTGTTGTCATACAAATCCTCCCTGCTTTCACATTTCCTCTTGAATGGGCCCAATTTTAAAACAAATTAAAATTTTTCCTTACAGTAATTTTTCAGCATTCAGTGATTGTTTATTGGAAAAAGAAACAGCCATGTTTGATTTGAAATATTCTCACTGGCAGTTGCTGGCATTAGCATTAGCCCACATAGTCTCTCTGTTGCAAATGATAATTTAATCTTCATGAACACACAGATATATAAAACTGATATTCAAAGCTTTCTAACAATATTTCACTGCACATAGGCACATAATTATGTAGGCAAAAGTTAATCACAGGCTATTTATATCTATGAAGCAAAGACATCCATCAGGTAACATGCTTAATGACATTGGTTTTGATGTCCAGCCAAAAATGTAACATGGTGTGATATCTCAAGCAAATGGTCACTATATGATTAACAATAATGGAAACTTGTAGCCTGTTCTGCTTTGCTGTTTCTACAACAGTTTCTCCATCTTGTGACCCCATCTGCAAAAGTTAGTCCTCTGTGAACTCTGGTTCATACAGATGGAGTTGTTTGGTCATGGATTTCCTGTTAATGCATATAGCTGATATGGATTTCTGTAAAACTCTGCATGCTTGTCTTCTTGCACTGAGAGATGACCTGATACGATTTTGGATGTCATGGGTCAAAAGTTATCTAGCATCATGGTCATCATTTGCTTGTGAATACGATATTCAAAACAACTTTAACATTACAAACATAACTTGATCTCCATTTATAGTTTACCAAGTAGTTACTTGATTGTTTAAATAACTAAAACAAATTATGTCCAAACTTACACTGCATAAATGGATGCATTTGTTTAATGGAAGGGAAACAAAACATATTTACAATAAACTCATCATTTCCCTCCAGAAAACTTAAACAAGTTGGCCTGTGGAGAAAGTAAAGATGATGTTGATGGGTCATGGACACCATGTTAAATGACCTTTGGATTGGTTACTATTGTAGCCTGGTGCGCTTTGTTTGTGCTGGAAAATATGTGTGGCTTAAAGATCAAGAAGAGAGTGAAACTAAAAATATGAGGAATTAATAAAGGACACCATCAGCAGGTATATGTAGTTTTGGAGCAAATCAAACATGAAGAGAGGTTTTAGAAAATGAAATACTTTTATGAGAGAGCAGCTCAGGACTTGACAATGACCAAGATGACGTATCATCACACACAAAAAGGATCTGAGATTGTCTTCACTTGTCTTTAATCAAAAATCTCTTTACAAAAATCATTCACATTGTAAAAAAGGAAAAACCTGTTATGTATGGTTAAAAAATCACATTTTAACATACTGATAGATAAAGCAGATTATATGGTAAACAGAGATTGTGTACAAAATACATTAGCTTAAAAAGTTAGTGCTATTTGTTGTCGCCTTAGCTTATTTCACCCCCTGAAATCAGATTCATTTCTTTTTTGATTAACTGATGCACAGACAGATAGATAAACAAATTTTTGTTATTGCACATCAAATTTTATTAAAATACTACATAGAGTCACTTGCATATCCACAAAGTTTCCTAAGGGAAAAGTATCTTCATAAAAACATTCTCCTTGGTGCTAATGTAACAAATCCCTTCAAAACAAGTTTACCAGTGTTACTTTCAGGTAAAACCTCTTATCTCCAAAACTGCTTCTTGTCCGGAAATGAAAAAAATCTCCACTAATGCATCAGTATTGTATGGCCCTTATACCAAATCATTTTTTGAACTTTAATTTGGTTTCAAGTTTATAAATCCACTCACCAACATGGAAGGTGACCAAAAGCACTGTTTTATGAAAACTAAAAGAAAATCAAAAGGATGAAGATAGGAGGTTTCTCCCTAATGGTGCCATTATGTGGTTGTATCAGCCTCCTCCTCTGGTATTCCCTGTCCCTCTGTGAAGATGAGCATCAAACTATGAATACTATTTCATTTGCACAGGGATGACATTTGGACTTAGTTGACTTGATTTGAGTTACATGCAACAGGCTGGAACTCTGAAAGAAATGAGAAATCACAAAGTTAGAAACATCAACATTCTTCAAGATTTTTTTAGAATTGAGTTTTTTTGTTGACTACATTTTGTCTTTAAATTTTTAAACCTTGAAGCTCAATTTCTCAAAACTGCCCCAACTACAGTTTAAACATGATTTCAAGAGGGTGATTTACAAGAAGGGGAATAAAAAGGGGAGTGTAGCTTCATAGTATTAACTGTTATTTTTGTAAGTTACTTTTAATCATTACTCTTTGAAAAAGTTCACCTATTTTTTACATGATATCAGAATAAACTTTTTTAATAACTTTTAATCAATGGTGAACAATTTTACAACTTAAGTGCTCAAGTAAAGATAAAAGATCTTTCTGCTCAGTTTTTCTCCATTCAAAGTGAAAGTTATTAACTGAGTTTTGACATCAGTATTGGAGAACTTGCTTTTAAAAGTCTTTAAAGATTCATAGAACTTCAACAAAAGAAGGTCTGGGGCCTTTTGAACTTATCACTTCTGCTGATTAGCACACAACATATTAGCTGTGTGAAAGTACCGATACAGCACAATATATTGAGATATTTTCTGCAGAAATACCGTACCAAAATTTCAGTACAGTATCGTAGATTTTTTAAGATAATTATTTGATATTCTGATTATTTGTTTAGTAAATTGGTTAGGCTTCCAACTGCTAATTGGCTGTAGACATTCAGCCATTCTAGCCTCCCTCTCTGCTACAGTTATCTTTATGATTTCTGTTACTGGGATGTGGCACATCACACCGACTAAAAACTATATCTCCTATGAATATTGTATTTTGACATCTTAGTACTATATGTATTGAAAAAAAATATATAAAAAAATTAAGAAGTTTTGCCCCGTTTAAAGTATTTACTACACTGCTTGGAGTAAAAAAAGGTTACCACCAAATAAAAGGTCACACACTCTATATGTTGGACCACCTTTAGATTTGATTACAGCACACATTTATAGTGGCATTGTTCCAATAAGCTTCTGCAATGTCACAAAATCTGTCACAGATCACAGCACTGCCCCCACAGGCTTGGACAGTAGGCACTAGGCATGATGGGTGCATCACTTCGCCTGCCTCTCTTCTTACCCTGATGCTCCCATCACTCTGGAACAGGGTCAGTCTGGACTCATCAGACCACATGACCTTCTTCCAGTCCTCCACAGTCCAATCTTTATGCTCCCTAGCAAACTGAAGCCTTTTTTCTGGTTAGCCTTACTGATTAGTGGTTCTCTTAAGGCTACACAGCTGTTCAGTCCCAGTCCCTTGAGTTCCCTTCACATTGTGTGTGTGGAAATGCTCTTACTTTCCACCATTAAACATACCCTTGTGTTCTACTGTTGTTTTTCTCCAGTTTGATTTGGCCAAATGTGTAAGTGATCGGCAATCACAATCATTCACAATTTCTTCCGTTCCAGTTTTTAAAAATGCATTGGACAGTTCTTACCCAAATTTTAGTAGTGTCTGCAATCTTTTCTTCTTTTCTCTGCTTGATGCATGCCAGTGGTTTGACCCTTCTTAAAAAGACTAACATCTTCTTCATGACCACAGGATGTGTCTTTCGACATGCTTGGTTTAAAAAATAAGACGCTACTCCTTCAACAGGAGGCTCATACCTATTTGCTTAGTTAAATCCAGGTGGCAATCTTTTTTTGGACAGGCAGTGTATATCATGATATGTTGTATTCATTGTCAGTCATGTATCCCAGTACAAACTCTAAAACTCTGGGGCTGAAAATGGAGGCCCATGTGAAAGTGCCAAATCCTGCAGCATCCAGAGTGTCCACTTGAGGCTGGCTGCAGAAACCTGACACCTTAACAATTGTTTGCGGGTGCCTGATGGTTTACATAGCCTGAATGCACATCTTTATAGGTAGTTAAAATGGCTTGAACTATAACTCATCTTTGTGCTCTCACTTTGAGGGGGCTAAATCTTTTTACATCACAACCAACTTTTCTTTTATCAATGATTTTTTCGAGGTTTTCCAGTTTTGGAAAAGCGATGTTGCTAGCGGTCAAACAGTCTTAGGTCCTGCTTCAACACAGCTTTTCTGTCTGTGAGTAGATGAAGCTAAAGTTTGGTTGAGATAACACATGCTGTAGGGCAGCGTCAATTAGAGGAGAACAACATTTTTCTAAATGCTCCTGTGACTTGGTTTTGTCCAGTATTTTATTAACAGTCTATGATTCTTGTCAAAACACACCCCTACAGCAAGAATGAAAAGAAATCAGCCCCTTTGACATCTCTCTTTGCTCTTATTTTATTTCTGTCATACTCTGTAAACTATCTTAAGACCAATTCATGTAATTATAACACAAATCTTGTTATATTTTCTGGTGCCAATACCAATCCTGGTCATCTCTGAATGAAACCGGCAGATATCTGTCATACTTAACGAAGCCTTGATGAAGTTTGTGTATTATTACAGGGTGAAAATTTAAAAGAATGCAAATTATATTTCAAGAATCTGAAACATGAGAATAAGATGTGACTGTAGCAAGAACATTTATCAATATAGTATGTTTGACAGCCCTCGCCTTGGTGTATGGTGCATAGACCTGGCTAACATATACCATATACCATCTCTCTCTAGAGTTCCCTGAGTGAGCTGCAGTGATTGGGATCGCCTGGTGTCTGCTGGCTATAAAAGCCCAACCCCTCTGCTGCTCGTTCTCTCTCTCATTCTACCGGGACTCGCCTCAGCCATCAAATGCATCCTTTGTCTTAGTTTTTTCTGCTTGACAACACCCCACAGTTCATTATGAAACACACCCACATTTAAATCACTGATTTAACTGACTGAACACACTCCATTTCAGCAGTTTAATAGCTTCTGTTGTTTAATTTTTTTTGACAAAAATAAACATAATTTAGTGCAAATCTACCTATTTTTACCATATTTGTCATGGTCCTGAGCCAGGCTATAAAATATGTGGAATGGAAAGTACAATATTTGCTTTGTTCCACTAAAAACTAAAACTAAAGTAAAGTACTGATTCAACAAGCAACCAAGTAACCGTCACACTGGTTTGTAGCCATACTATTTCTTTTAGTTTCAGTAGATTACATTGCTAATTAATAAAAAAGTATTTTTTAAAATTATTTGTAACATATCACTACACAAACAAGGTACTGCCCAGCACTACAGATGAATTTTTTTGGAAGGACAAAAATACAAACACAATATAGGAAACTGACAGAATAAGTTTAAAATCAGAAGATTTTTAGAAGAACATGTATCTCACTGTTGGTGTTTCTTCTCCAGATGAAGATTCCAGTGATGCAGACTAACAGGAGCAGCAGTCCTGCAACAAGTCCAGCAACTGGAGATGCAGAGGGGGGCTCTGAAATCACAACAAAATGTTGACTTAAGAAAATTGGAGAAACTCTTACCTGGAATTAGCTTTAATGTCCAGGTATGTGAACACAGACAAGGTTTCACGTCAAACTTTGCTATTATTTGAACAATCACTTAAGACTAAATATCTGAAAAATACAAAGAAAACAGGTCTGTCAGGACTCACATAAGCACAAACACACAAAGTCAGTGTAGAAGGCAGAGCAGTGATTCAGAATGTAAAGTGTTAAATAGACATGATGCTACGCCATGTGACAGATATCAGTCTTACCGTAGTTACTTCTGATCACTGCTTTGTCCAGTTTGGTGATGATGTCCTCCTTCACCCCCTGGAGCTGAAATACACACTCATACCATCCCCAGTCTTCAGGCTTTACTGCAGAGATGTTCAGGTAAACACTCATCTGAAAGGTCCCATCATGGTTGGGAAGGATCTCTCCATGTTCCACGTCTTCATGAAGCTCCTCTCCATCTTTCCTCCAGAACATTGCAGCTCTGTTTGGGTAGAAACCTGTGGCGAAGCAGCTGACTGGAGAGGAGGGAGACTTCTGGAGGAGATACACTGGCATATTCCCTAAAAAAGTAAAGAGAGTTTAGGAATCTGGAACACAACAAAACATGTTTCCTATGTTGTTATGTACTCCTCTGCATCATTTTAAAAACTATAAAACAGAAATGTCCCGATACTGTTAAAAAACACTGGATCAGGGCCAATATCAGTGTTTTTAAATTGATTGAAGATCGAAGTTTACACTGATCATCACACTACAATTGTTTCTTCTGAAGCAGATGAGAGAAGGGGCCTGACTTCCCCGTCAGGCATCCCTCTGATGAGGCTCTAAGTGGCAAAAATCCATCTGTTCAGGGTTTAACAGTACCTTTAAGTCACTTTATGTTATGGTCTCAACTTACTAGTGCTTACTCCTTGGCAGGAGAAAATAAGCAGAAACTATATAGTGCCAGCTATAATGGTTTAATATAATTTCTACTCAGGAAGTCAGACAATCTTTAGGTACCCAGACTTAACCTGCTCGAAACTGGAACATGTTTCAGTGGGATGAGACATAATTCTCAAGTTGAAGTTCTGAGGCAAACTGACGCACCATTATCCAAGGACTAAACTAGAGAAGCACTCGGAGAGCGCAGACCTCCGCCAGCACTACAGTTCTCAGTCATATCTTGATTTTCACCATAAATATTAGTCCTACTTTTATTTTATCTCAATATTTAGATTCCTTGACCATGAAAACATACTATTAGCAACTGGATTCATCATGATATCTATCTTAGTTCAAAGTAGTTATTCATGTAGATCACAGTTTTCGTCATGGTGGATCCAGACGCTGATCTGGATCAACACCAAAATTGAATCACTTCTTCCTTTTCCCATGCTGAACATTTCCTGAAAATTTCATCAAAATCCATCCATTACTTTTTGAGTTATTTTGTGCACAGACAGACAGACAGACAAACAAACTCTCCCGAAAACATAACTTCCTTGGCGGAGGTAAAAAAAAAAAAAAAAAAAAAAAAAACCTACAACATCAAACAAGAAGACCACATGCTGGGGATGGAATTTGCTCCTGTGGGACTAATAAAGGTATATCTTCTCTTATGCATCATAATCCTACCTGTTGGCTGTGTGAAGTTCCTTCTGTACTGCAGATACTTTTGAATCAAGAGAGGGCAGATGTGGGTCAAGCCTATTTTATCTTCTTGTAGCCTAGCTTTGTCATTGTCCCATCTGTATTTAGTCATAAGTGCCATGGATGTTTGAGCAGTCCACGTCAGAGTCTGCAGATCCAGTGCTAAGAAGTCCTCTCCATCGAAGCCATACTGGCTAAACCCAACAGTTTCTCCAGTCTCATCATCCCACTCACAACCATTTCTGTGCTGTAAAATGTGTATACCTGAAAAAGACAGAGGACAGGGAAGAGAAATGCATTGAGAAAGACCCCTACATTATGTTTTGAGGATCTTTTAACATTTACCCTCACATCGGCAGTAATCTACCCTACAGACCAATCTTTGATTTCAAATCAAAGTCACTTCATGTGCATATTTTTTTCCAACACATTCAAGATATCTGAGCAGCTAAAAGTTTGTGTTGGCATGTAAACAGTCCAGTCAGCAAGAATAAAACCAAAGTTTAGCAGCATCCACTGCAGCACATGGAAACAGCAGTGAATATGTCACATGGTGTGACATCCCTCTGAGGAGAGGTTGACACAGAGTGAGACGTTTTGGGCCCAAGAAGCAGTTTTCACTGTCTGATACTACCTCTAGAAACGGAGCAAATGGGGTCAACTTGTTCCTCCCGTTCTGTCTCTGTAACATTCAAATTAGACAAATACATTAACCTGCCTTGAAAAAGGAGCTTGTGGCATTGTCCATAGCCACGGTGTTTTATCCTTTCACCAGTAGGAGGCACTTTATGATTTATGCAGCTTTTTCTCCACAGGTATATCCAGGCCTGGGTCTAGTCTGGACAAAAAGTCTGGTACTAGGGATGTAACAGTACAAGTATCTGTGCCGAACCACTCGAAATGGACGTTCGGTTCAGTACAGTGCTGTATTTCAACGAGTACAGTAAGTTTACGTTAGCCACTACACATGGCTCTTTAATATTCATGGGGGCGTGGTTAGGGGAGACTTTTTAATATTCATGAGGAAAGTGGTCTGTGATTTGTGCTCTTGCGATCATGTACATATCATGTGAACGTGACGTCTCACGGCGAGCCAGTCAGAAGACGAATATCAAAGAGCTTTCGTAACCACAAAAGCTCGTGTCCGAATTGTGCATCATGGCAACTGCTAGCGACCAACCGGAGCTTGGAGACCCTCCCCTGTCCCTGAAATCTCCTGTTTGGGAACACTTTGGCTTCCTGGTGAGATATTGCAAAGGATGACAGCATGTCAAACATGCTAACTCACCTGAAACGGCACCATTTAAGTGTAAAGATTCGCATGGTAAGGAAAAAAAGCACTGTAGTGCAAATTCAACTGCCGTCTGCATTCAAGCAGCCTCTCCTGGACAGTTTAGATCAGGCCAAAGTGATAACAGCATCCATCAGCGTTTTTATAGCATAGGATCTAAGACCGTATTCAGCTGTGGAAAATGCTGGTTTTAAACACATGCTAAAGGTGATTGAGCCGCGGTATAAAGTACCCAGTCGTCCACATTTAAGCCAGGAATTTAAAAAGCAACTCATTATTTTTAATTTCATATATTTGTTTTTTATTCATTTTATTTAACTCATTAGTATTACCAAGCAGCATATATTTTGGTTATCAGTTTGTATAATTACAAATTTCTGGTTTAATAAATGTTCTAAACAAGCAAATGGTTTTGTGTTGTTCCCATACTGTACCGAAAATGTACTGAATTTTGACCCGAAAACAGAGGTACATACCGAACCATCATTTTTGTGTACTGTTACACCCCTATCTGGGACAGCTATGATCAAGCACAGCTAAGAAAAACATACAATTCCTGATTGCTGACATTATTCAACATTCTGATTTTTATAAATTAAACCTTTGGAGATAAGTCCAAGTCTGGGATATCCAATGATTCTCAAGGTCTCAGCTAGATGTTCACCAGATTTGAAGTTGATTGGACCAAAGTCCTTGCATCAGTGAGTCCTAGAGAACCTCTGGAAATGTCACCATGACACTAAGTGGCTGTTTTCAAGTCTCAGAGTGCTGGACATGTGCATCAAGTTTCTGATTTTTCTTCAGAATCTCTGGAGGGACTTTTAGTTTCAACATTTCAAAGGGGCGCTACTGAGCCAATTCCTTAAAATGATTCTGGAAACCAATAAATTATCAATTATTTCACCACCAGGCATGATCTATCTGCAGAGTTTAGTGACTTTTCATGCATATCCACATTCTCAAATTTATAATTGATCTTAGGTCAAAAATGAAAAATCACAATGTGATGGGGGAGGCATCACAGGGGAGTAAATATTATGGCTTGAAGAAGCAGTGAGAATGAGGCTTATATGAGTCTCCAGTAAAAATAAAATCAAATTAATGTGTAGAGCTGAACAACACTATTGCAGGAACAAAATGTTTGGTGATTCACATTAAAAGCTCATTAGAGCACAAGCATACAGTACCTCTAGTTTTGTTGAGGCGTTGCATGATCATGTTCATGTTTTCCTTTAAAAAGTGTTGACTCCTCAAACACCTCAGAGTGTACCACTGCCGCTGGTCTGGATTGTCTTTAAGCAGTTTTTTCACCCAGTCATGTTTGGAGTCTGCTTTTGTCTTGCTGTCACAGTGCCCATAGGGAACTCCATCCAGCATGCCCAAGCCCACAAACTCTGGAAGATTCGGGATGCCATAAGATGCTGTGTTGAAAAGTTCCAGGGAGTGTTTCACTGTAAGACAAAGATGTTTTTTCTTAACATGCTTTATCCAAGTTACCCATGTTCCAATGCATCCATTGATTTACAATTGTTCCACATTCTGAACACTTTGTTAAAATAGAGCAGTGCAGGGATGATTTATTTTTGTAAACAAACATGGATATTAGCATTGCGCTGGTTCCTGTAGGATGTTTTCCTGTATTTTGGATCTTTGCTGATAATAATGTTTGTACAGAACAAAACAAATGTTAAACGTGCATGTGTGTGTCTTTGTTAGAACTTCAACAATGTAACCTACTTTTTATGATATTTTAAGCATAAATGACAGTGAAAAGCTATTAGTAAGATTTTATTGAACTACATGGCAGTTCAGCTTGTGAGCAACAAAAATATTGAGAGTATTCTTTTGATCAATTGACCTGAACAAGTTAGCCTTGATAGCTGTGGCAATAATGTATGAATAATTGATTATTAATAAAACACTGAAACACTTCCCATCCATTTTTGTCATTCTTGTTAAGCAGAAGTAACGAGAAGTAGTGGTGGGTCAATCAGTGAGAGCTTGCATTAGGTTAGGCATACCTGCCACTATGATAACTGAGCAAGTCGAAGAGCACTCGCATTTCTCAGGTTTGACAAAGAACTTATTCTCCAATGCTGAAGCACTAACAGACATGCTGAACAGGTTTCTGAAGGGATCAGGAGATTAGGATGTCATATGGGTGGGTGAACACAAACCTATTCAGCATGTCCCATAAGATGTCATTAATCATCGATTGGAAAACAGCAGGAGTGGTAGTGAGTGAAAAGGGCATGACCAGGTACTCAAAGTGGCCTAAAGGTGTGTTAACCCCTTAAAGCCTGTTGTATCATTTTGATACAAGTTTGATGATAGGTCTATCTAATCAATATGATAAACAAATTATTAAAAATAAATCTGAAAACAATCAGATAAATGACACAAAAAAAATGTGTACACCTTGTGTATTAAATGAGATTCAAAGTATGTATGTTACATTTTTTTAAATTTAGATTTCTTTGGCTTTCAGTAGAAAGTTAAATATATATTTCAGCTTCAAAAATATTTAAATTTCCAGGCTATAATTTGTTTGTCAGGCTTTCAAGGGTTAAACACAGTCTTCCACTCATCTGTAAATATTAAAGATCTTGTTAAAAACAGCTATTTTACAACTCTGGTCATTTCTCAGGACTTTGTGAATGTGGTCACCATCTCTGTGATGTGAAAAGGCCCATTGAGTGATGATCTGACTTTTGCAGTGATACATAACAGATGCATCCAGGAAAAAGTTGCAAACTTTTGTAGTTTAGTTTTCAAGAAATGGTCATTTTAGGAATATATTTGCCCCCCTCTGATGTTTATGTTTGCACACCAAAATTCTTTGGAGAATAAATTTTCAAATTCTTTTCTTTCATAAAAATCTTAACTTGGAACTTTACATGACTTCTTAAGTGGTGGGTGGAAAAAGTTTTGACCTCAAAGGAGGGACCTGACAGACAAAATCAAAACCCACAATTTTAGACTGAAATTTTATGTTAAAATGTGCATATGCGATTTAAAGCGTAAAAGTGACACTCAGTTTTACTCAGTTCTACGCAGCACAAAACACCATTTTAACCCAGAGATTTTAAAGGCCACAGAATAAAATGAAAACCTGAAAATGTCATCTTACCTGCAGATGAAACATGACAACACATCAGCAACATGAACAAAGTCCTCATGATTCTTTGTTAGGAGGTCTTGAACCGAGGGTCTACATTCAGAAACTACAGTCACGCTCTGAACAGTGCACAATGACGGGTGTGACCACAGGCATAATTCCTGATGTGAAATGTTAAAATAGAAAGTTCACACCTTACAGCCTCTGCTGCCCCCATGTGGTTTAAATGAACTATGCCACCATAATATCTCATGAATAAACAAGATGAAAAAAAGGCCACATGGTTATCATTTTAGCAGAAATTGCGTTTACTTGAAAGACTTCAAGAGTTTTTCATTAAACTTTGAGCACATATCCTCTGAGATTCAAGGATGATCTGGTTAGATTTTTGAGGCCAAGGTCATGGAGGTCACTCTTTGCTTGCAAGTAGATTAATCAAAAGCATTTAAAGGGACTTCCTTCAAACTATCAACATTTGTCACTTGGAAAGACAGCCAGGTGTGGACTCTTAGACAAACATGAGGTGGGATTGCTCCAGGCCTATGGCCCTAGTATTGACCATTTGTAAACACATGATCAACATGAAATCACTCAGGATGGAGAAAAGTACTGAAGTTGTCAATAACTTAAATGCATTTCAGCTAATAATCAGTGTAAATTTGCATTTTTGAGCGCATTAAGTGACAGAGAGTAAGGGTGAATTTCAATTCCTCCCTTAACCCTCATTCTCAACCCTTATTCTCAACCCTCAATCTCAGTGACACTCAAAACCAAGTGTTAAGAGCTATTTCGTGAGTCACAAATGGGACATCCCTTAAATGCAGTTACGTCTTCAGACTGTGGGGGCAGCACTCTGCCCAAGCTGCATTCAGTCTGCCAATTTAAAAAAATAAAGAAGAAGCCATTTCTGTCATCCATAGTCCATTTCCGCCGACTCCAACAACAATGACGAAATGTTCCATCCATCTCCACTACTGTAACTTTAGGTTATGAATGAGGCTGTGCACTGAAACCGGGACCGCCAGTCCGGCTGGCAAACATCGTCAAATAAAATGAATGTTATGCAACAATGAGGTCAAGAATCCATGAAGAGGGCGTAAATGAGATGATACAATGGTTTTTGCAATATATTTCTATTTCATATTGACGAAAATACTTACATTTGTAGCTCGTTTTTTTCACCGCTTTGGATGCCATCTTGGTTGTGGTGAAGCTGGTGAAAATACGCAATGCATTCTGGGTAGCCCTTACTCCCAAGGGTGGTGCCAGAAAATCTCAGTTTGAGGGGCCGTACAGCCCTCAAACTTGTCCCTCAACTTAACATTCTGAGAATCGGGACAGCACTGGCACTTCGCGGGATCGCACATTTTTGAGATTGAGGGTTAAGATTGAGGGTTAAGGGTGGAATTGGAATTCACCCTAAATGTCACTGAGTCTGTCACGTGAGCTAGGTCACCTTAACAACACTCAGAAACAGAAAATCAAGAGTAGACGGACCTGAATTAGTTTCCTTTCTGTTCACAGGCAGTCTGGCAATGTGATCAGGACGATGGCGGCTTCAAAAAGGAGAAAACAAAACCACTGCCTGATGAGACAAATTGACATTTAATTTTTCTATATTTAAAATGATCATTTATCTTACTTCATCTCAAACCAGGTTGACCTGTTAAGAATGTAAAGATGATGCCCATTTGGTCTTGGACCCCCAGTAAATAGATTCTCTTTGGATTTTTTACAATTGTACTGGAAAAAATATGTGAATTATAAATTACCAAGAAGAAAAACTTGAGGAAAACAAAGAAGGAAACCATCAGTATGAAAATGTCTTTTTAGTGCAAAGAGAGCTGGTGTTACAAAATGAAATAATTTCATGAGAGTCAAGTCAAGTCATATTTATTTATAGAGCATGTTCAAAAAGACAGCAGTCGATCAAGTGCTGTACTCAAAATATGTAGAAATAAATGAACACATAGATAACAATAAAAACAGTAAGAATCAAACAACATTGTAATAAAACTGTAAAAGTATAAAAATTAAAGTGTCTGTGATTTGTTTGAGTTCTTTTATGAAGCCTCCTCCTCTGGTATTTCCTGTCCCCCTGTGAAGACAAGCAGCAAACAATAAATAATGTTATACAAATACAGGGATGACATTTGGACTTTTTTTTTTTTACTGGATTGGACTTACCTGCAACAGGCTGGAACTCTGAAAGAAATGAGACATGACAAAGATAGAGACATTTTCAAAGTTTATTCCTGTAGCAAGGACCATACTACATCACAATGACTATAACCTGTTTCTCCTATGAATACAATACTGTGACTCAGTGTTCTGCTCAGTTTTAAGTACCGAAATGTATCATGATATGTTATATCCTCACTCATGTGTCTTATTACATGGTCTTGCCAAACGACAACCCCTGGGGCTCTAAATAAAGGCCCTGCAGTACCAGAGTGTCAACTTGAGGCTGTCTGCAGAAACCTGACACCTTTAACGACTGTATTTTTGGGAACATTGATTTTCACAGCCCAAATACACATCTTTTCAGCCTGGTTAAAAAATGGCTTCAGTCCTAACTAGAACACATCTATGTGCTCTCATTTTGAGGGGGGCTAAGTCTTTTTATATCACAAATGTGGCATTGCTATTGGTCAGACAGTCTTAAGCCCTGCTTTAACACGACCTTTCTGTTTGTGAGTAGATGGAGCTAAAGTTTGGTTCAGCATGTGCAGTATGGCAGCATCCATTAGAGGACATCAACATTTTTCCAAATGCTCCTGTCACAGGACTTTTTCCAATATTTTATTAACAATCAATGATTCTTGCTAACACGCACCCCTACAACAAATTATGGAACACATGAAAAGAAACCAGCCCCTTTGACATCTCAGTTAGCTCTTATTTAACTTCTATTAAAGACTCCATATCTTAAAACCTGTTTATGTGATTATAACACAAGTCTTATTTATATTTTACACTGTCAATACAATTCAGATCATCTCTGAGTGAGACTGGCTGATGTCAGTCATACTTAGCAAAGTCTTGATGAAGCATCTGTGTGTTAAACATTCAACAGGTTAAAGCAAACTTTAACAGATGACATTGTCGTCTACATCCTTTGTAGGCTAAAGTTTAGAGATAATTCTTTGAGTTGTTACAAGCAGGGCTCACTGAACATCCAACATGCTACAATGATTTTTAATCTTGTTGCTGTGTGTATGTGTAATGGTCATGAGGACAGCAAGCAACTGAGTAACTAATTGTTACTTTGATTTGAAGCTATACTATTTATTCTCTTTTTGGTCCCTTACATTCCTCATTAATAAAAAAGTTATTTATTATTACTGTAACATATCACTGCATGAACAAAGTACTGCCTTACTCAGATGGATGTTTTTGGAAGGACCTAAAATACAAACACAATCTAGAAAACTTTGACAGAATTTAGTTTAAAATCAGAGGATCTTTAGAACATGTATCTCACTGTTGATGTTTCTTCTCCAGATGAAGATTCCAGTGATGCAGACTATCAGGAGCAGCAGTCCTGCAACAAGTCCACAAACCAGAGCAACCGGAGATGCAGAGGGAGAATCTGAAATCAGAACGAAGTGTTGAGTTACTTGGGAACATGAGAAACTTTTACTTTGAATCAGCTTCAATTTCCAGGTATGTGAACACAGACAAGGATTTAACTGCAGTGAACTTTGCTGTCATTGAAAAAATACTTAAGAAGCTACAAGTATATATGAAAATAGGAAATTAAAACAGGCTGTCAGGACTCACATACGAACAAACGCATAAATTCAGTGTAGAAATCAGAACAGTGATTCAGAGTGTAAAGGATTAAATGGCATTGGCATGGTTAAAGTTAAAGATTCTTCACAGACAGATTTGAGTGAGTCTACACTGAGTGTAAACTTGCATACATAAACCTGAGGTGTGATCTGTGCATATCCTACTGCCATCTTTAAATCATGTTCAGTTTGATAAATGCTAATCTAATGGCAATGAAAATACACCAGTTTATGGTCGTACACATGATTGATAAATGAGAGCCACACACTCTAGCTTTCTGTCAGTCTAGAAAAAGGCAAAGAGGAGCAGTTATGGCAGATTTTCAGCCTCCTGTTCAACCACAATGACTCACACATCTTTCTAAACAAACAAAAAAAAACAAAAGCACTCATGATGCCAGCGAACGCAAGGATGAACAAGTTTTTCCACTCTCAGTTCCCGTCACTGATGGTTTATATTTTCTGTGAAAGTTATCCATCAGTGTGAGCCAACACATTCACACCCTTCATACCCATTTACTCACACTCCTTCTGCCCCATCAGTGAGAGTAACTTTGGTTTAAGTGTCCTGCCTGAGGAGGCATCGCTATGTGTCAGAGATGGCTGGGCTTGAACCTGCAACCTGACAAAATGCTCAAACAGACTGAGACACCAACACCAGTGTTTTGTCTTTCAGAATGATAACTGAAAAAGTTCTGAACTGATTATGATGAAGTTTACAGGGAATGTTGGTCATAGCATAATCAGGACACAATCAGAAGTCAAAAGATTTGGTGATGATTTAAATCCTGATGTGGATTCAGGGACTTTTTCAGATTATTTGTTTACACTGCATGACAGGTCGGTTTTTCCACATTGTTGCAAATGACTCATCAGACAATGTGAGAAATGTCATGGTGGATGCTCTCAAAGCTTCTGGTTAACATATTTGGCACAGATGTAAATTCCTCCTGCAGGTTGTCAGTGGATGTGTACTGTTGCTCCAGTGTGTGCTCAGACACAAGCAGATTTGTATCTGAATGTACAAATAGAACCTTAATCAGAGTCGATGCTCTACATAAACAGGGCCTTGTTCGCACCAGAGATCACTTAGTGAAGACCAAAAGGCAATGCCAAGTTTGTAATTAAATCATGATAGATACTTCTGTGTAAGCGATACCACAGCTGACCAGAAACATGTCTCTTTTTTCTGAGCACCATGTCTGGTGACAGCGTTTAAAAGACAAATGCCTAGTTTTTTTTATTCTAGCAGTGATAGCTGTGAGAAAAAAGAAAAAAAAAAGAAATTCACTGCCATCAGTGACCATCACCAGCCCTCCCTGTGGGCTACACCATCAAATCCAACTTTATTTAACCCCTGATGTGAGCTGAGGGAAGGGCTGTGTTACACCGCAGTGTGAAAGAAGGGGAAATAGTGACAGAAATGACAAGACAAGACAAAGGGGGAAGAGGACAAACATAAATATCTTAAATATTCATTTAAGATTGTAGTCCAGGTGCTGTGCATATCTTGGTCAGTACAGGAGGTAGAGGGTGTAAGGAGCCAGGGACACCAGAGATGTGGGGTCTTGATAGTCAGGGGTGGCTTACAGGGACAAGAAAAGGAGGGAGCATGTCTCACAGGAGGTGAGAAAATGTGGGAAAATGCCCAGCTCAGCATGTTCTGCAAAACAAATAACTCCTTTAGAGTAAGTCTCGACAGGAGCTCAAATATTTGAACACGCATGCAAGTGGGGTGATCACCGAATACCCAAGTAGTTGCCCATGCCCAGGGAAACCACGGCCATGGGCATCCCCAGAGCACCAGAGAGCCTGGGACCCACCACCCGGACCCCCGAATCCACAGGACCCACGAGCAGTCCCAGGCCCAAGGGGGCACCAGCACGCTCCCCCAATGGCACCAAGGGCAACTCCAGGGGTCCAGGACAGGGGCCCCCCACCGGCGCTACCCGCCCCCACTAACCACCTGCCCACCCAGGCCCGCGCCACCCCGACCCCCCGCACCCAACCACCCCCCCCACCTCCCACAGGAGGCAGGGGGCCCCCAGCCCCCCCGTGAGCCCATTCACCCAGGACCAGGCCCTCCCCAGGGGAAGGCGGACCAGCCGCAGCGAGGCCAGGTGGGGCGGTATGCGGGCATGCGGAGGTGAGGTCTTGGTTAAGCCCCGCCCACCAGAAGAGCCAGGACCAAGAGAAGCGCCGGGGACCGCCCGCCTGACTGACCAAGGGGGGTCCATTTGCCACCCGGACAGAGCAGCAACCCTTAGGGAGCTCCCATGCCAAGGTCCCCAGCGAGCAACAGGCCCATAGGTCCCCACCATAGGCCACCGAGAGGCATGAGACCCCGCGGGGCCCATCCTTCTCCAGGGCACTGCCCCAAGCTTCCGCCTGCAGGCACCAGAGCTCAGCCTCACCCGAAGGCCATCGGCAGCCTCCCGCTTGATGGATATGGGATCTCTGACACAAAGTCTCAACCATAAAGAGCTGGGCCCCATCCGCCATACCAACGCCAAACTGGTGTACAAACCCTTTGACTCCCCCTACTATTCTGTATCCCTGATCCCAGACAGGGATACATTATCCCTCCACCGTGAATACATGCCACTCTAAGTGTAATGTTGTGCATTAAAACTGGGGAAGAGACAGATCGAGGAGGGGCCCTCCGACCCCTCCTCTCTCTGCTCCTAGTGAGTGGATGTCGTGGTGCAATAAAAACAGAAGGGAGGCAAGGCAGGCGAGAGGCGGGGGAAGAGGGGCCACAACCTAAAGCAGATTGCAGCTCGGAGATTGTGTATGTAATGCAATTAAAATTGGAGGACAAGAGAGGCAAGGGGGGCGAGGTCGTAGCTCCCGCGCCACCCCCGACTCCAAGAACCCTAAATGTTGTGTATGTGCCCAAAGGTGAAAGTTCAGTTGTGCCCAAAAGTTTACACCCCCCAGCAGAATTTCTGATTATTTGGCCTTTTCTCAGAAAATATGAATGATAACACAAAAACCTTTCTGTCACTCATGGTTAGTGGTTGGGTAAAGACATTTATTGAAAAAAAGATTAGTTTACTCTTTTTAAATCATAATGACAACAGAAACTTCAAAACTTACCTTGTTCAAAAGTTTACACCCCCCAGTTTTTAATACTTTGTATTTCCTCCTTTAACATCAATAACAGCTTGAAGTCTTTTGTGGTAGTTGTGGATGAGGGTCTTTATTTTCTCAGATGGTAAAACTGCTCATTCCTCTTGGCAAAAAGCCTCCAGCTCCTGTAAATTCTTTGGTTGTCTTGCATTAGCTGCACGTTTGAGATCTCCCCAGAGTGGCTCAATGATATTGAGGTCAGGAGACTGATATGGCCACTTTAAAACCTTCACGTTATTCTGCTGTAGCCAATGGCAGGTTGATTAGGCCTTGTGTTTTGGATCATTGTCATGTTGGAACGTCCAAGAACGTCCCATGAGCAGCTTCTGGGCCGATGACTGTAAATTTTCCACCAGTATTTTCTGATAGCATGCTTCATTCATCCTTCCATCAATTTTGACCAATTTTCCTGTGCCTTTGTAGCTCACGCATCCCCAAAACATCAATGATCCACCTCCGTGTTTCACAGTAGGAATGGTGTACCTTTCATTGTGGGCCTTTTTGACTCCTCTCCAAATGTAACGTTTATGGTTGTGGCTAAAAAGTTTAATTTTGGTCTCATCACTCCAAATGTCTTTGTTCCAGAAGTTTTGAGGCTTGTCTGTGCTGTTTGGTGTATTGTAAGCGGGATATTTTGTGGCATTTATGAGAAATGCTTTCTTCTGGCGACCATGCAGCCCATGTTTCTTCAAGTGTCTCCTTATTGTGGATCTTGAAACATCCACCCCAATTTCTTTCAGAGTCCTGTATTTCAGCTGAAGTTATTTGAGTTTTTTTCTTTGCATCTCGAACAATTTTCCTTGCAGTTGGAGCTGAAATTTTTGTTGGTCTGCCTGACCGTGGTTTGGTTTCAACAGAATCCCTCTCTCTCCCCTTCTTAATTAGAGTTTTAACAGTGCTTCTTGGTATCCTCAGTTCCTTAGATATCTTTTTAAATTCTTTTCCTGGTTTATACAGTTGGATTACCTTTTCTCCTTTGACAATTCTTTTGCTTTACCCATGACACAGAAATCTCAACACAGCACTGAGTGAAAGATGCATGTGTCTGTCAGGAGCTCAGAAACTGTGCTTTTAAACACACACTGTGAATACAAGCTAATAGGTCACGGGTGAGGATGGTTACCTTTAGTAGACATTCAAACCCATTTGTGTCAAATGTTGTGCATTTTATCAGGCCAAAACTGCCAGGGGGTGTAAACTTTTGAACAGGGTCATTTTTGAAGTTTCTGTTGTCATTATGATTTGAAAAGAGTAAACTATTTTTTTTTCAATAAATGTCTTCACCCAACCACTAACCATGAGTGACAGAAAGGTTTTTGTGTTATCATTCATATTTTCTGAGAAAAGGCCAAATAATCAAAAATTCTGCTGGGGGGTTGATAGCATGAATTTTAAGTCATGTATCATTTCTATTCATGTACCATTTAACTCATGTATCAATCAATTTAGTCATGGACCAATTCATGCAACATCAGGATTATTTTGTCCATACATGAAGTTTTCTCTATGTCTGCAACTATGTAAGCAAGGCAACTGTAAGTCTGGAACCTCGCCAGAAATAGAAAGCCTGAACTTGAGAGGTCTCACAGCGGACCAACTATGGAATGGACACGACGTTGTTGTCTACATGTTTTGTTACCATATATGTGACATGTATATAAGCGGTAGTTACCTATTGCTCTTTGTCAGACTATCTCTGAACCGGCCGAATAAACAACCAGATAAACCTCCAGCCTTGTAGCGCATCCTTTTGCCTTAGAACATCTGATAACAGGGGTGTAAACTTTTGGGCACAACTGTATATACAGGAGTGCAGTGTTAACTAGTGAAGTGCAAATTAGGAGGCTAGGCAGATAAGGGCCCAGCTCCGACTGGCCAAGACAAAGTGGGAGCGCGGGAGAGGAGCCAGATGCTCCCTCAAGACAGCAAGCCCCAGTACCCCCAGACGACAACCAAGACATGCTCCAGAGACCAGACAGGCCCAACAGGGACCCACCCCCGGCGCAACGCAGCAGGAGAGCCACCAACCCAACACCGACCGAGGACCCAACCAAAGTGGGCCACCCCCAGGACGCCGCCCTCAACAGGGAGACCACAGGACCCTCCCCAGTGCACCGAGCCGGCAAGTCCCCTCGCCCACCCCAGGCCCAGACACATCGAGGGAGGCAGGACAGGCACCAGAACCGCCCCACACAGGCCTGAGCACCCACCCCAAGCTTGTTAATTGAGGGGTTGGGTCCAAATGCTGCGGTGATGGAGCCCCCTCCCAGAGGTAAGCCCGGCCTCAGAGGCAGACCCCCAGGTAAGCAGAGGCCCCCAGCCCCCCGCGAGAGGGAGGAGGGCAGGCGAGGCAGGGGGAGGAGGGGGAGGAGCCCCAGGACGGACAGCAGGAAGGCAGAGGCACGGGTGCATCGCGTAGGTGCCCCCCCCCCCCCCCCCGAGACCAGGGCCGACCAATGCACCACCATGGAAAGCCGCTGGCCACCAGACAGGGGGCCCCACAGGACGGTGGGGCAAGTCTGGGTACCTAGATGGAAAGATGCCCCCAACTACCATCACCAGAGTATACCTACTGTCCAGTCTTATACTACCCTTACTGCTGCACTTGGAGTCCCAGGGAACTATATTACTGTAGTGAAAAAAACAGAGATATGCGCATAGCAACTTATAGTGTTATTTTACAAAATTATGTAAATATAATACTAAGAAGAAAAAAAAAATTACTTGACAATAAACAAAACAAAACAAACAAGACAAAGCAAAACAAATTCTCTTCCTTGTAAAAAACAAACCAGCCAGAGAAAAAAAAAAGACCTTCGTCAGCTCTAGCTGACTCTCTTACCTATTTCAGGAGTTCTTGCCGGAGACAGTTTAGCGATTAAGTCTGTCTTCACACCATGGAGCTGAAACACACACTCGTATCTCCCCCAGTCCTCAGGTTTTATTGCAGAAATGTTCAGGTCAGCTCTCATCTGGAAGGCGTCATCACAGTTGGGAAGGATCTCTCCATGTTCCACGTCTTCATAAAGCTCCTCTGCATCTTTCCTCCAGAACATCACAGCTCTGTTTGGATAGAAACCTGTTGCGAAGCAGCTGACTGGAGAGGAGGGAGACTTCTGGAGGAGATACACCGAGGCAAGCTCTGAGGAGGATAAACAGATGGAGGAAAAATTCCTTCAGAGTTTTATTTGTTTATTTGTTTTATTATTATTAACATTTATTTAGCTCCTTTTTTAATGCTGCGCAACGTTACATTTCCCCCAGACAGATCTAACACTAAAGCTGCCTTCTCAGCTGCTCGCACAGACACGAGCAGCGTTGCCAAGTCCGCTTGTTATAAGCGTCCAAGGGCCAAAATTCACAGCCGCGGGTTATGGTTTTTTGGGCTTGTTTCTAGACGGGAAGTTGCTTCTTGGGGCTCGGTGGCGCAGTTGGATAGTGCGCTTGGTCAGTGATCGGGAGGTTGCAGGTTCAAGCCCAGCTCTGAGCGACACATGGCAATGTGTCCTTGGGTAAGACACTTAACCCCTAGTTGCTCCCACTGCTGCATCAGTGGCGTGTAAATGGGCATGAAAGGGCGTGAATGTGTTTGAGCTACTGATGGATAACTAACAGAAACTCTCAACCATCAGTGAGTGAATGTAAGAGCGAATGGGTGTGAGTGGGTAGGTGGGACCTGCGGTGTAAAGCACCTTTGAGTAGTCAAAGACTAGAAAAGCGCTATATAAGCTCAAGTCCATTTACCATTTGTGTATCCCCCTGATTACCTTCCAGCTCCTAACATAAACAAAAACACGCCTGCGGTAGGCAGTTTGTCTACTTCCTTGTTTCCTGGTTATATGCACGCCCTCAAACACAGTAACTCACGTGGCGCATGCTCCAGAGCCAAAGTTGTCAGGTCTGCTTGTTATATTAAGCGACGGCCTTTTCGTGAATAGATAGCCGATATTGAAATGTAATGTAGACTTCTTATAATACATCCATGCGTGTCGTACATGGACAAACAGTGTCAGCAGTCAGATCGCATCCGAGTATCAGGTCGTATAGTGTGAGAAGAAGAATCATGAGCTGTGAACTGTTAACCCCTGCAATCCACTCGTACAGTATGAGCAACAGATCGAAAAAGTCGTATAGTGGATGCCCGGCTTAACAGAAGGTTTTTTCTTGCCACCATGATGGAGGGATTCATGATTGGCTATATGGATTCATATTGGGTATTGGATGTATATATTTGTATATATATGTATATGTGTATTTTATATATGTATATATGTATCTATACATATATATGTATCCATAAAATGAAGAGCTTTATGCTCTATTGTAAAGTGTCTTGAGATCACACTTGTTATGGATTGGCGCTATACTAATTAAGATTGATTGATTGATTGATTGAAACCACCCTCATGTGATTAATATAGATTACAAACAAATTGTACTTAATGGTGATTAATTGAAATCAATCCACAGCAACCCTGTGATTAGTCTGATTAAAATTTTAGCCATGAAACAGAAACATTAATTCTCTGTACTGTAAAACACCTCATGGAGTGCAGGTTCTGTTGAGTAGAGTCTTAAATTTTAAGAGGTAAACAGTGCTATTGGTTGATGATCAGACGTTCTCTTTGTAACTTGATAAGTCTGGTTTGTTCTGTTGGGTCACAGGATCAGAGGACTGAGTTACTGAACAGGGAATAATGGTGGTCTATCACAAGTAAGACGCTAATCGTGAATGAGAAGCAGAAACAGGATGGTCGATTCAGTTGCAGGTCCTGCAGTCTTTTAGATAATGTGTGTTATAATGGCAGCGGTAAACAAGCCATGTCTGTAATGAATGAAGAATTTCTCTTTTGTCTTGGAAAACTGTTGAGTCCTTGAGATGGCAAATGCACATGAATAACACATGCACTATTTTAAACAGTAGCTACATTTTGTACATTTTTAAAGAACTATCTGTAGTTTTTTTTAAATTCCCTGTCATATTTTTAAGACATAACTTGCGTTTATTTGGTGTAACAGGCTGCTGTAAGTCTACCTGTTCTCTGCAGAAAGGCCTTTCCATAATTCACATACGTCTTTAACCAGTTGGGACATCGGTCCATGTAAAGGCCTTTCATGAATGCAAACCAAGCTCGCTCAGTATCCCAGCTGAGCTTGGTTGTGAATGCCTCAGGTTTTAGAGCAGTCCACTTCATAGTCTGCAGGTCCACTTCAAGGAAGTCTTCACCATCATAACCAAACTTCGCAAAACTAGCAGTCTGTCCAGTCTCATCATCCCACTCACAACCACCCATCAACTGTAAGGTGTGGGAACCTGAAGGAGACAGAAAGAACACGTTAACAACAGCTTGTCTTGGTAGATTATTCAATTGAATATACATTGATTTGCAAATAACTGTAGTTTTTTTATTTATATTTTACATGATGTCTCAACTTTTTTGAAGCTGGGGTTTGTATAATAATATGGTTTTCATATGTAGATGTCCAGACATCACTTTAACAAACTAGAGAAGCACTCAGAGAGGACACACCTCCACCACACAGCTCAGTTTTGGCAGTGGCTTTTCCACAACCCCTGTACTGTATAAGACACAACTCTGGTTCACCAGATCCATATTAGAGCCAGGATCCAGACCAAACTCAGCACATAAATGGAGGTTATTATCCTTCATGAACATGACACGTTTTTGAAAAATCACTGAATATTTAGATTTTATATGAATTATGGTTGTCATCAATGGAATTTCCCATTTTAAAACTGAATGTTTTTGTGATTTCAATCTGGATCTGATCAGGTTGAAATTTACCTTGATGATAGAGACATGGCCCTCATATCATCTGCCCTATGTTAACTTATGGGATTTTTGCATCCACTCAAAAATATGTATCACCACGAAAATCTAATCATTTTAAGTTGGGCCATTACAAATGTTTCCTGACAAATTTTAGTAATATCCATCCAGTAGTTTCCAAACAAATAGACAAACGTTTGGGGTCAAAACTTAAACTCCTTGGTTTTACATCATGTCGGACTGCACTTAGCATTACTAAGTTACTCATTATATTGTTGTGAAAGTGGACCAAACAGTGTGATTTATCAGTGCATCAATTTCAACATGAACATTTATTACCTCCACTTTGATTCAAGTTTTTCATGATGGAATTTATGCGTCTCTTAAAGTAGTAACGATGCCCCAGACACTCCTGAGAGTACCACTCAAGTTGCTCTGGGTTTGCATCCACAAATTCTCTGGCCCATTTTTGTAAGACTATTTTGTTGGTGTTGCTGTCATAACGTCCACCCTCCACCTCATCAACCTGAACAGATGCCACAAACTCTGGAAATTCTTGGACTCCATTCGATACAGCAAGGAAAAACTTCAGGGAGTGTTTGACTGCAAGAACAAGACATCAGAATCAAATCAGCATCAGATTGTCGTTTTACACAAACATGTTCAGAAGTCCTCAGACCAAATCTTCATTACAAAGATACTACAGGGGCTATTTGGCAAAGATGAGACAGACAGAGTTGCTCAAGTGTTTGCACATTTCACATACACTCTTTGGCCAGTATATTAGGTACACCTTGCCAACACCAGGCTGGAACTTTTTGCACCAACAGCTGCCATTATTCTCATGATTTGTTAGAGCTGACAGAAGAGGCAGAATTGTGCAGTCCTCTGCTGCTGCCATCCACCTTGGTTGTAGTGAGTGGCGAGTGAAGCTCCTCCTTCTTCACCTGGTTTTACATCAGTGTGGTTTAAAGCATTAACCACAATTTTTATTGATTTCACTTCAGTTCTCTGGTCTCTCTCTGGTTTTATTTTTTCCATCCAGAACATTTTCTATTTGGGGAAAAATGGATAAAATTATTAGGGCTGTCACTTTAGTGCATTAATTAGATTAATTAATTACACCGCAAATTAATGTGTGATAAAAATTAATCACAAGATTAATCATAGCACACAAACATTTTGATATTGTCCAGCTGGAGGACCCGTACATGGCAGTGGCACTTCACTTCACACATGCGTCAAACCAAACAAAGCACAGGTGACAACAGGAATGGCATATTTAAGACTAAGGGCTCTAATTTCGTAGACCAGGCGCAAGCGCAGGCGCACCTGCCTGCGCCGGCCTTCGCCGCGCGGACTGGGTGTGACCTGCGCACTTTGCAAGTTTCCTGCAGTGCCAAGAGAGGCGCACTCATGGCGCAGAGGGGGCGCAGAGGAGCGCGTCCACGCCCACGTCTCTGCCTCTCCGCGCAAATGTCAGAGTAGGAGGAGAATAGACGTGAGTGGAATTAACACATCGTTGTCTTCACCAATCAAATGAGCGCCTCTCCTCGCCTTTAAATGCGCTGCGGCTGAGGCGCAGTGTCTGATTGGTCTGAATTATCCCCGCCACCGCGGAGACAGTGTGCTGGAAAGACCCAGCAGTGGAGACGCTGTCCCTTCAGCATGAGAATGGACAGCGGGCGCCACCGCAGGGCTAGCTCCCGGACAGATGTAATCTGTTCCTTTGTCATTAATAGGAGTAAAAAAAATAAGAGACTGTTTCACACCCACTAGCTTATCCATTCATAATGCTTGTGATCCACCTGCACTCCTGGTTTGTCATCGCCAAATAGCAGAGCCTTTAGTGATATACTGTATACTCTCCCGGTGTCTCCTCCTCATCCTCCTTGCAATAATGCACTCCATCTTTTTAGATCACGTTAAAAATAAAGACTAAAATAGAGGAACATGGGAAATCGCAGGTAAATCCTGAGTGACATACATTTATTTTCTCTCCTTTTTCTTCGTCTTTTTTTCCCCTCTTTTCTTTGAATTTAATGAAATGAGAGAAGCCAGATATATACTCAGTATCAGATGTTAAGTCTGTTTATTTTTGACTTGTAAGATGTGCATCAAACTTCCAGCTGCCGTCAGGTTAAGTTTACATGATGACAAACGGCTTTAATCTGACATCAGATGTGACGAAATTATATTTCATTTAAATGTATTTATTTTTGTGCTTTATTTGCACATGTTTTCTGACTATTCATTTTCTGTGCATTGTAGTTATTTTATATTTCCATGGTAATTATCAATGGAGTTCTTCAGCACTGTGTCCTGTGAGGCAATGGAACAATATGAGAACAGACTTAAGTAAAAGTCAGTGAGTTTAGTGAACACAGCACTACTTTATCAGTTTTGGTTCATCTAACCGCAGTGGCATGTATGTAAAAAGCATACTGCCACAAGCATTATCCCATACTTGCACAGAGAAATTATCAACATAGTTTCCATTAATCCATGCAGCTACAAAATGACCAAGAGTAACTAAGTATTTTTGCTTTTACCTGTATATGAAACATGGCAGAGCAGGAGCAACACACACACAACCTTCATTTTGGTCTGGTAATTCATCCGAGGCAGCTGCTCAGACAGGTTTTACGATGAGAAAGGATGTGTGTTTATGAATGACTGCCAATGATAATTTTACTTCCTTGACAAAATAATGCCCTTGAAACAAATGTTTCATAACATGTGTTGATGCCAAAAAAAGAGCCATCTCCAATATGGCCCATAAATATGATTGAGTCAGATGGAAAAAAAAGGCTGCAATCATGTTCATTACCAATCATTACAGGCTATACAGCATCATTAACTCCATAAAAAATAATATTTAAAAATAAGAATTAAGACTAAAAATTATACACCACTTAAATGTTTTGTTTCCACAGTTAAGGAGGTCAGTATGCTTTTTAAACACTTAAAAAATAAAAAGTCTGAAAGACATCTTAACAGAGAAGCTTTCTGGATCTTTATGACTTGCAAGTGAATACATCAACCAAATAACAACAAGTGCTGTGGCAGAGATTCATAACATTCTTGGTTGAAAGGCAGTGTGAGTGGAAGGAAAAATCTCAAACAAGCTGTGAATACTCAAAATGGGGGGACATTTATTGGGCCACATCAAAAGTATGACAAAAGGCAAATAAATCAATAAATTCCCTCCCCCTATCTCTCCCTTGAGGACCCTGGTTGTAACTCACTCGAGACATGTGGAGCCATAATGTCTCTCTTAGGCTGAGTTTACACGGCGTCGAAAAAGGTTGAATCCAATAAGTTTTCATTGCGTTTTGGCCTTGTGTCTACATGAAAACCTGTTGAAAATGGTAACTTTTTAAAACGGGCTCCGGGGTGGAAAGTTTCCAGCTCCGAGTAAACTTGCATCGGAGCATTTCAGGGTGAAACGCTGACGTCATCGCATGCGCAGTGCTCTTTCAGATGAAGGCTGCACGCACATACCAGGTACAACAACAGCTTCGGCCATCCGCTGAGTAACGTGTGAGCCTCTTATTGTGCTCGGTTTGTTATCCAGACAAAACTATCCAGACAGATTTGCTGTCCAAACTGATTTGTTGTCCAGAAAAGAAATCCTGCTTCTCTGTGCGTTTATTCGCCATTGTTGTTTGTGAAAAGTTTTCTTCTTCGTACGTGTGTTGTAGCAGCGCTGCCTCTCTGCAGACCTACACCATCATCTACTGAACCAGCATGCACACTACGGCAGATTCACTCGTCGTCTGAACGCAGAAGAATTTTAAAATGCAAAGGAAAAGTCAGGACTTTCTGTGTAAATGTGGCATTAATTTCCCGCCATCTCCAAAGAACAGACACCTTTGATGTCACTCAGACTGGGAGGGAGTGGGGGGGGGCAATGGTTTTCACAACTTGGGGTAGAAGCTGTTGCTCAGTCTATTGGTGTGGCACTTGATGGCCCAGTACCTTTTCCCTAAGGAGGAGGGGGAGAATAAGAGGTGGCCTCTAACACCACAGGAGTGGGATCTCCTGTGGTGTTAGAGGCCTTTTCTAGGTGCAGCTGGTGTAAATGTCCTTGCGGGTGGTAGTGTGATCCTGATGGTTTTTTCAGCTTCCTTTACCACCCACTGAAGGTTCTGTCCTCTGTCATGCAGCTGTTGGACCATGTTGCGCAGCACTATGTAAGAAGGCTCTCGATGGTGGCTGTGTAGAAGTTGATGGGCAGTTGTTGGGGAGGTGAGCTTCCTGAGGAAGTAAAGTCTCCATTGTGCCTTCCCCACCTGGCAGGAGGTGTTGAAGGCCCAGGTGAGGTCTACTGTGATGTGCACACCAAGGAATCTGAAACTTTGCACATTTTCCACTTCTTCTCTATTGATGCAGAAAGCAGGGTGCCCCGTGCCTGTGGTTTTCCTAAGATTCACAATCAGTTCCTTGGCTTTGCTGGTGTTCAAGTCCAGGTTGTTATTGAGACACCACTGTGCTAGAAGCTGTACCGCCCCCCTGTAGGCAATCGATTTGATTTCTGTGATGAGTCTTACAACAATTTGCAATTTCTGCAATTTGTCATTTCAATCTGGCACATTTTCGAACAAAATGAAAATAGCCAAAGTAATTCCACTGCATAAATCTGGAAACAAACACCAATTCACAAACTACATACCGGTCTCACTACTCCCACAGTTCTCAAAAATTCTAGAAAAGCTTTTCATCATTTGCCTGTGTTCTTGGACAAACACAACATACTTAGTGACAATCAATATGGCTTCAGGTCAAACAGATCAACATTACTGGCAGTGATTGACTCAATAGAGGGAATAACAGATTCATTAGACGAAAAACAATACACAGTAGCAATATTAAAAGATCTCAAAAAGCCCTTTAACACAATAAAACAATCAAGAGCAATATGGAATCAGGGGTAGTCACTGGACTGGCTAAGGAGTTATCTGACTGGCAGGAAACAGTTTGTGAAGCTTGGTGACAATTGCTCCTCATGTTTGGACATTTCTTGTGGTGTCCCCCAGGGGTCAGTGTTTGGCCCCAAGCTGTTCATTCTTTACATAAACGACTTGTGTAAAGTATCAACACGATTAAAATTTGTTCTGTTTGCTGATGATACCAATGTTTTTTGTTCCAATAGTGATCTTTCAGTCTTAGTTTAGGAGATCAATATTGAATTGAGCCAAATGAAACTATGGTTTGAAAATAATAAATTATCTCTCAACTTGGGAAAAACAAAATTAATGTTCTTTGGGAACTGCAGAAGAAATACACAAATACAGATTAGGCTGGATGGGGTTGACATTGAATAGGTCAGTGAATTCAAATACCTAGGGGTGACGATAGATGATCAAATCAGCTGGAAAACTCATATTAAACATGTTCAAACCAAAGTTTCAAAAAGCATAGCAATATTAAATAGAGCAAAGCAGGTCCTGGATCACAAATCACTCCACATTCTTTACTGTTCAATAGTTCATCCATATCTCAGTTACTGTGCAGAAGTCTGGGCCAATAGCTACAACACAACTTCACATCCACTATTCATTCTGCAAAAGAAGGGAATACAGATCATTCACAGGGTGGGATACAGGGATCACATAAACCCTTTATTCATAAAGTCAAAATTTAAAGACATGGTGGAATTGCAGACAGTCCAAATCCTATGTAAAGAAAAAAAATAGTACCTCTAAATGTCCAAAGTTATTCACGGAAAGGGTAGGGGCACACAATAAAATCTAATTTTAAAGTCACAATGGTGGTAGAAAAAGGAAAAGTTTTTGTATTTCTGTCTGTGTTGTGAAACGGTGTAACAGTCTGAATATGGAGCTTAAGGAATGTCCAAACATCCATCAATTCAAAACTAGGTACAAAGAACTTATTTTTACGAGATACAGGGAGGAATAAAGTGTGGCTTTCAACAGGTGTTTGGAGTTTATTTGTATTTATATATTTATTTTTTGTCTATATGATTTTTGTTAGTGGTATGTATGTGTGTATGTATATGTACAGTATGTATGAATATATGCATACATATATATTCATAAGGCATATATTGTTGATTACTTTGTATGAGATTTAATAATTGAATTCATATCAAACAGGACATGGAATAATTGACTTTTGATACCTGGAAAGGGGCTGGGATTTAATAAGTTTGTAGCATGTAGGTGAAATCAATCAGTGTAATTTTTCAACTTAGGCGGCTTTAACTACTTTTGTATTGGTATTTTGCGACATTTGTATAAATGTAATATAAGACATTTATTTCTTGCATGTTTGAAATAAACTACGACTACTACTACAACTACAACTACTACTACAACTACTGCTACAATGGTGGTGTCATCAGTGAACCAGCGACCAGGAGCTTTCCTGGCATTGACTACGCAGAGTTGCTCTGATCTGGTTCTGTGTAGCTGGATGGGAGTTTCCTCCACCTTCGCTGCAGGCTGTGGAATGTCTCCTAGGTCGCTTCTCTGTCAGGTCAAAGCAAACAAAGAAGTGGCATCTGGGTGGATGCTGTCTGTGGAGGGTGTGTCCTTGTAGACAGTGAGAGACTTTGTCCTCTGCCACATGCCTCTGGAGTTGTTGCTGTTGAAGTTCTCAATGTATTGTTGGTACCTGCGCTTGACCTCTCTGATTGCCATCCTCAGGTCGCTTAACGCACTTTTGTTGGCCTGCCGGTCCCCCAAAGCAAAGCCCCATGCTCTGAGCAGGGACCCTAGCTCCCTGTTAAACCTTGGCTTTTGATTGGGCAGCACTTAAACAGTCTCTGTCTCAGTCTCACATTCAGCAAAGAAGTTGATATAATTCAGCACAGCTGATGTGTGTCCTTCCAGATCTGTCCCTTCAGCAAAAACCTCCCAGTCTGTAGTATCAAAGCAGTCCTGCAGTGCTCAAGTGGCTTCCTCAGTCCACACTTTGACTGTCTTTGTAGTTGGTTTCTGTCTGCAGATGAGTGGTTTATATGCTGGAGTTAGGGACAGAGACGTGTGGTCAGAGAAACCCAAGTGAGGCTGGGGTCTGCCTTTGTAGGCATGTGGAATGTTGCAGTAGACCTGGTCCAGTATGCATTTCTCTCTTGTGGGGAAGTTTACAAACTTATGGAATTTGTTGCAGGACAGACTTCAGGTTGGAGAGAATAAAGTCCCCTGCCACTATGACAACACTGTCTGTTTGAGCCGCTAGGTGTCGGTTAATGCATGAACTCAGCTTCTCCATGGCTAGCTTAGTGTTAGCCTGAGGCGGCATGTAGATAGCGATTATGGCCACAGATATAAGCTGTGTTCGAAATCGCTCACTATCACGGATATAGTGCACTATATAGTGTGTTCGCCATTTTGTAGTGTTGTTCGAATTCTCAGCAGCTAATTTCATCCACTATATAGTGCACTACAAAATACCCACAATGCACAACAAATTTGAGTGTACATGCGATGTACACTATACCGTACTCCCATATACCACAATGCAATGCGGTCGTGTTTTTCCATAGAAGAAGAAGAGAACGGAGGCTGTTAGGCGCTGCTTTCATTCATAAATGTAAATAAACGTTGGAGTATCTTTAAAACGTTCATAGCGTAGCTTTTTAACGTCTTTTAGCGGCTGTAAACAGCTTTGAAATCTGCTACTTATCCTCCCAAATGCCCGGTTTGTTTACGTGAATTTTCGGCACGTCCATTTCCGTCACAGGAATAACCGGCTCATCTGCTGACGCTATGACGTTTAGAAAATGTCAGTGTAGTGCCTGAAATGTCGTTTGGTCAATCCCTATATAGTCCACTCTTTAATTTACACTACATAGGGAATAGTGAGTGAGTGAATGAGTGGACAATTTCGAACACAGCTGTAAACTCTCTGCACAAGTAGAATGGTAGAAAGTTACTGCACCATCTATTCTCAATGTAAACACAGAGGCCTCCACCTCTAATCTTGCCTGAGTTTGCGGTCTTGTCTGCTCTAAAGGAGGCTCAGCCTGCTAGCTTGATGTTGGCATCTGGGATGTTTTTGTCTAACCAAGACTTCGTGATGATCATCACAGAGTAATCCAGTCTGTGAGATTGTTTACTGTTTGCTATTTACTGTTGTAACCTGATACGTTTTGTTTGTACTGGAAAACATTTGTACCTTATACAGTGGGAGGAAAAAGTAAGTACACCCTTTGTAATTTTGTACATTTCTGTCAAAATTGGTCATAAAATGTGGTCTGATCTTAACTCAAATCACAAGAATGAGTGAGTGTCTGCTTAAACTAATACCACCCAAACAATTACATGTTATCATTTTTTATTGGACATCAGATGTAAACATTCACAAGACAGGGGGGAATAAGTAAGTACGCCCTTGGATTCAATAGCTGGTTGACCCTCCTTTGGCAGCAATAACTTCAACTAGACGTTTCCTGTAGCTGCAGATTAGGCACAACGATCAGGATGAATCTTGTACCATTCCTCTTCACAAAACTGCTGCAGTTCTGCAAGATTCTTGGGATGTCTAGTGTGAACTGCTTCATTGAGGTCATGCCACAGCATCTCAATTGGGTTTACGTCAGGACTTTGACTGGGCTATCCCAGAACATTTATTTATTCGGTAACACTTTACAATAAGGTACACAAAAAAAGATTAGTTACCGAGGTACTAATGAAGAATTAATGAGGAACTAATGAGTAGTTATGGAGGAACGGAGGGACACAAAATTAGCGTAATTACTGAGGAATTAAGGTACACAAAAAAGATTAGTTATTGAGTAACTAATGATGAACTAACTATTAGTTAATGATCAGTTCTTCAGTAACCTCAGATGAAGTTCACAGAAGTAGGTAGTGAGGAAATAATGATAAACTAATGTGTAGTTACTGAGGAACGAAGGCAAACAAAATTGGAGTAATGAGGAAATAATGGTTAATGATCAGAGGTTCTTTAGTAACCCCTGATCAAATGTTAGAGGAGTAAGTAATGAAAACCCAATGATGAGCTGACTATTAGTTAATGATCAGTTCTTCAGTAAAGTGGCACGTCATGAGGGGTTATTTCATCATCATCATCATCATCATAACAAGTAGTTGCTTAAAAAAATCACAGATGGCAGGATTCTTGAGAGCAGTTTTATTCATTTCTTTCAGACCACATACATGAAATATGACAATCCATGTCCATATATACACAGAACAGTTGTTTGGGGTTCACAAAATTTTAAGTATACAATTTGAGAATGAATGATGAATGAGGTACAAATTTAATGAGGAACAACTATTACTTAATCATTAGTTACCCTTTTTGTGTACTTATTGTAGTGTGACAGCAAAGAGAGTTGGTAATCAGTCCTGAATCATTACTTAATCATTAGTTACTCTTTTTGTGTACCTTATTGTAGTCAGACATAAAAAAGAGTAGGTAATCAGTCCTGAATCATTACTTAATCATTAGTTACTCTTTTTGTGTCCCTTATTGTAAAGTCAGACATAAAAAAGAGCAGGTAATCAGTACTAAATCATTACTTAATCATTAGTTACATTAGTTTGTGTAAGGTAGGCTTACACAAAAGGTACAGCTGGTACTGATGAACCAGAATCAAAATAAAAATAATCTGCCTACATGTGCTTCAAAATAACTGTATAACTATATAATAACTATATATGGCAGATGAGCAGCACTTCCAGCCAGCAGTGGATTTCACCAAAGAACAGGACTGAATGTTTTGGATGCTCCTTTGTGTCTGCTGCCTCTGCATGGTACCAAAACAGTATACACACTTCATTACAAATGTGGGTTTACTTTTATTATTTTTTTCAGTATTTATTCTTCTAATAATTCGCTGAGTTTTCCTTTTTATTATCTGCTAACTGCCTATTACTATAACACCCAAATTTTCCCCGGAAATAAATAAAGTAGGCTATTAATTGTAATAATTATCATTACCTGAACATTAATTAATTTTGTGAAGAATACATAGTTTTAAATACACATCGTCAAAAATGGAACTTTATTGTGAACAATCAGTCAAAAATATGGTATGAACAGAACATTTGAACCAAAACTAAAAATCTATGTTTTCTTCTTTGTCAACATATTCCAGTCAATAAAACAACACAAACAAAGAAAGCAAAAAAAAAGTTTAAAGATGAATTAATTCAACAGAACATTACTTTAAAGGGACTGTGAGGAGTTTCTAAGTAACTACAAAAAAGTCTCACTTTTAGATATAAGCATGATTGAAATACACACTTTAAGATGAGTTTAATAGCATCAAAATATGTTATCTATAAATGCTATTCCTTAGCCTTCTGGTCGGGTAGGACAGGGCTGGACTGGCCTGGATACTCAACTTCAGGAACAAGATAATTAAAACTAGAGCAAATTTATATTATTGGGACACGTCTTAGAGCACCGGGCTGTAAGTACTGATATATAGCCGGCTACAAAACTACGATACTAAGTTTTCCAAAATTTGCTTGTTGTCACACATCAAAAACTACCGCTACGTAACTAGAAAGAGATACATTACCTCGAGCTGCATTTTTGTGGTGCGTTCCAGTTTTAGTCAGAAGTAGGACTTTTGAGTTCCGAGTAGGAAACTGCAACTGGAACGTCCCCAAAAGCCAGAATTTCTTACTGGGAACTCGGTGAAACCTCACCAGCTCCGAGTTGACAATGGAAGATGGATGCCCCCAGTGTGAACAGTTATTTAGCTCCTGTAATAATCCATTTATTTGCACTTCTGACTGGGGTGTGTCGCTCTAGATCAGCTGTATACATAGTATTGTTAGACTTATATTTACAAAAATGCTGCCATAGTGATAATCACATTCTTCTTGAGATATTTGTGAACAACAACGCAGGGCGTGCTAACAACAGCTAACAACAGCCTGGTAGATCGGCATGTTTTTTCCTGACTTCAACTGGAACGCTGATAGCTCTGAGATGATGTCACTCCTAGTTCCGCGGTTACTGGAACGCAGCATTATGACAGTCGCCACACGTGCTCATGGGTAGCAGAGTCTTTTACGTTGCCGGTAATAGATTCTTCTCACGGCCCCTTTAACCAGAAAAAAAATCAAAACTTACAGTATCTATTTAGCCTACTTCTTTCTGTAGGAAATGTTAAGCAACTCCCCTAATTTTTTTTTTTGTTCAATTTTGTCTTGGAGTGCTTCTGATTTTATTTTGTCCCTGCAGCGGGCAGAGAATGCACTTAATGTTTCATTGGTGGAAATGGTGGACCGCATCTCTTTGAAAACATTTTCATCCACAGCATGGAGCTCAGACATTGCAGCCATGTCGGCAATAGTTTTTCTGTCAACCCCAACTTTTTGGTATGCGGCTGTTTTTGATCTTCCTGCCCGAACGGCAAGCAGAACTGCCTGGTATCGCTTCATGGCCTCCTCAGGGGTTAAGACTGAAACAACAAAATTTAGAGACATGATGTTAAACATGTGAATTATACTTATAAATATTGTGACTGTGCAATAGACATTGTTTCGAACCCAGAACCCTCTTGCCATGAGCTGTGCTAACCACTGCAACACCGTGCTGCCAAGGATTTTAAATAAATAATAAAAGATAATAATAAATTTTGAATAATAAATAAAACAATGGAAAACACACCCATGAACTGTGTTAATAAGTTGAAGTCAGATGTTTAAATTATGGTAATAAACTTATCAAGAGTGAGAGGAGGTGGAGGCATGTATATACAGCAGCAGTGTGTGTGAACTAGGGCTCTGTTTCTTATTATCTGACTGCACTTATAAAATGCAGTTGAAAATTCGGTTAGTTGTTTCCCGTACACATACGCAGCTCAGAGTAGGATTCAGGCAAGAGTCATCATTCTCACCGTTACCCTTAAAAATGATTTATAACCTGTTCTTTTAAGGTCATATAAAGGGATGGTAATCGAAAACCAATTCCAGTTGAGAATCGTTCACAGCTCCAACAAAGAATCGATATCATTAATCTTTTTGCTTATCAATTCCCTTATCAATTCCTTCCACTGACTGGGTTCAGAAGCTTCAGAAATAGTGGTGAAAAATTACTTGGAAATTAGATTAAAATCGCAATATGGCTAGTTGCAATTTTCAAATCGCATAAGGTTCAATATTTTTAGCCCAAAATGTGTTGAACATTTTGGCATTGTGATGAAGTTTCTTGAAATTTCATGCCTATTTTTTTACCTCTATTCATACACTTTTTTCCCACTTTTTGCCCATTTTTAGCTTTTTTTTTACCCCCGTTTTTACAACTTCATGCCTATTTTGCACCCATTCATCTTTTTTTGCCATTGTCAGAACAATTTTTGGAATTTTCACATGCTTTGTAAAATTTAATTTCAAATTCAATCCCAATTATGCTGCCATAATCAATTTTCCCAAGCCACTTTTGGATTTTTTGCCAATTTTTCCCTTTTTTTTTTTTTTTTTTTTTTTTGGCAATTTCAAACCTATTTTTCACCTATTTATTAATCTTTTTCCGCTTTCATATCAGTTTTTACAATTTCAGACCTATTTTGCTTCTGTTCTTCACTTCTCCACTTTTTCTCAAATCTTTTATCCTTGTATTAATTTAATGTCATATTGGTTTTACCTTAAAAAGATCTACTGCTTATGTTTGTTTTAAGAATACATAAGATGAGGAACATTAAAACAATTGCAGAGTAAATCGCAATATTGGGGAAAAAAATCACAATTAGATTATTTTCTCAAATCGTTCAGCCCTAATCAGAATTGTAGCTTAATTTTCATTGCAATACTACACAACCTTAAGTGAGTGAAAACACCAGTAACTTGCAGAAGCAGATATCTATGCTGTGATGTGTTTGACATTGTTGCCACTGAAAATCAGACCAACATTTGCCCACATGCAAAATCTGCAGGAATCAATAAGGGAATCGTTAAAGAATTGGATTGATTAGCAGGATTGTTAACAGCACTGGTATTGATAAAATCTTATCAATTCCCATCCCTAGTTATATAGTTAATGTACATACTGAAGCCTCCTGTATTTACCACCTGTGGCACAGCTGCCCACAGAATGTACTTTTATGTGGACACTCACACTGTTATTGTGCAGTAAAGTAGGTTGCTTTTAATTACAATAAATTGAAGTCCATTGTAAACAAAAACTATTCCCCTGGGGTTGGGGGGGATGTAAATTAATTAAAAGAAGTGGCATATCATAATCTATTTTTTTTCTTTGTTTTTTGTTAGAACCCAAGTGTGAGACAATTAAGTGAAAAAGTACCACTTGTGTCACACAATGGTTTTTTTTTACCCTCAGTGGCCACACTGTACACAAAGTACCTGTTCATTATCATTAAAACCAGCATCAATTGCACAATAATGGCTGCAGAAGCCAGGGTGCAGACGTTCCGAATACATCCCTCGGATTTGACCACTCTTGCCATTTCCTACATAACCTGTATAAGAAAACAACTGTCAGCAACTGAAGCTTATTGTTCTTTCCTAATAACATCCTCTTCCTCAGATACAACTGTACACCAACCTGAACAGTCTTTATACTGACTTTGGCATGAGGCACAAATAGAGATTTGGTACATGGCACCCATTTCCCTCTGGAACGACTTTGAATGCTTGTACCATTTCTTGTCCACATCTGCATTTAAAACGCATAATAACGAACAGTTTTGTGTAGAATTAGCTGAATTTCTGAATGTTGACTAGAAAGCCATTAATTTTTCTCACTTAATATCCACAAAAAGTGAGCCTTCTGCCGGAATGCTTTGATGCTCACTGTGTCCCTGAACTGCTGGCACACTAGTGACAGTGTCAGGTAAGCAGTGTCTCCAGTTTGAAGGACCACCTCCAATAATATGGACTCCAATATCTCTCTAGGTAGCTGTGAAAATACAGTATAATGCAACAGCAAATTATTAACTAACAATATTTACTTATGTTAAGTATTTAGTGCTTGATCCTGTTCCATAACCATGCAATCCAGAGATTCCTATAGGTTACCTTTAAAATCCAACAAGTTGTGTTTCTTTTCTGTATTTTTCTTGTGCTTTTCATCTGCGTAAACCTACCTAATGAAAAACAAAGACACAAGGTCATTGTCATAGTCTGTTCCTTAGTACCTTTCTACAGCCACATATCCACAGTCCCGAGACCCACCAGCCTCAAACTGTCCATAACATGCCCTCAGACTCTTTCACTTTTTATCATTCCCCTACCTGATCCTGTACCTCCACCTGACTGGTGGAGAGCTTTCAGTCACGTTGGGTTTTGGCAAGTACGATTTCAGGCTGTAGGTGGTGCCATAGGAGTTGTATTATGTCCTAAATTACAAATTTAATGTCCTAATATTACACTGCTCTCTTGAATGCTGCACTCTGATTGGTCCATGGTAGCATTCTATGGTCCGTTATTTCTGTTATTATTATTATGATTATGATTATCATTACTATTATTTATTATTGGTATTGTTGTTAATTTTATGTTGTTTTTAATGGACCCAAGGAAGAGTACCTGCTACCAGGTGTAGCAGCTAATGGGGATCTTTATAAAATCAATCAATCAATACATATGTAATGACCGTTGTCAAGTATACATTATTCCTATCGAAATCTTGTGACAGTTCCAGCAAATACGACTGAATAATTGCTACCAACTGAAGCTTTAAGTGCACCTTTAACTGTGCGTTCACACCAAAAGCAGCCAAAGCGGCAATGACGCCGGAAGTTAGTAAATTTTCAATGAGACCCCGGCGTCCTGAGTGGCCAAAGCGCCAGCTGCCGTCAGCCACATGTCCAGAGCGTCGAAAGCAGCTAAAACGGCACAGGACGAGAAGCTGAACCTCTGTTAACTTTACGGTTATTTTCTATGATGTGGTTCAGAGGCAAGCGGCAGCAACCAGTCAGAATAGAGAAGTTCTTTGGCTCCCCAATGACCAGCACGATCAAACTTTGACATCTGTCACGTGAAGAGCAGCCAAAGTCGCAAAAAATATTTATACTGCTTTGAAAGCTGTCCTGTCTGTCGCTCAGCTCGGGCGTTTTTGCCTCTTTGGACGCTATTGGTGTGAAAGCACAGTAAGGATGATTGAAGGACTTTTTTAAAAGGATGGAGTTAAAACATTTCTTATTCATAAAGGTATGCCAGTACTCCAATTACTGAGTGCCGAATTCATACACCTCAAGCACTAAAATAACTTGAACCCTGCTATGTACCTCTCTTTGGTCTCTTGCTGTTCTTCTTCTTCTTCTTCGAAATCTTTGCTTTCTTCTTCTTGTCTCTCTTGTTCTTCTTCCTCTTCTTCCTGTCCGACTCACTTGAAGAGGAGGAAGAGGAGTAAGAGGACGAGGAGGATAGAGATGAGGAACTGTCAGAGACTACTTCATCTTGTCGGTCTGCTGTGCTTGGGGTGGGGACATTTGTTTTGGCAACTGCCAAAGCTGAAACAAACAAGGCAATGTTCATGTCAGAACTGTTGTTGTGGTGTGGTTACAGGATGCATTGTGTTCAACAACCCTTTATTCTATGGAAATCAGCAAAGATGGCCAAACACTTTCTACCCAACACAGAAGTTGATGATTTTTTCTCCAAGACAGGTAAGGCGCATTCATTTCTTTTCTTACATGTACAGTATATTAATTAGCTTACCGTTGGACAGTTGTTCTCTCAGAAAGTCCCTTTCCTCTTGAAGAGATTTTATTTTTTCGTTCGCAGCATCAAGTTTTTTTTGAAGTGCATTTTTTTCCATTCTGGCCCTCTTTATGGAAGACTCAAATGTCGGTGCTGCATCAAATTAGAATGACAAGTCAGGAAAATATTTAGCATTCAACTTACTGTAGATACTGTACAACTAAAAATAAAAAATAATAGTGTTTCTATTTCTCAGTGTTTTTTTTAACTCTTAGACATCAACAATAAGACAAAAAAACACAACATCCACCTTTCCTAGATTGGTGTCCTGTGTGTTCTTGTCCTGATTCAGAATCCTCAATGTGTTGCACAGCTTTAAGAGGGGAGAGGAGTTCATATGGTTTTAATGGAGATAACACAACATGACATCTACAATGCAACATGTTCAATGAAACATTACATTAATGGTATTTGCACATACTTTTGCACTCAACATTTTCCCAGCTAATATTTCTATCTTTTTTTTCTATTTTATTTTTCTTATCTTCTTTTTTATAATTTCTTTTGGTGAAAATTAAATTTTATCTTATTATTTTAACATTATTTAGTTATTTAATGCATGGTGCTATTTATATTATTTTGATCATTTATGCATGAACTTATATTAATTTTAATTTTTGATCATTTTATATTTATTTTTACTAATATGTGTTTTTTTTAAGATTTATATTTTCTATGCATCAACTCAGCCATAGCAAGCCAAATCATCATGAACTACCATTATCATTATTTGTATGATCATTTTTGATTAAGACTAATAATAGGAGAGTTTGAAGGACTAGCTCAAATCATTAGGTAGTTTATGATTTGATTTCTAAGGGGGGGTAGATATTTTTTCATGCAAAATATGGCCTGAAATAATTTCTACCCCCCTGTAATTTAGGGATGAAGTGAGCTAGTACTTTGAAACTCTACAATATTATTTGTCTTAAACGGAAAGGATCACAAAATAAATTTCATGATGGTAGTTTATGGTTTGACCTTCATAGGAGGGGGGGTACAGATTTTTGCAGGTGAAATATGGCCTGAAATAATTATAACCCCCTTTAACTTAGGAAAGAAGTGTGCTAGTCTATATATCTAATATATATATAAAATGATGGTAGTTTATGATCTTGATAGAGCAATCAATGTGCTTAATAGATCAGAGATGTTACTATTCTTTCCATATTCACTATTATTATCACTGGGCTGGCATACTTGAACGAAGCTTTAAAACTTTGTCTCAGAAAAAAAAGTTTTGAAGTTTGTGTTTGGATACCTCTTGAGTCTAGGTCGAGTCCTCACGTCTGTTATGGATACCTGCTATTATATCAAGATAGTATTTTGAAAGTGTGGATAATCGTAAATAGTAGCAGGAGGCTAATCTAAGAAAAAGTATCCCAAAGAGCAATCAAAACTCAGCTTATGATCATGGAATGAAGAGAGATAAAGCATTACGAAGACTACTGATTCTTTGGCAGATCAGTTCTTACGGCGCTACACGGTTTAATAAAGGACGACAGTTCAAAACGAAGCATTTCAAGCAATGGACTTTTGATGTATTAATAAATCTACAATTAAAAAGAAAACACATAAAAACGGTAACACGCACTACATCTATACAACAGTCTGCATGATAGTATTTGAGGGTCAAATTTGAGGAGCCATTTTACAGAATTTGTTCATTGTTTAAAAAAATAGGGAGATGACATTAAAAATATATACTTACATTGTATATTTTTCCTCAATGAGTCGAGATGGTCGAATCTTCTTCCTTTTACTATGTCTTGTCGCCGTCATACATTTTTCCTGCGGGGTCACAACCTCACAGTAAATGTGTGCGCACTGCACAGTGTCGCCACCGGAAATGAAATCTCGTTTCAAAATAAAAGACAAAAGTCACACTTTTCTGTTATTATTATTATTCTAAACAACATAATAATTATAATTATAATATTTATTATTACATGCTTCCAAATGATGCCCTTTCTCGACTGAGGAATACTTCTGCTAAGTTAGTAGGCATGTTATGTTTGCAAGTAGGCTACACATTTCGTTCGACTTCCTGTTTTTGTGCTTTACATTGCCAACTTGAAGTTGATGCGAAGTGGAGTGCCTTTGAAGCAAAAAGCTTAAATGGGCCTGCATACGAGGATACTGAGATATTCTGAGCGAAAAACAGACATCGAGGGCGACAAGGAAATTAATGACATGGCTCCAGAAACAGAAGCTGTTAAAAGCTAGTGAGATGCAAACTCTATGGAAAAAAGTATGCAAATTAAGAAACATTATAATGTTGATGGACACCAGTGGTAAGTAGCACAGCTAACGTTAGTAGCCTAGCTAGCAGCTATTATGGCTGCAGGTTTTCGTGTTGGCACATTTTGTGGGATTTTGCTCAGAGGTGGACAAGGTAACCTTAAAAGATGTAGGCTAAGAAATACTCAAGTAAAACTATTGTTACTTTTGAACAGCATTATTTCACAAAAAAAATCATCCAAATAAGAAATTATTTGTTGAAAAAAATACACAAGTTCAGAGTAACTGTTGATTAACGTCTGATTTATTTGTCAAATAGTAATCTGCATTGTACATTATATAAAAACCCGAGTTGGCCGAATTAACTCCTCTAGCCCAGTCATGAGACTATCATGGAGATCCCAGTGCTGACTGCGGCGTGTCCTGGTGGTTGTCCCAGCATAGCCTCAAGGCTCTAGTGCGGTTATGGTCCCAAGGCTCAGACTGTATTTTCTTCACTGTTAAGCGCGGTATCGAAACATTGACAATCAGAGCTGGACAATGACTCTGAGGCTCAAACCAATAGATTATCGGGCAGGGAATCACTGCTTTAATAATAATATTATTAATTACACTAAAACGCTTAAATCAATTTTTTCTATCATTTATTGGGCAAGATGATTAATAAGCCATATGTCCATGAGGTCACTGACTCAGAAATTAAGTCATAATTTAATGTTTGTATATATTTATATAAATGAGAAATTATACATTTTAATTTTTACTCTTATTAATTTTTTTTTCCAGGCAATGTCAAGAAAAAACTCACCAAGGGAAAAACAGTGAGGACGCAGTGAGATTGGGGTCACTGTTTGAGAAAAGCAAAACGTAACACTTATTCAGTTGGATGACATATATTTACAGGTAACTTATAACAGTAACGCTCACATGATTATAGGGGCCAGGAGCTAAATATCACAAAAGGGCAGTATGTGAGCATGCATACATTTATTTTCCAAATGATGCCTTAACAACATAAATCTATCACATTAAATTACAGTTACTGTTTAGCCTGTTGACTAAGTCTGCACATGCACCTACAGGACTGCTATCTGCAATCCACATACTGATTGCAATGACTTGTTAATGAAGCAGTTACCGTAGCCTGAGACTTATAGCTAGCTAGATAATAAGCTACACCAATTTCCAGACTTCCTGAAACCGGACTGATAACTTCTGAACTGGTAGTTGAGGCTAATATGGTAAATTAATTCCACATGGCTGCCAGAAACAGAAGCTTGCATAACCAAAAAACCAAACAAAAAACATGGAAATCTCATAGGATGTGTATTTGAGTGAATGCATCGTGGGGCAGCCACGCCACTCAGTGAGAGAGATGGAGCAGAAGTGGACAGAGCAGCTTGGCTCAACATACACACACACACTACTTTATATATTAGGCTAAGAAATACTGTAGATACCTGTTACTTTTTATACTGCTTTTTACATCTCCATGCACATAAGGAAATTTATTTATTAAATTAAATAACGCATAATAAGGGCAATTTTCATTTGAGTCAAATAGGTAATTGGGGCATTAGGCAACCTTTGGGCCTGAAAAACGAGAATGAACATTATTCTACCTACTAACCCAAATCAGGAGCTGGTACTCCTGTGCAGTACATAAAACAACTCATATAGCAAGTACAAGGTGTAATGATACACAAAGATCATGGTTCGATACTCTACCTCGGTTTTGAGATCACGGTTTGGTTCATTTTTCGTACAGTATGGGAACAAACATGCAAAAACAAATGCTTGTTTATTAGGAACTTTTGTAAACCCAATTAATTTGCAAGTTAATACTACTTTATCAGTATAATACTACTTTATATCATATGAATCAGAATATATATATATATATATATATATATATATATATATATATATATATATATATATGTATAAATTAGGTGCAACAATACATGTATCTGTATTGAACTGCTCGACATGGCCACGGTTCAACACATTTGAATAACGACACGCTTATTATGTATTTATTTATTTGATCAATTTCTGACGAGGTGCTATGTGCTGAAAGTTCAGTGAATCTGCGCTCGACATTGAGGCTGCATTGTCGAGCACAGATCAGCTGCGACGCAGCAAAATATCCTTCGCTCAGAGCTGTAGAGATAGCTCTGATTCGCAAAGCCACTGAGACAGAAGAGGCTACGGGACGCCACAAAAGGCGCAGCTACATGGAGAGTGCATTTACCTTCAGCCTTAACAACTGAAGACCTCCACTATCATTCAGATCTACAGTTAGCAATGTTTAGCCTGTTGACTACGAGCTGCTGCACAGATCGTGCTTGCTGCAATCCGCTTGGGACTACTTTGGTTTCCGTGTTAAGTATGACCCTGATGGTGAGCTAGTCGTGACAAAAACACAACAGAATTTCCTGGAAGTGCAATACGATGCTAAGCTACGCCGGGAAAAACAACAAACACCTCCATCATCCCGGGTTAAAACAAGAGGAAACAGAGAAACAACAAGCAGCACACATGCTACAGACTTTACCTGGGTCATTTAGACAGCCTTTAGCCACATGATTCAAAGAGGGCAAAGGACATCGAGCAACTTGGCCATAGCTACTTTTACTGCTGTCCACATGAGACCCTTTTTTGCTGTGGATAAGATACACTTAGAGCTAGTTCTTTGTAATATTTACTCTTTTTAAGAATGCACCACATAAGATGGGTGACTTCTCTATTAGATTCATTTAATTTTACTTATTCTTATTTTACATGGTATATAATGACTTTTTCTAATCTCTAAATCAGTGCAATACACTTCAGTCCACATAAATATTTGTAGTAGTTATAGGTCACTTCAACTGACAGTGTTAATCGATGTTTCTTGCATAGCCCTTGTATTCATATTTATTTTTTATACTATTTATTCTGGCCCTAATAATGTTTATATTTTTATACACTTATTCATTAACAATATCACTGTGTGTTGTTACAATCCAGGAAGCCAATGAAACGAAATTTCATTCCAAGTGCACTGCTGTGTAATTTATGCAATGACAATGAAGGAAGTCAAAGTCTAAGTGATGTTTTTGTTTTTTATGGATCTAAGTATGCACTGAAGAATGTGCCTGGTTTAGCTGCAAGAGGTACATTTAATTCAATTAAAAAAATATACTCTGAGTTAAAACAAATGTTGGTTATTTTAATAAACCACAAGTAAAAAAGGCATTGAAATTTGTCATTTTTGTATCAAAATGTATCGACATTTTGACAGATATATATGAAAACAACATTCAATTTTCTGTATTGTATCTAATATATATATGTATGTGTATATATATATATATATATATATATATGTTGTGTATATATATATATATATATATATATATATATATATATATATACACAGTCACATATATATATATATGTATATATATATATATGTATATATATATATATACATATACACATATATATATATTTATGTATATATATATATATATATATATATATATATATATATATATATATATATATATATATATATATATATATATATATATATATATATATATATATATATATATATATATATATATATATATATTAATAAAAATAGAATACTGTTGTAAAGTGCTGCCTGGTACTAAGTTAAATAAATGATTCCCGAATAAACAAAATATAAGCTTTCCAATAAACAATGTATTCTCACCTAAACAAAAAAATATGTAAAATATTATATAAAAAAAATTCTCACAGCTTGTTGGTGCAGTTTTCACATGTAAAGTGCACCCAGTGTTTGCCATACAGTATAAAGGCTACAACAGACACCCCTGCCCTCCCAACAGGACCCTCACCCAGATATCATATACACGTATCGTTACACCCCGAGCAAGTACCATCAGTTTAAGAAATGAGGCCCAGGATGTGCCACCGCACACATTCTTCAGACCATGTTTCCAATGACTTGGAGATCTATCATAATAAAATCATCGATATGCACAGCTTTAAAAATTCTGGAAAAATAATGCACATTTGTGAGAAAATACAGTTTAAGTCATGAATCTACAAAGAGTTTATCTGTATGCTAATGTCAATTCTTTACTGCCTTTTGTTTTTGCATTTCTTGATTGCTGCCTACTAAAATGAGTTGAGTGTTACCGATTGTAATTTTTATCTGTTGTGCATGAAAAACTAAGATTAAACTAAAACTATGATTTCCTTTCATAGGTTTTTCCAGGGGCTTCAACTACGACAGATCGATATGATACAGGATGGCTTGGCAGGAAGTAGCAGGACACTGTCCAAGATGAGTGAGAAGTTGAGGAAGGTCTGCAAAGATGCAGTAAAAAGGAGAAAAAGAAGAGGGAAGCAAAGATTGGGAGGAACAACAGAGTTTGTCATGATAGATGAGAGTAACTTCTACCACAAACGAAAGGTGTGTATGAAAAATAGAGTCTTACCTGTGAACCACTAGGACCCCTCCCCCGTGTAAGCAGATTAAAGAAGTAACATTTCGTGAGCCAATATGACACTCAAAAAAGTAGGCTGCTTAATTAATAAGTTCTACTAAGCATTGGAACCTGGCCGTGTGTGAACCATTTCATTTTATGTTCCAAGTAAACAATCTGAGCGTCTCCCATACATAGCCCAATGTGTGGGCAGGTTCCACATTTCCATGTTTTGCCAACATTAAGACAATATTTCCCATGAGCTTAAGCGCATACTGTTGTAAAGTCGGTTGCAGTAAATCGCTCTGTCTTTCAGAAATGCTGGGCGAGACACCCAGAAATTATAATATCAAAATAACTACAAAGATAAAACGATATATTTATCGAAACTGGGTCCATTAACAAGTGTGGGTAATGAGATTCATCCACATTAAGGCATGAGGCTTTTTTTTTCATAAACAATAGTCCTTGGTGGGCCTTTAAATGGTGAAAGTGCAAAACAGAACTCACTACATTTAATAGAAACATCTTCAGCTTGAACTGCAGTCCATCACTGCTTAAATAATGTTGTGTTCTCATTGCCTGAACAGTAGTACAATTTAGTTGTGAATAAATGAACTGATTAACTTAAATTAATTTGTTTATTGTAAAATACTGAACTGATAAATGCAAATAAACAAGTACTAACTATTATGTATCAATGATCCCTAGATATGTATAACTGGACTATGATGAGCTTGTGTAGCTCATCATGTAATTCCATACTGAAGATTCAGAGTCAAAACAATTAATTGACTATTGAATCTTTCTTTTATAGTTGCCTATTGGGTTTTCTATTATTTTTTTAGTCTTTTCCCAAATTACCGGTATTTTAATGTTTTTTTTTTAAAGTATATTCACCTGGGGCCTTTACTAGCAAATATTAATGAATTTGGTTGTTTAAAATAGTTTTTCCTTTTATTGAAATTACCTGTCGAATAATCATTTAAAATCCTTTTCATTATTTCAGATGTTATTTTCATTTACTTTTCTCTTTTTTCATACAGTATGGTAGAGGGAGATGTGGAAGGACCTGGAGGAGGAGGAAATGGGTGTTTGGGATGCTCGGGATAAAAGGCAAAAGAAGAAGACCAATCCTGAGGCTTGTCAAAAAGCGTTCCCGGCGTTACCTCATTCCAGTCATCAGGCAGCACGTACGCCGGGGCACAACTGTCATAACGGATCGGTGGAGGGTCTACATGCAAGCACTGGTCAATAATGGATATGTCCATTTCTCTGTTAACCACAGCCGGGTCTTTGTTGACCCTGTATCGGGAGCCCACACCCAAAATATTGAACGGGCATGGTCACATTATAAGTCACAGGTCTGGAGATTGCGTGGTAACAGATCAGAGACAAAGCTGAAGGAGCACCTTGCATTAATCGAATGGACACATTGGCTGGCAAATGACCATGAGGACGGTCCACTTGGACGATTGCTCCATGACATTCATCGCCAGTACAAACTGTAATACTTTGAAGTTTTATTTTGAACATATTATTTTGTTATGCTGTGTAACTGAAAAGAGTATAAAAAAATCTTTTTATTTTGGTGCTCTTTGAGACAAAAATTTAAGTTATTTGGTGCACACGAAGGCAAAATTACTGCACTTTTAGTTTGTCATTAGTCCCTTTGGTAAATACTGTAATTTTTTATTTGTTTTTTGGAATGATTCAGGACTGATTACCTACTTTTTTTTATGTCTGACTTTACAATAAGGTACACAAAAAGAGTAACTAATGATTAAGGAATGATTCAGGACTGATTACCTACTTTTTTATGTCTGACTTTACAATAAGGTACACAAAAAGAGTAACTAATGATTAAGTAATGATTCAGGACTGATTACCTACTCTCTTTGCTGTCACACTACAATAAGTACACAAAAAGGGTAACTAATGATCAAGTAATAGTTGTTCCTCATTAAATTTGTACCTCATTCATCATTCATTCTCAAATTGTATACTTTAAATTTTGTGAACCCCAAACAACTGTTCTGTGTATATATGGACATGGATTGTCATATTTCATGTATGTGGTCTGAAAGAAATGAATAAAACTGCTCTCAAGAATCCTGCCATCTGTAATTTTTTTTAAGCAACTACTTGTTATGATGATGATGATGATGATGAAATAACCCCTCATGACGTGCCACTTTACTGAAGAACTGATCATTAACTAATAGTCAGCTCATCATTGGGTTTTCATTACTTACTCCTCTAACATTTGATCAGGGGTTACTAAAGAACCTCTGATCATTAACCATTATTTCCTCATTACTCCAATTTTGTTTGCCTTCGTTCCTCAGTAACTACACATTAGTTTATCATTATTTCCTCACTACCTACTTCTGTGAACTTCATCTGAGGTTACTGAAGAACTGATCATTAACTAATAGTTAGTTCATCATTAGTTACTCAATAACTAATCTTTTTTTGTGTACCTTAATTCCTCAGTAACTACGCTAATTTTGTGTCCCTCCGTTCCTCCATAACTATTCATTAGTTCCTCATTAGTTCTGCATTAGTTCCTCAGTTACGAATCTTTTTTTGTGTACCTTATTGTAAAGTGTTACCATTTATTCTTCTGAAACCATTCTAAAGTTGATTTGCTTCTGTGCTTCTGTGCAGCACCCATCCTCTTTTGAGCTTCACCTGTTTGACAGATTGTCTCAGGTTTTTCTGCAAAATATCTTGGTAAACTTGTGAGTTCATTTTTCCATTGATGATGGCGAGCTGTCCAGGCCCTGAGGCAGCAAAGCAGCCCCACACCATGATGCTCCCCCCACCATACTTAACAATGGGAATAAGGTTTTGATGATGGTGTGCTGTTCCATTTTTCCTCCACACATGACGTTGTGTGTTCCCACCAAACAATTTAACTTTGGTTTCATCACTCCACAGAATATTTTCCCAGTTGCGCTGTGAAGCATCTAAATGCTTTTTTGCAAACTTCAAACATTCAGCGATGTTCTTTTTAGATAGCAATGGCTTCCTGCGTGGTGTTCTCCCATGAAACACATTTTTGTTTAATGTTTTACGTATTGTAGATGTGTCAACAGAGATGTTGGCATGTTCCAGTGATTTCTGTAAGTCTTTCACTGACACTCTAGGGTTCTTTTTTACTTCATTGAGGATCCTGTGCTGTGCTCTTGGAGTCATCTTTACAGGGCGACCACTCCTTGGAAGAGAAGCAACAGTGCCGAACTGTCTCCATTTGTAGACAATTTTTCTCACTGTGGATTTGTGAACATCAAGACTTTTAGAGATGGTTTTGTAACCTTTTCCAGCTTTACACAAATCAACAATTCTTGATCTTAGGCCTTCAGAGAGTTCTTTTGAGCGAGGTATGGTGCACATCAGGCAGTGCCTCTCATCAAGAGACAACTCTTAACTGGTGTGTGTTTTCCAGTGGGCAGGGCAGCTTTAAGCCACACCTCAGTAATTGAACTTCAGGTTGGCTCACACCTGACTCATAAATTTGACTGACTAGCTCTTGGAGGATCCTTAGCCAGAGGCGTGTACTTACTTATTCCCCCCTGTCTTGTGAATATTAACATCCAATGGCCAATAAAAAATGATAACATTTAATTGTTTGGGTGGCATTAGTTTAAGCAGACACCGTCTACTCATTCTTGTGATTTGAGTTAAGATCAGACCACATTTTATGACCAATTTAGGCAGAAATGTACAAAATTACAAAGGGTGTACTTACTTTTTCCTCCCACAGTAAATGATCAAAAATAGACTGAAACTGAAAACATGAGAATATAGTAAGGACACTGTCTGCAGGAAAATTTAGTGTTGAAGAAAAAGTAAAATGAAGACAGTTGTTACAAAATGATGTAATTTCATGAGAGAGCAGCTCAGGACTCGACAATGACCACGATGAAATATAATCACTCACATAATAAGATGTTTAGATTGTCCTCACGTGTCTTTATTTAAAAATGTCTTTACAAAAATCACTTACATTGTAAAGGGTGTAAAAACCTGTTATATATGGTTAAAAAATTTTTAACGTGCTGATTGATATTGAAGATTATATGGTAAACAAAGTCTTTGTTCAAAATATGTTAGCTTTATAAGTAAGTGCGACTACATGTCACCTTAGCTCAGTCCTTCTCAAATAGTGGGGCGGGCCCCCCTGGGGGGGCACGGTGAGATGCGATTAAGTACGACTAACGGCGTGTTCACACCAAAAGCGTCGCGAATTTTTCGCGCGTTGATATTACATACAAAGTCAATGTAAAGACGCGAATTGACGCTGCATCGGGGCGAGCATTGAGCGGCGAGCGTTTCGAGCGAAAAAACGCTTGCCGCTCAATGCTCGACGCTTGACGCTCGAGTTGAAATAATTGAACTTTTCGAGCGAGCGAGCGTCTTGACGCGCCGGGACAGCCTATCAGCGTGGAGATCGTCACTGACGCAGGGCATTCTGGGATTCGGAGTCTTGCTAGTTTGACAAACTGCTAACCAAACTGCTAAACTGGAGATGGATGGAAAGGCGCTCCGCAGCTGGAATGGAGCGCCTGTAGTTGGTATCCAGGCGGGAGATCCTGGCACTAACCCTGGCTAGCAGGTCTTCAAACTGGGCAACAGTCAGCCTGAAGTACCGCTGGAACCGGCCGTCATCTAGACGCAGCTCCTGCAAGAGACGGTGGAACTCGCCGAGCTCACACCGCCTCCGTAGGGTAGCATGCATCCAGTACAGACGTCGGTGCCTAGTCCGCAGCTGACTTCTCCACAGCAGGTACAGAGAAGCGATGGTGGTAATCAGAGCCATGTTTGAAGATGAAATGATATGATGAAATGATAATGGCGGACGATGCCGCAGCGAGCGGTGAGCGTTTGTTTGCATATTTGTACCAGCGTCAAAACTCGAGCGTCTAGCGCGGCGCAATTTCACTTGATGCGCGAATACACTCGCGTTCAACGCCTTCTGTGTGAACACGCCATTAGAGTCCCTCACAGAACCACAGAGTTTCCTTGTGTAACATTAGAAAATTTAAGTATCTTCATTAAAATGATCTCATTGGTGCTAAAAACTTTGAGCTTAAACAAATCCATCTAAAATGAAAACACACTGTTTATTGTCACTGTCAGTAAAAAACCTCTTATATCCAAAAATGCTTATTTTCAGGAAATAAAAAAAAACATCTTGATTAATGAATACATTAATATTTCATTGTCCTGACAAGTAATTTTTTACCTTTGATTTGGTTAAAGGTTAATAAAAACACAATCATCAACATAGAATGTGACCAATAGTAGCGCTTTATGAAAAATAAAAAAAACCTTCAAAGATGGAGATACAAGGTTTGTGCCCAATGGTGATGTTATTTTGATATATCAGACTCCTCCTCTGATATTTCCTGTCCCCCTGTGAAGAAAAGCAGGAAACTATAACACTGTTTATTACACAAGGATGAATTTGGACATTTTTTTACTCAGTTTGTCTTACCTGCAACACGCTGAAACTCTGAAAGGAATGAGAAATCACAAAGTTAGAAACATCAACATTGTTGTTATTAGTATTTTTTTTGTTTGATTTTTATGACTTTTTGTCAACCACTTTTTGTGTATTAAATCCCAAAACCTTGAAACTCATTTTTTTTTAAAACTGCCCCAACTACAGATGTAACATAATAATTTCAAGGGCGTGATTTAGCAAGAAGAGGAAGGAAAATGATGGAGGTGGCTCATAGTCATAATTCTTTTATTGTCAAAAATTACGTTTTAAAATTATTCTTTTCAAATGTAATTCTATCACTGCTTCATATATACTACATTAAATAAGAATTAAATTGTATGAAACCTTTTAAAACTGCCCAGACTACAGATATTGTGGAAAAATTACAACTTCATTGTTTGAGTAAAGATACAAGATCTTCCTGTTCATTTTTTTCTCCAATAAAAGTCGAAGTCATTAAATAGGTTATTACTTGAGTTAAAGCATTAAAAAACGTATTTAAAGAAAAAAAAATCCTAAAATAAAATTGTATTACTTTTTTTAAAAAAGTGTTTTTGTTACTTGAACATATCACTACATGAACAAGATACAAGCAGCCTTTTAGAAGAACGTCTGTCTCACTGTTGGTTTTTCTTCTCCAGATGAAGATTCCAGTGATGCAGACTAACAGGAGCAGCAGTGCTGCAACAAGTCCAGACACAAGAGGAACCAGAGATGCAGAGGGAGGTCCTGGAATCAGAACGAAGTGTTGAGTTACATAAGAACATTGGAGAAACTCTTGTACTCTGAATCAACTTTAAAGTCAGGGTATGTGAACACAGACGAGGATTTTGCTTCGGTTAACTTTGCTGTAATTTAACAATTACTTAATTATCTTCAAAATACTCAGACAAAAAAACAAGTTTGTCAGGATTCACATGAGCACAAACACAAAGTCAATGCAGAAAGCAAAGCAATGATTCAGAGTGTAAAGGATTAAAATAGACATGGTGGTTCACCATGTGTCTGATAACAGGTGTGATTTACATCAGATAGGCAAGCAGCAGATGCAGACACTTTCAATAGAGTGGTCCAGGAACAAGTCCATTAGCATGGTTAAAGTTAAAGATTCTTCTTCACAGACAGATTTTATTTTTGATGCAGAATGAGTCTATGCTGAGTGTAAACTTGCATACAAACCTGAAGTGATTTGAGTGTATCCTACAGCCATGTTTGAGTCACATTCAGTTTGATAAATGCTAAAATGAAAGTACAACCAGTTTATGGTTGTACACTTGATGAATAATTGAGAGCAGCAGACTAGCTTTCTGTCAGTCTAGAGAAAAGAGGTGCAGTTATGGCAGATCTTCAGTCTCCTGTTAAACCACAACACACCCATCTTTCTGAACAAAAGGAACAAAAGCACTCATGATGCCAGTAAACAGAAGGACAAACAAGTTTTTTAGTCTCAGTTTCACTCACTGATTTTCTGTGAAAGTTATCCATCAGTCTGAGTTAACATTATCACTCCCTGCATACCCATTTACTCATACTCCCACTGCCCCATCAGTGAGAGTAACTTTGGGTTAAATGTCCTGCCTGAGGTCAAATCAATATGTGACTTCAATAGCTGGGCTTGAACCTGCAACCTGACAGAGCACACTAATAGACTGAAACTACTACGTGAGCGTTTTGTTTTGTTTGTGAGCAAGATAACTGAAAAAGTTCAGAACTGGTTATGATGAGGTCTTTAAGGAAGGTTGGTCAAAGCACAACCAGGAGTCAGACGATTTTAGTGATGATTTAAATTTGATGCAGATTCAGTAATCTTTCCAAATGTATTTTTTAATAAAGAAATGTGGTCAAAATATAATAAAATTGCGACTGAAGCAGTTAGCATCTATGCTAATCTCTCTGTGCAGTCACCTAGCTTGTATCTTCCACCTCTTTCTGCTCTGAAGGATTCTTATTGGCCATGCTGATACCATGTCCTTGAGTTTTTTTGAGCCAGCTTCATGATGAAATCTGAAAAACTTGATTTTTTTGTTCTTGTATTTCGTTCCAACACCAGATCCACTCTCTTAGTGACATCAGAAGGACCACATTAAGTCGCTGTTTGAGTCAATACAAATATACCTTCATTGATAACACCAGAACTGACCAGGTCCAACTCTAACAGCAGTCTTACCGTAGTTACTTCTGATCACTGCTTTGTCCAGTTTGGTGATGATGTCCTCCTTCACACCGTGGAGCTGAAACACACACTCGTACCTCCACCAGTCTTCAGGTTTTACTGCAGAGATGTTCAGGTCAACACTCATCTGGTAGGTCTCATCGTGGTTGGGAAGGATCTCTCCATGTTCCACATCTTCATAAAGCTCCTCTCGATCTCTCCTCCAGAACATCGCAGCTTTGTTTGGGTAGAAACCTGTGGCAAAGCAGCTGACTGGAGAGGAGGGAGACTTCTGGAGGAGAGACACTGACGTGTTCCCTAAAAAGGTAAAAAGACTTTAGGGATCTGCAGAGGAAAACAAAACAATATGTTGTTGTGTACTCTTCTAAATCATTTTGAAAAGCATAAAACAGGAGTGTTCCAACACTGTTGAAAAACAGTGGATCAGGGCCATATGAGTGTTAATTTATTGGGGACTGAAATTTACACTGATCATCTCACCCCAATTGTTTTCTTCTAAAGCAAAAGAGAGAAAGGGCTTGACTTCCCTTACAGGCATCCTTCTGATGAGTCTCTAACTCCCTCTGTTGAAGGGCTGACAGTATCTGTAAGCCACTTCATTTTATGGTCTCAGCTTACTTGTGCTTTATTTCTTGAAAAACTATGAATTGCCAGCTATAATGTTGTGTTTGATTTGAGCTCTGGACTCTGGCTATTCTCGCTGAAAATGAACTACGTCACTGAGAATGCCCCCTTATATTGTAATTTCTTGTTAGGAAGCCTGACAATCTTCAAGTACCAAAATTTTACCAGCTAAAAACACGTTTAAGTGGGATGTGATTGTCAAGTCTGAGTTCGGGGTTCAATGGAGTGCACCATCATCGCAGAATATAAAAAAGCTACAACAACAGACAACAAGACCACGTGCTGGGGATGCATCACAATCCTACCTGTTTGCTGAGTGAAGTTTGTTCTGTACTGCAGATACTTCTTAAGCCAGAGAGGGCACATGTGGGTGTAGAGTACTTTGTTTTCTTTTAACCTAGCTTTTTCACTATCCCATCTGTATTTAGTCATAAGTGCCTTTGTTGTTGGAGCAATCCACTTTAGAGCCTGCAGGTCCAATGCTAAGAAGTCCTCTCCATTGTAACCAAACTGTATAAACCCAGCAGTTTCTCCAGTTTCATCATCCCACTCACAACCATTTCTCTCCTGTAAAATGTGTATACCTGAAAGAGACAAAGGACAGAGAAGGCATGTGCATTGAGAAAGACCATCATATTACATTTGTAGGATATTTTAACATTTACCTTCACATCAACATGAATCTACCCTACTGACAAGTCTTTCATTTAAATCAAAGTCCCTTTATTTTATGTGCATATTCTTTTTCAAGACATCTGTTGAGGGAGCAGCTGAAAGTTTGTGTTGGCATGTAAACAGTCCAGTCAGCAAGAATGAAACCAGCCAAAGTTTAGCAGCATCCACTGCAGCACATGCAAACAGCAGTGAATATGTCACATGGTGTGACATCCCTCTGAGGAGAGGTTGACACAGAGTGAGATGTGTTTGGCTCATGAAGCAGTTTACTGCGCCCTGTCTGATACTACCTCTAGAGATGGAGGAAATGAGAGTCAACTTGTTCCCCCATTCAGTCTCTGAAACATTCAGATTAGACATCAGTGCATTAATTTACCGTGAAAAGAAGCTTGTGGCATTGTCCATGTCCACATTTTTTTTTTTCCTTCACCACTAGGAGGCGCTATGATTTATGTAGGTTTTTGGTGTTTCCAAGCCTGGGCCTGGTCCGGACAAAAACTTCAGGACAGATATGACCAAGCATGGCTAAGAAAAACATACACTTCCAGGTGTGCTTAAATTATTTAATTTATCACTTTTTTAATAAAAGAAGATCTTTCAGTCCACATCCTGGATGTCCGATGATTATAAGACCTCAGATAGATGTACACCAGATTTGAAGTTGATTGGCCCAAAGCCCTTGGATCAGTGAGTCCTAGAGGACCTCTGGAAATGTCACCATGACACTTAGTGGCTGTTTTAAAGTCTCAGAGTGCTGGACATGAGCTCCAAGTTTCTGAATTGTTGTGTACAGTCCCTGGGGAACTTTTAGTGTCAACATTTTAAGGGGGCGCTACTGAGCCAATTCATTAAAATCTTTCTGCAAACCTATATTATCAAATATTTAACCAGAACTACCAGCAGAGTTTCATGAATTTTCATGCATATGCACATTCTCAAATTTAAAAAAAAAAAAAATTAGGCCAGAAAAGAATCGCAATATGATGGAGGAGGCATCACAGGTGTGTAAATATTATGGCTTTAAAAAGCATAGAAAATGAGCCTTATGTAAGTCTTCAGTAAAAAAATAAAACCAAACTAATCTATAAAGCTGAATATAATAACTGCAGGGCTAAAGTGTTTGGTAATTAACATTAAAATCTCAATAGGATCACAATCATACAGTACCTCCAGTTTGATCGAGGTGTTGCATGAGGATGTCAATGCTTTTCCTAAAGAACTGCTGACTCCTTAAACACCTCATAATGTACCACTGGTGGTGACCTGGAGTGTCTTTAAACAGTTCTTTCATCCATTCATCTTTGGAGTCTGCTGTCGTCTTGCTGTCACAGTATCCAAAGGGAACTTCATCCAGCATGGGTAGGCCCACAAACTCTGGAAAATCCGGGATGCCAGAAGATGCTGTGACGAAAAATTCCAGAGTGTGTCTCACTGTAAGAAAAAAATGTTTTTTTTTTTTTATTATTATATTTTAATAAAATTACCTATAGACCCAAACACCCATTGATTTTGTTTCACATTCTAAGCACCTTGTTGAAACAGTGGTGCAGGGATGACATATTTTTGTAAGCCAACACAGGCACGGTTCCCTCGACTAAAAGCTTGCAGGAAGTTTTCCCGTTTTGGGTCATTGCTGATAATAAGGTCTGTAAAAAAATGTTTAACTTACATGTTTGTGTCTTTGTCATGATCTGAACAACTAAACCTACTTTTCACATTGCTCTAAGCTTAGAGGAAATCAATGAGAGTGAAAAGCTATTGATAAGCTATTATAGAACTACAACATGGCGGTTTGACTTAAAGGCAACAACAATATTTACTTTGTATAACAATTTATTGTGACTTCTTGTTTGAGGGTTTCCTCTTGATCAAGTTGGTCTTCAAGGCTGTGGCAATAATGTATGAATAATTATTCATTAAAAAATAAGAAGAAATGCTTGTCCTTTGGTCCCCGGCCATTTTTGTTGTCCTTGCTAGCAGTCAAGTTAAACACAAAAAAAGCTGGAAGATTCAAAAGCTGGCAACATCAGCTCATTATTTCCCATTAAACATAAAAACTGTCTGTTTGTTCATCACAACTTTTAAATATTTTAAAATATTTATTTATTTTTTTAGTATATTTTATTTTAAATCAGAAAACTGGTTTTCTTAATTCATTTAGTCTAGAGGGTTGGAAACCAAGAAATGGGAAATGCTAACTCATTTCTACATTTTTTGACTCATTCCTGTGGCACTCTATGACCATAGTGAATTGAGTTTAACTGACTTTACTTGAGGTTCAGCTAGATGCTGCTGAATTATTTAACATCACTCCTCTCTACCTTTTAACAATCATAGCTGTTAATGTTAATATTAGAACCACCCTAATGACCTTTACAACCACGTAGACATAATGTGACATCTCAAGGGGCTAACCTCTGATAAATCTATATTCAACAGAGACAAGTATGTTGAGGACAGATTAATGACTCGTCCATGAAACTGTCGTGCAGTGTGAGTGAGTTTCATTGATAACCTTTACTTATGGTTTTTTGTGTTGATGTGTTAGTGTTGTGTCTTTGGTGACTGTCAGTGTAGTTTAGTTTATTCAGTGTGTTTTTGAGGGTGTGTAGGGGTGGGTGCAGGTGTGTGTGCGTGTGCTAACATTTGCACCATGCCAATAGCTGAGGCCACAGCAGTCAAGCTGGAGCGGCTGTCTCACTGTCACAGCATACAGCTGGCGCCCTCAGGGCAGTGCAGTGTGGAGGAGGCTGGGCTATGGGCAGAGTGGTCAGGTACAAATCAATTAAGTTGGCATCCAGGATGAACAGGGCTATCGTCATCTTCTTGGATGACACAGCAAAGGTAAGTGAGGTGGTGGTGAGGGGAGTTGTCATACAGGACACATACTCCTGTTTCTCCTCTCTCCAGTCCAGCTCCCAAAGTTATTATTTCTAATGCCCCAACGTTTATGAAAATGAGCACCTGGTGAAGGACTTGTCATATTTGGGACGGTTAGTGTCCTCAATTAAATGACAAAGAAAAAAAAAAGCATTTGTCTTTTCAACTCTGTCATCGGACACAGTGCTCAGCGGAAAAGAATGCAGACGGGGGAAAAAAAAGATTTGAGGCAGGAGATGAAGCAGAAGGTATACACACCCCACCTTATAAATCCCCTGAGGTAACATAGACTGGTGTTTATTATTAGATCACTGGCCAAAGACCGAGAACAGAAGAGATGGGTGTCTCTCACCAATTTCCTCCCCTTGTGTGTGCCTTTTTCATTTACTGAAATTATTTAAAAGCTTACATGGCATGATTTTTTTTTTTTAAATCAAAGTTCATGTTATTAAGCATCCTTGAAACTCTAAGACAAAAAAAAACAAAACTCAGTATTAAAGATCTTGTTCTTAAACATCTATTTTACAGCTCAGATGATTTTTCTTGATTGTGTGGACGTGGTCACTCTCTCTGTGATGTAAAGAGGACCATTGGCCAATAATCTGATTATGATGGTGATCCAGAAACAGTTCCAGAAGAAAATGTCAGTTAATCCCCTTTTTGATTATTTTTTTAAAAGGGGTATTGTTAAATATATACAGTATTTTACTTGTAGCATAATTTGCCCAACACTGATGTTGTCTGTGTTTGCACACTTAAATTTTATGGAGACACCATGTTCACAATCATGTGTTTGAAAAACAACTCTGAATTTAAGATGACTTCTTAAAGGGTCAGTGGAAAAAGTTTTGACCTCAGAAGGGGGCATGACAGACAAAAATCAAGAACCACTGGTTGAGACTAACATTTTTCTGTTAAAAAGTGCAAGTTGTGACTTCAAATTTGAAAGTAAAACTCACAGAGTTAGACGCAACGAAAAATGAAAATTTTAGCCCCGAGATTTTAAAGGCCACAAAATAACATGTAAAACTGAAAATGCAATCTTACCTGCTGATGAAGCATGACAACACATCAGCAACAGGAACAAAGTCCTCATGATTCTTTGTTGAGAGGTGTTGAACCCAGGGAGGGTTTATACAGGAACTACCATCTCTCTCAGATCAGGGCACACTGACAGAGTGTTCACAGGATGACTGCCTTTTTACCTGTGATGCTGAACAGGAAGTTCTCACCTTACAGAGCCTCTGCTGCTCCCCTGTGGTGTAAATGAAGTAGGCCACCATAATAGCTCAATAAATAAACAAGATGGGAAAGACCATATGATTGTTATTTTAGCAGTACTTTTAATTACTTTCCGTCATCTTAAAAATACTTTCTTTAACCTTTGAGCACATATCCTCTGAGATTCAAGGATGATCTGGCTAGATTTTGGAGCCGAAGGTTATGGAGGTTTCCTGGCCAGTAGGATTTCTCAAGAGCATTTTCAGAGATTTCCTTCAAACTCTCAACATATATTTGAGAGCTTTGTCCCTGAGGGGGACAGCCAGGTGTGGAGTGGACCCTTGGGTAAAACATGAGGTGGGGTTGCCCTAGGCTTGTGGCACCAGAATTGCCCATTTAAAGACATATGACCAAATGAAGTCACTCAGGTCTGTGAACAAAAGAAGATCTGCAGCTGTCAAAAGACTTTAAAGGAAAAAGTTTGGTTCCTGCAGCTTTCACATTGTTTATAGAATGAAGTAGAACAATATACTCACCCAGAAGGCTTTCCTGATCCAAACAGTGCTTCAGGAGATATTTAGATCCAAAATTGAGCAGCGGACATCCATATAATGGTAGCACACGGGGCATACAGCGCCGCTCCTAAAACTGCATTAATCGTCCAAAAACTCATTAGTTTCACCAATATTTCATCATGGTCTGCTCGCACTACTCCTCCACAACAGTCTGTGTCGCTCCAGACATGTTTTTGTAACTGTGCCGACCTCTGAACTGAAGAAGAATTTTTGCCCCACGCCTGCGCAGTACTCTCTGGAGCGCTGCATCCGCGTCCTCCTTTTGATGAGCTCCTCATCTGTAACCTCTGGCTCGAAACTGTAAGGACACCCATCATATTCAAAGTTCTCCTCCACAATATCTTCATCCAATAGATATTCGTCAATTTTGCACAAAACTGGAAGAAGAAAGTCGTTGTGTAGCCGGCTGTCTTCCCCTGAAACAATGAGCCGTACTGCGCATGCGCGGAGCAAGCCTTCTTCTTCTTCAGTTCAGAGGTCAGCACAGTCACAAAGACATGTCTGGAGCGACACAGACTGTAATGGAAGAGTAGCCCGAGCGGACCATGATGGAATATTGGTGAAACTAATGAGTTTTTGGACAATTAATCCAGTTTTAGGAGCGGCACTAACATGCCCCGTGTGCTACCATTATACGGATGTCTGCTACTCGATTTTGGATCTAAATATCTCCCGAAGCACTGTTTGGATCAGGAAAGCCTTCTGGGTGAGTATATTATTCTACTTCATTCTATTAACAATGAGAAAGCTGCAGAAACCGAACTTATCCTTTAATGTATTTCAGTTTATAACTACAGTGAAGTATTTTTGAGACACTTAAGTGATGGAGACTGTGTTTTCGTCAAGTCACCATAGCTCAAGTCCAATTCCTCAGTGTTTGGGTCTGAGTCACCAAAAAAAACATAATCAGAGTTGAGTCCGAGTCGAATCCTCTCACTTGAATCACGTCCATGTCTAATCCTCAGTGCCTTATCCTAAGTACTAGAAAAGTTGCTCGAGCCTAAGTCCAGGTCCTCAATATTGAGTCTGAGCCAAGAGGCTAGATGCTCTTCAGCTCTCCACTTTTGCAAAGCTAGAGAAATGACATGCAAATTAAAAATGTCTCCATTAAAGATAAACAATACAGTTTTCTCGATTTCAACAGAACTTTATTAGCTGTCAGAGAAGTGAAAAGTTAAGCAACGAGTGTTGTAAGTTTGCTGGTCTTTTTCAAGAATGTATTAAGTTCAAATGCTAAATAAAGTTGGAATAAAATTTCCATATTATACCTTAAAACCAATCAGCAGCCAACACCCCTGGAAACAAAACAGCCTCTAAGACTTCTGAAAACCTACAAAATAACAACTATCACCTACTGGAGGTAAGCTTACATGATGCATTTCAAAAACATTAGCTCTGAAGGTATGAACTGCTCATCCATGCATGGTGAGGCCTCATCAAAATGCCATAATGACTAAATACCCTTTCAATAGATGCACTGGTAGCAGGAATCAGCACATGAATGAGCCAAGATTTAATGCTTGATTTCCAAAATCATGCATTTTGTTTTACCAAGGTGAAGTGATAAGTTGTTAGCATCGAACCATTTCTTAAGTTTCTTAAGTTTTCTCTCTACTGTAACCACATGGTCCAAGTACTGGCACACACTAAATGCAACTTTTAAAGGTTTTAAATTCATGTTATTAATGTGGACAACTTGGTGCCTGTCCAAATAGATGATTAGCCACTAATGAGCCCGTTTCCCAGATACCATATTTCTGTAATTTAGACATTAGTAATTTGTGGTCAATGGTGTCAGATGTTTTATGTAAATCCAGAGATATCCCAACAATGTATTCATTTCTCTCTACTGAATCAGTAATTTGTTCCATGGAATCCATGAGATAAAGTGAAGTGGTTCTGATTTTCCTAAATCCATATTGTTGGTCACAAAGTATTTTGTTTTTGGAGATGAAACCATTCAGCTTTTTTTTTTCAATATTTTTCCTAAAAATTCTGAAAATTTTAATAAAAGAGAAAAGGGTCTATAATTTTACATTATGTGTTTATTACCTGGTTTGTAATGTGGTATGACTTTGGCTATTTTCATTTCAGTATGAAATTTCCCAGCCACAAGGAATTGTTTGCAAATATGAGTGAAAGGTGAAACAATGTAATATTTCTTTTTAATCAAGGACATATCAAAACCATTCATATTTGTAGGTTTTTCCTCTTTAGAGCTTAGAGCAAACAAACAAGCTTAGAGCAAGAGGATACAGCCAGAACAAAACAATGTGGTTGAGGAAATCCACCGGCTCTGTAGAGATGTCCGGGGTCCAGTTAAATAGTGAGGTGTAAGCAGGGGGGGACCACGCCCACCTCCTGTGCAGCAGAGAGCAGAGGAGAATAACACAGAGAGAGGAATCCTCACATTCTGACACTAAAACCATAACTTGATCTTCATTAATAATTTAATTCAACAAGTAGTAACTTGAATTTTTAAAGGAATAAAACAAATGATGGCAAAATTAATACTGCAAACATGGAGGCATTTATTTAATGCAACAAAAGAACAGAAAAAACATCTTTAAAACCATGATTCGCTGATTTTAATCAAATCATGGTTACAATACATAAATAGCTTATAAATAAATGATCAGAAGATAGTGCAACTAAAAACAAGGAATTAAAAAAAGGTCACAGTCAGCAGGAAAATGCATTTTTAGTGCAAAACAAAATGGAAGATAGTTGTTACAAAATTAAATAATTATATGAGGGAGCAGCTCAGGACTGAACACTGACCAAGATGAAATATCATCACTCACATAATAGGATGTGTAGATTGTCTTCACTTATCTTTCATCACAATTTCAAAAATCCGTCACATTGTCAAGGAGGTCAAACCTGTTATCTATGGCAAAAAAATTCACATTTAAAATTGCTGATTAATGATAGTGGATTATATGGTATACAAAGTTTGTGTAATAGCTTTCACCTGAGTTTATTTCGCTGCCTAAAATCAGTCCAGGTCCTGTTTTGGTTAACTGAATGACAGATCGATTTTTGTTATTGCACAGATCCACAACGCTTCATTTTGTAATATCAAAAAATAAAAGTATCTTCATTAACATCAGTCTCATCGGTTCAGAAAATGTTGAGCTAAAACAAATCCCTCAAAAATAAAAACAAGCTGTTCATGATGTTGGTTTAGCCTCCTCCTCTGGTATCCCCAGTCCTCCTGTGAAGACAAGCAGCAAACAATAAATAACATCTTAATTACAAAGGGATAATATTTGGACTTCATTTTTTTAAACTTGATTTGACTTACCTGCAACAGGCTGGAACTCTGAAATCAAAGAGAAATAACAAAGTTAAAGACATCAACACTGTTTTAAGTTTTTTTAAAAAAAGATTTTATGTTTTTTGGGACTTTTCATCAACCACTTTTGTGTACCGAAGTCTAAAACCTTGAGGCTCAATTTCTTGAACTTTCCCCAACTGCACATTAAGCATAATAATTTAAAGAGGATGATTTACAAGAAGAGGAAGAAAGGAGGGGGGTTAACTCTTCTTGTTATGAGTAAATTTAATCTTTACACTTTTCAATGTTTCATTTATTTCTGGTTTTCTTTTATTGCGTGATATCAGAAGTAACTCTTCTTATAACTTTTCAGTGGTGGACAATTTAACATCTTCAGTGTTGAGTAAAGATAGAAGATCTTCCTGCTCAGTTTTTACTCCATTAGAAGTAAAATTCATTGATTCAGTTCATCACCTGAGTTAAATATTAGAGCGACATTTAAAAAAAAATTCTGAAGGATTCATATCATTGAAAAAAGGAGGTTTGGGGCCTTGTGAACTCATTCATACATATATTCATGCTGAGGACAACAAGCCCAGTAGAGAGTACCTGTTACTAGGATTTGTAGCTTTAATATTTCTACTCTTTAGGTCCATTGCTCGATTATAAAAAAGCACTTTTTATTATTGTAACATATCACTTCATCAACAAGGTACTGCCCCCCAATATATATGGATATTTTTGGAAGGACCAAAAGTACAAACACAGTATAGAAAGCTTTGACAGAATTAGCTTAAAACCAGAAGACTTTTAGAGGAACATGTATCTCACTTTTGGTGTTTCTTCTCCAGATGAAGATTCCAGCGATGCTGACAAACAGGAGCAGCAGTGCTGCAACAAGCCCAGAACCAAGAACAACCAGAGATGCAGAGGGAGGCTCTGAAACTACAACAGAATGTTGAGTTACAACAGGGCATTGGAGAGACTCTTTTACTCTGAATAAGACCTGATCTCCCTCGCTGTGGCTAAATCTCAGGTTAATGCCATGTACCTCACATAACCCCACTTTAAAAATCTTTAACTATCCCTTTAAACAGCTCAGGACCTACAGGTAAAAGCTGGGGTGGGGAAGGGTTGAAAGCAAAGATACAGCACTGATGCAGGACAGGGCTGGCAAAGCTAGAGCAAGGGAAGAGAGTGGACTATTGCAGCAGAAAATAGCCAAACAATTGAGAATGTTTGTCATAAGAATGTTAACACATCATGTGTGACAAATCGTTTGCCTTGTGCAAGTTAACATGAAACACACTGGGGTGTCCTTGATTTTCGAATCGAGCGTCATGATGAAATCAGAAAACTTGCATTTTTTTGTCTTCATGGAGCTCATTTTAACACCAGAGACAGTTATTTTTAAACATCAGAAGGAAAACATTAAGTCACTGTTTGATTCAAGACAAATATACCTTCACTGATAATACCAGAGCTGACCAGGTCCAACTCTGACAGCAGTCTTACCATAGTTACTTCTGATCAATGCTTTGTCCAGTTTGGTGATGATGTCCTCCTTCATACCGCGCAGCTGAAACACACACTCGTACCTCCACCAGTCTTCAGGTTTCACTGCTGAAATGTTCAGGTCAACACTCATCTGGTAGGTCTCATCATGGTTGGGAAGGATATCTCCATGATACACGTCTTCATAAAGCTCCTCTCCATCTTTCCTCCAGAACACTGCAGCTCTGTTTGTGTAGAAACCTGTGGCGAAGCAGCTGACTGGAGAGGAGGGAGACTTCTGGAGGAGAGACACAGATGTGTTCCCTAAAAAATGTAAACAGAGTTTAGGAATCTGCACAGGAACACAGCACAGCAAGTTCCTATACAGGACTGCCTGGAAGTTTGTGGACCCTCCAGACATAGTCACTGTTTCAGTAAAAAGAAACCAACCTGTAAACAACGTTATTAAATGTACATCCAAATTCCAATTTGGATATACATGTTCCCATGTTGCACTCCCTGACTGATGGCATGAGATTCTGGTCAAGAATTTGTTGATATTCCTGACAATTTTTGGTTCTTTGGACTATATGGAGTCATCCAGGTCAAGAAGCAGAAAATCAGCCCCAGACCATCACATTTCCACCACCATGCTTCACTGTTGGGAAGAGGTTCTTTTCTTCATATGCAATGTTGGCTTTTTTTCAAACATGCTGCGTTTGATTGTGACCAAATAATTCTATTTTGCTCTTGTCTGTCCAGAGAATGGACTTCCAGAAGGCCTCTGTTTTTTCTCTGGCAAAGTTAAAATGGGTAGCTTTATTCTTTCTTTAGAGCAGAGGCTTCTTTCTGGCAACCCCCCAATACATGTTATTGCTGTTCAATTTTCATCCGACTGTAGGCGCATGGACATTTGTCCCAGATGCCACCAGGTCCGCAACTCTCTAGAGGTGATAGGTACGTTGGGCTTTACATGACTTATTTTTCCAGTGCTTCTGGGTAAAAGTTTTGATGGGCAGAGTTGCTGTTATGTTGAAGACCCTCCATTTGTATATTATTTGTCTTACAGTGGAATGATGGAGGTGAACTCTTTTGGAGGTGGTCTCATAGCCCTCATAGCCCTCCCCAGACTGACTGGCTGTCATTACCCTCTTTTTATGTCTTTGGATATCTCCTTTGCTCTTTGCATAGTTGTTTGTATGGGACCACAGTTGTTTGGTTGGCTTCCTCTTTATCTTAATCAATGCAGACTAAAGCCTTTTCCAAAGCTGTCTCATTTCATTGGTCTACTACACTTACTTTTGCACATACTCTAACTCCATGTTTCACGTAGTTTTGGCCTACTTAAACAAGTCCCTCTAAATGGCTACATACAATTGATAAACACAATTCCAACATTTCATTAAAAAAATGGTGATGATACAACAGGAAAATCATGGTGAAACAACAGAAACATTTAAACTGCTCAAGGAGTTCACATACTTTCAAGCAGCCCCATATGTTGTTACTCCTTGGCTGAAGGGAGTAAGCAAAACCTACATACCTAGTGCAAGCTATAATAGTGCATTTGATTTGAGCTCTGGGGTCGGGCTGTTCAAGTTGAAAATGAGATACATCACTGTGAATGCCCCTTTTTGATTGTAATTTATACTCAGGAAGTTAGACAATCTTCAAGTACTCTGATTTTACCTGCTGGTTCAAGTGGGATGTGACGTAATTCTCAAGTCTGAGTTCTGTGGTGAATGATCACCCCAGAATAAAAAAAAAGGCAAGCTACAGCAACAAACAAGGAGATCACATGCTGGGAATGCATCATAATCCTACCTGTTTGATGTGTGAAGTTTCTTCTGTACTGCAAATACTTTTGAATCCAGAGAGGGCAATTGTGGACGAACAGTATTTTATTATCTTCTAATCTAGCTTTGTCAGTGTCCCATCTGTACTTAGTCATAAGTGCCTTGGGTGCTGGAGCAGTCCACGTCAGAGTCTGCAAATCCAATGATATGAAGTCCTCTCCATCGTAACCATACTCGTTATACCCAATAGCTTCTCCAGTCTCATCATCCCACTCACAACCAGCTGTTTTCTGTAAGATGTGTATACCTGAAAGAGACAGAGGACAGGAAAGAGGCTTGAACTAAGAAAGATCCCTAAATGATGTTTTGAGGAACTTTAAACATTTACCCTCACATCAGCATGAATCTACCCTACGGACAAAATCTTAATCTACGGACAAATCTTAATCTCAAATAAAAATCACTTTATGTACATGTCCTTTTTCAACACATTCAAGACATCTGATAATGGAGCAGCTGAAAGTTTGTGTTGACATGTAAACAGTCCAGTTAGCATCAATGAAACCAGCCAAAGTTTAGCAGCATCCACTGCAGCACATGGAAACAGCAGTGAATATGTCACATGGTGTGACATCCCTTTGAGGAGAGGTTGACACAGAGTGAGGCATTTTGGGCCCATAAAGCGGTTTTCTCTGTCTGATACTACCTCTAGAGATGGAGTAAATGGGGTGCTGGTTTGGCGTAGTGGTTAGCACCCCATGTTCTTGCTTCTGCCGGTCCAGGTTCGAATCCCGCCTGTGACCAGTTTGCAGAGTGTTTTCCCCTGCCCTCTCTCCCCCTTTCACAAGCCTATCCACTGTCTCTCTCCTATCAATAAAGGCACAAAAATGCCCCCCAAAAAAACAAACAAAAAAAAAGAGATGGAGTAAATGGGGTCAACTTGTTCCCCCATTCAGCTTCTGCAACATTCAAATTAGATATCAACATACATTAATCTGTCTTGAAAAAGGAGCTCGTGGCATTTTGCATGGTAATTTTTTTTACCCTTTCACCACTTGGAGGCACTCTGATTTATGCAGGTTTAACTTCGCAGGTGGTTCCATTTTTTGTGTAGAATTCCTGGAGGGACTTTTAGTTTCAGCATTTTAAGGGGGCGCTACTGAGCCAATGTCTTACAATCTTTCTGCAAACCCATAAATTATCAAATATTTCACCAAACCTGATGTACCTGCAATGTTTCATGACTTTTCATGCATATTCACATTCTCAAATTTAAAATAAAAAAATTTGGATACATATAAAGTGCACACATTTTTAGGCCCACTTTCAATGACCAGGTGACCTATTAAATGTGTGTATGTGTATGCATTGATGTCATCAGGCTGTACTGCATTCTGGGCTGTTTTTCTTGTGGGGAATGGGCTGTGTCAACCTAAAGTTTATTATAATGTTTCTCTACAATGTTACTTGTCTAATGGACCTCTGAAGGTGTAGTCAGTGATCTTCTAATCTTCTAATCTAATGCACTATTTGTCAAGATCACTGTATTTCTCCTCTCCATCCACAAGATGTCACCACTGACAGCATGTTGAAAAAAAGTCAAAAGCTTCAATGCACAGCCTTGGCTCTGAATTTCAGCAGGTAAATACTGTTGCTCAGGCCGAGCCACCAAAACACAGTACACCCCTCCACATCCAGGAGGTGGTCATACTCATGCGCAGATCAGACAGAGGGGGGAGGGGGAGTCATAGGTTGCGTAGCGTGCGCAGTTAGCATAAGAGAGAGATACAATATGTGTAGTAGCAATGGCTAAAAACAGCCCAAAAGAAAAAGGTCAGAGGAGTGAAAAGTGAAAAAGAAGGGCTATGACCATGAAAGAGCAAAGACCCGGGTCAACATTGGTGTTGCTTTCCGACAGTGGAGGTAACTCCGCCAATTGAAAGACCTGAAAACAGACGCGGATATCACCGTCTTTCTGCTGGATAGGTAAGCTACATTAGCTTTGTGGTGCTTCACATAACAGTAACAGCCGTCGGGCATTCATCTTATTGTCTAATCTGCCAAAATGTACCGTTGTTGTGATGTTATCAATAATGTCAGTCAAGTTGTCTGACGAGTCAGGGTTACCTTAGCTACGTTGGTCAGCTACGCAGTTTCTACGCCCGTTTCTATGATGATGCATGTCCATCAGCTTTTGGGGGGTGGAGCCAGGGGTGAGGTATGAAGGGAGAGGCGGGTCTAAATTCGTTTATCAACAACCTCTCCACTCGTTTTCTCCCACATCACTGACTACATCTTTAATGTCCCCTAAATTGTACATTTTGTGATGATGTTTTAATTTTCAGCATTATTTGTAGGCTTTAAATAGACTTTCATCATGTTTGTTGACTCTCTCAGTCAGGAAGTTGATGTGTTTTTTCATCTGTTTATTTTTCTGGTGAAGACACGACGTCATGATGATGATTGGCCACAGGTGTGATCGCCACTTCCTATTTAAGATGTCCTGCCCTCTTTAACAAACTGTTTGCCTGATGAAGGTCTGAGACCGTAACGCTGCAATTAAATGAATTTCTTGCAAGTTAGACAGCATGCGGGAATCCATTTTCGTGTTTACATTCTCAAATTTAGAAATGATCTTTGGCCAAAAAATAATTCCTACTTGACGGAGGAGGCATCACAGGGATGTAAATATTATGGCTTTAAAAAGCAGTGAGAATGAGGCTTTTTATCTAAGTCTCCAGTAAAAATCAAATCAAATAAATTTAACAAACTGGATGCAACTACTGCATGGTTAAAGTGTGTGGTAATTAACTTAAGAAGCTCATTAACACAAACATAGAGTACCTGTAGTATGGTTGAGGCGTTGCATGATCATGTGAATGTTTTCCATGAAGAAGTGCTGATGGCCCAAACACCTCTGAGTGTACCACTTCATGTGCTCTGGCTCATCTGTCAGCAGCTTTTTCACCCAGTCATGTTTGGAGATGACTGTTGTCTTGCCATCACAGTATCCAATGGGAACTTCATCCAGCATAGGCAAGCCCACAAACTCTGGAAACTCTGAGACGCCATAGGTTGCGGTGATGAAATATTCCAGGGAGTGTTTCACTGTAAGAAAAAGTTTTTTTTTTCTTTATTATACATTATCTTTACCAACATTACCCATGTGCCCATGAAGCCACTGATTTTGTTCCACAATCTAAACACCTTGCTGAAATTGTTAAATTTACATGTTTGTGTCTTTGTTGTAATCTGAACAAATAAACCTATTTTTCACAGAGTTTTAAGCTTAAACATAATCAATGAGAGTGAAAAGCTATTGATAAGCTATTATAGAACAACATGGCGGTTTGTCTAAAGCAAAAACAGTATTTCCTGTGTTTAACATCACATTGTGACCTCTTGTTTAAGAGTTTCCTCTTAATCAAGTGACCTGATTAAGTTGGTCTTCATGGCTGTGTCAGTTATGTAACAATAACTGATCAATAAAAAACAAAATGCTTGTCCCTTGGTCCCTGGCCATTTTTGTTCTCCTTGTTAACAGTCAACCTAAACACACAGAAAGACTTAAAAATTCAAAAGCAGGCAACATCGGCTCATTATTTCCATTTAAAGATAAAAAACAACTTCTGTGTGTTCATAACAACTCTTACATCATGCTTTTATTTGAAACAGCTACTCTAAATGCCATGTATTCAGGAGGGTTGGGAACCTTGAAGTGAGAAATGCATTTTTAGATCGATTCCTGTGCTACTGCTATTATTAGGTGAATCCAGTTGAAACTACTTTAGTTGAGTTTCAGCTAGATGCTGCTTTGCTATTTAACATCAGTCCTCTCTACCTTATAGTCCTTACAGCTATTACTGTTAATAATAAAAATAAATAAATTTAAATACATTCAAACAATTGAGCGTAGGTAAATATTAATATCATTTGAGTAGTTGTAATTGGCTTAGTGCTCACTGCAGAGGCAGTTATTATTATAACTAATAGGGATGTCCCGATCTGATATTGATATCGGATATCGGTCAAACAAACAAATATCGGATTATATTGGCCTGCATCCTAAATCTCCGATATCAGCACTCCGATACAAGCAGTCCATTCTAATTTATTTATTTTTTATTTTATTCAGTTGTAGAATATGCTTATGTTTAAGTTCAACACAGTGGTTATTTTGCAATTGGTGAAATACGTTTTTTTTTTATTTATTGAGGTCACTTTTCAGGGTCTTCTAATATTTTTTATTCATGTTTTAATTGTAGTATATTCTTATGTTTAAGGTTAAAATTTATTTAACCTATTGGTTAATAACAAATGGGTCAGTTTTTCTCATACCTACTATTGCTGACTACTGTTCTCTCAGTAATCTGACCTGATCAAGCCTTTTCTTACAGTCCATACTACAAAATAGGTAATAAAAGTCTGTATGTTTCCTGCTGATATCGTATCGGATTGATATCGGTATCGGCCAATACTTAAGGCTGCAATATCGGTATCGTATCGGAGGTGAAATAGTTGTATCGGGACAACCCAAATAACTAAAGGGCCTGTTTATCCATGTAGGTCTCTATTGTTCTATTGAGTTGTGTATATTTAAAATATCAGCTGTAGGGATGTCATCACCTTCTCTCTGGTACAACTGGACTAAATGGCAAAAGTCCTGTGATGCTCAAACCACCAAAATTATATTTGAAAAAATTACAACCAGTGTCTTTTTCTAATAATCAGGACCTGGTTGGTTAAAATAATCTGCAGACCTTGTAGTGAGCAGTTTCATAAAGGAACTACTTTTTACCAATAGGGAATTACATATTTTGATTTTGGGTTCCTGTTAATTCTCAAAATGTTCAAAAAGGGAAGTAATTAATAGTTCATTGAAGAGGCCTGGCTTACTTTCTGTTTTGTATGTTGCTGATGCTTTTCAGTAAAGCCAAAGGGATTCAATGTAAAAAAATAAAGTGAGCGCAATGCATCTATTATGTGATTATACTTGATTAATCAGCAAAATAATTGAGAGTACTCGATTACAAAAGTAATCAATAGCTGTAGACATAACATATTTATGTGTATATATTTACTGTATGTGTGTATGTGTGTGTAAGCTATGCAAAGGTCATAAAGTTCGGGCACGGGGTGCTGGTTTAGCAGAGTGGTTAGCAACCAGGCACCCCATGTACAAGCCTCTGCCGGTCCAGGTTCAAATCCAGCCTGTGACAGTTTGCAGAGTGTCTTCCCCTACTGTCTCACCCCGTTTCACAAGCCTATCCACTGTCTCTCTCCTATCAATAAAGGCACAAAATGCCCATAATATACATTAAAAAAAAAGTTCTGGCACAACTTCACCAACTTCTAAGGTGCTTGGAGAGAAAGAGTCTTGAAGAGATCAAAAGAGTTTCAGCAGCACTTGTAGTTCAGGAAACAACTTTAATAGACCAATGCGTTGCGGCTTGTGGCCTTCATCATGGTCATCAGAAATGCATTAGAAACACTTTTGATCTTTGTAAGCTATGCAGACAAAGATAGCATGCCTGCAAAGCTAATGTGTACTGTAATGTGTGAGCTCTTGTAGTTTTGGTGTAGGTTTGGTTATCTAAAACTCGCTTTATGAACTCACTTGGGGGCGGTGGGGCTTGTCCATTCAGAGCTTTGTATTAAACAAACTTGTTAAAAATAAACATGATTGAAGCTCATCAAGTCATGTTTATCAAGTATTTTACTGTTATATAATCAATGAATTAAGGCTGACATTTCTCAAAGATTTCATGTTTTTACTGTTTTGGTTGAGAATGTCAGTTTTTTACTCCGTGAACTATGCTCTTGTTTCCTGTCTGATATTTCCAGACTTGCTTCTCATTTTCAGTTCCTCTTGATTAAGCTGACTCTGCTGAACTGAAAGTACCAACTGTTTACCCCCTGCCTTGAGGTTGACCCTTTCCTAAGATAAAGCTTTTAAAACGAGATTTCCTGTTTTGTACCCGTTGCTCCAAAATAAGTGTAACGATGAAGACAACGCCCAAGAGTGTTTTAGATATCATCCTTTGTCCTGGGCTGTTTTCTGATCATCTTGGGAGGCGAGCAGATCAGAGACCTCAGCAGCTGAGTGATTTTGTATATTTTTGTATTGCTTTACATATTGTCAATAAATGGTTGGCTAACCAATCTAATCCAGACTTCTGCTTCCTTCCAAACTGAACAGTCTAACATAATGGTGGTATGTTGATGTCTCCTTATCAAACATTTTCAAAGCTTTATTAAAAATGAACAAGAATACTGCTCAAAGGGACTGTGCAGAGTTTCTAAGTAATTACAAAAAAGTCTCACTTTTAGATATATGCCTGATCGAAATACACACTTATCAATGAGTTTTAAAGCATCAAAATAGATTATCTATAAATGCTATTCAAGAACAAGACAATTAAAACTAGAGCAAATTTATATTATTCGGACACGTCTTAGAGCATCAGGCTGTAAGTAGCGATATATAGCCGGCTACAAAACTACGATACTAAGTTTTCCAAAAATTGCTTGTTGTCACACATCAAAAACTACCGCTACGTAACTAGAAAGAGATACATTACCTCGTCGCTTTGCATCCTGTAAGTTGTTGAAAAAAGAAGTTGTAAAGCAATGCAGAGTTCTGAGGAAGGTCTGAGCTGCATTCATTAGCATCACAACAAACACACGCTTTGGCTTGGGTCACATCTTTTGGTGCGTTCCAGTTGTAGTCAGAAGTAGGAATTTCCGAGTTCCGAGTACGAAACTGCAACTAGAACTTCCCCGGAGGTCGGAATTTCCTACTGGGAACTCGGTGAAACCTCGCCACCCTCAAGTTGACAATCAAAGATGGATGCCCCCAGTGTGAACAGTTAATTAGCTCCTGTAATAATCCATTTATTTGCACTTCTGACTGGGGTGTGTCGCTCTAGATCAGCTGTATACATATTATTGTTAGACTTATATTTACAAAAATGCTGCCATAGTGATAATCACATTCTTCATGTGATAGTTGTGAACAAGGCAGGGCGTGCTAACAACAGCTAACAATAGCCTGGTAGATCGGCATGTTTTTTTCCAACTTCAACTGGAACGCCGATAAGTCGGAGATGATGTCACTCCCAGTTCTGAGGCTACTGGAACGCAGCATTACGACAGTCGCGTATGGGTAGCAGAGTCTTTATGTCGCCGGTAATAGATTCTCCTCATAGCACCTTGAACTAGCTGGTTGTTCTGGCAAACAATCAGCTAGTTAAGCAGTATTCTTAGAGGCCGGGGAATTGAAGCAGAAGATGTCCCCTCATCCCACCTCTCAAATCACCCTGAGGTAACACAGTGGTGTTTATTGGACCACTGGCCAAAGTCCTTCATCAGAAGAGATGGCTGTCTCTCACCGAGATTTCCTCTCCCGTGTGCGGTTATAAACTCTTTGGTCAAATTATTTTACAGTGTCTTCCTATCTTTTGTTCTTACCAAGATTTCTAGGAACATGACATTAAATTTGTACAATTTGAATGGTTTATCAAGGTTCATGTATCATTAAGCATCCTTAAAATCTTAGAGGGAAAAACAACAAAATATTAAAAAACTTGTTCTGAAGCAGCTATTTTACAGTTCAGATCATTTTTCAGAACTCTGTGGATGTGGTCTTTATCTAGGTGAGTGAAGAGGTCCACTGGGTGATGATCTAATTTTGGTGGTGATCCAAAAACAGGTGCAGATCCAGAAAAAAAAAAATTTAAAGCTGGGATTGGCGATTTGATTTAGATACACTTCTTGTAATACTGGTAAAAATGGTCTTTATGACCCGATGGTAATCAACTCATAATGTGTTCTTAAAACAGAGCAAAAAATATCCGCTATCTACAGCAGGAGTAAAACAGGGAAAACCCCAACCAATAATCATGCCGGGACACCTGTTTTTAAACCAATCAAATCCCGTTGCCATTCTGCCCACCTACTGCGCGTACAATTTCCCTGCTTCCACAGACTCGGTGCGTGTAGCCGAGCTCATATGTATCAGAGTCCGTGGGAGAATGCTTACCTTTCAAGTTTTGTCTTTGAAAATAAGGGAAGCCTGCTACGAGCCATCCCACAACCCCAACCAAGCTCCAGTATCCCTCACATTTTAAGACAGATTTACAAGAAATATAAAATAAACTCTTTGTTTTTCTTGGTTTGTTCTGCTGCTCTAATTTCGCGACAGCTGCCACCCAGGCTACTGCAGGTGAATGTTCTCGCGAGGCCTTTTCTCCTTCTTCGGTTTTACGGCGGTTGGCATCCATCATTTTGGAGCATTACCGCCCCCTTCAGGCTAGAGACAGAGTTCAGTTTGGAGAGGCAGAGAAATCTTTTTATTATTATATCGTCAGACGGGAGATTTAAGGGAGAATACTGATACAGGAGGACGGCGAGAAAGAGGGTAAAATATGTAAAATACGGTAGTTTCATGGCCAAAATGGGAGATTTGACAGCTATGTGGAGAATGTCAGAGGAACTACCTATACCCCGATCAACATCGGCTGTGAGCACTAACTAACTTTACATGTTTGTTTGGTGTTTTCTTACCGCTGACTGAGACATGACTTGGTGTAGTGTAAAACAAACACGTTGTGCAGAGGGTTTGGAGTTGAATCAGTCTTCTGGATATATCAGCCGCGCATGTGGAGGGGGAGGGGGGAGGTAATGTTAGTAGTATATTTTACTTTCTGTGAAAAATGCCCAACACCTCTAGTTTCTGTATTTGCACAGAAAGAAATTCCATGAAAAAATCATGTTCACATTCATGTGTTTAATAAAAAACTTGAAACTTTACGTGACTTCCTTAAGATAGTATTTGGGCCACTTAAAGAAATATTTTTTAAAAAGAATGAAAACTTGACATTTTCGAGATATAAAGTTGCAAATTTACTACTTTATTAATATGCAACTCTGTCAACTCATATTTTGGGTCAATAACTCATCAGTGGTTCTGGACCCAACCCCTCTTTTAATCACTGTCATAAAAACTGGGAGGCTAAAAGCTGGATTTTCCTCCAAACAACTTGTCCTCTGAGCCAGACAACTTGGTCTCAACAAGTTACCAAGCTGTCAGCATGATGATCCCACATCTCTTGTAGTTAACTATGTAATTTATATACATACATTAAATGTTATATATATTAACCATACTTTATTAAACTATAAATTAAACTTATTTCTCTTCAATTTGAGCTGAAAATTAAATAGAAGAGATGTATGATCATGAGGCTGAGTTTGGTGTCAACAACAATCAACAACAGCACAGTTATTACAGTTTTATAGTCATTTCCTGTTGATAAACATACTTCAATGTATAAAACATCATATGAATTAAATAAAAACCTATTTCTCTTCAATTTGAGCTGAAGGATAAACTAGAAAAATGTGTGATCCTGAGGCTGACTTTGGTGTTGCTACAGCCAACAACAGTTAAGTTATTACACTTTTATAGTCATGATATACATACTTCACTATATTAAAAATCATCTCAAATAAATTTAAACATTTTTATTTTGAGTAAGAGCTGTAGTATAAAGCAGATAATATGTGCGATCATCAGGCTGGCTTTGAGTGTACAACAGTAAAGTTATGAAAGTTTTTATACCCTTTAAATATTGATAAACATACTCCAATATACAAAAAATCACAGAAACTACATTAAACCTATTTCTCTAAAGTAAGAGCTGTAGTATAAACTTGAAGAGGTGTTTGATCATTAGAATGAGTTTGTTGTCTGGCTCTCAGGATGTTTTGTGTTTGAAAAGAGGGGTTGGGTCGAAAATATCAACTTTCATGACTTCTTTTATTTCTTTAAGAGGCCCTTATACGCTGTCGTACTTCTCAAGTGTTTAGTGGAAAAAGTTCTGACCTCAGAGGAAAAGGCATGACGGACAAAAATCAAGATCCATAATTTATACCGATATTTATATGTTAAGAGTTTCAGTGGAAGCTGTCTTCAACTATGAAAGAGAAACTCACAAGAGTGCCACGCAACACAAAATATTTACTGAGTCGAGAGATTTTAAAGGCCAGAAGTAAAATAAAAAAACTGATAATACCGTCTTACCTGGTGATGAAACATGCCAACACATCAGGAACAGGAACAGAGCCTTCATGATTGTTTGTTTTAAAGTCTTGAACCCAGGGTTTATATCTAGGAACTACAGTCTCTCTGTGAACGGGGTACACTGAGGGGGCGTCCACAGGATTACTGCCCCTCACTGAAATCGTTGAAGAGGAAGTTCAGACTAAGAAGCCTCTGCTGCTCTCCTGTGGTGTAAATAAAGTAGAGCCACTATAATACCTCCAGTGACAACATGTGTTGTCATGTTTCGTGTGACTAACATGAAGTAACACCTCTATTGATGGCAGAGGTGGGCGATACTGGGAATTTTGGTATCGATCCGATACCAAGTAAATACAGGGCTAGTATCGCCGATACCGATACTTTTTACATGAAATTAAATGATCATGGAATAATTTTGTAATTTTTCCTTGAGTTGGTTGATTATGATTATGTTAAAACACAGCACGAAGATTAGACAATAAAAATGCTTTTTATTAATGAACCACAACAATAGAACAAAATTTTAACTGTATAAAAGTAATAAATTATTCTATGTTTAAGAAAAAAATCACAACTGCAAAATAACAGAAAAAGCAGCAATGTAAAAACAAATACAAAAATAACAATGTCAACATCGCAACAAAAAATACCTTCCATTGCACAAATAAAGTGTAAACTACGGTTAACCTTAACCTTTGTCTTTCTGCTCACAAAGCCCTCTCTTGGGTTGCCCTTTTGGCTCTGTTTCCATATTGACAACAGATTTATAGGTTTTTGTTCAGGAACAGTAACATGTTGACATAGAGGGAGAGAGTTGCGCCGTTTAGAAGCGGTGGTCGGAGCAGAGGAAAGTAAAGTAAAGATGACATAAGAGAAACTGCAGTATCGATCTCATCATGCTAGTATGGATATTAAGATCGATACGCCCACCCCTATTAAATACATCTTAAGAGGTTAGAGGGACTCAAATAGTGCTGTTTTCCATGGAGTGACTCAACTGCAGCTGTCTATAGACTTTTATGGTTTTTAGCTAATAATTACTGTGAATATGTATTTCTGAGCCACTTAAGTGGGGGAGAGCAAATGTCACTGAGTCTGCCACATGATTTGGGTCACCTTAACAACATTCAGAAACAGAAAACAAGAGCAGACAGGTGGAAATAGTCGCCTTTCTGTGCACAGTCAGTCTGACAGCATGATCAGCTGATTACATGGAGGCTTCAACAAGAGGAAAAACCACCACTGCCCGAGAGAAGGAAACCATCAGCATAAAATATATTTTTAGTGCAGAGAGCTGGTGTTATAAAATGAAATAATCTCACGAGAGAACAGTTTCGAACTCGACAATGACCAAGATAATATACCATCACTCACATAATAGGATGTCTGGATTGTCTTCACTTTTTATTAATCAAAAAATGTCTTAAAAAATATTCACATTGTCAATAAGAAAAGTGCTGTTATCTATGGAAAAGAAAAAAATCCACATTTTTACATGCTGATTGATTATGCAGATTATATGGTATTCAAAGTTTGTGAACAAAATACATTTCCTAAAAAAGTTAGAGAAGCCAGATGCCTCTGCTTATTTCACTGCCCAAAATCAATCTATCAATTCTGCTTTGGTATATTGAATAGATAGATAGATAGATAGATAGATAGATAGATAGATAGATAGATAGATAGATAGATAGATAGATAGATAGATAGATAGATAGATAGATAGATAGATAAGGGAAAGAAAAACCCACATGGTCATTGAATTAACATGAAATTGACAAAGGTAATAATAAATTTACTTAAATTAACTAATTAAAATCAGACATTGCTTTAGATGTGGGGTTCAACAGAATAAGTATATAAAAAATACTGAGACTGGCCTTGACAAAAATGAAGGTGTCCTTAACTGAATATTTTGTTTCACAACCTTTTGAGGTAATCATTTCAATCAGGCAGTTTTTCTAACTCTTCAGCTGTCTCAGGTTTGAAGGGTGTCAGCTGCATGTTTCAGCTCTTTTCACAAATGTTCAACAGGATTTAGATCAGGGATCATAGAAGGCCACTTCAGAATAGTTCAATGTTTTGTTCTGAGTCATTCTTGGGTGTTTTTTTAGCTGTGTGTTTTGGGTCATTATTCTATTGGAGGACCCATGACACTGGGCAGCAAATTTCACTCCAGAATGCTTTGATAGTCTTGAGATTTCGCACATATTCAAGACATCCTGATGCAGCAATGCAGCCCCAAAACATAACTGAGCCTCCTCCATGTTTCACAGTAGGTACAGTGCTCTTTTCTTTGTTCGTTTCATTTTTGTGTCTGTGAACAAAGAGCTGATGTAACTTGCCAAAAACCTCCAGATTTGTCTCATCTGTCCAAAGGACATTCTCCCAGTAGCTTTGTGGTTCGTCAATATGCATTTTGGCAAATTCCAGTCTTTCGTTTTTATGATTTTCTTTCAACAGTCATGTCCTCCATTAAGTCCATTTTGGCTCTAATTATGACAGATTGTGTGATCTGACACTGATGTACCTTGACCTTGGAGTTCTCCTCTAATCTCTTTGAAGTTGTTCTGGGCTCTTTGGTTTCCACTCGTATTATCAATCACTTCGATTTGTCATCAGTTTTCCTCCTGCAGCCACGTCCAGGGAGGTTGGCTACAGTCCTGTGGACCTTAAACTTCTGAATAATCTGTGCAGCTGTAGTCACAGGAACATCAAGCTGCTTGGAGATGGTCTTATAACCTTTAGCTTTAACATGCTTGTCTATAATTTTCTTTCTAATCTCCTGAGACAGCTCTCTCCTTAGCTTTCTGTGGTCCATGTTCAGTGTAGTGCACACCATGATACCAAACAGCACAGTGACCACTTTTCAGCCTTTAAATAGGCAGAGTGACTGATTACAGGTATGAAGACTTCTGTGATGCTAATTACAGGACACACCTTAGTTTAACATGTCCCTATGATCAAATAATTTTCAATCTTTTCTAGGGGAACCATCATTTTTGTCCAGGCCAGTTTCATTAGTTTGTTTTTTAAATGATTTCTGCTAAACCACAGTTGAAAAGTAATGTCTGATTTACATTAGTTAATTTTCTGTAAATTTGTATTTATAATTACTTCAGTCAGTTTCAAGTTATTTCAGTGACCATATAGGTTTTTCTTTCTTTAACTGGGGGGTACCAACAATTTTTGCCACTTGTGTAGATAGATTGATTCATACTTTCAAAAATTTCCAAAGAAAAACATATCTCCATGAAAGTGGTATGGAGTTAGAATCATGCCAAAACGTCACAAGCACACAAAACATGTTTAACAAGCATCCAATGATGCACAAACAATGTGGAAAATTTTAGCTTTCATTAGATTACATTAGATCAGGCGTATTCAATTAAAAGTCGCCAAGGTCCAGTTGATAAAATTTCCCCCAATAAAAGGTCCGCACCAAAATCCAATTTGTGTCTTATAGCCTCTTTATATGTCCAAATTTTTATGGTTTCAACAATATTTATTGTTAAGTTTTGAATGCAGGGTAGGTTGTATTTAGTGCACAGCTAGGATTGAGACAAAACAGGTTTTCTTAGTTGAGGAATTGACGTGTTGTACTTGATAAATATCTTTTGTACTTGAAAGATTTTAATTTGTGCTTGGTGTATTTAATTTTTGTAATTGAAGGAATACATTTCTTTGTATGAGTAAACATGTTGTATTTGTTTTCAAAAAATGTTGTATTTGTTTGTTAGGTTCAAGTTCAAGCTCGTTTTGGTATGATTCTGATTCCATAAAGCGATCTCCTTGGTTCTTAAAAACATTGAGCTTAAACAAATTCCTCCAAAATAGAAACAGATTGCATATCGTCAGTGTCAGGCAATAACGTTGTATCTCCAAAAATGCTTCTGTACAGGAAATAAAGAAAAATCTTGACTAATTAATGCATTGATATTGTAGGATCCTGATACCAGATAGTTCTTCGTACTTTGAAATGGTTAAAAGTTTATGAAACCCACTCGCCAACATAGAAGGTGACCAATATCACTGTTTTAAGAAAAAGAAAAAAAAAGAAAATTATACAAGATGGAGATAGGAGGTTTGTGTCCAACGATGATGTTATGTTGTTGTTTCAGCATCCTCCTGTGGTATTCCCTGTCCCCCTGTGAAGACACACAGCAAACTATACATTACTTTTTTGATTAAACAGGGATGACATAAGGACTTTTTTAAACTTTTATTTTACTCACCGTCAACAGGCTGGAACTCTGAAATCAAAGAGAATTACCAAAGTTAGAAAAATTAAATTTATTTTGAGCTTTTTTTTTTAGTTAATGAATTTTTGGCTTTCTGTTTACGACTTTTTGTGTTTTAAATTATTAAACCCTCAATTTCTCAAACTGCCCCAACTGCAGATTAAACATAATTTCAAAAGGCTGATTTACGAGAAGAGGAAGACAAGGAGGAAAGTGGCTTCACAGTAATAATTGTGTTATTGTAATAAGTTACTTTTACTCATTTCTCCTTTAAAAAGTAATTCCTTTACTATTTCTTTGTATAATATCTGAATTAACTTGATAAATAACTTTTAGTCACTGGGCATATTTACTGAAGTACTTGAGTAAAGAGAGTAAAGATCTCCCTGCTCAATTTTAACTCCGTTAGAAGTGAAAGACATTGAGTCAGTTTATTACTTTAGTCCTGAAGAATTCACATCAGCTTTGAAAAGAAAATATCTGGCCTTTACAACTCTGCTGCAGTGCAGCATCTTCTCCTCGGTGTCTCTCTTTCACTCATGACTCACTCTTCCCTCCATCCAACATTCTGTGATGAACTTTTAAGCTCGTCACTGTGTTTATCTGTAATCGTCTTGAGGACATCAAACAACTCAGAAAGTAACTTAGTGTTACTTTGATATGTAGCAATAATATTTCTTCTCTTTTAGATCCCTTACATCACTCATTAATAATAAAAAAAGCACACTTCTATTACTGAAACATATCACTACACAAACAAGGTACTGCCAAACACTACTGATGGACGTTTTTGGAAGGACGAAAATACAAATACAGTCTGGAAAACTTTGACAGAATAAGCTTAAAATCAGACCATTTTTAAAAAAACATGTATCTCACTGTTGTGTTTTCTTCTCCAGATGAAGATTCCAGCGATGCAGAGTAACAGGAGCAGAAGTCCTGCAACAAGTCCAGCAACCAGAGATGCAGAGGGAGACTCTGAAATCACAACAAAATGTTGAGTTACATAAGAACATTGGAGGAATTATATTATATTAAATCACTTTAATGACCAGGTATGTGAACACAGACAAGGATTTTACTTCCGTTCCATTTTGCTATTGCTGTACAAATCCTCTAGAATTAGTATCTGAATAATACAACGAAAAGAAAAACAGGACAGTCAGGACTCACATAAGCACAAACACATTAATCAAGTTCAGCAAACACATGTAAAGTCTACTCCGCCACCAGAGGACCAGCCACTGTCAGTCTCCACTGCAGATACTTTCATACTCATTTACTCAGAATTGACATTGCAGCAGGAGCAACTTCAGATTGCGTGTCTTTCCCAAGGACATACCGCTGGATGTCACTATGAGCTGAGCTCAAACCTGCAAGTCCCTGATCACTGTCCAAGCTCACTAACCAACTGTGCCACCGCTGGTGTATGTACTCTTTTCTACATATGTGAGTTAAATATTCTATCGATATGCTGGGTCATGTCAGTCAATGCTGGCTGTGTCATAGGCAGATGCGAAATCCTACAAAAATCTTTGCTTAATCCCCTATCTTGGTTTTGTGAAATACCCCTCTGGTGGTAATATGTGTGGGTGCTTGATGCATAGACACTGACTGAAAACTCTGCTGTAAACTGGCGTGGTGTGCGGATTCATGGTGGAGCACGTTTGCTGATATGCTGATGTTTGAAGCAAAAACAACCCAGGTGTAGAGTAAACCAGGTATGTTTACTCGAAACTAAGGAGCTAAGAGAGAGTAATGGTTGGGCACACACACAGACCTGAGGAGTAGGAGGTTCATGTATTCCTCCTCTGTTTGTTTTCCTGGATTAGCAGGTATTTTTGTGTCTCCTTTTTTTCTCTTTATTTCCTCAGCAGCACTAGGTTGCTGGGTTTTGTTGTTTTAGTTTGGGCTGTTTAGTCCTGTTTTTCAGCTTTGATTGTTCTTTGTTTTAGTTAGTATTCTTGTCAGTTAGTTAGGGAGAGGTGAGAGGTGCGACAGCTCCTTATGGGTTGGACAGCTAATTTTCTCCTCTTTTGTTCATTTTTGCCTACAACTCCAGCTCCTTTTGGTTTATTGAGTTTGTTCCTCATTTGAAGTTTTTACTTTAAAATAAAAATAAAACAAAAAAAAAACAATCAACCTTGTCTTTTGTGTGGCGTCCTTAAATAAGTTTTGGTCTTTCTTTGTGGTCAAATTCAAGCCAGGTATTTCAGTGGTAAGGAGACCGTAACAGTGAAGTTCACACCACCATCATCAGCTGTTTTTCCAACAATGATGAGACATGAAAAAATCAATCCTTGTGAATGGTTCACAGCAAACAACACACCACATGCTCCATTTCAGCTCCACTGATGTGGACAGGGTTGTATATCTTTGCCTCTTTTTTTCTAAAATCAGCCATCAGATCTTATGTTTAAACAATTGATATTATTTGGGTACTGTGGGATATACTGTAGGATATTCTTTTTTTTTTTTTTTTTTTTTTTTTACAATTTGAGTTTGTATTATGTTCAGTTTCCCCTTTCTAATTTTGTTTATTTTTGTCCTTTCAGAACAACACACCACATGCTCCATTTCAGCTCCACTGATGTGGACAGGGTTGTATATCTTTGCCTCTTTTTTTCTGAAATCAGCCTTCAGATCTTATGTTTAAACAGTTGATATTATTTGGGTACTGTGGGATATACTGTAGGATATTCTTTTTTTTTTTTTTTTTTTTTTTTTTTACCCTTGATTGTTTAATAAAGATAATTTTTTTGTTCATACTGGAACCACGTCTCCTGTCTTCTCAAAAACAGACCTGTGTTAAGTGAATGGGTTGATTCTTTGGGTGAAATTCCCAAGGTGGAGTTGTCGGGCAACTATGTTAATGGTCAAGGTTACCTCAAGGGGATAGAGGTCCAAGCCCTCACTCTAACTCTCCCCCTCCCCCCTAGTGGCCACAATAATATGCTTGTAATCAAAACATGATGAATATCTCTTAGTAGGCAATACCACAGCTGACCAGAAAAATGTCTCTTACCTATTCCAGTCGGCCATATTGTGGACAGTTTGGTGACGATGTCTTCCTTCACACCCTGGAGCTGAAACACACACTCGTACCTCCCCCAGTCTTCAGGTTTTACTGCTGAATACTGTAGGATATTCTTTTTTTTTTTATTTTTTTTTTTTTTTTTTACAATTTGAGTGTTATCATGGTTGGGAAGGATCTCTCCATATTCCACGTCTTCATAAAGCTCCTCTCCATCTTTCCTCCAGAACATCGCAGCTCTGTTTGGATAGAATCCTGTGACGAAGCAGCTGACTGAAGAGGAGTGAGACTTCTGGAGGAGAGAAACTGAGGGAGACCCTGAGGAGGATAGACAGATAGAAGAAACTTTTCTTCTGAGTTTTTTTTTCAGTATTTATTTTTAAACTAGTTGAATTAATTTAAATGAACACCTTTTAAATCAGTGAAGCATGGAAGCTTCAAGCCAAAACATAACAAACGATGTTGACTGAAGACTATAAAAACATTGTGAGTGACCCACAGTCACGTCTGTGCAGAAACTTCACTCCATGAAATGTGTTAACACAATGGCCTACCAGCATTTACATTTTTGTGGGATTTCTTTATATATACCTAATATATATATATATATATATATATATATATATATATATATATATATATATATTAGTGCTGTCAGGCGATTACAAAAATTAATTACAGGATTTGTAATTAATTAATCTAATTAATCACATTTTAATCTCATATCTGCTTAAAGTACCCACATAAAGAATTCTAGGACATCATAAAATTGTAGTGGATGATTAATCAAATGAATACACTAAAAAGAGAAGATTGTATGTCTACATTTTTATTGGTGACTAAATGAAACCAAAGTCAGGGCAACTTGTCCAGAAAATTCTAAGCTCAATCAGGCAACTCAAATTACACTTTAAGTGTGTTTCATAAATCAAATTCAAAAAAATAACAAAAAAAGGTCGAGGACATCCAGCAAAACAATTAGGCCTGGTGCATTATTAAAGACTGTAGTACAAATATAGATAAATCAATTCAAAAATTAAAAAAAGCTGAGTCTCAATTAGGCCGTTCCTGTTGTCACCTGGGCTTTGTTTGGTTTGACTAGAGATGCATATGTGAAGTGATGTGCCACTGCCATGTACGGGTCCTTTAGCTGGCCAATATCAAAATGTTTGTGTGCTATGATTAATCCCGATTAATTTCTTTAACGCATTAATTTGCATTGTAATTAATTAATCTAATTAATGCACTAAAGTGACAGCCCTAATATATATATATATATATATATGTATATATATATGTATATATATATGTATATATATATATATATATATATATATATATATATATATATATATATATATATATATATATATATATACATATATATATATTCACTCTGTGCACTAGATATGATGGGTGCATCACTTCAACTGCCTCTCTTCTTACCTTGATGCTCCCATCACTCTGGAAAAGAGTCAATCTGGACTCATCAGACCACATAACCATGTTCCATTTCTCCAGAGTCCAATCTTTATGCACTCTAGCAAACTGAAGCATTTTTTTCTGGTTAGCCTTACTGAAAAGCTACAGCTGTTCACAGAAATGAAAATTATTCACCTATTGGGTAAATTTGCCATTTTGAAACCATATAGGTGATGTCAACCGTGCAGATCCAATGAGAAATTTCCTTACTTTTGGGGGGGTAATACTGCTCCCTGACTGGCTTGTGAAGTCTACATTCAGTTTGCTAATGCAGACCGAAGCATACCATGACCTGCAGCAGAGGGAGGGCAGGACACTGTTGCATCTTCAGCTGTGAGCTCATCTGTAACATTATTTCAAACATTGCATGCAGCTAAGGGAGAGCTGATATATTCAGTGCAACTGTGCCTTCGCTTTTGAAGTGGTATTTATACACACAGATATCAGGATTTTGTTTTTTTTTACCATGTTTGCTGTGATGTGATAGCTGTCCACACAGATTTTTTTGGTGGGACTTGTGGTCAAAATGGCTCTTTTGATTGGATAGTTTTTCTGCACAAGAAGAATTAAAGCTTGCTGAAGAGGGATCGTGTCATTGATGCATAATGTTGGCTAACACAGCAGGAGAGATATATACTTCATTATACATTCTTGTAGTGATATATATATATATATATATATATATATATATATATATATATATATATATATATATATATATATATAAAATATTCAAAATTTCTTCCAGGGGAGGAGGCCCCCAGACCCCCTATAGGATCTTGTCCTTCTCACCATTTTCATCCCTGACCTGTTTTCATGCCTGTGTTCAGTTCCAATCCCTTGAGTTCCCTTTGCATTATGCTTGCGGAAATGCTCTTACTTTCACTATTCAACATATCCCTGAGTTTTACTGTTGTTTTTCTTCAATTTGATTTAGCCAAATGTTTATCATTCAGGATTTTTTCCAAACATATTTCTTCCTCAGAGACAATGGTTCCCCACTCTCCTTCCTGTTTTTAAAGCTAGGGTTGGTAATCTGATTTAGATACACTTTTTGTAATACTGGTTAAGATGATCTTTCTGACCCGATGGCAATCAACTCATAATGTGATCTTAAAACAGCATGAAAAATACCCGCTATTTACAGCAGGAGTAAAACAGGGAAAACACAAACCAATCAGGCAACTCAAATTACACTTTAAGTGTGTTTCATAAATAAAATCTCAAAAATAAATAGAAAAAGTGCCTAAGACATCCAGCAAAATAATCAGGCCTGGCATTATTAAAGACCTGTAGTACAAATATAGATAACCCAATTCAAAATTAAAAAAGCTGAGTCTCCACCAGGCCGCTCCTGTTGTCACTCAGCTTTGGTTTTGGTTTGACTAGAGATGCATGCAGGAAGTGATGTGCCACTGCTGCACGTGGTCCTTTAGCTGGCCAATATCAAAATAAAGCTTTGTGTGCTATGATTACCTTCCGACACTTTTTTAACGTGACACTGCACAAATAATGGCCCACTAATGCACTAAAGTGACAGCCCTAATATATATATATATATATATGTATATATATATATATATATATATATATATATATATATATATATATATATATATATATATATATATATACATGATAATGTTTTGGTGTTTTCTTACTGCTGACTGAGACATGACTTGGTGTAGTGTAAAACAAACAAACACGTGCTGAGGGTTTGGAGTTGAATCAGTGTCCTGGATATTTGGGGTGGGGTGGGGGGGGTCATTTTGCAGGAGGGGTGGGAGGGGCTAGACAGAGTCCTGAGAAGATGCTACATTCAAATTCATGCTAGTTTTCAAAAATTACCAACCCCAGCTTTAATCATGAGTTGGACAGTTCTTCACCCAATTTTAGTAGTTTCTTCAATCTCCTAAGATGTTTTCTCTGCTGTATGCACCCTTCTTAAACAGACTAACTTCTTTTCCTCGACCTCAGTATGGGTCTTATCAAACTACTCATTGCATCAGATAGGGTTAAATAACTTGTTGCCAGCTGAAAGATAATCACCCATGCCGTAAATTTCCAATAGGAGACTTTTGCTTGGCCAGGCACTGCATATATATATACATCACCATAAATGAACTTATGTAAAAGAAAAAAAAATAAGTGAATTATCTGCATATAGTGAATCAGGATTTTTTCTTCATTATTTGACATTTGTCCATGAAACAAAAATTGATTTGCTGTACTGTATTCATGGAGTGCCATTTCTGTCATAATTTTTTAAAGAAAAGTAAAAAGCAATGGTGGTCAGATATCAGAGGTGACAGCTCTAAATGTCATTTGAAAAGTCTAGTTTGTTCTGTTGCATTACAGGGTCATAGGATTGAGTTACAAGTTAAATAATGGTGGTCTGTCTTAAGTAAGACACTAGTCTTGAATGAGATGCAGAAACAGGACAACAGAATTCAGTTGGGGGTCCTGTATGCATGGACAGCAGTCTTTTAGATTATATACTGTGTTACCAAGACAACAACAAACAAGCCGTGTCTATCATGGCAGCTCAGTCACTGCTGTCATCATGACAGATACAATACGTTACAATGATTGAAGAAATAACTCTTATTTTGTCTTGAAAACTCTTGGAGTCCTGGAGATGATGCATGCACATGACTAACACATATATATTATTTAAAAAAAAAAATTTGTGATGAGTCAAAAAATAATCTGTTTCTAGTTTTCTGAATATATAGCGTCAAGTGTTTAGGACATAACTTGTATTTATTTGGTGCAACAGGCTGCTATACGTGTTGTTGTGTCAGCCTACCTGTTCTCAACAGAAAGTCGCCTCCATATAGAAAATACTTCTTTAACCATTTGGGGCAATGGTCAATGTAAATGCCCTTCAGATATTCAAGTCTAGCTCGGTCAGTTTCCAAAATAAGTTTGCTTGCGAGTGCCTCAGGTTTTA